>JAROOI010000026.1:1200000-2400000 GCA_030578255.1 Tiaroga cobitis
TACCTCTACTGTACTCCACTGTACTCTATCTCTACTGTACTCCACTCTACTCTACCTCTACTGTACTCCACTGTACTCTATCTCTACTGTGCTCCACTGTACTCTATCTCTACTCTGCTCCACTGTACTCTACCTCTACTGTACTCCACTGTTGTCTATCTCTACTGTACTCCAAAGTACTCTATCTCTACTGTACTCCACTGTACTCTACCTCTACTGTACTCCACTGTACTCTACCTCTACTGTACTCCACTGTACTCTATCTCTACTGTACTCCACTGTACTCTATCTCTACTGTACTCCACTGTACTCTATCTCTACTGTACTCCAATGTACTCTACCTCTACTGTACTCCACTGTACTCTATCTCTACTGTACTCCACTGTACTCTATCTCTACTGTACTCCACTGTACTCTATCTCTACTGTACTCCAATGTACTCTACCTCTACTGTACTCCACTGTACTCTACCTCTAATGTACTCCACTGTACTCTACCTCTACTGTGCTCCACTGTACTCTATCTCTACTGTACTCCACTGTACTCTACCTCTACTGTACTCCACTGTACTCTACCTCTACTGTGCTCCACTGTACTCTATCTCTACTCTACTCCACTGTACTCTACCTCTAATGTACTCCACTGTACTCTATCTCTACTGTACTCCACTGTACTCTACCTCTACTGTAATCTACTGTACTCTATCTCTACTCTGCTCCACTGTACTCTATCTCTATTGTGCTCCACTGTACTCCACTGTACTCTACCTCTACTGTGCTCCACTGTATTCTATCTCTACTGTACTCCACTGTAGTCTATCTCTACTGTACTCCACTCTACTCTACCTCTACTGTACTCCACTGTACTCTATCTCTACTGTACTCCACTCTACTCTACCTCTACTGTACTCCACTGTACTCTATCTCTACTGTTCTCCACTGTATTCTATCTCTACTGTACTCCACTGTACTCTACCTCTACTGTAATCTACTGTACTCTATCTCTACTCTGCTCCACTGTACTCTATCTCTATTGTGCTCCACTGTACTCCACTGTACTCTACCTCTACTGTGCTCCACTGTACTCTATCTCTACTGTACTCCACTGTTGTCTATCTCTACTGTACTCCAAAGTACTCTATCTCTACTGTACTCCACTGTACTCTACCTCTACTCTACTCCACTGTACTCTACCTCTACTGTACTCCACTGTACTCTACCTCTAATGTACTCCACTGTACTCTACCTCTACTGTGCTCCACTGTACTCTATCTCTACTGTACTCCACTGTACTCTACCTCTACTGTACTCCACTGTACTCTACCTCTACTGTGCTCCACTGTACTCTATCTCTACTCTACTCCACTGTACTCTACCTCTACTGTACTCCACTGTACTCTATCTCTACTGTGCTCCACTGTACTCTATCTCTACTGTACTCCACTGTACTCTACCTCTACTGTGCTCCACTGTACTCTATCTCTACTGTACTCCACTCTACTCTACCTCTACTGTAATCCACTGTACTCTATCGCTACTGTACTCCACTCTACTCTACCTCTACTGTACTCCACTGTACTCTATCTCTACTGTGCTCCACTGTACTCTATCTCTACTGTACTCCACTGTACTCTACCTCTACTGTACTCCACTGTACTCTACCTCTACTGTGCTCCACTGTACTCTATCTCTACTGTACTCCACTGTACTCTATCTCTACTGTACTCCACTGTACTCTATTTCTACTGTACTCCACTCTACTCTACCTCTACTGTACTCCACTGTACTCTATCTCTACTGTGCTCCACTGTACTCTATCTCTTCTGTACTCCACTGTACTCTACCTCTACTGTAATCTACTGTACTCTATCTCTACTCTGCTCCACTGTACTCTATCTCAATTGTGCTCCACTATACTCCACTGTACTCTATCTCTACTGTACTCCACTGTACTCTACCTCTACTGTACTCCACTGTACTCTTTCTCTACTGTGCTCCACTGTACTCTATCTCTACTGTACTCCACTGTACTCTACCTCTACTGTGCTCCACTGTACTCTATCTCTACTGTACTCCACTCTACTCTACCTCTACTTTACTCCTCTGTACTCTATCTCTACTGTGCTCCACTGTACTCTATCTCTACTGTGCTCCACTCTACTTTACCTCTACTGTGCTCCACTGTACTCTATCTCTAATGTGCTCCACTGTACTCTATCTCTACTGTGCTCCACTGTACTCTATCTCTACTGTACTCCACTCTACTCTACCTCTACTGTGCTCCACTGTACTCTATCTCTACTGTGCTCCACTGTACTCTATCTCTACTGTACTCCACTGTACTCTACCTCTACTGTACTCCACTGTACTCTACCTCTACTGTACTCCACTGTACTCTACCTCTACTGTGCTCCACTGTACTCTATCTCTACTGTACTCCACTGTACTCTACCTCTACTGTACTCCACTGTACTCTATCTCTAATGTGCTCCACTGTACTCTATCTCTACTGTACTCCACTGTACTCTACCTCTACTGTGCTCCACTGTACTCTATCTCTACTGTACTCCACTCTACTCTACCTCTACTGTACTCCGCTGTACTCTATCTCTACTGTGCTCCACTGTACTCTATCTCTACTGTGCTCCACTCTACTCTACCTCTACTGTGCTCCACTGTACTCTATCTCTAATGTGCTCCACTGTACTCTATCTCTACTGTGCTCCACTGTACTCTATCTCTACTGTACTCCACTGTACTCTACCTCTACTGTACTCCACTGTACTCTACCTCTACTGTACTCCACTGTACTCTACCTCTACTGTGCTCCACTGTACTCTATCTCTACTGTACTCCACTGTACTCTACCTCTACTGTACTCCACTGTACTCTATCTCTAATGTGCTCCACTGTACTCTATCTCTACTGTACTCCACTGTACTCTACCTCTACTGTACTCCACTGTACTCTACCTCTACTGTACTCCACTGTACTCTACCTCTACTGTGCTCCACTGTATTCTATCTCTACTGTACTCCACTGTACTCTACCTCTACTGTACTTCACTGTACTCTATCTCTAATGTGCTCCACTGTACTCTATCTCTACTGTACTCCACTCTACTCTACCTCTACTGTGCTCCACTGTACTCTATCTCTACTGTGCTCCACTGTACTCTATCTCTACTGTACTCCACTGTACTCTACCTCTACTGTACTCCACTGTACTCTACCTCTACTGTACTCCACTGTACTCTACCTCTACTGTGCTCCACTGTACTCTATCTCTACTGTACTCCACTCTACTCTACCTCTACTGTACTCCACTGTACTCTATCTCTACTGTGCTCCACTGTACTCTATCTCTACTGTACTCCACTCTACTCTACCTCTACTGTACTCTACTGTACTCTATCTCTACTCTGCTCCACTGTACTCTATCTCTACTCTGCTCCACTGTACTCTATCTCTACTGTACTCTACTGTACTCTACATCTACTGTAATCCACTGTACTCTATCTCTACTCTGCTCCACTGTACTCTATCTCTATTGTGCTCCACTGTACTCCACTGTACTCTATCTCTACTGTGCTCCACTGTACTCTATCTCTACTGTACTCCACTGTACTCTACCTCTGCTGTGCTCCACTGTACTATATCTCTACTCTACTCCACTCTACCTCTACTGTACTCCGCTGTACTCTATCTCTACTGTGCTCCACTGTACTCTATCTCTACTGTACTCCACTATATTCTACCTCTACTGTGCTCCACTGTACTCTATCTCTACTGTGCTCCACTGTACTCTATCTCTACTGTACTCCACTGTACTCTACCTCTACTGTACTCCACTGTACTCTACCTCTACTGTACTCCACTGTACTCTACCTCTACTGTGCTCCACTGTACTCTATCTCTACTGTACTCCACTGTACTCTACCTCTACTGTACTCCACTGTACTCTATCTCTACTGTACTCCACTCTACTCTACCTCTACTGTACTCCACTGTACTCTATCTCTACTGTGCTCCACTGTACTCTACCTCTACTGTACTCCACTGTACTCTATCTCTACTGTGCTCCACTGTACTCTACCTCTACTGTACTCCACTGTACTCTCTCTCTACTGTGCTCCACTGTACTCTATCTCTACTGTACTCCACTGTACTCTACCTCTACTGTACTCCACTGTACTCCACTCTAATCTACCTCTACTGTACTCTACCTCTACTGTACTCCACTGTACTCTACCTCTACTGTGCTCCACTGTACTCTATCTCTACTGTACTCCACTGTACTCCACTCTAATCTACCTCTACTGTACTCTACCTCTACTGTACTCCACTGTACTCTACCTCTACTGTGCTCCACTGTACTCTATCTCTACTGTACTCCACTGTACTCTACCTCTACTGTACTCCACTGTACTCTATCTCTACTGTGCTCCACTGTACTCTATCTCTACTGTACTCCACTGTACTCTACCTCTACTGTGCTCCACTGTACTCTACCTCTACTGTACTCCACTCTACTCTACCTCTACTGTACTCCACTGTACTCTATCTCTACTGTACTCCACTCTACTCTACCTCTACTGTACTCCACTGTACTCTATCTCTACTGTGCTCCACTGTACTCTATCTCTACTCTGCTCCACTGTACTCTACCTCTACTGTACTCCACTGTTGTCTATCTCTACTGTACTCCAAAGTACTCTATCTCTACTGTACTCCACTGTACTCTACCTCTACTGTACTCCACTGTACTCTACCTCTACTGTACTCCACTGTACTCTATCTCTACTGTACTCCACTGTACTCAATCTCTACTGTACTCCACTGTACTCTATCTCTACTGTACTCCAATGTACTCTACCTCTACTGTACTCCACTGTACTCTATCTCTACTGTACTCCACTGTACTCTATCTCTACTGTACTCCACTGTACTCTATCTCTACTGTACTCCAATGTACTCTACCTCTACTGTACTCCACTGTACTCTACCTCTAATGTACTCCACTGTACTCTACCTCTACTGTGCTCCACTGTACTCTATCTCTACTGTACTCCACTGTACTCTACCTCTACTGTACTCCACTGTACTCTACCTCTACTGTGCTCCACTGTACTCTATCTCTACTCTACTCCACTGTACTCTACCTCTACTGTACTCCACTGTACTCTATCTCTACTGTACTCCACTGTACTCTACCTCTACTGTAATCTACTGTACTCTATCTCTACTCTGCTCCACTGTACTCTATCTCTATTGTGCTCCACTGTACTCCACTGTACTCTACCTCTACTGTGCTCCACTGTATTCTATCTCTACTGTACTCCACTGTAGTCTATCTCTACTGTACTCCACTCTACTCTACCTCTACTGTACTCCACTGTACTCTATCTCTACTGTACTCCACTCTACTCTACCTCTACTGTACTCCACTGTACTCTATCTCTACTGTGCTCCACTGTATTCTATCTCTACTGTACTCCACTGTACTCTACCTCTACTGTAATCTACTGTACTCTATCTCTACTCTGCTCCACTGTACTCTATCTCTATTGTGCTCCACTGTACTCCACTGTACTCTACCTCTACTGTGCTCCACTGTACTCTATCTCTACTGTACTCCACTGTTGTCTATCTCTACTGTACTCCAAAGTACTCTATCTCTACTGTACTCCACTGTACTCTACCTCTACTCTACTCCACTGTACTCTACCTCTACTGTACTCCACTGTACTCTGCCTCTAATGTACTCCACTGTACTCTACCTCTACTGTGCTCCACTGTACTCTATCTCTACTGTACTCCACTGTACTCTACCTCTACTGTACTCCACTGTACTCTACCTCTACTGTGCTCCACTGTACTCTATCTCTACTCTACTCCACTGTACTCTACCTCTACTGTACTCCACTGTACTCTATCTCTACTGTGCTCCACTGTACTCTATCTCTACTGTACTCCACTGTACTCTACCTCTACTGTGCTCCACTGTACTCTATCTCTACTGTACTCCACTCTACTCTACCTCTACTGTAATCCACTGTACTCTATCGCTACTGTACTCCACTCTACTCTACCTCTACTGTACTCCACTGTACTCTATCTCTACTGTGCTCCACTGTACTCTATCTCTACTGTACTCCACTGTACTCTACCTCTACTGTGCTCCTATGTACTCTATCTCTACTGTACTCCACTCTACTCTACCTCTACTGTACTCCACTGTACTCTATCTCTACTGTACTCCACTCTACTCTACCTCTACTGTACTCCACTGTACTCTATCTCTACTGTGCTCCACTGTACTCTATCTCTACTGTACTCCACTGTACTCTACCTCTACTGTAATCTACTGTACTCTATCTCTACTCTGCTCCACTGTACTCTATCTCTATTGTGCTCCACTGTACTCCACTGTACTCTACCTCTACTGTGCTCCACTGTACTCTATCTCTACTGTACTCCACTGTTGTCTATCTCTACTGTACTCCAAAGTACTCTATCTCTACTGTACTCCACTGTACTCTACCTCTACTCTACTCCACTGTACTCTACCTCTACTGTACTCCACTGTACTCTACCTCTACTGTACTCCACTGTACTCTACCTCTACTGTACTCCACTGTACTCTACCTCTACTGTGCTCCACTGTACTCTACCTCTACTGTACTCCACTGTACTCTATCTCTACTGTGCTCCACTGTACTCTATCTCTACTGTACTCCACTGTACTCTACCTTAGGGCTGCCCCCGACTAAAGATATTCCTAGTCGACTAACACTCCTGCATTTTAGCGATTAGTCGAATAATCGTTCATTTATGATATTAATATAAAAACTTGCGTATATACAAGGAAAGGTATAGTCCAAGTTGAAGTTTAACACTTCCACATGACAGAAAATGCTAAAGCATGATATTAGCGCGTTCAAAATGAAAATGAAGCGCTTAAAACAGAATAGTAAAGCGTTTAAAGTATACAGCGCTTACGACACGTTATAGGCCAATTATAACATAAAAACAGCAATCAGACTGCCTGTGCATTTTAATAATTTATTATCAAAAATACAAACTGTAACAGTTACATGTAAAAAAAACAGTTTTGAATAAAATAAAATAAAATTCGTTCTTTAAAATAAATTAAATAAACTTATTAGTAACTTAGGCCTAGTACAAAACAAGGCAAAAAAACAACAAATAAATACTGTAGCAAAAAAGCTGTTTGGTATAAAAATACAGTGGGAAATTAAATTAATATAATTTGTATATTGTTCAAAAGGAAAATTAACAAAAACGAACAATTTAATAAATGCACATGGCACATCGCACAACGCCAAAACTTAGAATAAAAAAGAAGGCGGCAAACAAATCAACAGCCTAAGTATTTGATTAAATTGTTTAGAACAATTAGGCTATATTTAAGACAAAATGTGGAACAAATAGGCTAATTTAAAGAACACTAATACAAATCAAAAATATCAGAGCAAAGCCGCAAACTGCCATTAAGACGACGGATGAGTCTTGACCTGAAACAACAAATTGCAAACATCAGACTAATTTTTCTTACAGAATAAAAAACAACTTCTGCATTATATAAAAACGAATAAATAAAAATAATATTTATTTATTTGTATAGCCTACCCGTTATAAAAATACCCGTTTTTTTTTTTATATAGCCTAACGGATAGCAAACAGAAACACTACAAAAAGGAAATTAAGCATTCTTACCTAAGCTTTCAATTCGATTTTATTTTTTTCATATTATGTGAGAGGAACACCAGCTTGTCCACATTGTTGGGAAGAAGGGAGCTTCTCGACTTGTTCACAATGAAGCCGGCCTTTGAAAAGATGCGCTCTGATGGAGTGGATGTGGAAGGGATACAGTGGAGGCGTTTAGCTGCTTTAGCGAGCTTTGGATATCGATGTTCATTTTTTTGCCACCATGCCAATGGTCCCGAATCAACTTTTGTTTTATCTGACAAGTACATTTTTAGTTCATCCTTCTCTTCTGCATGCTCCTCCTCATCAATGGCCATCAGCATGGATATCTCGGCCTGCTTTTCCTTTTTCGGTTCGGGCTCACCCTCCTCTGCAGCGCTAATGCTGTCATGATCACTTTCTGGCGCAGCTTCTGTAGATAAACTTTCTGTCAGATCCGACACTGTGGAGTACGCATCTTCTCGTTCGTGTTGGTCAAAGAATGACAAGCTCTTAAAACGTGGGTCTAAGACAGCAGCTTGTATATAAATGCTGGTCGCGATATTTTCCGTCAGTTGCCATCTTGTGTCAATTTCTTTTGCTAATTCTGTCTTTAGTGCTTTTGTGGTGGGACTGTCTTCGTTGCGCAGCACCAAATGGCGTCTCTTCATGTTTATTAACATGGGCAGTGTGGCAGATAGGGATGCGTTTAAATCCTGAGAAAGCAGCTCAGTGAGAGTGATCATAGGCTTTAGCACTGCGACCGTGTCCTCCGCTGTCAGCCAATGTGCTGTTGTGAGATCTAGACCTCGTTCAGACCGTTTGGTAATTTCAGGGTCTGACAGCACAGCTGTAACCGGCCATCTCTGTTCCAAGAGTCTCTCCAGCATGAAGTACGTGGAGTTCCATCTTGTGGAGACATCTTGGATAAGTTTGTGTTCTGCAACATTCTGCTGCTTCTGTTTATGAGTCAGAGCTGTTGTAGCCTTGGTACTTTTCTTGAAATGCCCCACAAGGCGTCTAGCAGCAGCGATGCATCGACATATGGGGTCAGTTTTAAGAGCCGCGTTTATGCATAACTGTAACGTGTGCCCCGCACAACGGACGCCTTTCGCATTACCCCAGGATGGATCATTAGAAATCAGTTCTGTGCACAACACCATATTAGCGGCATTGTCATGTACGACTGCTACCCTCTTTTCTCCAGGTATTTTAAATTCTTCCATCACTTCACCGAGTCGCTCTTTTATGTTGGTAGCTGTGTGGCTCTCCTCCAGCACTTTTGTTTCCAACACAAAAGAATGTAGTTGCCAATCTTCAGACATGAAGTGTGCAGTAACGGTCATGTAACCCTCAATCTTGATAGAGGTCCATGTGTCTGTTGTAAAGCTGACTGCTGTACAACTTTGTATTTTCTTAACAAGAATTTCTTTAGTCGTGTTGAATTTGCTTGTTAAGCCATGCATTATTGTGTCGCGTTTGGGAATGGTGTAGCCTGGTTCGAGGAATTCAAACATTTCTTTGAACCCGTCACCACGGACAACGTTGATTGGTCTCATATCAAGCGCAATGAAATCGACAATTTTCTCTGTGATTTCTCGCTTTCTTTTCTCACTTAGAGGGGGTCTTAAAACTAATCTCTGCTGCATCATTGTTGACTGCGAAGTCGAAGCGCACGACGCCACATCATCGCTGCTATATTGTGGATGAGCCTAGAGACAAATGCATGTCAAAAACCATGAATATGATTTAACTTAACAGCACAAATGTGTTTATATCCTTATTGTTAAAACGAGGGGCCATGTGGTGGTTAACGTTACTACTTACATGTTTTAAATGATAAGACATATTCGATGTTGACGAGTGATAGGCAAATGTTTGCCTGCAGAGTTTGCAAACCGCCTTTTTAGGGTCGTCCTTCGACTTTTCAAAATGATCCCACACTTTGGACTTTTTTCCTGACATAATTATTAGCATCAGCCAGACACCTCTCCCACAAGTGCGCTTTGGTATTCCGCGAGGCACGAGATCTCGTTGATCTCTCGTTGCTTTGATGTCATGTCATACACTGACTGCGCAGCCCCTGATTGCGTAATTTTTTCACGTGATTTTTTTTTGCGACTAACCGACTAATGAAAATGTATTCGACCAAGCCCTCCTCATATCGACTAACATTTAGTCGACTATTTGGGGGCAGCCCTACTCTACCTCTACTGTGCTCCACTGTACTCTATCTCTACTGTACTCCACTCTAATCTACCTCTACTGTACTCCACTGTACTCTATCTCTACTGTACTCCACTCTACTCTACCTCTACTGTACTCCACTGTACTCTATCTCTACTGTGCTCCACTGTACTCTACCTCTACTGTACTCCACTGTACTCTACCTCTACTGTACTCCACTGTACTCTACCTCTACTGTCCTCAACTGTACTCTACCTCTACTGTACTCCACTGTACTCTATCTCTACTGTGCTCCACTGTACTCTATCTCTATTGTGCTCCACTGTACTCTACCTCTACTGTACTCCACTGTACTCTACCTCTACTGTACTCCACTGTACTCTACCTCTACTGTGCTCCACTGTACTCTATCTCCACTGTACTCCACTGTAGTCTATCTCTACTGTACTCCAGTGTACTCTATCTCTACTGTACTCCACTGTACTCTACCTCTACTGTACTCCACTGTACTCTCTCTCTACTCTGCTCCACTGTACTCTATCTCTACTGTGCTCCACTGTACTCTATCTCTACTGTACTCCACTGTACTCTATCTCTACTGTGCTCCACTGTACTCTATCTCTACTGTACTCCACTGTACTCTACCTCTACTGTGCTCCACTGTACTCTACCTCTAGTGTACTCCACTGTACTCTACCTCTACTGTGCTCCACTGTACTCTATCTCTACTGTACTCCACTCTACTCTATATCTACTGTACTCCACTGTACTCTACCTCTACTGTGCTCCACTGTACTCTATCTCTACTGTACTCCACTCTACTCTACCTCTACTGTACTCCACTGTACTCTATCTCTACTGTACTCCACTCTACTCTACCTCTACTGTACTCCACTGTACTCTATCTCTACTGTGCTCCACTGTACTCTATCTCTAATGTACTCCACTGTACTCTACCTCTACTGTGCTCCACTGTACACTATCTCTACTGTACTCCACTCTACTCTACCTCTACTGTACTCCACTGTACTCTATCTCTACTGTACTCCACTCTACTCTACCTCTACTGTACTCCACTGTACTCTATCTCTACTGTGCTCCACTGTACTCTATCTCTACTGTCCTCCACTGTACTCTATCTCTACTGTGCTCCACTGTACTCTATCTCTACTGTACTCCACTGTACTCTACCTCTACTGTAATCTACTGTACTCTATCTCTACTGTGCTCCACTGTTATCTATCTATATTGTGCTCCACTGTACTCTACTGTACTCTACCTCTACTGTGCTCCACTGTATTCTATCTCTACTGTACTCCACTGTAGTCTATCTCTACTGTACTCCACTCTACTCTACCTCTACTGTACTCCACTGTACTCTATCTCAACTGTACTCCACTCTACTCTACCTCTACTGTACTCCACTGTACTCTATCTCTACTGTGCTCCACTGTACTCTATCTCTACTGTACTCCACTGTACTCTACCTCTACTGTAATCTACTGTACACTATCTTTACTCTGCTCCACTGTACTCTATCTCTATTGTGCTCCACTGTACTCCACTGTACTCTACCTCTACTGTGCTCCACTGTACTCTATCTCTACTGTACTCCACTGTTGTCTATCTCTACTGTACTCCAAAGTACTCTATCTCTACTGTACTCCACTCTACTCTACCTCTACTCTACTCCACTGTACTCTACCTCTACTGTGCTCCACTGTACTCTATCTCTACTGTACTCCACTGTACTCTACCTCTACTGTACTCCACTGTACTCTACCTCTACTGTCCTCAACTGTACTCTACCTCTACTGTACTCCACTGTACTCTATCTCTACTGTACTCCACTGTACTCTACCTCTACTGTGCTCCACTGTACTCTATCTCTACTGTACTCCACTGTACTCTATCTCTACTGTACTCCACTGTACTCTACCTCTACTGTACTCCACTGTACTCTACCTCTACTGTGCTCCACTGTACTCTATCTCTACTGTACTCCACTGTAGTCTATCTCTACTGTACTCCACTGTACTCTATCTCTACTGTACTCCACTGTACTCTCTCTCTACTCTGCTCCACTGTACTCTATCTCTACTGTGCTCCACTTTACTCTATCTCTACTGTACTCCACTGTACTCTATCTCTACTGTGCTCCACTGTACTCTATCTCTACTGTACTCCAATGTACTCTACCTCTACTGTGCTCCACTGTACTCTACCTCTAGTGTACTCCACTGTACTCTACCTCTACTGTACTCCACTGTACTCTATCTCTACTGTGCTCCACTGTACACTATCTCTACTGTGCTCCACTGCACTCCAATGTACTCTACCTCTACTGAACTCCACTGTACACTACCTCTACTCTGCTCCACTGTACTCTATCTCTACTGTACTCCACTGTACTCTATCTCTACTGTACTCCACTGTACTCTACATCTACTGTAATCCACTGTACTCTATCTCTACTCTGCTCCACTGTACTCTATCTCTATTGTGCTCCACTGTACTCCACTGTACTCTATCTCTACTGTGCTCCACTGTACTCTATCTCTACTGTACTCCACTGTACTCTACCTCTGCTGTGCTCCACTGTACTATATCTCTACTGTACTCCACTCTACTCTACCTCTACTGTACTCCGCTGTACTCTATCTCTACTGTGCTCCACTGTACTCTATCTCTACTGTACTCCACTCTACTGTTGTGGCAAAAATTCTCAAACAAACATCACTGCGTAAGAGACACTCAGAGTCAAATTATATAAAATAGAAGTATTTATTCTTGCAAGAATAGGAGCAGTCTAATACACAGTTGTTACCCTGTGCAGAAGAGTGACACACCCCCCAGACAGACTGAACTAGCTTTTATCTTAGTTTCAAGGCCTTTCTTCCCCCCAGAGCCTTCCTCCCAGTAGTTTTCCATAGACGTCACTAGTTGGCCCACTAAGCTCCCCTGCACCAAATGGCCTTCTGACATCTAGGTCAGAGGTCCTTGTTCGTCTGTTCTCTGGAGTGTCTCCCTCTTCTGCCTCCCCAGGTACATAAACAGAATCCTCTCACTACAAGTGAGAGACACACATGTGACATTCTTTGAATCATCTACATTTGACTAAAGATCAATGAATATCATTAAAATTGCCACTACAACTCCTCACTTTTTATCATTCTGATTACCCATAATCACAATAATAAACAATAAGACAAATTTTAAGTCATATCATCACACTTATACTTTTCATCTCTGATTTTTGCATAAAATGATCACTCTCCTTGAACCTGTGAAGAAAAGTTTAGAATGAAGAAGCATAAGGCTGTTTTTGTGGGGGAAAGTCCCCGTAATATTTTAGCAAGCAAGTAAACATAGTAAGGAAAAAAAAATAAAAAAAATAAAGTATAATAAAAATCACTCAGTTTCATACCCTATCTTTGTACGCCATCTCGTAACACGGATGACTGCTGCTTTTAACCCTCTTTAAATCTTTGCCCTTAATCTTTCTCAGAAAATAAACAAAATAGAAGAAAAACAAACAGAACATACATTTAACACATATCTCACTGTAGCTCCCGCTACCTGTATCGTCACATAATTTTGTTCATCCTTGGGATAGACTGTCATTTTCACCAATTGAACAGACAGCATGTTTCACCTGTCACTGTAATCATATTCACCCATGAATAACAAAATTATTAGAATAACAATCCTAACTCCTATCATTAAGCCTTTTTCCATTAATCTACGCCCATCTCCATATTTCACCTCGGTTTTCCTAACCATATTGTTCACTTCTAATTCAATTTAGTAAGCTCTATTTAATGCCATATTTAACAAAATCTAACCAGAGAAGTCTTATAATTTTTCCCATTCCTCTAACCAATGCAGTTGTTCAATATTAACTCTAATATTTCCATTACGGACAATCAATATATTTTCTACATTTACAATCAAATCAATACTTTTAATTCAAACATGCTGTGGTTCTACTTAATAAGCTTCAACAATTATCCCTATAATTTACATTAATTAATAGATCTCTTCCCAAAAACATTTTCCTTAAATATTTCCTAATGAATAAGTAACCAATCAAATCTTTTGATCTACTGTATATCAATACTAAGCCCTATTTTGATTTAATCAAATCAAATCCTCAAAATAATCACAAAACCACATTCTTCTGTTAAACTTAAACCATCAGTTGGCAGTTGGTTCCTCCTCCAGGCGTGTTGATAATCTCGTTCGCCCCATGGACTATGGGATGGTTGTGGCCTGTTGGTGTTGTCTAAGGTGAGAGGCTTGGACCCAGGTGTCACATTCTCCAACCATTTTCTGATCCTTATAAGATTTTCCCTTAAATCACGACCGCACCCCCACTGGAGTGAACCATTTCTTGCCTGCTTTCACCTGTGAATGGAGACCTTAAGTATTTTGTTAGTGACCGCTTGTCTAGCCGCTCGTCCCCTTTTGGTGTGACCTGTGGAATCAACCTGAAACATTATCACCGGATAATTTCTCGCTCACTTAATAGCACTCAGGATCCTTTTCCCCTGAAAAACAATATTTATACATTTGGAACAGAATCAGTTCTGTTTTCTGCAACCCATCCTGACATTCTGTAAAAGGAAAATTTAAGTTATGCGCTGCGCAGGTGTGGCACCTTTCTGCTACAAAAACAATCCAGGCCAGGATAGTTAGTCAAATTCATCCATAGCCATCATTTTATAGGGGACATTCTCCCCTGTATCCAAAAGTCTGCATGCTCTGTAAAGAAAAACAAATGTCGAGGTTATTTTCAGATAGTAAAATACGTAGTTTCTTTTGTCTGCTGTGCTGCCATGGCCTTCGCTGCTGCATCTGCCCTAGCGTTTCCTGTTGAAACAGTCCTGCAAATACATGTACAGACAGCAAATTTTGTTTGGGACCCAAGTAAACCATATTTGGCAATTGTTATACCATCTCCCTCTTGATGCACGACACAACTCGAGCATCAATTTAACATAACATTTAACATAGTGTTTTTTAATAAAGTTTGCCATCAACACTAACCCAAACGGCGTCCTTCAGCCAAATTTTGCCCAGACATCCTTCTCTGCCTCTGAAACAAAATATTACATTCTCCACTTAAAGCCACAATCTCATCTTCTTCTCGCAGTATTTGAAAGGCAACGTCCCTGAGTCTCACAGCGAATCTTGCTTTTCAGGCCTGTTGTTTGGTCTCAAGTCAGCCATCACAAACATTTCTAAAGTCATCAATTTTCAGGTCAGGTCGTGCTGTACAGACTTGGTCAATGTCAGTCAATCATTTCTCCCCCTTTGTTCACAATTATCATAAATGTTAAGGGCTCTCTTGATACTTCGAAATTGACTTAGCCAATATGTCATTTTGTTGTTGCCATCAAATCTACAACATTTTCATTGATCTCAGCCCATGCCAGATGGTGATCTACAACTACACAATTCCAATTTACACAAATACTTAAACTGATCCAGAACATAATTCAAATCGACATCCTGCATGACAAAAGTATTACTACCAGACAGAGCTTGATGTCCAATCAACTTAAAGCTCGTCCCATGTTCTGTATTGTCTTTTCAACCGTTCCACTCAGAATTATCGGCTTCTTTAAAATTTGTCATTTGCCTTAACCCATCTGTAATGATAAAACTGTTCTGTTCTAATTTCAATACTGTTCTAATATTAGTACCCCAAACTAATACATACAAGACATAAAGTGCTGTCACCATCACACACACACTCATACTAGACACACATATGTTAACTGCTCATTCTCAATGTTTGCCCTTTCCTTATATCATCGTTAAAAGGATTTAAATTTTAAATAAGATTTTAACTTCACATTTTCCTGTAGCCTTTCCCTAATTTTACATGGTCTCTTAACCACTTTCAAAGCATGTCTTGTTCATTATTCATTAGATTTTTAGACAAGTCAGCTGGGTTGTTTTGGATTCATTATCATTATTTTCTTCAGCTTGCTCTAGCAGGCCGATAACAGAAAGACAGACACAGTTACCATTGCTTCCTCCAGCTCAAGCAGTCTCTCTCACTATAAATACATTTCTTATACAAAATGTAATATTAAATTCATTACAATAACCTTTGACCATCCACCTTTGTTATCCAGACTTAAATCTACAAAGCTGTCTTCATCTTTAGTCACCACCATGTCTAACGACCTTCAGGAGTTAGAACTATGTTATAGACTAGTTCTAAATCAACTTCTATACATTTTCCTTGCCCATAAGGCAACCCACATCAAAAAGTTTTATTACTGTCTCCACAACAATTAATAATGGCAATCCCCCTTACGGTCTCAGCTGGCTCTTGAAAGCCCATTGCCATTAGCTCTTTGTCTATAATTTTCTTCTCAGGGTGTTGTCCCCCTGGTATAGTTGCAGACACTTGTCACAATGAAAAACAAGCCATACAACTAATGCGGTTTCTTCTGGTGAGTGGTATAGAGGAGCTTTGCATCATGGGGAAGACTGGCGTGACTCGTCATAGCTTCATCTCCCCCTAACGGTATAAGGACGCTGCTGGCCTCACAGCTCCTGCTCAACTCTCCTACCTGTCTCACATAAAACACCTCCATTCAGGAAATGCCCAGTGACTTTACGTGAGCCCTCTGGCTTGGGTTGCCCCCTGTCTGGCCAAAGAAGGTCTTACCCGTCATGGAGGTGGTCACTCGTGCCCACTGGTGACCGCTTTTTTCCCATCACAGAATCTTTGACCTCAACAAAATCTGTTGTTCTCTGGAGCTTAGGGAAGACACAATCAAGAGTCACCAGGGCCATTCCGATTGCCTAATAGTGTTCACACAGGGAGACAGGTCAATAACAACAGTATTTAATCACTTAAATCCATTATTTTATCTTAAAAGCAGAACCCTAGCTGCTTAGCCTATACTCAGCGAATTTGGATCATCCGTACGTTCAGTGAACTTTACCTGTAGACGGAGCCATCGGTCCTGAATGGTGGAGACTAAATGAGACAAAGTTACTGGTCCTAAAATAAAATAATGTCTTCAAGTTCTGCATTATTATTTTAAAAACTTCTTTAAAGTCATTCAGTTTTACATTTACAAATACAAATTGCCCTTTATGGCAATTGTTTCTTTAAACATCTATGTGTCTATGATTCTTCAACTGAAACTGTGCTTTACTACAAATAGCTTATCACAGATAACAGCTTTGAGCTGACATTGAATGAGAGAGACTCTGAGGCATTCAGGACTGGCACACTGCACTCTCATAAACTTCTAACATCAAACTTTATCTACCATCCTATAACTCTATCCCAGCTTAAGGCATATTTGCCAGAAATTACATGTGTTTCCAAATAAACATAATTTTTATAGTTGTCTTTATTTAGACATTACAAATTTCCACTCAGATTGAGTCTCTGTTGCACTGGCAGTTTTCAGCCACAGTACACATCAGATTTAGATAAGCAAACTGTTTCATTACAGCCAATAATAAACTTATCTTTTGAAAGCAAAACATCAGCTTCTAGTTCTTTCATGGTCAACTTTTCAAGCTGCCAATCAACTTAATCAGCATTCAGCAACTGTTAATCCAGTATTGCTTCTGCTTACTTGATCTTAAATAAAAATAATTATTTTAGTTCTAAATAATGTTTCACATTTCTCAATCAGCATTTTAGTTGTCAAGTTCTCAATTACGTTAACTTTGACAAGGCTAGCACTCTCTGCTTGATACATCTTTTGCAATTATTATAAATCATTCGTGAGATTAGTCTCTCTCCTTAATCTAAACCCTTTCTAAAATGTTTAATTAAAACACAATCATCCTGTTAGTTACTTTGATATATTTTGCAACTCACATTTGTTGGAGTCATTAATTTACATCAACCTGTATTCATCAATTCACTATTATAGATCTTTTCTTTCTTATAGGATTCACTTTAAGACTTCAATCCTTTCGACCTTGTTTTTATCTCTTATTTCTCAGACGAAAAATGTTACTGTCGTCATTTAAACACTGATCTACTTTCAAACCCCACATTATTATCAGAAATGTGTCACTATCACATTTTCAAACACCTTGGTGGGCATTTAGTTACCTATTAAATTGTCCTGATGACCACCATTAAAACACTCTCTGTCATCTAGTGAATTTGTTTCAGCCTCAACTTCAGCATCAGACACCTGTCCTTGACTATAGTTTGATCACTGTGAGCTTGCAAACGGCTCCAACTTACTGCACACTCTTGAAGCAGTGTGTGTCCCATTTCAGGAATGTAAACAGAGCCACTGATAAGCAGTCCTCTGTATTCTTTTACAGTCCACCAGTCGCGGATTTAATCACAATAGCCAAATCATAATCTTCATCATTTTATTGGCGGAACATAATTTCATGAGCAGCACAGAAAATGCTCAAAATATTCGAATTTGTTTTCTGTCTTTACACATTTCTCCCAGCTTATCTTTTACAAAACATCATCTGCAAATCTCTTCAAAGTGAGATCTTCTGAGCAGAGCTGTTTACAGCATTTGCTCTCTTCTGTCTCACTATTTATTTATTTATTTATTTATTTATTTTCCCGGACTGTTCCGTTACTCTTCATAAAGTGTAACAATTTGTACATCATTATTTTCATTACAACTGGTTTGAAGCCTTTTCCCTTCCATCACATGGTTAGTCTGCAGATTCAACTTAATATTATCATCATTGTCTCAGTCTTATCTCTACTGTTTCTCCAAAGCAGATTATATTACTCAGTCTGTAAATTACACAGACAACCATTATAGCTACTTGCTTCAATACCCTTATTTTCTTAACATTAATAAAATAAAGCAGATATATCATCATTTCAATCATTTTTTTATCAAAATCTAGAATTGTTCCCCATTCTGCTTAAAACATTCTTCATATCATGTTAATCCCTGTCAATCATACAATGCCTTATTTTATTCTAAAACTGACTTTCCATTTCAACATTTAAACAGTTAATTTGACTTCCATAAATTCTGTCAGACCATGTCTATTTTCATCACATATAGTTTTCTACTATATTTCTCCTTTCCTTTCCCTACATGCCAGTTCCCTCATTATCCTCTCCTTTCTTTTCTCAAACATGCCAGTTCCTTCATTATCTAACCAGTACATGATTGTTTGAACAATCCCCACACACACATATCTCACACACCAACCTTTTTGTTTTTTCACTTCCCTCTTCCACCAAGTCTCACTTACAGTTCCCTCTATTTCACACAGACAGCCTTATTGCTTCTTGCTACAATCCTTGTCATATAAATTTAAGTTCTATAGACATCTAATGTCATGCATCCATTTACTGGATGAAGAAGTAAAAAAACATTATTTCTCCTGGCAGTTCGACATTTTATCTTCAAGCCAACAATCCATTATCTGTTCACATTTTTTTTACCCACATGTTGAACACAGACACAACCTTTGTTTCTCACTGCTCTGTTCAACTGATTCCCGCACCATCTTTAATGTTGTGGCGCTCAATACCTCATTTGACAAAACACCGGTGTACCAAATTTCGCAAGCTTGCTCTGAGACTTCCCCATACTGGCTGCTTTTCTCTCTGTTCTCTGTGGATTTCTCACCGCGCGTTCTCTTTATCTGTCAGGCGTCCCCGTTACAGACCCGATTTTTTCTTTTAACCCAAATCGGTCGGGTTGCACTCGTTAGTGCCCTCCTAATTAAGGTTTACCAAAAAAAATCTTTTCTGGCTCCCCCTAACTAGCTTCAGCACCTAAAAAACCATTTGCTCCGTGGTGGAACAACTGATTTTCAGGGTACCTATCTGTTTGCAAACTTCTTGATCCGCTACAAATCTCAGTTAATCTCAGATACTTTCGTATCTGTTTGAAACCTCTTGATCCGCTACAAATCCCAGTTCATCTCAGATAATTTTCTCTCGTATCTGTTTAAAACCTTCTTGATCTATCTATAGATCTCAGTTAAAATCCAGATTACGCACCACAGAGACAGCCCTCAGCCAATATGGTTCAATTTCTCTCTTTCCCCTCTATTAAACTGAATTTGCTTTGCTTACCCAGAGATGTTGTTCCGTGCCACTTGCGGGTTCTTTAGATTCCAGTGGTCGATTCTCCCGGCCCTGATATCGGTCGGCCCCTCTCTCTCAAGTTTACGAGGTAGAGCTGGAACTTACTTAGTCCAGGTGGCCAAACACCGTCCGATCTCAGGTCCAGGGAACACGTTCAAGGAATATCACTTCTGACACCAAAACTGTTGTGGCAAAAATTCTCAAACAAACATCACTGCGTAAGAGACACTCAGAGTCAAATTATATAAAATAGAAGTATTTATTCTTGCAAGAATAGGAGCAGTCTAATACACAGTTGTTACCCTGTGCAGAAGAGTGACACACCCCCCAGACAGACTGAACTAGCTTTTATCTTAGTTTCAAGGCCTTTCTTCCCCCCAGAGCCTTCCTCCCAGTAGTTTTCCATAGACGTCACTAGTTGGCCCACTAAGCTCCCCTGCACCAAATGGCCTTCTGACATCTAGGTCAGAGGTCCTTGTTCGTCTGTTCTCTGGAGTGTCTCCCTCTTCTGCCTCCCCAGGTACATAAACAGAATCCTCTCACTACAAGTGAGAGACACACATGTGACATTCTTTGAATCATCTACATTTGACTAAAGATCAATGAATATCATTAAAATTGCCACTACACTACTCTACCTCTACTGTGCTCCACTGTACTCTATCTCTACTGTGCTCCACTGTACTCTATCTCTACTGTACTCCACTGTACCCTACCTCTACTGTACTCCACTGTACTCTACCTCAACTGTACTCCACTGTACTCTACCTCTACTGTGCTCCACTGTACTCTATCTCTACTGTACTCCACTGTACTCTACCTCTACTGTACTCCACTGTACTCTATCTCTACTGTGCTCCACTGTACTCTATCTCTACTGTACTCCACTGTACTCTACCTCTACTTTGTTCCACTGTACTCTATCTCTACTGTACTCCACTCTACTCTACCTCTACTGTACTCCACTGTACTCTACCTCTAATGTACTCCACTGTACTCTACCTCTACTGTCCTCAACTGTACTCTACCTCTACTGTACTCCACTGTACTCTATCTCTACTGTGCTCCACTGTACTCTATCTCTACTGTACTCCACTGTACTCTACCTCTACTGTACTCCACTGTACTCCACTCTAATCTACCTCTACTGTACTCTACCTCTACTGTACTCCACTGTACTCTACCTCTACTGTGCTCCACTGTACTCTATCTCTACTGTACTCCACTGTACTCCACTCTAATCTACCTCTACTGTACTCTACCTCTACTGTACTCCACTGTACTCTACCTCTACTGTGCTCCACTGTACTCTATCTCTACTGTACTCCACTGTACTCTACCTCTACTGTACTCCACTGTACTCTATCTCTACTGTGCTCCACTGTACTCTATCTCTACTGTACTCCACTGTACTCTACCTCTACCGTGCTCCACTGTACTCTATCTCTACTGTACTCCACTCTACTCTACCTCTACTGTACTCCACTGTACTCTATCTCTACTGTACTCCACTCTACTCTACCTCTACTGTACTCCACTGTACTCTATCTCTACTGTGCTCCACTGTACTCTATCTCTACTCTGCTCCACTGTACTCTATCTCTATTGTGCTCCACTGTACTCCACTGTACTCTACCTCTACTGTGCTCCACTGTACTCTATCTCTACTGTACTCCACTGTTGTCTATCTCTACTGTACTCCAAAGTACTCTATCTCTACTGTACTCCACTGTACTCTATCTCTACTGTACTCCACTGTACTCTACATCTACTGTAATCCACTGTACTCTATCTCTAATCTGCTCCACTGTACTCTATCTCTATTGTGCTCCACTGTACTCCACTGTACTCTATCTCTACTGTGCTCCACTGTACTCTATCTCTACTGTACTCCACTGTACTCTACCTCTGCTGTGCTCCACTGTACTATATCTCTACTGTACTCCACTCTACTCTACCTCTACTGTACTCCGCTGTACTCTATCTCTACTGTGCTCCACTGTACTCTATCTCTACTGTACTCCACTGTACTCTATCTCTACTGTACTCCACTGTACTCTACATCTACTGTAATCCACTGTACTCTATCTCTACTGTGCTCCACTGTACTCTACCTCTACTGTACTCCACTGTACTCTACCTCTACTGTACTCCACTGTACTCTACCTCTACTGTCCTCAACTGTACTCTACCTCTACTGTACTCCACTGTACTCTATCTCTACTGTACTCCACTGTACTCTACCTCTACTTTGTTCCACTGTACTCTATCTCTACTGTACTCCACTCTACTCTACCTCTACTGTACTCCACTGTACTCTACCTCTAATGTACTCCACTGTACTCTACCTCTACTGTCCTCAACTGTACTCTACCTCTACTGTACTCCACTGTACTCTATCTCTACTGTGCTCCACTGTACTCTATCTCTACTGTACTCCACTGTACTCTACCTCTACTGTACTCCACTGTACTCCACTCTAATCTACCTCTACTGTACTCTACCTCTACTGTACTCCACTGTACTCTACCTCTACTGTGCTCCACTGTACTCTATCTCTACTGTACTCCAATGTACTCCACTCTAATCTACCTCTACTGTACTCTACCTCTACTGTACTCCACTGTACTCTACCTCTACTGTGCTCCACTGTACTCTATCTCTACTGTACTCCACTGTACTCTACCTCTACTGTACTCCACTGTACTCTATCTCTACTGTGCTCCACTGTACTCTATCTCTACTGTACTCCACTGTACTCTACCTCTACTGTGCTCCACTGTACTCTATCTCTACTGTACTCCACTCTACTCTACCTCTACTGTACTCCACTGTACTCTATCTCTACTGTACTCCACTCTACTCTACCTCTACTGTACTCCACTGTACTCTATCTCTACTGTGCTCCACTGTACTCTATCTCTACTCTGCTCCACTGTACTCTATCTCTATTGTGCTCCACTGTACTCCACTGTACTCTACCTCTACTGTGCTCCACTGTACTCTATCTCTACTGTACTCCACTGTTGTCTATCTCTACTGTACTCCAAAGTACTCTATCTCTACTGTACTCCACTGTACTCTATCTCTACTGTACTCCACTGTACTCTACATCTACTGTAATCCACTGTACTCTATCTCTAATCTGCTCCACTGTACTCTATCTCTATTGTGCTCCACTGTACTCCACTGTACTCTATCTCTACTGTGCTCCACTGTACTCTATCTCTACTGTACTCCACTGTACTCTACCTCTGCTGTGCTCCACTGTACTATATCTCTACTGTACTCCACTCTACTCTACCTCTACTGTACTCCGCTGTACTCTATCTCTACTGTGCTCCACTGTACTCTATCTCTACTGTACTCCACTGTACTCTATCTCTACTGTACTCCACTGTACTCTACATCTACTGTAATCCACTGTACTCTATCTCTACTCTGCTCCACTGTACTCTATCTCTATTGTGCTCCACTGTACTCCACTGTACTCTATCTCTACTGTGCTCCACTGTACTCTATCTCTACTGTACTCCACTGTACTCTACCTCTGCTGTGCTCCACTGTACTATATCTCTACTGTACTCCACTCTACTCTACCTCTACTGTACTCCGCTGTACTCTATCTCTACTGTGCTCCACTGTACTCTATCTCTACTGTACTCCACTCTACTCTACCTCTACTGTGCTCCACTGTACTCCATCTCTACTGTGCTCCACTGTACTCTATCTCTACTGTACTCCACTGTACTCTACCTCTACTGTACTCCACTGTACTCTACCTCTACTGTACTCCACTGTACTCTACCTCTACTGTGCTCCACTGTACTCTATCTCTACTGTACTCCACTGTACTCTACCTCTACTGTACTCCACTGTACTCTATCTCTACTGTGCTCCACTGTACTCTATCTCTACTGTACTCCACTGTACTCTACCTCTACTGTGCTCCACTGTACTCTATCTCTACTGTACTCCACTCTACTCTACCTCTACTGTACTCCACTGTACTCTATCTCTACTGTACTCCACTCTACTCTACCTCTACTGTACTCCACTGTACTCTATCTCTACTGTGCTCCACTGTACTCTATCTCTACTGTACTCCACTGTACTCTACCTCTACTGTGCGCCACTGTACACTATCTCTACTTTACTCCACTCTACTCTACCTCTACTGTACTCCACTGTACTCTATCTCTACTGTACTCCACTCTACTCTACCTCTACTGTACTCCACTGTACTCTATCTCTACTGTGCTCCACTGTACTCTATCTCTACTGTACTCCACTGTACTCTACCTCTACTGTAATCTACTGTACTCTATCTCTACTCTGCTCCACTGTACTCTATCTCTATTGTGCTCCACTGTACTCCACTGTACTCTACCTCTACTGTGCTCCACTGTACTCTATCTCTACTGTACTCCACTGTAGTCTATCTCTACTGTACTCCAAAGTACTCTATCTCTACTGTACTCCACTGTACTCTACCTCTACTCTACTCCACTGTACTCTACCTCTACTGTACTCCACTGTACTCTACCTCTAATGTACTCCACTGTACTCTACCTCTAATGTGCTCCACTGTACTCTATCTCTACTGTACTCCACTGTACTCTACCTCTACTGTACTCCACTGTACTCTACCTCTACTGTGCTCCACTGTACTCTATCTCTACTGTACTCCACTGTACTCTACCTCTACTCTACTCCACTCTACTCTACCTCTACTGTACTCCACTGTACTCTATCTCTACTGTGCTCCACTGTACTCTATCTCTACTGTACTCCACTGTACTCTACCTCTACTGTGCTCCACTGTACACTATCTCTACTGTACTCCACTCTACTCTACCTCTACTGTACTCCACTGTACTCTATCTCTACTGTACTCCACTCTACTCTACCTCTACTGTACTCCACTGTACTCTATCTCTACTGTGCTCCACTGTACTCTACCTCTATTGTACTCCACTGTACTCTATCTCTACTGTGCTCCACTGTACTCTATATCTACTGTACTCCACTGTACTCTACCTCTACTGTGCTCCACTGTACTCTATCTCTACTGTACTCCACTCTACTCTACCTCTACTGTACTCCACTGTACTCTATCTCTACTGTACTCCACTCTACTCTACCTCTACTGTACTCCACTGTACTCTATCTCTACTGTGCTCCACTGTACTCTATCTCTACTGTACTCCACTGTACTCTACCTCTACTGTGCTCCACTGTACACTATCTCTACTGTACTCCACTCTACTCTACCTCTACTGTACTCCACTGTACTCTATCTCTACTGTACTCCACTCTACTCTACCTCTACTGTGCTCCACTGTACTCTATCTCTACTGTACTCCACTGTACTCTACCTCTACTGTACTCCACTGTACTCTACCTCTACTGTGCTCCACTGTACACTATCTCTACTGTACTTCACTCTACTCTACCTCTACTGTACTCCACTGTACTCTATCTCTACTGTACTCCACTCTACTCTACCTCTACTGTGCTCCACTGTACTCTATCTCTACTGTACTCCACTGTACTCTATCTCTACTGTACTCCACTGTAGTCTATCTCTACTGTACTCCACTGTAGTCTATCTCTACTGTACTCCGCTGTACTCTATCTCTACTGTGCTCCACTGTACTCTATCTCTACTGTACTCCACTCTACTCTACCTCTACTGTGCTCCACCGTACTCTATCTCTACTGTGCTCCACTGTACTCTATCTCTACTGTACTCCACTGTACTCTACCTCTACTGTACTCTACTGTACTCTACCTCTACGGTACTCCACTGTACTCTACCTCTACTGTGCTCCACTGTACTCTATCTCTACTGTACTCCACTGTACTCTACCTCTACTGTACTCCACTGTACTTTATCTCTACTGTGCTCCACTGTACTCTATCTCTACCGTACTCCACTGTACTCTACCTCTACTGTGCTCCACTGTACTCTATCCCTACTGTACTCCACTCTACTCTACCTCTACTGTACTCCACTGTACTCTATCTCTACTGTACTCCACTCTACTCTACCTCTACTGTACTCCACTGTACTCTATCTCTACTGTGCTCCACTGTACTCTATCTCTACTGTACTCCACTGTACTCTACCTCTACTGTGCTCCACTGTACACTATCTCTACTGTACTCCACTCTACTCTACCTCTACTGTACTCTGCTGTACTCTATCTCTACTGTGCTCCACTGTACTCTAGCTCTACTGTACTCCACTCTACTCTACCTCTACTGTGCTCCAATGTTCTCTATCTCTACTGTGCTCCACTGTACTCTATCTCTACTGTACTCCACTGTACTCTATCTCTACTGTACTCCACTGTACTCTACCTCTACTGTACTCCACTGTACTCTACCTCTACGGTACTCCACTGTACTCTACCTCTACTGTGCTCCACTGTACTCTATCTCTACTGTACTCCACTGTACTCTACCTCTACTGTACTCCACTGTACTTTATCTCTACTGTGCTCCACTGTACTCTATCTCTACCGTACTCCACTGTACTCTACCTCTACTGTGCTCCATTGTACTCTATCCCTACTGTACTCCACTCTACTCTACCTCTACTGTACTCCACTGTACTCTATCTCTACTGTACTCCACTCTACTCTACCTCTACTGTACTCCACTGTACTCTATCTCTACTGTGCTCCACTGTACTCTATCTCTACTGTACTCCACTGTACTCTACCTCTACGGTACTCCACTGTACTCTACCTCTACTGTGCTCCACTGTACTCTATCTCTACTGTACTCCACTGTACTCTACCTCTACTGTACTCCACTGTACTTTATCTCTACTGTGCTCCACTGTACTCTATCTCTACCGTACTCCACTGTACTCTACCTCTACTGTGCTCCACTGTACTCTATCCCTACTGTACTCCACTCTACTCTACCTCTACTGTACTCCACTGTACTCTATCTCTACTGTACTCCACTCTACTCTACCTCTACTGTACTCCACTGTACTCTATCTCTACTGTGCTCCACTGTACTCTATCTCTACTGTACTCCACTGTACTCTACCTCTACTGTGCTCCACTGTACACTATCTCTACTGTACTCCACTCTACTCTACCTCTACTGTACTCTGCTGTACTCTATCTCTACTGTGCTCCACTGTACTCTAGCTCTACTGTACTCCACTCTACTCTACCTCTACTGTGCTCCAATGTTCTCTATCTCTACTGTGCTCCACTGTACTCTATCTCTACTGTACTCCACTGTACTCTACCTCTACTGTACTCCACTGTACTCTACCTCTACTGTACTCCACTGTACTCTACCTCTACTGTGCTCCACTGTACTCTATCTCTACTGTACTCCACTGTACTCTACCTCTACTGTAATCTACTGTACTCTATCTCTACTCTGCTCCACTGTACTCTATCTCTATTGTGCTCCACTGTACTCCACTGTACTCTACCTCTACTGTGCTCCACTGTACTCTATCTCTACTGTACTCCACTGTAGTCTATCTCTACTGTACTCCAAAGTACTCTATCTCTACTGTACTCCACTGTACTCTACCTCTACTCTACTCCACTGTACTCTACCTCTACTGTACTCCACTGTACTCTACCTCTAATGTACTCCACTGTACTCTACATCTACTGTGCTCCACTGTACTCTATCTCTACTGTACTCCACTGTACTCTACCTCTACTGTACTCCACTGTACTCTACCTCTACTGTGCTCCACTGTACTCTATCTCTACTGTACTCCACTGTACTCTACCTCTACTGTACTCCAATGTACTCTATCTCTACTGTGCTCCACTGTATTCTATCTCTACTGTACTCCACTGTACTCTACCTCTACTGTGCTCCACTGTACTCTATCTCTACTGTACTCCACTCTACTCTACCTCTACTGTAATCCACTGTACTCTATCTCTACTGTACTCCACTGTACTCTACCTCTACTGTGCTCCACTGTACTCTATCTCTACTGTACTCCACTCTACTCTACCTCTACTGTAATCCACTGTACTCTATCTCTACTGTGCTCCACTGTACTCTATCTCTACTGTACTCCACTGTACTCTACCTCTACTGTGCTCCAATGTACTCTATCTCTACTGTACTCCACTGTACTCTACCTCTACTGTACTCCACTGTACTCTATCTCTACTGTACTCCACTCTACTCTACCTCTACTGTACTCCACTGTACTCTATCTCTACTGTGCTCCACTGTACTCTATCTCTACTGTACTCCACTGTACTCTACCTCTACTGTAATCTACTGTACTCTATCTCTACTCTGCTCCACTGTACTCTAGCTCTATTGTGCTCCACTGTACTCCACTGTACTCTACCTCTACTGTACTCCACTGTACTCTATCTCCACTGTACTCTATCTCTACTGTACTCCACTGTACTCTACCTCTACTGTACTCCAATGTACTCTATCTCTACTGTGCTCCACTGTACTCCATCTCTACTGTACTCCACTGTACTCTACCTCTACTGTGCTCCACTGTACTCTATCTCTACTGTACTCCACTCTACTCTACCTCTACTGTAATCCACTGTACTCTATCTCTACTGTACTCCACTCTACTCTACCTCTACTGTACTCCACTGTACTCTATCTCTACTGTGCTCCACTGTACTCTATCTCTACTGTACTCCACTGTACTCTACCTCTACTGTGCTCCAATCTTGATGTACTCGCTACATCATAAGAAGAATGGCATCTACGCTAATATTAGTGTCTTTGTTTATCCCGAGGTTTTCCCGCAGCCTGCCGGATCCAGGCCGTGTCCAGATCTGATGAAGGAGATCCGCCTGGACCCGATGACAATGCAGTGCTGAAGTATCCACTATCCTCTCCCTATGGAGGATCCCTTTCCCACTCTACAGATAAAGCGTTGTGAATTCCGGCTCGCGTACCCCGAAGTGATAAAATAAAACAAAATTCTGTATCAAAATTTATAGGCAAGAAAAGTAGTTTGTTTAGGCTGGGTTGTATGAATTATAAACCTGCGCACATATTTTAAAAAGCACATAACTATAGAATCAATTCTGAATGAGCATGTGAACGCCGTCAGCGTTAATCACAGGTTCGCGTTTAAAAGTCTGATCATTTCGACGGAGGTGAATCAATCAAAGTTAACTTTAGCTGGAAATAACATTATTCAAGAACCGCTATAATGCCAAAACAATCTGTTACCTTAAATTATATGTTTATCTCTGTAAAGCTGCTTTGAAACAATCCATTGTTAAAAGCGCTATATAAATGAAGATGACTTGACTTGACTTGACTCCAATGTACTCTATCTCTACTGTACTCCACTGTACTCTACCTCTACTGTACTCCACTGTACTCTATCTCTACTGTGCTCCACTGTACTCTATCTCTACTGTACTCCACTGTACTCTACCTCTACTGTAATCTACTGTACTCTATCTCTACTCTGCTCTACTGTACTCTAGCTCTATTGTGCTCCACTGTACTCCACTGTACTCTACCTCTACTGTGCTCCACTGTACTCTATCTCTACTGTACTCCACTGTTGTCTATCTCTACTGTACTCCTAAGTACTCTATCTCTACTGTACTCCACTGTACTCTATCTCTACTGTACTCCACTGTACTCTACATCTACTGTAATCCACTGTACTCTATCTCTACTCTGCTCCACTGTACTCTATCTCTATTGTGCTCCACTGTACTCCACTGTACTCTATCTCTACTGTGCTCCACTGTACTCTATCTCTACTGTACTCCACTGTACTCTACCTCTGCTGTGCTCCACTGTACTATATCTCTACTGTACTCCATTCTACTCTACCTCTACTGTACTCCGCTGTACTTTATCTCTACTGTGCTCCACTGTACTCTATCTCTACTGTACTCCACTGTACTCTATCTCTACTGTACTCCACTGTACTCTACATCTACTGTAATCCACTGTACTCTATCTCTACTCTGCTCCACTGTACTCTATCTCTATTGTGCTCCACTGTACTCCACTGTACTCTACCTATACTGTGCTCCACTGTACTCTATCTCTACTGTACTCCACTGTAGTCTATCTCTACTGTACTCCACTGTACTCTATCTCTACTGTACTCCACTGTACTCTACCTCTACTGTACTCCACTGTACTCTCTCTCTACTCTGCTCCACTGTACTCTATCTCTACTGTGCTCCACTGTACTCTATCTCTACTGTACTCCACTGTACTCTATCTCTACTGTGCTCCACTGTACTCTATCTCTACTGTACTCCAATGTACTCTACCTCTACTGTGCTCCACTGTACTCTACCTCTACTGTACTCCACTGTACTCTATCTCTACTGTGCTCCACTGTACACTATCTCTACTGTGCTCCACTGCACTCCAATGTACTCTACCTCTACTGAACTCCACTGTACTCTACCTCTACTCTGCTCCACTGTACTCTATCTCTACTGTACTCCACTGTACTCTATCTCTACTGTACTCCACTGTACTCTACATCTACTGTAATCCACTGTACTCTATCTCTACTCTGCTCCACTGTACTCTATCTCTATTGTGCTCCACTGTACTCCACTGTACTCTATCTCTACTGTGCTCCACTGTACTCTATCTCTACTGTACTCCACTGTACTCTACCTCTACTGTGCTCCACTGTACTATATCTCTACTGTACTCCACTCTACTCTACCTCTACTGTACTCCGCTGTACTCTATCTCTACTGTGCTCCACTGTACTCTATCTCTACTGTACTCCACTCTACTCTACCTCTACTGTGCTCCACTGTACTCTCTCTCTACTTTGCTCCACTGTACTCTATCTCTACTGTACTCCACTGTACTCTACCTCTACTGTACTCCACTGTACTCTACCTCTACTGTACTCCACTGTACTCTACCTCTACTGTGCTCCACTGTACTCTATCTCTACTGTACTCCACTGTACTCTACCTCTACTGTACTCCACTGTACTCTATCTCTACTGTGCTCCACTGTACTCTACCTCTACTGTACTCCACTGTACTCCACTCTAATCTACCTCTACTGTACTCTACCTCTACTGTACTCCACTGTACTCTACCTCTACTGTGCTCCACTGTACTCTATCTCTACTGTACTCCACTGTACTCCTCTCTAATCTACCTCTACTGTACTCTACCTCTACTGTACTCCACTGTACTCTACCTCTAATGTGCTCCCCTGTACTCTATCTCTACTGTACTCCACTGTACTCTACCTCTACTGTACTCCACTGTACTCTATATCTACTGTGCTCCACTGTACTCTATCTCTACTGTACTCCACTGTACTCTACCTCTACTGTGCTCCACTGTACTCTATCTCTACTGTACTCCACTCTACTCTACCTCTACTGTACTCCACTGTACTCTATCTCTACTGTACTCCACTCTACTCTACCTCTACTGTACTCCACTGTACTCTATCTATACTGTGCTCCACTGTACTCTATCTCTACTCTGCTCCCCTGTACTCTATCTCTATTGTGCTCCACTGTACTCCACTGTACTCTACCTCTACTGTGCTCCACTGTACTCTATCTCTACTGTACTCCACTGTTGTCTATCTCTACTGTACTCCAAAGTACTCTATCTCTACTGTACTCCACTGTACTCTACCTCTACTCTACTCCACTGTACTCTACCTCTACTGTACTCCACTGTACTCTACCTCTACTGTACTCCACTGTACTCTACCTCTACTGTACTCCACTGTACTCTACCTCTACTGTGCTCCACTGTACTCTACCTCTACTGTACTCCACTGTAGTCTATCTCTACTGTACTCCACTGTAGTCTATCTCTACTGTACTCCACTGTACTCTATCTCTACTGTACTCCACTGTACTCTACCTCTACTTTACTCCACTGTACTCTCTCTCTACTCTGCTCCACTGTACTCTATCTCTACTGTGCTCCACTGTACTCTATCTCTACTGTACTCCACTGTACTCTACCTCTACTGTGCTCCACTGTACTCTACCTCTAGTGTACTCCACTGTACTCTACCTCTACTGTACTCCACTGTACTCTATCTCTACTGTGCTCCACTGTACACTATCTCTACTGTGCTCCACTGCACTCCAATGTACTCTACCTCTACTGTACTCCACTGTACTCTACCTCTACTCTGCTCCACTGTACTCTATCTCTACTGTACTCCACTCTACTCTATCTCTACTGTACTCCACTGTACTCTACATCTACTGTAATCCACTGTACTCTATCTCTACTCTGCTCCACTGTACTCTATCTCTATTGTGCTCCTGTGTACTCCACTGTACTCTATCTCTACTGTGCTCCACTGTACTCTATCTCTACTGTACTCCACTGTACTCTACCTCTACTGTGCTCCACTGTACTATATCTCTACTGTACTCCACTCTACTCTACCTCTACTGTACTCCGCTGTACTCTATCTCTACTGTGCTCCACTGTACTCTATCTCTACTGTACTCCACTCTACTCTACCTCTACTGTGCTCCACTGTACTCTATCTCTACTGTGCTCCACTGTACTCTATCTCTACTGTACTCCACTGTACTCTACCTCTACTGTACTCCACTGTACTCTACCTCTACGGTACTCCACTGTACTCTACCTCTACTGTGCTCCACTGTACTCTATCTCTACTGTACTCCACTGTACTCTACCTCTACTGTACTCCACTGTACTTTATCTCTACTGTGCTCCACTGTACTCTCTCTCTACTGTGCTCCACTGTACTCTATCTCTACTGTACTCCACTGTACTCTACCTCTACTGTACTCCACTGTACTCTACCTCTACTGTACTCCACTGTACTCTACCTCTACTGTGCTCCACTGTACTCTATCTCTACTGTACTCCACTGTACTCTACCTCTACTGTACTCCACTGTACTCTATCTCTACTGTGCTCCACTGTACTCTACCTCTACTGTACTCCACTGTACTCCATTCTAATCTACCTCTACTGTACTCTACCTCTACTGTACTCCACTGTACTCTACCTCTACTGTGCTCCACTGTACTCTATCTCTACTGTACTCCACTGTACTCCTCTCTAATCTACCTCTACTGTACTCTACCTCTACTGTACTCCACTGTACTCTACCTCTAATGTGCTCCACTGTACTCTATCTCTACTGTACTCCACTGTACTCTACCTCTACTGTACTCCACTGTACTCTATATCTACTGTGCTCCACTGTACTCTATCTCTACTGTACTCCACTGTACTCTACCTCTACTGTGCTCCACTGTACTCTATCTCTACTGTACTCCACTCTACTCTACCTCTACTGTACTCCACTGTACTCTATCTCTACTGTACTCCACTCTACTCTACCTCTACTGTACTCCACTGTACTCTATCTCTACTCTGCTCCCCTGTACTCTATCTCTATTGTGCTCCACTGTACTCCACTGTACTCTACCTCTACTGTGCTCCACTGTACTCTATCTCTACTGTACTCCACTGTTGTCTATCTCTACTGTACTCCAAAGTACTCTATCTCTACTGTACTCCACTGTACTCTACCTCTACTCTACTCCACTGTACTCTACCTCTACTGTACTCCACTGTACTCTACCTCTACTGTACTCCACTGTACTCTACCTCTACTGTACTCCACTGTACTCTACCTCTACTGTGCTCCACTGTACTCTACCTCTACTGTACTCCACTGTAGTCTATCTCTACTGTACTCCACTGTAGTCTATCTCTACTGTACTCCACTGTACTCTATCTCTACTGTACTCCACTGTACTCTACCTCTACTTTACTCCACTGTACTCTCTCTCTACTCTGCTCCACTGTACTCTATCTCTACTGTGCTCCACTGTACTCTATCTCTACTGTACTCCACTGTACTCTACCTCTACTGTGCTCCACTGTACTCTACCTCTAGTGTACTCCACTGTACTCTACCTCTACTGTACTCCACTGTACTCTATCTCTACTGTAATCCACTGTACACTATCTCTACTGTGCTCCACTGCACTCCAATGTACTCTACCTCTACTGTACTCCACTGTACTCTACCTCTACTCTGCTCCACTGTACTCTATCTCTACTGTACTCCACTGTACTCTATCTCTACTGTACTCCACTGTACTCTACATCTACTGTAATCCACTGTACTCTATCTCTACTCTGCTCCACTGTACTCTATCTCTATTGTGCTCCTGTGTACTCCACTGTACTCTATCTCTACTGTGCTCCACTGTACTCTATCTCTACTGTACTCCACTGTACTCTACCTCTACTGTGCTCCACTGTACTATATCTCTACTGTACTCCACTCTACTCTACCTCTACTGTACTCCGCTGTACTCTATCTCTACTGTGCTCCACTGTACTCTATCTCTACTGTACTCCACTCTACTCTACCTCTACTCTGCTCCACTGTACTCTATCTCTACTGTGCTCCACTGTACTCTATCTCTACTGTACTCCACTGTACTCTACCTCTACTGTACTCCACTGTACTCTACCTCTACGGTACTCCACTGTACTCTACCTCTACTGTGCTCCACTGTACTCTATCTCTACTGTACTCCACTGTACTCTACCTCTACTGTACTCCACTGTACTTTATCTCTACTGTGCTCCACTGTACTCTATCTCTACCGTACTCCACTGTACTCTACCTCTACTGTGCTCCACTGTACTCTATCCCTACTGTACTCCACTCTACTCTACCTCTACTGTACTCCACTGTAGTCTATCTCTACTGTACTCCACTCTACTCTACCTCTACTGTACTCCACTGTACTCTATCTCTACTGTGCTCCACTGTACTCTATCTCTACTGTACTCCACTGTACTCTACCTCTACTGTGCTCCACTGTACACTATCTCTACTGTGCTCCACTGTACTCTATCTCTACTGTACTCCACTGTACTCTACCTCTACTGTGCTCCACTGTACACTATCTCTACTGTGCTCCACTGTACTCTACCTCTACTGTGCTCCACTGTACTCTATCTCTACTGTACTCCACTGTTGTCTATCTCTACTGTACTCCAAAGTACTCTATCTCTACTGTACTCCACTGTACTCTACCTCTACTGTAATCCATTGTACTGTACCTCTACTGTACTCCACTGTACTCTACCTCTACTGTACTCCACTGTACTCTACCTCTACTGTGCTCCACTGTACTCTATCTCTACTGTACTCCACTGTACTCTACCTCTACTGTACTCCACTGTACTCTATCTCTACTGTGCTCCACTGTACTCTATCTCTACTGTACTCCACTGTACTCTACCTCTACTGTGCTCCACTGTACTCTATCTCTACTGTGCTCCACTCTACTCTACCTCTACTGTGCTCCACTGTACTCTATCTCTACTGTGCTCCACTGTACTCTATCTCTACTGTACTCCACTGTACTCTACCTCTACTGTACTCCACTGTACTCTACCTCTACTGTACTCCACTCTACTCTACCTCTACTGTGCTCCACTGTACTCTATCTCTACTGTACTCAACTGTACTCTACCTCTACTGTACTCCACTGTACTCTATCTCTACTGTGCTCCACTGTACTCTACCTCTACTGTACTCCACTGTACTCTATCTCTAATGTGCTCCACTGTACTCTATCTCTACTGTACTCCACTGTACTCTACCTCTACTGTACTCCACTGTACTCTACCTCTACTGTACTCCACTGTACTCTACCTCTACTGTCCTCAACTGTACTCTACCTCTACTGTGCTCCACTGTACACTATCTCTACTGTACTCCACTGTAGTCTATCTCTACTGTACTCCAAAGTACTCTATCTCTACTGTACTCCACTCTACTCTACCTCTACTGTACTCCACTGTACTCTATCTCTACTGTGCTCCACTGTACTCTACCTCTACTGTACTCCACTGTACTCTATCTCTACTGTGCTCCACTGTACTCTATATCTACTGTACTCCACTGTACTCTACCTCTACTGTGCTCCACTGTACTCTATCTCTACTGTACTCCACTCTACTCTACCTCTACTGTACTCCACTGTACTCTATCTCTACTGTACTCCACTCTACTCTACCTCTACTGTACTCCACTGTACTCTATCTCTACTGTGCTCCACTGTACTCTATCTCTACTGTACTCCACTGTACTCTACCTCTACTGTGCTCCACTGTACACTATCTCTACTGTACTCCACTCTACTCTACCTCTACTGTACTCCACTGTACTCTATCTCTACTGTACTCCACTCTACTCTACCTCTACTGTACTCCACTGTACTCTATCTCTACTGTGCTCCACTGTACTCTATCTCTACTGTACTCCACTGTACTCTACCTCTACTGTACTCCACTGTACTCTACCTCTACTGTGCTCCACTGTACACTATCTCTACTGTACTTCACTCTACTCTACCTCTACTGTACTCCACTGTACTCTATCTCTACTGTACTCCACTCTACTCTACCTCTACTGTGCTCCACTGTACTCTATCTCTACTGTACTCCACTGTACTCTATCTCTACTGTACTCCACTGTAGTCTATCTCTACTGTACTCCACTGTAGTCTATCTCTACTGTACTCCGCTGTACTCTATCTCTACTGTGCTCCACTGTACTCTATCTCTACTGTACTTCACTCTACTCTACCTCTACTGTGCTCCACTGTACTCTATCTCTACTGTGCTCCACTGTACTCTATCTCTACTGTACTCCACTGTACTCTACCTCTACTGTACTCCACTGTACTCTACCTCTACGGTACTCCACTGTACTCTATCTCTACTGTACTCCACTGTACTCTACCTCTACTGTACTCCACTGTACTCTACCTCTACTGTGCTCCACTGTACTCTATCTCTACTGTACTCCACTGTACTCTACCTCTACTGTACTCCACTGTACTTTATCTCTACTGTGCTCCACTGTACTCTATCTCTACCGTACTCCACTGTACTCTACCTCTACTGTGCTCCACTGTACTCTATCCCTACTGTACTCCACTCTACTCTACCTCTACTGTACTCCACTGTACTCTATCTCTACTGTACTCCACTCTACTCTACCTCTACTGTACTCCACTGTACTCTATCTCTACTGTGCTCCACTGTACTCTATCTCTACTGTACTCCACTGTACTCTACCTCTACTGTGCTCCACTGTACACTATCTCTACTGTACTCCACTCTACTCTACCTCTACTGTACTCTGCTGTACTCTATCTCTACTGTGCTCCACTGTACTCTAGCTCTACTGTACTCCACTCTACTCTACCTCTACTGTGCTCCAATGTTCTCTATCTCTACTGTGCTCCACTGTACTCTATCTCTACTGTACTCCACTGTACTCTACCTCTACTGTACTCCACTGTGCTCTACCTCTACTGTACTCCACTGTACTCTACCTCTACTGTGCTCCACTGTACTCTATCTCTACTGTACTCCACTGTACTCTACCTCTACTGTAATCTACTGTACTCTATCTCTACTCTGCTCCACTGTACTCTATCTCTATTGTGCTCCACTGTACTCCACTGTACTCTACCTCTACTGTGCTCCACTGTACTCTATCTCTACTGTACTCCACTGTAGTCTATCTCTACTGTACTCCAAAGTACTCTATCTCTACTGTACTCCACTGTACTCTACCTCTACTCTACTCCACTGTACTCTACCTCTACTGTACTCCACTGTACTCTACCTCTAATGTACTCCACTGTACTCTACATCTACTGTGCTCCACTGTACTCTATCTCTACTGTACTCCACTGTACTCTACCTCTACTGTACTCCACTGTACTCTACCTCTACTGTGCTCCACTGTACTCTATCTCTACTGTACTCCACTGTACTCTACCTCTACTGTACTCCAATGTACTCTATCTCTACTGTGCTCCACTGTACTCTATCTCTACTGTACTCCACTGTACTCTACCTCTACTGTGCTCCACTGTACTCTATCTCTACTGTACTCCACTCTACTCTACCTCTACTGTAATCCACTGTACTCTATCTCTACTGTACTCCACTCTACTCTACCTCTACTGTACTCCACTGTACTCTATCTCTACTGTGCTCCACTGTACTCTATCTCTACTGTACTCCACTGTACTCTACCTCTACTGTGCTCCAATGTACTCTATCTCTACTGTACTCCACTGTACTCTACCTCTACTGTACTCCACTGTACTCTATCTCTACTGTACTCCACTCTACTCTACCTCTACTGTACTCCACTGTACTCTATCTCTACTGTGCTCCACTGTACTCTATCTCTACTGTACTCCACTGTACTCTACCTCTACTGTAATCTACTGTACTCTATCTCTACTCTGCTCCACTGTACTCTAGCTCTATTGTGCTCCACTGTACTCCACTGTACTCTACCTCTACTGTGCTCCACTGTACTCTATCTCTACTGTACTCCACTGTTGTCTATCTCTACTGTACTCCAAAGTACTCTATCTCTACTGTACTCCACTGTACTCTATCTCTACTGTACTCCACTGTACTCTACATCTACTGTAATCCACTGTACTCTATCTCTACTCTGCTCCACTGTACTCTATCTCTATTGTGCTCCACTGTACTCCACTGTACTCTATCTCTACTGTGCTCCACTGTACTCTATCTCTACTGTACTCCACTGTACTCTACCTCTGCTGTGCTCCACTGTACTATATCTCTACTGTACTCCATTCTACTCTACCTCTACTGTACTCCGCTGTACTTTATCTCTACTGTGCTCCACTGTACTCTATCTCTACTGTACTCCACTGTACTCTATCTCTACTGTACTCCACTGTACTCTACATCTACTGTAATCCACTGTACTCTATCTCTACTCTGCTCCACTGTACTATATCTCTATTGTGCTCCACTGTACTCCACTGTACTCTACCTCTACTGTGCTCCACTGTACTCTATCTCTACTGTACTCCACTGTAGTCTATCTCTACTGTACTCCACTGTACTCTATCTCTACTGTGCTCCACTGTACACTATCTCTACTGTGCTCCACTGCACTCCAATGTACTCTACCTCTACTGAACTCCACTGTACTCTACCTCTACTCTGCTCCACTGTACTCTATCTCTACTGTACTCCACTGTACTCTATCTCTACTGTACTCCACTGTACTCTACATCTACTGTAATCCACTGTACTCTATCTCTACTCTGCTCCACTGTACTCTATCTCTATTGTGCTCCACTGTACTCCACTGTACTCTATCTCTACTGTGCTCCACTGTACACTATCTCTACTGTACTCCACTCTACTCTACCTCTACTGTACTCCACTGTACTCTATCTCTACTGTACTCCACTCTACTCTACCTCTACTGTACTCCACTGTACTCTATCTCTACTGTGCTCCACTGTACTCTACCTCTATTGTACTCCACTGTACTCTATCTCTACTGTGCTCCACTGTACTCTATATCTACTGTACTCCACTGTACTCTACCTCTACTGTGCTCCACTGTACTCTATCTCTACTGTACTCCACTCTACTCTACCTCTACTGTACTCCACTGTACTCTATCTCTACTGTACTCCACTCTACTCTACCTCTACTGTACTCCACTGTACTCTATCTCTACTGTGCTCCACTGTACTCTATCTCTACTGTACTCCACTGTACTCTACCTCTACTGTGCTCCACTGTACACTATCTCTACTGTACTCCACTCTACTCTACCTCTACTGTACTCCACTGTACTCTATCTCTACTGTACTCCACTCTACTCTACCTCTACTGTGCTCCACTGTACTCTATCTCTACTGTACTCCACTGTACTCTACCTCTACTGTACTCCACTGTACTCTACCTCTACTGTGCTCCACTGTACACTATCTCTACTGTACTTCACTCTACTCTACCTCTACTGTACTCCACTGTACTCTATCTCTACTGTACTCCACTCTACTCTACCTCTACTGTGCTCCACTGTACTCTATCTCTACTGTACTCCACTGTACTCTATCTCTACTGTACTCCACTGTAGTCTATCTCTACTGTACTCCACTGTAGTCTATCTCTACTGTACTCCGCTGTACTCTATCTCTACTGTGCTCCACTGTACTCTATCTCTACTGTACTCCACTCTACTCTACCTCTACTGTGCTCCACCGTACTCTATCTCTACTGTGCTCCACTGTACTCTATCTCTACTGTACTCCACTGTACTCTACCTCTACTGTACTCTACTGTACTCTACCTCTACGGTACTCCACTGTACTCTACCTCTACTGTGCTCCACTGTACTCTATCTCTACTGTACTCCACTGTACTCTACCTCTACTGTACTCCACTGTACTTTATCTCTACTGTGCTCCACTGTACTCTATCTCTACCGTACTCCACTGTACTCTACCTCTACTGTGCTCCACTGTACTCTATCCCTACTGTACTCCACTCTACTCTACCTCTACTGTACTCCACTGTACTCTATCTCTACTGTACTCCACTCTACTCTACCTCTACTGTACTCCACTGTACTCTATCTCTACTGTGCTCCACTGTACTCTATCTCTACTGTACTCCACTGTACTCTACCTCTACTGTGCTCCACTGTACACTATCTCTACTGTACTCCACTCTACTCTACCTCTACTGTACTCTGCTGTACTCTATCTCTACTGTGCTCCACTGTACTCTAGCTCTACTGTACTCCACTCTACTCTACCTCTACTGTGCTCCAATGTTCTCTATCTCTACTGTGCTCCACTGTACTCTATCTCTACTGTACTCCACTGTACTCTATCTCTACTGTACTCCACTGTACTCTACCTCTACTGTACTCCACTGTACTCTACCTCTACGGTACTCCACTGTACTCTACCTCTACTGTGCTCCACTGTACTCTATCTCTACTGTACTCCACTGTACTCTACCTCTACTGTACTCCACTGTACTTTATCTCTACTGTGCTCCACTGTACTCTATCTCTACCGTACTCCACTGTACTCTACCTCTACTGTGCTCCATTGTACTCTATCCCTACTGTACTCCACTCTACTCTACCTCTACTGTACTCCACTGTACTCTATCTCTACTGTACTCCACTCTACTCTACCTCTACTGTACTCCACTGTACTCTATCTCTACTGTGCTCCACTGTACTCTATCTCTACTGTACTCCACTGTACTCTACCTCTACGGTACTCCACTGTACTCTACCTCTACTGTGCTCCACTGTACTCTATCTCTACTGTACTCCACTGTACTCTACCTCTACTGTACTCCACTGTACTTTATCTCTACTGTGCTCCACTGTACTCTATCTCTACCGTACTCCACTGTACTCTACCTCTACTGTGCTCCACTGTACTCTATCCCTACTGTACTCCACTCTACTCTACCTCTACTGTACTCCACTGTACTCTATCTCTACTGTACTCCACTCTACTCTACCTCTACTGTACTCCACTGTACTCTATCTCTACTGTGCTCCACTGTACTCTATCTCTACTGTACTCCACTGTACTCTACCTCTACTGTGCTCCACTGTACACTATCTCTACTGTACTCCACTCTACTCTACCTCTACTGTACTCTGCTGTACTCTATCTCTACTGTGCTCCACTGTACTCTAGCTCTACTGTACTCCACTCTACTCTACCTCTACTGTGCTCCAATGTTCTCTATCTCTACTGTGCTCCACTGTACTCTATCTCTACTGTACTCCACTGTACTCTACCTCTACTGTACTCCACTGTACTCTACCTCTACTGTACTCCACTGTACTCTACCTCTACTGTGCTCCACTGTACTCTATCTCTACTGTACTCCACTGTACTCTACCTCTACTGTAATCTACTGTACTCTATCTCTACTCTGCTCCACTGTACTCTATCTCTATTGTGCTCCACTGTACTCCACTGTACTCTACCTCTACTGTGCTCCACTGTACTCTATCTCTACTGTACTCCACTGTAGTCTATCTCTACTGTACTCCAAAGTACTCTATCTCTACTGTACTCCACTGTACTCTACCTCTACTCTACTCCACTGTACTCTACCTCTACTGTACTCCACTGTACTCTACCTCTAATGTACTCCACTGTACTCTACATCTACTGTGCTCCACTGTACTCTATCTCTACTGTACTCCACTGTACTCTACCTCTACTGTACTCCACTGTACTCTACCTCTACTGTGCTCCACTGTACTCTATCTCTACTGTACTCCACTGTACTCTACCTCTACTGTACTCCAATGTACTCTATCTCTACTGTGCTCCACTGTATTCTATCTCTACTGTACTCCACTGTACTCTACCTCTACTGTGCTCCACTGTACTCTATCTCTACTGTACTCCACTCTACTCTACCTCTACTGTAATCCACTGTACTCTATCTCTACTGTACTCCACTGTACTCTACCTCTACTGTGCTCCACTGTACTCTATCTCTACTGTACTCCACTCTACTCTACCTCTACTGTAATCCACTGTACTCTATCTCTACTGTGCTCCACTGTACTCTATCTCTACTGTACTCCACTGTACTCTACCTCTACTGTGCTCCAATGTACTCTATCTCTACTGTACTCCACTGTACTCTACCTCTACTGTACTCCACTGTACTCTATCTCTACTGTACTCCACTCTACTCTACCTCTACTGTACTCCACTGTACTCTATCTCTACTGTGCTCCACTGTACTCTATCTCTACTGTACTCCACTGTACTCTACCTCTACTGTAATCTACTGTACTCTATCTCTACTCTGCTCCACTGTACTCTAGCTCTATTGTGCTCCACTGTACTCCACTGTACTCTACCTCTACTGTACTCCACTGTACTCTATCTCCACTGTACTCTATCTCTACTGTACTCCACTGTACTCTACCTCTACTGTACTCCAATGTACTCTATCTCTACTGTGCTCCACTGTACTCCATCTCTACTGTACTCCACTGTACTCTACCTCTACTGTGCTCCACTGTACTCTATCTCTACTGTACTCCACTCTACTCTACCTCTACTGTAATCCACTGTACTCTATCTCTACTGTACTCCACTCTACTCTACCTCTACTGTACTCCACTGTACTCTATCTCTACTGTGCTCCACTGTACTCTATCTCTACTGTACTCCACTGTACTCTACCTCTACTGTGCTCCAATCTTGATGTACTCGCTACATCATAAGAAGAATGGCATCTACGCTAATATTAGTGTCTTTGTTTATCCCGAGGTTTTCCCGCAGCCTGCCGGATCCAGGCCGTGTCCAGATCTGATGAAGGAGATCCGCCTGGACCCGATGACAATGCAGTGCTGAAGTATCCACTATCCTCTCCCTATGGAGGATCCCTTTCCCACTCTACAGATAAAGCGTTGTGAATTCCGGCTCGCGTACCCCGAAGTGATAAAATAAAACAAAATTCTGTATCAAAATTTATAGGCAAGAAAAGTAGTTTGTTTAGGCTGGGTTGTATGAATTATAAACCTGCGCACATATTTTAAAAAGCACATAACTATAGAATCAATTCTGAATGAGCATGTGAACGCCGTCAGCGTTAATCACAGGTTCGCGTTTAAAAGTCTGATCATTTCGACGGAGGTGAATCAATCAAAGTTAACTTTAGCTGGAAATAACATTATTCAAGAACCGCTATAATGCCAAAACAATCTGTTACCTTAAATTATATGTTTATCTCTGTAAAGCTGCTTTGAAACAATCCATTGTTAAAAGCGCTATATAAATGAAGATGACTTGACTTGACTTGACTCCAATGTACTCTATCTCTACTGTACTCCACTGTACTCTACCTCTACTGTACTCCACTGTACTCTATCTCTACTGTGCTCCACTGTACTCTATCTCTACTGTACTCCACTGTACTCTACCTCTACTGTAATCTACTGTACTCTATCTCTACTCTGCTCTACTGTACTCTAGCTCTATTGTGCTCCACTGTACTCCACTGTACTCTACCTCTACTGTGCTCCACTGTACTCTATCTCTACTGTACTCCACTGTTGTCTATCTCTACTGTACTCCTAAGTACTCTATCTCTACTGTACTCCACTGTACTCTATCTCTACTGTACTCCACTGTACTCTACATCTACTGTAATCCACTGTACTCTATCTCTACTCTGCTCCACTGTACTCTATCTCTATTGTGCTCCACTGTACTCCACTGTACTCTATCTCTACTGTGCTCCACTGTACTCTATCTCTACTGTACTCCACTGTACTCTACCTCTGCTGTGCTCCACTGTACTATATCTCTACTGTACTCCATTCTACTCTACCTCTACTGTACTCCGCTGTACTTTATCTCTACTGTGCTCCACTGTACTCTATCTCTACTGTACTCCACTGTACTCTATCTCTACTGTACTCCACTGTACTCTACATCTACTGTAATCCACTGTACTCTATCTCTACTCTGCTCCACTGTACTCTATCTCTATTGTGCTCCACTGTACTCCACTGTACTCTACCTATACTGTGCTCCACTGTACTCTATCTCTACTGTACTCCACTGTAGTCTATCTCTACTGTACTCCACTGTACTCTATCTCTACTGTACTCCACTGTACTCTACCTCTACTGTACTCCACTGTACTCTCTCTCTACTCTGCTCCACTGTACTCTATCTCTACTGTGCTCCACTGTACTCTATCTCTACTGTACTCCACTGTACTCTATCTCTACTGTGCTCCACTGTACTCTATCTCTACTGTACTCCAATGTACTCTACCTCTACTGTGCTCCACTGTACTCTACCTCTACTGTACTCCACTGTACTCTATCTCTACTGTGCTCCACTGTACACTATCTCTACTGTGCTCCACTGCACTCCAATGTACTCTACCTCTACTGAACTCCACTGTACTCTACCTCTACTCTGCTCCACTGTACTCTATCTCTACTGTACTCCACTGTACTCTATCTCTACTGTACTCCACTGTACTCTACATCTACTGTAATCCACTGTACTCTATCTCTACTCTGCTCCACTGTACTCTATCTCTATTGTGCTCCACTGTACTCCACTGTACTCTATCTCTACTGTGCTCCACTGTACTCTATCTCTACTGTACTCCACTGTACTCTACCTCTACTGTGCTCCACTGTACTATATCTCTACTGTACTCCACTCTACTCTACCTCTACTGTACTCCGCTGTACTCTATCTCTACTGTGCTCCACTGTACTCTATCTCTACTGTACTCCACTCTACTCTACCTCTACTGTGCTCCACTGTACTCTCTCTCTACTTTGCTCCACTGTACTCTATCTCTACTGTACTCCACTGTACTCTACCTCTACTGTACTCCACTGTACTCTACCTCTACTGTACTCCACTGTACTCTACCTCTACTGTGCTCCACTGTACTCTATCTCTACTGTACTCCACTGTACTCTACCTCTACTGTACTCCACTGTACTCTATCTCTACTGTGCTCCACTGTACTCTACCTCTACTGTACTCCACTGTACTCCACTCTAATCTACCTCTACTGTACTCTACCTCTACTGTACTCCACTGTACTCTACCTCTACTGTGCTCCACTGTACTCTATCTCTACTGTACTCCACTGTACTCCTCTCTAATCTACCTCTACTGTACTCTACCTCTACTGTACTCCACTGTACTCTACCTCTAATGTGCTCCCCTGTACTCTATCTCTACTGTACTCCACTGTACTCTACCTCTACTGTACTCCACTGTACTCTATATCTACTGTGCTCCACTGTACTCTATCTCTACTGTACTCCACTGTACTCTACCTCTACTGTGCTCCACTGTACTCTATCTCTACTGTACTCCACTCTACTCTACCTCTACTGTACTCCACTGTACTCTATCTCTACTGTACTCCACTCTACTCTACCTCTACTGTACTCCACTGTACTCTATCTATACTGTGCTCCACTGTACTCTATCTCTACTCTGCTCCCCTGTACTCTATCTCTATTGTGCTCCACTGTACTCCACTGTACTCTACCTCTACTGTGCTCCACTGTACTCTATCTCTACTGTACTCCACTGTTGTCTATCTCTACTGTACTCCAAAGTACTCTATCTCTACTGTACTCCACTGTACTCTACCTCTACTCTACTCCACTGTACTCTACCTCTACTGTACTCCACTGTACTCTACCTCTACTGTACTCCACTGTACTCTACCTCTACTGTACTCCACTGTACTCTACCTCTACTGTGCTCCACTGTACTCTACCTCTACTGTACTCCACTGTAGTCTATCTCTACTGTACTCCACTGTAGTCTATCTCTACTGTACTCCACTGTACTCTATCTCTACTGTACTCCACTGTACTCTACCTCTACTTTACTCCACTGTACTCTCTCTCTACTCTGCTCCACTGTACTCTATCTCTACTGTGCTCCACTGTACTCTATCTCTACTGTACTCCACTGTACTCTACCTCTACTGTGCTCCACTGTACTCTACCTCTAGTGTACTCCACTGTACTCTACCTCTACTGTACTCCACTGTACTCTATCTCTACTGTGCTCCACTGTACACTATCTCTACTGTGCTCCACTGCACTCCAATGTACTCTACCTCTACTGTACTCCACTGTACTCTACCTCTACTCTGCTCCACTGTACTCTATCTCTACTGTACTCCACTCTACTCTATCTCTACTGTACTCCACTGTACTCTACATCTACTGTAATCCACTGTACTCTATCTCTACTCTGCTCCACTGTACTCTATCTCTATTGTGCTCCTGTGTACTCCACTGTACTCTATCTCTACTGTGCTCCACTGTACTCTATCTCTACTGTACTCCACTGTACTCTACCTCTACTGTGCTCCACTGTACTATATCTCTACTGTACTCCACTCTACTCTACCTCTACTGTACTCCGCTGTACTCTATCTCTACTGTGCTCCACTGTACTCTATCTCTACTGTACTCCACTCTACTCTACCTCTACTGTGCTCCACTGTACTCTATCTCTACTGTGCTCCACTGTACTCTATCTCTACTGTACTCCACTGTACTCTACCTCTACTGTACTCCACTGTACTCTACCTCTACGGTACTCCACTGTACTCTACCTCTACTGTGCTCCACTGTACTCTATCTCTACTGTACTCCACTGTACTCTACCTCTACTGTACTCCACTGTACTTTATCTCTACTGTGCTCCACTGTACTCTCTCTCTACTGTGCTCCACTGTACTCTATCTCTACTGTACTCCACTGTACTCTACCTCTACTGTACTCCACTGTACTCTACCTCTACTGTACTCCACTGTACTCTACCTCTACTGTGCTCCACTGTACTCTATCTCTACTGTACTCCACTGTACTCTACCTCTACTGTACTCCACTGTACTCTATCTCTACTGTGCTCCACTGTACTCTACCTCTACTGTACTCCACTGTACTCCATTCTAATCTACCTCTACTGTACTCTACCTCTACTGTACTCCACTGTACTCTACCTCTACTGTGCTCCACTGTACTCTATCTCTACTGTACTCCACTGTACTCCTCTCTAATCTACCTCTACTGTACTCTACCTCTACTGTACTCCACTGTACTCTACCTCTAATGTGCTCCACTGTACTCTATCTCTACTGTACTCCACTGTACTCTACCTCTACTGTACTCCACTGTACTCTATATCTACTGTGCTCCACTGTACTCTATCTCTACTGTACTCCACTGTACTCTACCTCTACTGTGCTCCACTGTACTCTATCTCTACTGTACTCCACTCTACTCTACCTCTACTGTACTCCACTGTACTCTATCTCTACTGTACTCCACTCTACTCTACCTCTACTGTACTCCACTGTACTCTATCTCTACTCTGCTCCCCTGTACTCTATCTCTATTGTGCTCCACTGTACTCCACTGTACTCTACCTCTACTGTGCTCCACTGTACTCTATCTCTACTGTACTCCACTGTTGTCTATCTCTACTGTACTCCAAAGTACTCTATCTCTACTGTACTCCACTGTACTCTACCTCTACTCTACTCCACTGTACTCTACCTCTACTGTACTCCACTGTACTCTACCTCTACTGTACTCCACTGTACTCTACCTCTACTGTACTCCACTGTACTCTACCTCTACTGTGCTCCACTGTACTCTACCTCTACTGTACTCCACTGTAGTCTATCTCTACTGTACTCCACTGTAGTCTATCTCTACTGTACTCCACTGTACTCTATCTCTACTGTACTCCACTGTACTCTACCTCTACTTTACTCCACTGTACTCTCTCTCTACTCTGCTCCACTGTACTCTATCTCTACTGTGCTCCACTGTACTCTATCTCTACTGTACTCCACTGTACTCTACCTCTACTGTGCTCCACTGTACTCTACCTCTAGTGTACTCCACTGTACTCTACCTCTACTGTACTCCACTGTACTCTATCTCTACTGTAATCCACTGTACACTATCTCTACTGTGCTCCACTGCACTCCAATGTACTCTACCTCTACTGTACTCCACTGTACTCTACCTCTACTCTGCTCCACTGTACTCTATCTCTACTGTACTCCACTGTACTCTATCTCTACTGTACTCCACTGTACTCTACATCTACTGTAATCCACTGTACTCTATCTCTACTCTGCTCCACTGTACTCTATCTCTATTGTGCTCCTGTGTACTCCACTGTACTCTATCTCTACTGTGCTCCACTGTACTCTATCTCTACTGTACTCCACTGTACTCTACCTCTACTGTGCTCCACTGTACTATATCTCTACTGTACTCCACTCTACTCTACCTCTACTGTACTCCGCTGTACTCTATCTCTACTGTGCTCCACTGTACTCTATCTCTACTGTACTCCACTCTACTCTACCTCTACTCTGCTCCACTGTACTCTATCTCTACTGTGCTCCACTGTACTCTATCTCTACTGTACTCCACTGTACTCTACCTCTACTGTACTCCACTGTACTCTACCTCTACGGTACTCCACTGTACTCTACCTCTACTGTGCTCCACTGTACTCTATCTCTACTGTACTCCACTGTACTCTACCTCTACTGTACTCCACTGTACTTTATCTCTACTGTGCTCCACTGTACTCTATCTCTACCGTACTCCACTGTACTCTACCTCTACTGTGCTCCACTGTACTCTATCCCTACTGTACTCCACTCTACTCTACCTCTACTGTACTCCACTGTAGTCTATCTCTACTGTACTCCACTCTACTCTACCTCTACTGTACTCCACTGTACTCTATCTCTACTGTGCTCCACTGTACTCTATCTCTACTGTACTCCACTGTACTCTACCTCTACTGTGCTCCACTGTACACTATCTCTACTGTGCTCCACTGTACTCTATCTCTACTGTACTCCACTGTACTCTACCTCTACTGTGCTCCACTGTACACTATCTCTACTGTGCTCCACTGTACTCTACCTCTACTGTGCTCCACTGTACTCTATCTCTACTGTACTCCACTGTTGTCTATCTCTACTGTACTCCAAAGTACTCTATCTCTACTGTACTCCACTGTACTCTACCTCTACTGTAATCCATTGTACTGTACCTCTACTGTACTCCACTGTACTCTACCTCTACTGTACTCCACTGTACTCTACCTCTACTGTGCTCCACTGTACTCTATCTCTACTGTACTCCACTGTACTCTACCTCTACTGTACTCCACTGTACTCTATCTCTACTGTGCTCCACTGTACTCTATCTCTACTGTACTCCACTGTACTCTACCTCTACTGTGCTCCACTGTACTCTATCTCTACTGTGCTCCACTCTACTCTACCTCTACTGTGCTCCACTGTACTCTATCTCTACTGTGCTCCACTGTACTCTATCTCTACTGTACTCCACTGTACTCTACCTCTACTGTACTCCACTGTACTCTACCTCTACTGTACTCCACTCTACTCTACCTCTACTGTGCTCCACTGTACTCTATCTCTACTGTACTCAACTGTACTCTACCTCTACTGTACTCCACTGTACTCTATCTCTACTGTGCTCCACTGTACTCTACCTCTACTGTACTCCACTGTACTCTATCTCTAATGTGCTCCACTGTACTCTATCTCTACTGTACTCCACTGTACTCTACCTCTACTGTACTCCACTGTACTCTACCTCTACTGTACTCCACTGTACTCTACCTCTACTGTCCTCAACTGTACTCTACCTCTACTGTGCTCCACTGTACACTATCTCTACTGTACTCCACTGTAGTCTATCTCTACTGTACTCCAAAGTACTCTATCTCTACTGTACTCCACTCTACTCTACCTCTACTGTACTCCACTGTACTCTATCTCTACTGTGCTCCACTGTACTCTACCTCTACTGTACTCCACTGTACTCTATCTCTACTGTGCTCCACTGTACTCTATATCTACTGTACTCCACTGTACTCTACCTCTACTGTGCTCCACTGTACTCTATCTCTACTGTACTCCACTCTACTCTACCTCTACTGTACTCCACTGTACTCTATCTCTACTGTACTCCACTCTACTCTACCTCTACTGTACTCCACTGTACTCTATCTCTACTGTGCTCCACTGTACTCTATCTCTACTGTACTCCACTGTACTCTACCTCTACTGTGCTCCACTGTACACTATCTCTACTGTACTCCACTCTACTCTACCTCTACTGTACTCCACTGTACTCTATCTCTACTGTACTCCACTCTACTCTACCTCTACTGTACTCCACTGTACTCTATCTCTACTGTGCTCCACTGTACTCTATCTCTACTGTACTCCACTGTACTCTACCTCTACTGTACTCCACTGTACTCTACCTCTACTGTGCTCCACTGTACACTATCTCTACTGTACTTCACTCTACTCTACCTCTACTGTACTCCACTGTACTCTATCTCTACTGTACTCCACTCTACTCTACCTCTACTGTGCTCCACTGTACTCTATCTCTACTGTACTCCACTGTACTCTATCTCTACTGTACTCCACTGTAGTCTATCTCTACTGTACTCCACTGTAGTCTATCTCTACTGTACTCCGCTGTACTCTATCTCTACTGTGCTCCACTGTACTCTATCTCTACTGTACTTCACTCTACTCTACCTCTACTGTGCTCCACTGTACTCTATCTCTACTGTGCTCCACTGTACTCTATCTCTACTGTACTCCACTGTACTCTACCTCTACTGTACTCCACTGTACTCTATCTCTACTGTACTCCACTCTACTCTACCTCTACTGTACTCCACTGTACTCTATCTCTACTGTACTCCACTGTACTCTACCTCTACTGTACTCCACTGTACTCTATCTCTACTGTGCTCCACTGTACTCTACCTCTACTGTACTCCACTGTACTCCACTCTAATCTACCTCTACTGTACTCTACCTCTACTGTACTCCACTGTACTCTACCTCTACTGTGCTCCACTGTACTCTATCTCTACTGTACTCCACTGTACTCCTCTCTAATCTACCTCTACTGTACTCTACCTCTACTGTACTCCACTGTACTCTACCTCTAATGTGCTCCCCTGTACTCTATCTCTACTGTACTCCACTGTACTCTACCTCTACTGTACTCCACTGTACTCTATATCTACTGTGCTCCACTGTACTCTATCTCTACTGTACTCCACTGTACTCTACCTCTACTGTGCTCCACTGTACTCTATCTCTACTGTACTCCACTCTACTCTACCTCTACTGTACTCCACTGTACTCTATCTCTACTGTACTCCACTCTACTCTACCTCTACTGTACTCCACTGTACTCTATCTATACTGTGCTCCACTGTACTCTATCTCTACTCTGCTCCCCTGTACTCTATCTCTATTGTGCTCCACTGTACTCCACTGTACTCTACCTCTACTGTGCTCCACTGTACTCTATCTCTACTGTACTCCACTGTTGTCTATCTCTACTGTACTCCAAAGTACTCTATCTCTACTGTACTCCACTGTACTCTACCTCTACTCTACTCCACTGTACTCTACCTCTACTGTACTCCACTGTACTCTACCTCTACTGTACTCCACTGTACTCTACCTCTACTGTACTCCACTGTACTCTACCTCTACTGTGCTCCACTGTACTCTACCTCTACTGTACTCCACTGTAGTCTATCTCTACTGTACTCCACTGTAGTCTATCTCTACTGTACTCCACTGTACTCTATCTCTACTGTACTCCACTGTACTCTACCTCTACTTTACTCCACTGTACTCTCTCTCTACTCTGCTCCACTGTACTCTATCTCTACTGTGCTCCACTGTACTCTATCTCTACTGTACTCCACTGTACTCTACCTCTACTGTGCTCCACTGTACTCTACCTCTAGTGTACTCCACTGTACTCTACCTCTACTGTACTCCACTGTACTCTATCTCTACTGTGCTCCACTGTACACTATCTCTACTGTGCTCCACTGCACTCCAATGTACTCTACCTCTACTGTACTCCACTGTACTCTACCTCTACTCTGCTCCACTGTACTCTATCTCTACTGTACTCCACTCTACTCTATCTCTACTGTACTCCACTGTACTCTACATCTACTGTAATCCACTGTACTCTATCTCTACTCTGCTCCACTGTACTCTATCTCTATTGTGCTCCTGTGTACTCCACTGTACTCTATCTCTACTGTGCTCCACTGTACTCTATCTCTACTGTACTCCACTGTACTCTACCTCTACTGTGCTCCACTGTACTATATCTCTACTGTACTCCACTCTACTCTACCTCTACTGTACTCCGCTGTACTCTATCTCTACTGTGCTCCACTGTACTCTATCTCTACTGTACTCCACTCTACTCTACCTCTACTGTGCTCCACTGTACTCTATCTCTACTGTGCTCCACTGTACTCTATCTCTACTGTACTCCACTGTACTCTACCTCTACTGTACTCCACTGTACTCTACCTCTACGGTACTCCACTGTACTCTACCTCTACTGTGCTCCACTGTACTCTATCTCTACTGTACTCCACTGTACTCTACCTCTACTGTACTCCACTGTACTTTATCTCTACTGTGCTCCACTGTACTCTCTCTCTACTGTGCTCCACTGTACTCTATCTCTACTGTACTCCACTGTACTCTACCTCTACTGTACTCCACTGTACTCTACCTCTACTGTACTCCACTGTACTCTACCTCTACTGTGCTCCACTGTACTCTATCTCTACTGTACTCCACTGTACTCTACCTCTACTGTACTCCACTGTACTCTATCTCTACTGTGCTCCACTGTACTCTACCTCTACTGTACTCCACTGTACTCCATTCTAATCTACCTCTACTGTACTCTACCTCTACTGTACTCCACTGTACTCTACCTCTACTGTGCTCCACTGTACTCTATCTCTACTGTACTCCACTGTACTCCTCTCTAATCTACCTCTACTGTACTCTACCTCTACTGTACTCCACTGTACTCTACCTCTAATGTGCTCCACTGTACTCTATCTCTACTGTACTCCACTGTACTCTACCTCTACTGTACTCCACTGTACTCTATATCTACTGTGCTCCACTGTACTCTATCTCTACTGTACTCCACTGTACTCTACCTCTACTGTGCTCCACTGTACTCTATCTCTACTGTACTCCACTCTACTCTACCTCTACTGTACTCCACTGTACTCTATCTCTACTGTACTCCACTCTACTCTACCTCTACTGTACTCCACTGTACTCTATCTCTACTCTGCTCCCCTGTACTCTATCTCTATTGTGCTCCACTGTACTCCACTGTACTCTACCTCTACTGTGCTCCACTGTACTCTATCTCTACTGTACTCCACTGTTGTCTATCTCTACTGTACTCCAAAGTACTCTATCTCTACTGTACTCCACTGTACTCTACCTCTACTCTACTCCACTGTACTCTACCTCTACTGTACTCCACTGTACTCTACCTCTACTGTACTCCACTGTACTCTACCTCTACTGTACTCCACTGTACTCTACCTCTACTGTGCTCCACTGTACTCTACCTCTACTGTACTCCACTGTAGTCTATCTCTACTGTACTCCACTGTAGTCTATCTCTACTGTACTCCACTGTACTCTATCTCTACTGTACTCCACTGTACTCTACCTCTACTTTACTCCACTGTACTCTCTCTCTACTCTGCTCCACTGTACTCTATCTCTACTGTGCTCCACTGTACTCTATCTCTACTGTACTCCACTGTACTCTACCTCTACTGTGCTCCACTGTACTCTACCTCTAGTGTACTCCACTGTACTCTACCTCTACTGTACTCCACTGTACTCTATCTCTACTGTAATCCACTGTACACTATCTCTACTGTGCTCCACTGCACTCCAATGTACTCTACCTCTACTGTACTCCACTGTACTCTACCTCTACTCTGCTCCACTGTACTCTATCTCTACTGTACTCCACTGTACTCTATCTCTACTGTACTCCACTGTACTCTACATCTACTGTAATCCACTGTACTCTATCTCTACTCTGCTCCACTGTACTCTATCTCTATTGTGCTCCTGTGTACTCCACTGTACTCTATCTCTACTGTGCTCCACTGTACTCTATCTCTACTGTACTCCACTGTACTCTACCTCTACTGTGCTCCACTGTACTATATCTCTACTGTACTCCACTCTACTCTACCTCTACTGTACTCCGCTGTACTCTATCTCTACTGTGCTCCACTGTACTCTATCTCTACTGTACTCCACTCTACTCTACCTCTACTCTGCTCCACTGTACTCTATCTCTACTGTGCTCCACTGTACTCTATCTCTACTGTACTCCACTGTACTCTACCTCTACTGTACTCCACTGTACTCTACCTCTACGGTACTCCACTGTACTCTACCTCTACTGTGCTCCACTGTACTCTATCTCTACTGTACTCCACTGTACTCTACCTCTACTGTACTCCACTGTACTTTATCTCTACTGTGCTCCACTGTACTCTATCTCTACCGTACTCCACTGTACTCTACCTCTACTGTGCTCCACTGTACTCTATCCCTACTGTACTCCACTCTACTCTACCTCTACTGTACTCCACTGTAGTCTATCTCTACTGTACTCCACTCTACTCTACCTCTACTGTACTCCACTGTACTCTATCTCTACTGTGCTCCACTGTACTCTATCTCTACTGTACTCCACTGTACTCTACCTCTACTGTGCTCCACTGTACACTATCTCTACTGTGCTCCACTGTACTCTATCTCTACTGTACTCCACTGTACTCTACCTCTACTGTGCTCCACTGTACACTATCTCTACTGTGCTCCACTGTACTCTACCTCTACTGTGCTCCACTGTACTCTATCTCTACTGTACTCCACTGTTGTCTATCTCTACTGTACTCCAAAGTACTCTATCTCTACTGTACTCCACTGTACTCTACCTCTACTGTAATCCATTGTACTGTACCTCTACTGTACTCCACTGTACTCTACCTCTACTGTACTCCACTGTACTCTACCTCTACTGTGCTCCACTGTACTCTATCTCTACTGTACTCCACTGTACTCTACCTCTACTGTACTCCACTGTACTCTATCTCTACTGTGCTCCACTGTACTCTATCTCTACTGTACTCCACTGTACTCTACCTCTACTGTGCTCCACTGTACTCTATCTCTACTGTGCTCCACTCTACTCTACCTCTACTGTGCTCCACTGTACTCTATCTCTACTGTGCTCCACTGTACTCTATCTCTACTGTACTCCACTGTACTCTACCTCTACTGTACTCCACTGTACTCTACCTCTACTGTACTCCACTCTACTCTACCTCTACTGTGCTCCACTGTACTCTATCTCTACTGTACTCAACTGTACTCTACCTCTACTGTACTCCACTGTACTCTATCTCTACTGTGCTCCACTGTACTCTACCTCTACTGTACTCCACTGTACTCTATCTCTAATGTGCTCCACTGTACTCTATCTCTACTGTACTCCACTGTACTCTACCTCTACTGTACTCCACTGTACTCTACCTCTACTGTACTCCACTGTACTCTACCTCTACTGTCCTCAACTGTACTCTACCTCTACTGTGCTCCACTGTACACTATCTCTACTGTACTCCACTGTAGTCTATCTCTACTGTACTCCAAAGTACTCTATCTCTACTGTACTCCACTCTACTCTACCTCTACTGTACTCCACTGTACTCTATCTCTACTGTGCTCCACTGTACTCTACCTCTACTGTACTCCACTGTACTCTATCTCTACTGTGCTCCACTGTACTCTATATCTACTGTACTCCACTGTACTCTACCTCTACTGTGCTCCACTGTACTCTATCTCTACTGTACTCCACTCTACTCTACCTCTACTGTACTCCACTGTACTCTATCTCTACTGTACTCCACTCTACTCTACCTCTACTGTACTCCACTGTACTCTATCTCTACTGTGCTCCACTGTACTCTATCTCTACTGTACTCCACTGTACTCTACCTCTACTGTGCTCCACTGTACACTATCTCTACTGTACTCCACTCTACTCTACCTCTACTGTACTCCACTGTACTCTATCTCTACTGTACTCCACTCTACTCTACCTCTACTGTACTCCACTGTACTCTATCTCTACTGTGCTCCACTGTACTCTATCTCTACTGTACTCCACTGTACTCTACCTCTACTGTACTCCACTGTACTCTACCTCTACTGTGCTCCACTGTACACTATCTCTACTGTACTTCACTCTACTCTACCTCTACTGTACTCCACTGTACTCTATCTCTACTGTACTCCACTCTACTCTACCTCTACTGTGCTCCACTGTACTCTATCTCTACTGTACTCCACTGTACTCTATCTCTACTGTACTCCACTGTAGTCTATCTCTACTGTACTCCACTGTAGTCTATCTCTACTGTACTCCGCTGTACTCTATCTCTACTGTGCTCCACTGTACTCTATCTCTACTGTACTTCACTCTACTCTACCTCTACTGTGCTCCACTGTACTCTATCTCTACTGTGCTCCACTGTACTCTATCTCTACTGTACTCCACTGTACTCTACCTCTACTGTACTCCACTGTACTCTACCTCTACGGTACTCCACTGTACTCTATCTCTACTGTACTCCACTGTACTCTACCTCTACTGTACTCCACTGTACTCTACCTCTACTGTGCTCCACTGTACTCTATCTCTACTGTACTCCACTGTACTCTACCTCTACTGTACTCCACTGTACTTTATCTCTACTGTGCTCCACTGTACTCTATCTCTACCGTACTCCACTGTACTCTACCTCTACTGTGCTCCACTGTACTCTATCCCTACTGTACTCCACTCTACTCTACCTCTACTGTACTCCACTGTACTCTATCTCTACTGTACTCCACTCTACTCTACCTCTACTGTACTCCACTGTACTCTATCTCTACTGTGCTCCACTGTACTCTATCTCTACTGTACTCCACTGTACTCTACCTCTACTGTGCTCCACTGTACACTATCTCTACTGTACTCCACTCTACTCTACCTCTACTGTACTCTGCTGTACTCTATCTCTACTGTGCTCCACTGTACTCTAGCTCTACTGTACTCCACTCTACTCTACCTCTACTGTGCTCCAATGTTCTCTATCTCTACTGTGCTCCACTGTACTCTATCTCTACTGTACTCCACTGTACTCTACCTCTACTGTACTCCACTGTGCTCTACCTCTACTGTACTCCACTGTACTCTACCTCTACTGTGCTCCACTGTACTCTATCTCTACTGTACTCCACTGTACTCTACCTCTACTGTAATCTACTGTACTCTATCTCTACTCTGCTCCACTGTACTCTATCTCTATTGTGCTCCACTGTACTCCACTGTACTCTACCTCTACTGTGCTCCACTGTACTCTATCTCTACTGTACTCCACTGTAGTCTATCTCTACTGTACTCCAAAGTACTCTATCTCTACTGTACTCCACTGTACTCTACCTCTACTCTACTCCACTGTACTCTACCTCTACTGTACTCCACTGTACTCTACCTCTAATGTACTCCACTGTACTCTACATCTACTGTGCTCCACTGTACTCTATCTCTACTGTACTCCACTGTACTCTACCTCTACTGTACTCCACTGTACTCTACCTCTACTGTGCTCCACTGTACTCTATCTCTACTGTACTCCACTGTACTCTACCTCTACTGTACTCCAATGTACTCTATCTCTACTGTGCTCCACTGTACTCTATCTCTACTGTACTCCACTGTACTCTACCTCTACTGTGCTCCACTGTACTCTATCTCTACTGTACTCCACTCTACTCTACCTCTACTGTAATCCACTGTACTCTATCTCTACTGTACTCCACTCTACTCTACCTCTACTGTACTCCACTGTACTCTATCTCTACTGTGCTCCACTGTACTCTATCTCTACTGTACTCCACTGTACTCTACCTCTACTGTGCTCCAATGTACTCTATCTCTACTGTACTCCACTGTACTCTACCTCTACTGTACTCCACTGTACTCTATCTCTACTGTACTCCACTCTACTCTACCTCTACTGTACTCCACTGTACTCTATCTCTACTGTGCTCCACTGTACTCTATCTCTACTGTACTCCACTGTACTCTACCTCTACTGTAATCTACTGTACTCTATCTCTACTCTGCTCCACTGTACTCTAGCTCTATTGTGCTCCACTGTACTCCACTGTACTCTACCTCTACTGTGCTCCACTGTACTCTATCTCTACTGTACTCCACTGTTGTCTATCTCTACTGTACTCCAAAGTACTCTATCTCTACTGTACTCCACTGTACTCTATCTCTACTGTACTCCACTGTACTCTACATCTACTGTAATCCACTGTACTCTATCTCTACTCTGCTCCACTGTACTCTATCTCTATTGTGCTCCACTGTACTCCACTGTACTCTATCTCTACTGTGCTCCACTGTACTCTATCTCTACTGTACTCCACTGTACTCTACCTCTGCTGTGCTCCACTGTACTATATCTCTACTGTACTCCATTCTACTCTACCTCTACTGTACTCCGCTGTACTTTATCTCTACTGTGCTCCACTGTACTCTATCTCTACTGTACTCCACTGTACTCTATCTCTACTGTACTCCACTGTACTCTACATCTACTGTAATCCACTGTACTCTATCTCTACTCTGCTCCACTGTACTATATCTCTATTGTGCTCCACTGTACTCCACTGTACTCTACCTCTACTGTGCTCCACTGTACTCTATCTCTACTGTACTCCACTGTAGTCTATCTCTACTGTACTCCACTGTACTCTATCTCTACTGTGCTCCACTGTACACTATCTCTACTGTGCTCCACTGCACTCCAATGTACTCTACCTCTACTGAACTCCACTGTACTCTACCTCTACTCTGCTCCACTGTACTCTATCTCTACTGTACTCCACTGTACTCTATCTCTACTGTACTCCACTGTACTCTACATCTACTGTAATCCACTGTACTCTATCTCTACTCTGCTCCACTGTACTCTATCTCTATTGTGCTCCACTGTACTCCACTGTACTCTATCTCTACTGTGCTCCACTGTACTCTATCTCTACTGTACTCCACTGTACTCTACCTCTACTGTGCTCCACTGTACTATATCTCTACTGTACTCCACTCTACTCTACCTCTACTGTACTCCGCTGTACTCTATCTCTACTGTGCTCCACTGTACTCTATCTCTACTGTACTCCACTCTACTCTACCTCTACTGTGCTCCACTGTACTCTATCTCTACTGTGCTCCACTGTACTCTATCTCTACTGTACTCCACTGTACTCTACCTCTACTGTACTCCACTGTACTCTACCTCTACTGTACTCCACTGTACTCTACCTCTACTGTGCTCCACTGTACTCTATCTCTACTGTACTCCACTGTACTCTACCTCTACTGTACTCCACTGTACTCTATCTCTACTGTGCTCCACTGTACTCTACCTCTACTGTACTCCACTGTACTCCACTCTAATCTACCTCTACTGTACTCTACCTCTACTGTACTCCACTGTACTCTACCTCTACTGTGCTCCACTGTACTCCACTCTAATCTACCTCTACTGTACTCTACCTCTACTGTACTCCACTGTACTCTACCTCTAATGTGCTCCACTGTACTCTATCTCTACTGTACTCCACTGTACTCTACCTCTACTGTACTCCACTGTACTCTATATCTACTGTGCTCCACTGTACTCTATCTCTACTGTACTCCACTGTACTCTACCTCTACTGTGCTCCACTGTACTCTATCTCTACTGTACTCCACTCTACTCTACCTCTACTGTACTCCACTGTACTCTATCTCTACTGTACTCCACTCTACTCTACCTCTACTGTACTCCACTGTACTCTATCTATACTGTGCTCCACTGTACTCTATCTCTACTCTGCTCCCCTGTACTCTATCTCTATTGTGTTCCACTGTACTCCACTGTACTCTATCTCTACTGTACTCCACTGTTGTCTATCTCTACTGTACTCCAAAGTACTCTATCTCTACTGTACTCCACTGTACTCTACCTCTACTCTACTCCACTGTACTCTACCTCTACTGTACTCCACTGTACTCTACCTCTACTGTACTCCACTGTACTCTACCTCTACTGTACTCCACTGTACTCTACCTCTACTGTGCTCCACTGTACTCTACCCCTACTGTACTCCACTGTAGTCTATCTCTACTGTACTCCACTGTAGTCTATCTCTACTGTACTCCACTGTACTCTACCTCTACTGTACTCCACTGTACTCTACCTCTACTGTCCTCAACTGTACTCTACCTCTACTGTACTCCACTGTACTCTATCTCTACTGTGCTCCACTGTACTCTATCTCTACTGTACTCCACTGTACTCTACCTCTACTGTACTCCACTGTACTCCACTCTAATCTACCTCTACTGTACTCTACCTCTACTGTACTCCACTGTACTCTACCTCTACTGTGCTCCACTGTACTCTATCTCTACTGTACTCCAATGTACTCCACTCTAATCTACCTCTACTGTACTCTACCTCTACTGTACTCCACTGTACTCTACCTCTACTGTGCTCCACTGTACTCTATCTCTACTGTACTCCACTGTACTCTACCTCTACTGTACTCCACTGTACTCTATCTCTACTGTGCTCCACTGTACTCTATCTCTACTGTACTCCACTGTACTCTACCTCTACTGTGCTCCACTGTACTCTATCTCTACTGTACTCCACTCTACTCTACCTCTACTGTACTCCACTGTACTCTATCTCTACTGTACTCCACTCTACTCTACCTCTACTGTACTCCACTGTACTCTATCTCTACTGTGCTCCACTGTACTCTATCTCTACTCTGCTCCACTGTACTCTATCTCTATTGTGCTCCACTGTACTCCACTGTACTCTACCTCTACTGTGCTCCACTGTACTCTATCTCTACTGTACTCCACTGTTGTCTATCTCTACTGTACTCCAAAGTACTCTATCTCTACTGTACTCCACTGTACTCTATCTCTACTGTACTCCACTGTACTCTACATCTACTGTAATCCACTGTACTCTATCTCTAATCTGCTCCACTGTACTCTATCTCTATTGTGCTCCACTGTACTCCACTGTACTCTATCTCTACTGTGCTCCACTGTACTCTATCTCTACTGTACTCCACTGTACTCTACCTCTGCTGTGCTCCACTGTACTATATCTCTACTGTACTCCACTCTACTCTACCTCTACTGTACTCCGCTGTACTCTATCTCTACTGTGCTCCACTGTACTCTATCTCTACTGTACTCCACTGTACTCTATCTCTACTGTACTCCACTGTACTCTACATCTACTGTAATCCACTGTACTCTATCTCTACTCTGCTCCACTGTACTCTATCTCTATTGTGCTCCACTGTACTCCACTGTACTCTATCTCTACTGTGCTCCACTGTACTCTATCTCTACTGTACTCCACTGTACTCTACCTCTGCTGTGCTCCACTGTACTATATCTCTACTGTACTCCACTCTACTCTACCTCTACTGTACTCCGCTGTACTCTATCTCTACTGTGCTCCACTGTACTCTATCTCTACTGTACTCCACTCTACTCTACCTCTACTGTGCTCCACTGTACTCCATCTCTACTGTGCTCCACTGTACTCTATCTCTACTGTACTCCACTGTACTCTACCTCTACTGTACTCCACTGTACTCTACCTCTACTGTACTCCACTGTACTCTACCTCTACTGTGCTCCACTGTACTCTATCTCTACTGTACTCCACTGTACTCTACCTCTACTGTACTCCACTGTACTCTATCTCTACTGTGCTCCACTGTACTCTATCTCTACTGTACTCCACTGTACTCTACCTCTACTGTGCTCCACTGTACTCTATCTCTACTGTACTCCACTCTACTCTACCTCTACTGTACTCCACTGTACTCTATCTCTACTGTACTCCACTCTACTCTACCTCTACTGTACTCCACTGTACTCTATCTCTACTGTGCTCCACTGTACTCTATCTCTACTGTACTCCACTGTACTCTACCTCTACTGTGCGCCACTGTACACTATCTCTACTTTACTCCACTCTACTCTACCTCTACTGTACTCCACTGTACTCTATCTCTACTGTACTCCACTCTACTCTACCTCTACTGTACTCCACTGTACTCTATCTCTACTGTGCTCCACTGTACTCTATCTCTACTGTACTCCACTGTACTCTACCTCTACTGTAATCTACTGTACTCTATCTCTACTCTGCTCCACTGTACTCTATCTCTATTGTGCTCCACTGTACTCCACTGTACTCTACCTCTACTGTGCTCCACTGTACTCTATCTCTACTGTACTCCACTGTAGTCTATCTCTACTGTACTCCAAAGTACTCTATCTCTACTGTACTCCACTGTACTCTACCTCTACTCTACTCCACTGTACTCTACCTCTACTGTACTCCACTGTACTCTACCTCTAATGTACTCCACTGTACTCTACCTCTAATGTGCTCCACTGTACTCTATCTCTACTGTACTCCACTGTACTCTACCTCTACTGTACTCCACTGTACTCTACCTCTACTGTGCTCCACTGTACTCTATCTCTACTGTACTCCACTGTACTCTACCTCTACTCTACTCCACTCTACTCTACCTCTACTGTACTCCACTGTACTCTATCTCTACTGTGCTCCACTGTACTCTATCTCTACTGTACTCCACTGTACTCTACCTCTACTGTGCTCCACTGTACACTATCTCTACTGTACTCCACTCTACTCTACCTCTACTGTACTCCACTGTACTCTATCTCTACTGTACTCCACTCTACTCTACCTCTACTGTACTCCACTGTACTCTATCTCTACTGTGCTCCACTGTACTCTACCTCTATTGTACTCCACTGTACTCTATCTCTACTGTGCTCCACTGTACTCTATATCTACTGTACTCCACTGTACTCTACCTCTACTGTGCTCCACTGTACTCTATCTCTACTGTACTCCACTCTACTCTACCTCTACTGTACTCCACTGTACTCTATCTCTACTGTACTCCACTCTACTCTACCTCTACTGTACTCCACTGTACTCTATCTCTACTGTGCTCCACTGTACTCTATCTCTACTGTACTCCACTGTACTCTACCTCTACTGTGCTCCACTGTACACTATCTCTACTGTACTCCACTCTACTCTACCTCTACTGTACTCCACTGTACTCTATCTCTACTGTACTCCACTCTACTCTACCTCTACTGTGCTCCACTGTACTCTATCTCTACTGTACTCCACTGTACTCTACCTCTACTGTACTCCACTGTACTCTACCTCTACTGTGCTCCACTGTACACTATCTCTACTGTACTTCACTCTACTCTACCTCTACTGTACTCCACTGTACTCTATCTCTACTGTACTCCACTCTACTCTACCTCTACTGTGCTCCACTGTACTCTATCTCTACTGTACTCCACTGTACTCTATCTCTACTGTACTCCACTGTAGTCTATCTCTACTGTACTCCACTGTAGTCTATCTCTACTGTACTCCGCTGTACTCTATCTCTACTGTGCTCCACTGTACTCTATCTCTACTGTACTCCACTCTACTCTACCTCTACTGTGCTCCACCGTACTCTATCTCTACTGTGCTCCACTGTACTCTATCTCTACTGTACTCCACTGTACTCTACCTCTACTGTACTCTACTGTACTCTACCTCTACGGTACTCCACTGTACTCTACCTCTACTGTGCTCCACTGTACTCTATCTCTACTGTACTCCACTGTACTCTACCTCTACTGTACTCCACTGTACTTTATCTCTACTGTGCTCCACTGTACTCTATCTCTACCGTACTCCACTGTACTCTACCTCTACTGTGCTCCACTGTACTCTATCCCTACTGTACTCCACTCTACTCTACCTCTACTGTACTCCACTGTACTCTATCTCTACTGTACTCCACTCTACTCTACCTCTACTGTACTCCACTGTACTCTATCTCTACTGTGCTCCACTGTACTCTATCTCTACTGTACTCCACTGTACTCTACCTCTACTGTGCTCCACTGTACACTATCTCTACTGTACTCCACTCTACTCTACCTCTACTGTACTCTGCTGTACTCTATCTCTACTGTGCTCCACTGTACTCTAGCTCTACTGTACTCCACTCTACTCTACCTCTACTGTGCTCCAATGTTCTCTATCTCTACTGTGCTCCACTGTACTCTATCTCTACTGTACTCCACTGTACTCTATCTCTACTGTACTCCACTGTACTCTACCTCTACTGTACTCCACTGTACTCTACCTCTACGGTACTCCACTGTACTCTACCTCTACTGTGCTCCACTGTACTCTATCTCTACTGTACTCCACTGTACTCTACCTCTACTGTACTCCACTGTACTTTATCTCTACTGTGCTCCACTGTACTCTATCTCTACCGTACTCCACTGTACTCTACCTCTACTGTGCTCCATTGTACTCTATCCCTACTGTACTCCACTCTACTCTACCTCTACTGTACTCCACTGTACTCTATCTCTACTGTACTCCACTCTACTCTACCTCTACTGTACTCCACTGTACTCTATCTCTACTGTGCTCCACTGTACTCTATCTCTACTGTACTCCACTGTACTCTACCTCTACGGTACTCCACTGTACTCTACCTCTACTGTGCTCCACTGTACTCTATCTCTACTGTACTCCACTGTACTCTACCTCTACTGTACTCCACTGTACTTTATCTCTACTGTGCTCCACTGTACTCTATCTCTACCGTACTCCACTGTACTCTACCTCTACTGTGCTCCACTGTACTCTATCCCTACTGTACTCCACTCTACTCTACCTCTACTGTACTCCACTGTACTCTATCTCTACTGTACTCCACTCTACTCTACCTCTACTGTACTCCACTGTACTCTATCTCTACTGTGCTCCACTGTACTCTATCTCTACTGTACTCCACTGTACTCTACCTCTACTGTGCTCCACTGTACACTATCTCTACTGTACTCCACTCTACTCTACCTCTACTGTACTCTGCTGTACTCTATCTCTACTGTGCTCCACTGTACTCTAGCTCTACTGTACTCCACTCTACTCTACCTCTACTGTGCTCCAATGTTCTCTATCTCTACTGTGCTCCACTGTACTCTATCTCTACTGTACTCCACTGTACTCTACCTCTACTGTACTCCACTGTACTCTACCTCTACTGTACTCCACTGTACTCTACCTCTACTGTGCTCCACTGTACTCTATCTCTACTGTACTCCACTGTACTCTACCTCTACTGTAATCTACTGTACTCTATCTCTACTCTGCTCCACTGTACTCTATCTCTATTGTGCTCCACTGTACTCCACTGTACTCTACCTCTACTGTGCTCCACTGTACTCTATCTCTACTGTACTCCACTGTAGTCTATCTCTACTGTACTCCAAAGTACTCTATCTCTACTGTACTCCACTGTACTCTACCTCTACTCTACTCCACTGTACTCTACCTCTACTGTACTCCACTGTACTCTACCTCTAATGTACTCCACTGTACTCTACATCTACTGTGCTCCACTGTACTCTATCTCTACTGTACTCCACTGTACTCTACCTCTACTGTACTCCACTGTACTCTACCTCTACTGTGCTCCACTGTACTCTATCTCTACTGTACTCCACTGTACTCTACCTCTACTGTACTCCAATGTACTCTATCTCTACTGTGCTCCACTGTATTCTATCTCTACTGTACTCCACTGTACTCTACCTCTACTGTGCTCCACTGTACTCTATCTCTACTGTACTCCACTCTACTCTACCTCTACTGTAATCCACTGTACTCTATCTCTACTGTACTCCACTGTACTCTACCTCTACTGTGCTCCACTGTACTCTATCTCTACTGTACTCCACTCTACTCTACCTCTACTGTAATCCACTGTACTCTATCTCTACTGTGCTCCACTGTACTCTATCTCTACTGTACTCCACTGTACTCTACCTCTACTGTGCTCCAATGTACTCTATCTCTACTGTACTCCACTGTACTCTACCTCTACTGTACTCCACTGTACTCTATCTCTACTGTACTCCACTCTACTCTACCTCTACTGTACTCCACTGTACTCTATCTCTACTGTGCTCCACTGTACTCTATCTCTACTGTACTCCACTGTACTCTACCTCTACTGTAATCTACTGTACTCTATCTCTACTCTGCTCCACTGTACTCTAGCTCTATTGTGCTCCACTGTACTCCACTGTACTCTACCTCTACTGTACTCCACTGTACTCTATCTCCACTGTACTCTATCTCTACTGTACTCCACTGTACTCTACCTCTACTGTACTCCAATGTACTCTATCTCTACTGTGCTCCACTGTACTCCATCTCTACTGTACTCCACTGTACTCTACCTCTACTGTGCTCCACTGTACTCTATCTCTACTGTACTCCACTCTACTCTACCTCTACTGTAATCCACTGTACTCTATCTCTACTGTACTCCACTCTACTCTACCTCTACTGTACTCCACTGTACTCTATCTCTACTGTGCTCCACTGTACTCTATCTCTACTGTACTCCACTGTACTCTACCTCTACTGTGCTCCAATCTTGATGTACTCGCTACATCATAAGAAGAATGGCATCTACGCTAATATTAGTGTCTTTGTTTATCCCGAGGTTTTCCCGCAGCCTGCCGGATCCAGGCCGTGTCCAGATCTGATGAAGGAGATCCGCCTGGACCCGATGACAATGCAGTGCTGAAGTATCCACTATCCTCTCCCTATGGAGGATCCCTTTCCCACTCTACAGATAAAGCGTTGTGAATTCCGGCTCGCGTACCCCGAAGTGATAAAATAAAACAAAATTCTGTATCAAAATTTATAGGCAAGAAAAGTAGTTTGTTTAGGCTGGGTTGTATGAATTATAAACCTGCGCACATATTTTAAAAAGCACATAACTATAGAATCAATTCTGAATGAGCATGTGAACGCCGTCAGCGTTAATCACAGGTTCGCGTTTAAAAGTCTGATCATTTCGACGGAGGTGAATCAATCAAAGTTAACTTTAGCTGGAAATAACATTATTCAAGAACCGCTATAATGCCAAAACAATCTGTTACCTTAAATTATATGTTTATCTCTGTAAAGCTGCTTTGAAACAATCCATTGTTAAAAGCGCTATATAAATGAAGATGACTTGACTTGACTTGACTCCAATGTACTCTATCTCTACTGTACTCCACTGTACTCTACCTCTACTGTACTCCACTGTACTCTATCTCTACTGTGCTCCACTGTACTCTATCTCTACTGTACTCCACTGTACTCTACCTCTACTGTAATCTACTGTACTCTATCTCTACTCTGCTCTACTGTACTCTAGCTCTATTGTGCTCCACTGTACTCCACTGTACTCTACCTCTACTGTGCTCCACTGTACTCTATCTCTACTGTACTCCACTGTTGTCTATCTCTACTGTACTCCTAAGTACTCTATCTCTACTGTACTCCACTGTACTCTATCTCTACTGTACTCCACTGTACTCTACATCTACTGTAATCCACTGTACTCTATCTCTACTCTGCTCCACTGTACTCTATCTCTATTGTGCTCCACTGTACTCCACTGTACTCTATCTCTACTGTGCTCCACTGTACTCTATCTCTACTGTACTCCACTGTACTCTACCTCTGCTGTGCTCCACTGTACTATATCTCTACTGTACTCCATTCTACTCTACCTCTACTGTACTCCGCTGTACTTTATCTCTACTGTGCTCCACTGTACTCTATCTCTACTGTACTCCACTGTACTCTATCTCTACTGTACTCCACTGTACTCTACATCTACTGTAATCCACTGTACTCTATCTCTACTCTGCTCCACTGTACTCTATCTCTATTGTGCTCCACTGTACTCCACTGTACTCTACCTATACTGTGCTCCACTGTACTCTATCTCTACTGTACTCCACTGTAGTCTATCTCTACTGTACTCCACTGTACTCTATCTCTACTGTACTCCACTGTACTCTACCTCTACTGTACTCCACTGTACTCTCTCTCTACTCTGCTCCACTGTACTCTATCTCTACTGTGCTCCACTGTACTCTATCTCTACTGTACTCCACTGTACTCTATCTCTACTGTGCTCCACTGTACTCTATCTCTACTGTACTCCAATGTACTCTACCTCTACTGTGCTCCACTGTACTCTACCTCTACTGTACTCCACTGTACTCTATCTCTACTGTGCTCCACTGTACACTATCTCTACTGTGCTCCACTGCACTCCAATGTACTCTACCTCTACTGAACTCCACTGTACTCTACCTCTACTCTGCTCCACTGTACTCTATCTCTACTGTACTCCACTGTACTCTATCTCTACTGTACTCCACTGTACTCTACATCTACTGTAATCCACTGTACTCTATCTCTACTCTGCTCCACTGTACTCTATCTCTATTGTGCTCCACTGTACTCCACTGTACTCTATCTCTACTGTGCTCCACTGTACTCTATCTCTACTGTACTCCACTGTACTCTACCTCTACTGTGCTCCACTGTACTATATCTCTACTGTACTCCACTCTACTCTACCTCTACTGTACTCCGCTGTACTCTATCTCTACTGTGCTCCACTGTACTCTATCTCTACTGTACTCCACTCTACTCTACCTCTACTGTGCTCCACTGTACTCTCTCTCTACTTTGCTCCACTGTACTCTATCTCTACTGTACTCCACTGTACTCTACCTCTACTGTACTCCACTGTACTCTACCTCTACTGTACTCCACTGTACTCTACCTCTACTGTGCTCCACTGTACTCTATCTCTACTGTACTCCACTGTACTCTACCTCTACTGTACTCCACTGTACTCTATCTCTACTGTGCTCCACTGTACTCTACCTCTACTGTACTCCACTGTACTCCACTCTAATCTACCTCTACTGTACTCTACCTCTACTGTACTCCACTGTACTCTACCTCTACTGTGCTCCACTGTACTCTATCTCTACTGTACTCCACTGTACTCCTCTCTAATCTACCTCTACTGTACTCTACCTCTACTGTACTCCACTGTACTCTACCTCTAATGTGCTCCCCTGTACTCTATCTCTACTGTACTCCACTGTACTCTACCTCTACTGTACTCCACTGTACTCTATATCTACTGTGCTCCACTGTACTCTATCTCTACTGTACTCCACTGTACTCTACCTCTACTGTGCTCCACTGTACTCTATCTCTACTGTACTCCACTCTACTCTACCTCTACTGTACTCCACTGTACTCTATCTCTACTGTACTCCACTCTACTCTACCTCTACTGTACTCCACTGTACTCTATCTATACTGTGCTCCACTGTACTCTATCTCTACTCTGCTCCCCTGTACTCTATCTCTATTGTGCTCCACTGTACTCCACTGTACTCTACCTCTACTGTGCTCCACTGTACTCTATCTCTACTGTACTCCACTGTTGTCTATCTCTACTGTACTCCAAAGTACTCTATCTCTACTGTACTCCACTGTACTCTACCTCTACTCTACTCCACTGTACTCTACCTCTACTGTACTCCACTGTACTCTACCTCTACTGTACTCCACTGTACTCTACCTCTACTGTACTCCACTGTACTCTACCTCTACTGTGCTCCACTGTACTCTACCTCTACTGTACTCCACTGTAGTCTATCTCTACTGTACTCCACTGTAGTCTATCTCTACTGTACTCCACTGTACTCTATCTCTACTGTACTCCACTGTACTCTACCTCTACTTTACTCCACTGTACTCTCTCTCTACTCTGCTCCACTGTACTCTATCTCTACTGTGCTCCACTGTACTCTATCTCTACTGTACTCCACTGTACTCTACCTCTACTGTGCTCCACTGTACTCTACCTCTAGTGTACTCCACTGTACTCTACCTCTACTGTACTCCACTGTACTCTATCTCTACTGTGCTCCACTGTACACTATCTCTACTGTGCTCCACTGCACTCCAATGTACTCTACCTCTACTGTACTCCACTGTACTCTACCTCTACTCTGCTCCACTGTACTCTATCTCTACTGTACTCCACTCTACTCTATCTCTACTGTACTCCACTGTACTCTACATCTACTGTAATCCACTGTACTCTATCTCTACTCTGCTCCACTGTACTCTATCTCTATTGTGCTCCTGTGTACTCCACTGTACTCTATCTCTACTGTGCTCCACTGTACTCTATCTCTACTGTACTCCACTGTACTCTACCTCTACTGTGCTCCACTGTACTATATCTCTACTGTACTCCACTCTACTCTACCTCTACTGTACTCCGCTGTACTCTATCTCTACTGTGCTCCACTGTACTCTATCTCTACTGTACTCCACTCTACTCTACCTCTACTGTGCTCCACTGTACTCTATCTCTACTGTGCTCCACTGTACTCTATCTCTACTGTACTCCACTGTACTCTACCTCTACTGTACTCCACTGTACTCTACCTCTACGGTACTCCACTGTACTCTACCTCTACTGTGCTCCACTGTACTCTATCTCTACTGTACTCCACTGTACTCTACCTCTACTGTACTCCACTGTACTTTATCTCTACTGTGCTCCACTGTACTCTCTCTCTACTGTGCTCCACTGTACTCTATCTCTACTGTACTCCACTGTACTCTACCTCTACTGTACTCCACTGTACTCTACCTCTACTGTACTCCACTGTACTCTACCTCTACTGTGCTCCACTGTACTCTATCTCTACTGTACTCCACTGTACTCTACCTCTACTGTACTCCACTGTACTCTATCTCTACTGTGCTCCACTGTACTCTACCTCTACTGTACTCCACTGTACTCCATTCTAATCTACCTCTACTGTACTCTACCTCTACTGTACTCCACTGTACTCTACCTCTACTGTGCTCCACTGTACTCTATCTCTACTGTACTCCACTGTACTCCTCTCTAATCTACCTCTACTGTACTCTACCTCTACTGTACTCCACTGTACTCTACCTCTAATGTGCTCCACTGTACTCTATCTCTACTGTACTCCACTGTACTCTACCTCTACTGTACTCCACTGTACTCTATATCTACTGTGCTCCACTGTACTCTATCTCTACTGTACTCCACTGTACTCTACCTCTACTGTGCTCCACTGTACTCTATCTCTACTGTACTCCACTCTACTCTACCTCTACTGTACTCCACTGTACTCTATCTCTACTGTACTCCACTCTACTCTACCTCTACTGTACTCCACTGTACTCTATCTCTACTCTGCTCCCCTGTACTCTATCTCTATTGTGCTCCACTGTACTCCACTGTACTCTACCTCTACTGTGCTCCACTGTACTCTATCTCTACTGTACTCCACTGTTGTCTATCTCTACTGTACTCCAAAGTACTCTATCTCTACTGTACTCCACTGTACTCTACCTCTACTCTACTCCACTGTACTCTACCTCTACTGTACTCCACTGTACTCTACCTCTACTGTACTCCACTGTACTCTACCTCTACTGTACTCCACTGTACTCTACCTCTACTGTGCTCCACTGTACTCTACCTCTACTGTACTCCACTGTAGTCTATCTCTACTGTACTCCACTGTAGTCTATCTCTACTGTACTCCACTGTACTCTATCTCTACTGTACTCCACTGTACTCTACCTCTACTTTACTCCACTGTACTCTCTCTCTACTCTGCTCCACTGTACTCTATCTCTACTGTGCTCCACTGTACTCTATCTCTACTGTACTCCACTGTACTCTACCTCTACTGTGCTCCACTGTACTCTACCTCTAGTGTACTCCACTGTACTCTACCTCTACTGTACTCCACTGTACTCTATCTCTACTGTAATCCACTGTACACTATCTCTACTGTGCTCCACTGCACTCCAATGTACTCTACCTCTACTGTACTCCACTGTACTCTACCTCTACTCTGCTCCACTGTACTCTATCTCTACTGTACTCCACTGTACTCTATCTCTACTGTACTCCACTGTACTCTACATCTACTGTAATCCACTGTACTCTATCTCTACTCTGCTCCACTGTACTCTATCTCTATTGTGCTCCTGTGTACTCCACTGTACTCTATCTCTACTGTGCTCCACTGTACTCTATCTCTACTGTACTCCACTGTACTCTACCTCTACTGTGCTCCACTGTACTATATCTCTACTGTACTCCACTCTACTCTACCTCTACTGTACTCCGCTGTACTCTATCTCTACTGTGCTCCACTGTACTCTATCTCTACTGTACTCCACTCTACTCTACCTCTACTCTGCTCCACTGTACTCTATCTCTACTGTGCTCCACTGTACTCTATCTCTACTGTACTCCACTGTACTCTACCTCTACTGTACTCCACTGTACTCTACCTCTACGGTACTCCACTGTACTCTACCTCTACTGTGCTCCACTGTACTCTATCTCTACTGTACTCCACTGTACTCTACCTCTACTGTACTCCACTGTACTTTATCTCTACTGTGCTCCACTGTACTCTATCTCTACCGTACTCCACTGTACTCTACCTCTACTGTGCTCCACTGTACTCTATCCCTACTGTACTCCACTCTACTCTACCTCTACTGTACTCCACTGTAGTCTATCTCTACTGTACTCCACTCTACTCTACCTCTACTGTACTCCACTGTACTCTATCTCTACTGTGCTCCACTGTACTCTATCTCTACTGTACTCCACTGTACTCTACCTCTACTGTGCTCCACTGTACACTATCTCTACTGTGCTCCACTGTACTCTATCTCTACTGTACTCCACTGTACTCTACCTCTACTGTGCTCCACTGTACACTATCTCTACTGTGCTCCACTGTACTCTACCTCTACTGTGCTCCACTGTACTCTATCTCTACTGTACTCCACTGTTGTCTATCTCTACTGTACTCCAAAGTACTCTATCTCTACTGTACTCCACTGTACTCTACCTCTACTGTAATCCATTGTACTGTACCTCTACTGTACTCCACTGTACTCTACCTCTACTGTACTCCACTGTACTCTACCTCTACTGTGCTCCACTGTACTCTATCTCTACTGTACTCCACTGTACTCTACCTCTACTGTACTCCACTGTACTCTATCTCTACTGTGCTCCACTGTACTCTATCTCTACTGTACTCCACTGTACTCTACCTCTACTGTGCTCCACTGTACTCTATCTCTACTGTGCTCCACTCTACTCTACCTCTACTGTGCTCCACTGTACTCTATCTCTACTGTGCTCCACTGTACTCTATCTCTACTGTACTCCACTGTACTCTACCTCTACTGTACTCCACTGTACTCTACCTCTACTGTACTCCACTCTACTCTACCTCTACTGTGCTCCACTGTACTCTATCTCTACTGTACTCAACTGTACTCTACCTCTACTGTACTCCACTGTACTCTATCTCTACTGTGCTCCACTGTACTCTACCTCTACTGTACTCCACTGTACTCTATCTCTAATGTGCTCCACTGTACTCTATCTCTACTGTACTCCACTGTACTCTACCTCTACTGTACTCCACTGTACTCTACCTCTACTGTACTCCACTGTACTCTACCTCTACTGTCCTCAACTGTACTCTACCTCTACTGTGCTCCACTGTACACTATCTCTACTGTACTCCACTGTAGTCTATCTCTACTGTACTCCAAAGTACTCTATCTCTACTGTACTCCACTCTACTCTACCTCTACTGTACTCCACTGTACTCTATCTCTACTGTGCTCCACTGTACTCTACCTCTACTGTACTCCACTGTACTCTATCTCTACTGTGCTCCACTGTACTCTATATCTACTGTACTCCACTGTACTCTACCTCTACTGTGCTCCACTGTACTCTATCTCTACTGTACTCCACTCTACTCTACCTCTACTGTACTCCACTGTACTCTATCTCTACTGTACTCCACTCTACTCTACCTCTACTGTACTCCACTGTACTCTATCTCTACTGTGCTCCACTGTACTCTATCTCTACTGTACTCCACTGTACTCTACCTCTACTGTGCTCCACTGTACACTATCTCTACTGTACTCCACTCTACTCTACCTCTACTGTACTCCACTGTACTCTATCTCTACTGTACTCCACTCTACTCTACCTCTACTGTACTCCACTGTACTCTATCTCTACTGTGCTCCACTGTACTCTATCTCTACTGTACTCCACTGTACTCTACCTCTACTGTACTCCACTGTACTCTACCTCTACTGTGCTCCACTGTACACTATCTCTACTGTACTTCACTCTACTCTACCTCTACTGTACTCCACTGTACTCTATCTCTACTGTACTCCACTCTACTCTACCTCTACTGTGCTCCACTGTACTCTATCTCTACTGTACTCCACTGTACTCTATCTCTACTGTACTCCACTGTAGTCTATCTCTACTGTACTCCACTGTAGTCTATCTCTACTGTACTCCGCTGTACTCTATCTCTACTGTGCTCCACTGTACTCTATCTCTACTGTACTTCACTCTACTCTACCTCTACTGTGCTCCACTGTACTCTATCTCTACTGTGCTCCACTGTACTCTATCTCTACTGTACTCCACTGTACTCTACCTCTACTGTACTCCACTGTACTCTACCTCTACGGTACTCCACTGTACTCTATCTCTACTGTACTCCACTGTACTCTACCTCTACTGTACTCCACTGTACTCTACCTCTACTGTGCTCCACTGTACTCTATCTCTACTGTACTCCACTGTACTCTACCTCTACTGTACTCCACTGTACTTTATCTCTACTGTGCTCCACTGTACTCTATCTCTACCGTACTCCACTGTACTCTACCTCTACTGTGCTCCACTGTACTCTATCCCTACTGTACTCCACTCTACTCTACCTCTACTGTACTCCACTGTACTCTATCTCTACTGTACTCCACTCTACTCTACCTCTACTGTACTCCACTGTACTCTATCTCTACTGTGCTCCACTGTACTCTATCTCTACTGTACTCCACTGTACTCTACCTCTACTGTGCTCCACTGTACACTATCTCTACTGTACTCCACTCTACTCTACCTCTACTGTACTCTGCTGTACTCTATCTCTACTGTGCTCCACTGTACTCTAGCTCTACTGTACTCCACTCTACTCTACCTCTACTGTGCTCCAATGTTCTCTATCTCTACTGTGCTCCACTGTACTCTATCTCTACTGTACTCCACTGTACTCTACCTCTACTGTACTCCACTGTGCTCTACCTCTACTGTACTCCACTGTACTCTACCTCTACTGTGCTCCACTGTACTCTATCTCTACTGTACTCCACTGTACTCTACCTCTACTGTAATCTACTGTACTCTATCTCTACTCTGCTCCACTGTACTCTATCTCTATTGTGCTCCACTGTACTCCACTGTACTCTACCTCTACTGTGCTCCACTGTACTCTATCTCTACTGTACTCCACTGTAGTCTATCTCTACTGTACTCCAAAGTACTCTATCTCTACTGTACTCCACTGTACTCTACCTCTACTCTACTCCACTGTACTCTACCTCTACTGTACTCCACTGTACTCTACCTCTAATGTACTCCACTGTACTCTACATCTACTGTGCTCCACTGTACTCTATCTCTACTGTACTCCACTGTACTCTACCTCTACTGTACTCCACTGTACTCTACCTCTACTGTGCTCCACTGTACTCTATCTCTACTGTACTCCACTGTACTCTACCTCTACTGTACTCCAATGTACTCTATCTCTACTGTGCTCCACTGTACTCTATCTCTACTGTACTCCACTGTACTCTACCTCTACTGTGCTCCACTGTACTCTATCTCTACTGTACTCCACTCTACTCTACCTCTACTGTAATCCACTGTACTCTATCTCTACTGTACTCCACTCTACTCTACCTCTACTGTACTCCACTGTACTCTATCTCTACTGTGCTCCACTGTACTCTATCTCTACTGTACTCCACTGTACTCTACCTCTACTGTGCTCCAATGTACTCTATCTCTACTGTACTCCACTGTACTCTACCTCTACTGTACTCCACTGTACTCTATCTCTACTGTACTCCACTCTACTCTACCTCTACTGTACTCCACTGTACTCTATCTCTACTGTGCTCCACTGTACTCTATCTCTACTGTACTCCACTGTACTCTACCTCTACTGTAATCTACTGTACTCTATCTCTACTCTGCTCCACTGTACTCTAGCTCTATTGTGCTCCACTGTACTCCACTGTACTCTACCTCTACTGTGCTCCACTGTACTCTATCTCTACTGTACTCCACTGTTGTCTATCTCTACTGTACTCCAAAGTACTCTATCTCTACTGTACTCCACTGTACTCTATCTCTACTGTACTCCACTGTACTCTACATCTACTGTAATCCACTGTACTCTATCTCTACTCTGCTCCACTGTACTCTATCTCTATTGTGCTCCACTGTACTCCACTGTACTCTATCTCTACTGTGCTCCACTGTACTCTATCTCTACTGTACTCCACTGTACTCTACCTCTGCTGTGCTCCACTGTACTATATCTCTACTGTACTCCATTCTACTCTACCTCTACTGTACTCCGCTGTACTTTATCTCTACTGTGCTCCACTGTACTCTATCTCTACTGTACTCCACTGTACTCTATCTCTACTGTACTCCACTGTACTCTACATCTACTGTAATCCACTGTACTCTATCTCTACTCTGCTCCACTGTACTATATCTCTATTGTGCTCCACTGTACTCCACTGTACTCTACCTCTACTGTGCTCCACTGTACTCTATCTCTACTGTACTCCACTGTAGTCTATCTCTACTGTACTCCACTGTACTCTATCTCTACTGTGCTCCACTGTACACTATCTCTACTGTGCTCCACTGCACTCCAATGTACTCTACCTCTACTGAACTCCACTGTACTCTACCTCTACTCTGCTCCACTGTACTCTATCTCTACTGTACTCCACTGTACTCTATCTCTACTGTACTCCACTGTACTCTACATCTACTGTAATCCACTGTACTCTATCTCTACTCTGCTCCACTGTACTCTATCTCTATTGTGCTCCACTGTACTCCACTGTACTCTATCTCTACTGTGCTCCACTGTACTCTATCTCTACTGTACTCCACTGTACTCTACCTCTACTGTGCTCCACTGTACTATATCTCTACTGTACTCCACTCTACTCTACCTCTACTGTACTCCGCTGTACTCTATCTCTACTGTGCTCCACTGTACTCTATCTCTACTGTACTCCACTCTACTCTACCTCTACTGTGCTCCACTGTACTCTATCTCTACTGTGCTCCACTGTACTCTATCTCTACTGTACTCCACTGTACTCTACCTCTACTGTACTCCACTGTACTCTACCTCTACTGTACTCCACTGTACTCTACCTCTACTGTGCTCCACTGTACTCTATCTCTACTGTACTCCACTGTACTCTACCTCTACTGTACTCCACTGTACTCTATCTCTACTGTGCTCCACTGTACTCTACCTCTACTGTACTCCACTGTACTCCACTCTAATCTACCTCTACTGTACTCTACCTCTACTGTACTCCACTGTACTCTACCTCTACTGTGCTCCACTGTACTCCACTCTAATCTACCTCTACTGTACTCTACCTCTACTGTACTCCACTGTACTCTACCTCTAATGTGCTCCACTGTACTCTATCTCTACTGTACTCCACTGTACTCTACCTCTACTGTACTCCACTGTACTCTATATCTACTGTGCTCCACTGTACTCTATCTCTACTGTACTCCACTGTACTCTACCTCTACTGTGCTCCACTGTACTCTATCTCTACTGTACTCCACTCTACTCTACCTCTACTGTACTCCACTGTACTCTATCTCTACTGTACTCCACTCTACTCTACCTCTACTGTACTCCACTGTACTCTATCTATACTGTGCTCCACTGTACTCTATCTCTACTCTGCTCCCCTGTACTCTATCTCTATTGTGTTCCACTGTACTCCACTGTACTCTATCTCTACTGTACTCCACTGTTGTCTATCTCTACTGTACTCCAAAGTACTCTATCTCTACTGTACTCCACTGTACTCTACCTCTACTCTACTCCACTGTACTCTACCTCTACTGTACTCCACTGTACTCTACCTCTACTGTACTCCACTGTACTCTACCTCTACTGTACTCCACTGTACTCTACCTCTACTGTGCTCCACTGTACTCTACCCCTACTGTACTCCACTGTAGTCTATCTCTACTGTACTCCACTGTAGTCTATCTCTACTGTACTCCACTGTACTCTATCTCTACTGTACTCCACTGTACTCTACCTCTACTTTACTCCACTGTACTCTCTCTCTACTCTGCTCCACTGTACTCTATCTCTACTGTGCTCCACTGTACTCTATCTCTACTGTACTCCACTGTACTCTACCTCTACTGTGCTCCACTGTACTCTACCTCTAGTGTACTCCACTGTACTCTACCTCTACTGTACTCCACTGTACTCTATCTCTACTGTGCTCCACTGTACACTATCTCTAGTGTGCTCCACTGCACTCCAATGTACTCTACCTCTACTGTACTCCACTGTACTCTATCTCTACTCTGCTCCACTGTACTCTATCTCTACTGTACTCCACTGTACTCTATCTCTACTGTACTCCACTGTACTCTACATCTACTGTAATCCACTGTACTCTATCTCTACTCTGCTCCACTGTACTCTATCTCTATTGTGCTCCTGTGTACTCCACTGTACTCTATCTCTACTGTGCTCCACTGTACTCTATCTCTACTGTACTCCACTGTACTCTACCTCTACTGTGCTCCACTGTACTATATCTCTACTGTACTCCACTCTACTCTACCTCTACTGTACTCCGCTGTACTCTATCTCTACTGTGCTCCACTGTACTCTATCTCTACTGTACTCCACTCTACTCTACCTCTACTGTACTCCACTGTACTCTACCTCTACGGTACTCCACTGTACTCTACCTCTACTGTGCTCCACTGTACTCTATCTCTACTGTGCTCCACTGTACTCTACCTCTACTGTGCTCCACTGTACTCTATCTCTACTGTACTCCACTGTACTCTACCTCTACTGTACTCCACTGTACTTTATCTCTACTGTGCTCCACTGTACTCTATCTCTACTGTACTCCACTGTACTCTACCTCTACTGTGCTCCACTGTACTCTATCCCTACTGTACTCCACTCTACTCTACCTCTACTGTACTCCACTGTACTCTATCTCTACTGTACTCCACTCTACTCTACCTCTACTGTACTCCACTGTACTCTATCTCTACTGTGCTCCACTGTACTCTATCTCTACTGTACTCCACTGTACTCTATCTCTACTCTGCTCCACTGTACTCTATCTCTATTGTGCTCCACTGTACTCCACTGTACTCTACCTCTACTGTGCTCCACTGTACTCTATCTCTACTGTACTCCACTGTTGTCTATCTCTACTGTACTCCAAAGTACTCTATCTCTACTGTACTCCACTGTACTCTACCTCTACTCTACTCCACTGTACTCTACCTCTACTGTGCTCCACTGTACTCTATCTCTACTGTACTCCACTGTACTCTACCTCTACTGTACTCCACTGTACTCTACCTCTACTGTCCTCAACTGTACTCTACCTCTACTGTACTCCACTGTACTCTATCTCTACTGTACTCCACTGTACTCTACCTCTACTGTGCTCCACTGTACTCTATCTCTACTGTACTCCACTGTACTCTATCTCTACTGTACTCCACTGTACTCTACCTCTACTGTACTCCACTGTACTCTACCTCTACTGTGCTCCACTGTACTCTATCTCTACTGTACTCCACTGTAGTCTATCTCTACTCTGCTCCACTGTACTCTATCTCTACTGTGCTCCACTTTACTCTATCTCTACTGTACTCCACTCTACTCTACCTCTACTGTACTCCACTGTACTCTATCTCTACTGTACTCCACTGTACTCTACCTCTACTGTGCTCCACTGTACTATATCTCTACTGTACTCCACTCTACTCTACCTCTACTGTACTCCGCTGTACTCTATCTCTACTGTGCTCCACTGTACTCTACCTCTACTGTACTCCACTGTACTCCACTGTAATCTACCTCTATTGTACTCTACCTCTACTGTACTCCACTGTACTCTACCTCTACTGTGCTCCACTGTACTCTATCTCTACTGTACTCCACTGTACTCCACTCTAATCTACCTCTACTGTACTCTACCTCTACTGTACTCCACTGTACTCTACCTCTAATGTGCTCCACTGTACTCTATCTCTACTGTACTCCACTGTACTCTACCTCTACTGTACTCCACTGTACTCTATATCTACTGTGCTCCACTGTACTCTATCTCTACTGTACTCCACTGTACTCTACCTCTACTGTGCTCCACTGTACTCTATCTCTACTGTACTCCACTCTACTCTACCTCTACTGTACTCCACTGTACTCTATCTCTACTGTACTCCACTCTACTCTACCTCTACTGTACTCCACTGTACTCTATCTATACTGTGCTCCACTGTACTCTATCTCTACTCTGCTCCCCTGTACTCTATCTCTATTGTGCTCCACTGTACTCCACTGTACTCTACCTCTACTGTGCTCCACTGTACTCTATCTCTACTGTACTCCACTGTTGTTTATCTCTACTGTACTCCAAAGTACTCTATCTCTACTGTACTCCACTGTACTCTACCTCTACTCTACTCCACTGTACTCTACCTCTACTGTACTCCACTGTACTCTACCTCTACTGTACTCCACTGTACTCTACCTCTACTGTACTCCACTGTACTCTACCTCTACTGTGCTCCACTGTACTCTACCTCTACTGTACTCCACTGTACTCTACCTCTACTGTGCTCCACTGTACTCTATCTCTACTGTACTCCACTGTACTCTACCTCTACTGTACTCCACTGTACTCTACCTCTACGGTACTCCACTGTACTCTACCTCTACTGTGCTCCACTGTACTCTATCTCTACTGTACTCCACTGTACTCTACCTCTACTGTACTCCACTGTACTTTATCTCTACTGTACTCCACTCTAATCTACCTCTACTGTACTCCACTGTACTCTATCTCTACTGTGCTCCACTGTACTCTATCTCTACTGTACTCCACTGTACTCTACCTCTACTGTACTCCACTGTACTCTACCTCTACGGTACTCCACTGTACTCTACCTCTACTGTGCTCCACTGTACTCTATCTCTACTGTACTCCACTGTACTCTACCTCTACTGTACTCCACTGTACTTTATCTCTACTGTGCTCCACTGTACTCTATCTCTACCGTACTCCACTGTACTCTACCTCTACTGTGCTCCACTGTACTCTATCCCTACTGTACTCCACTCTACTCTACCTCTACTGTACTCCACTGTACTCTATCTCTACTGTACTCCACTCTACTCTACCTCTACTGTACTCCACTGTACTCTATCTCTACTGTGCTCCACTGTACTCTATCTCTACTGTACTCCACTGTACTCTACCTCTACTGTGCTCCACTGTACACTATCTCTACTGTACTCCACTCTACTCTACCTCTACTGTACTCTGCTGTACTCTATCTCTACTGTGCTCCACTGTACTCTAGCTCTACTGTACTCCACTCTACTCTACCTCTACTGTGTTCCAATGTTCTCTATCTCTACTGTGCTCCACTGTACTCTATCTCTACTGTACTCCACTGTACTCTACCTCTACTGTACTCCACTGTACTCTACCTCTACTGTACTCCACTGTACTCTACCTCTACTGTGCTCCACTGTACTCTATCTCTACTGTACTCCACTGTACTCTACCTCTACTGTAATCTACTGTACTCTATCTCTACTCTGCTCCACTGTACTCTATCTCTATTGTGCTCCACTGTACTCCACTGTACTCTACCTCTACTGTGCTCCACTGTACTCTATCTCTACTGTACTCCACTGTAGTCTATCTCTACTGTACTCCAAAGTACTCTATCTCAACTGTACTCCACTGTACTCTACCTCTACTGTACTCCACTCTACTCTACATCTACTGTACTCCGCTGTACTCTACCTCTAATGTACTCCACTGTACTCTACATCTACTGTGCTCCACTGTACTCTATCTCTACTGTACTCCACTGTACTCTACCTCTACTGTACTCCACTGTACTCTACCTCTACTGTGCTCCACTGTACTCTATCTCTACTGTACTCCACTGTACTCTACCTCTACTGTACTCCAATGTACTCTATCTCTACTGTGCTCCACTGTACTCTATCTCTACTGTACTCCACTGTACTCTACCTCTACTGTACTCCACTGTACTCTATCTCTACTGTACTCCACTCTACTCTACCTCTACTGTAATCCACTGTACTCTATCTCTACTGTACTCCACTCTACTCTACCTCTACTGTACTCCAAAGTACTCTATCTCTACTGTACTCCACTGTACTCTACCTCTACTCTACTCCACTGTACTCTACCTCTACTGTACTCCACTGTACTCTACCTCTACTGTACTCCACTGTACTCTACCTCTACTGTACTCCACTGTACTCTACCTCTACTGTGCTCCACTGTACTCTACCTCTACTGTACTCCACTGTACTCTACCTCTACTGTGCTCCACTGTACTCTATCTCTACTGTACTCCACTGTACTCTACCTCTACTGTACTCCACTGTACTCTACCTCTACGGTACTCCACTGTACTCTACCTCTACTGTGCTCCACTGTACTCTATCTCTACTGTACTCCACTGTACTCTACCTCTACTGTACTCCACTGTACTTTATCTCTACTGTACTCCACTCTAATCTACCTCTACTGTACTCCACTGTACTCTATCTCTACTGTGCTCCACTGTACTCTATCTCTACTGTACTCCACTGTACTCTACCTCTACTGTACTCCACTGTACTCTACCTCTACGGTACTCCACTGTACTCTACCTCTACTGTGCTCCACTGTACTCTATCTCTACTGTACTCCACTGTACTCTACCTCTACTGTACTCCACTGTACTTTATCTCTACTGTGCTCCACTGTACTCTATCTCTACCGTACTCCACTGTACTCTACCTCTACTGTGCTCCACTGTACTCTATCCCTACTGTACTCCACTCTACTCTACCTCTACTGTACTCCACTGTACTCTATCTCTACTGTACTCCACTCTACTCTACCTCTACTGTACTCCACTGTACTCTATCTCTACTGTGCTCCACTGTACTCTATCTCTACTGTACTCCACTGTACTCTACCTCTACTGTGCTCCACTGTACACTATCTCTACTGTACTCCACTCTACTCTACCTCTACTGTACTCTGCTGTACTCTATCTCTACTGTGCTCCACTGTACTCTAGCTCTACTGTACTCCACTCTACTCTACCTCTACTGTGCTCCAATGTTCTCTATCTCTACTGTGCTCCACTGTACTCTATCTCTACTGTACTCCACTGTACTCTACCTCTACTGTACTCCACTGTACTCTACCTCTACTGTACTCCACTGTACTCTACCTCTACTGTGCTCCACTGTACTCTATCTCTACTGTACTCCACTGTACTCTACCTCTACTGTAATCTACTGTACTCTATCTCTACTCTGCTCCACTGTACTCTATCTCTATTGTGCTCCACTGTACTCCACTGTACTCTACCTCTACTGTGCTCCACTGTACTCTATCTCTACTGTACTCCACTGTAGTCTATCTCTACTGTACTCCAAAGTACTCTATCTCTACTGTACTCCACTGTACTCTACCTCTACTGTACTCCACTCTACTCTACATCTACTGTACTCCGCTGTACTCTACCTCTAATGTACTCCACTGTACTCTACATCTACTGTGCTCCACTGTACTCTATCTCTACTGTACTCCACTGTACTCTACCTCTACTGTACTCCACTGTACTCTACCTCTACTGTGCTCCACTGTACTCTATCTCTACTGTACTCCACTGTACTCTACCTCTACTGTACTCCAATGTACTCTATCTCTACTGTGCTCCACTGTACTCTATCTCTACTGTACTCCACTGTACTCTACCTCTACTGTACTCCACTGTACTCTATCTCTACTGTACTCCACTCTACTCTACCTCTACTGTAATCCACTGTACTCTATCTCTACTGTACTCCACTCTACTCTACCTCTACTGTACTCCACTGTACTCTATCTCTACTGTGCTCCACTGTACTCTATCTCTACTGTACTCCACTGTACTCTACCTCTACTGTGCTCCAATGTACTCTATCTCTACTGTACTCCACTGTACTCTATCTCTACTGTACTCCACTGTACTCTATCTCTACTGTACTCCACTCTACTCTATCTCTACTGTACTCCACTGTACTCTATCTCTACTGTGCTCCACTGTACTCTATCTCTACTGTACTCCACTGTACTCTACCTCTACTGTAATCTACTGTACTCTATCTCTACTCTGCTCCACTGTACTCTAGCTCTATTGTGCTCCACTGTACTCCACTGTACTCTACCTCTACTGTGCTCCACTGTACTCGATCTCTACTGTACTCCACTGTTGTCTATCTCTACTGTACTCCAAAGTACTCTATCTCTACTGTACTCCACTGTACTCTATCTCTACTGTACTCCACTGTACTCTACATCTACTGTAATCCACTGTACTCTATCTCTACTCTGCTCCACTGTACTCTATCTCTATTGTGCTCCACTGTACTCCACTGTACTCTATCTCTACTGTGCTCCACTGTACTCTATCTCTACTGTACTCCACTGTACTCTACCTCTGCTGTGCTCCACTGTACTATATCTCTACTGTACTCCATTCTACTCTACCTCTACTGTACTCCGCTGTACTTTATCTCTACTGTGCTCCACTGTACTCTATCTCTACTGTACTCCACTGTACTCTATCTCTACTGTACTCCACTGTACTCTACATCTACTGTAATCCACTGTACTCTATCTCTACTCTGCTCCACTGTACTCTATCTCTATTGTGCTCCACTGTACTCCACTGTACTCTACCTCTACTGTGCTCCACTGTACTCTATCTCTACTGTACTCCACTGTAGTCTATCTCTACTGTACTCCACTGTACTCTATCTCTACTGTGCTCCACTGTACACTATCTCTACTGTGCTCCACTGCACTCCAATGTACTCTACCTCTACTGAACTCCACTGTACTCTACCTCTACTCTGCTCCACTGTACTCTATCTCTACTGTACTCCACTGTACTCTATCTCTACTGTACTCCACTGTACTCTACATCTACTGTAATCCACTGTACTCTATCTCTACTCTGCTCCACTGTACTCTATCTCTATTGTGCTCCACTGTACTCCACTGTACTCTATCTCTACTGTGCTCCACTGTACTCTATCTCTACTGTACTCCACTGTACTCTACCTCTACTGTGCTCCACTGTACTATATCTCTACTGTACTCCACTCTACTCTACCTCTACTGTACTCCGCTGTACTCTATCTCTACTGTGCTCCACTGTACTCTATCTCTACTGTACTCCACTCTACTCTACCTCTACTGTGCTCCACTGTACTCTATCTCTACTGTGCTCCACTGTACTCTATCTCTACTGTACTCCACTGTACTCTACCTCTACTGTACTCCACTGTACTCTACCTCTACTGTACTCCACTGTACTCTACCTCTACTGTGCTCCACTGTACTCTATCTCTACTGTACTCCACTGTACTCTACCTCTACTGTACTCCACTGTACTCTATCTCTACTGTGCTCCACTGTACTCTACCTCTACTGTACTCCACTGTACTCCACTCTAATCTACCTCTACTGTACTCTACCTCTACTGTACTCCACTGTACTCTACCTCTACTGTGCTCCACTGTACTCCACTCTAATCTACCTCTACTGTACTCTACCTCTACTGTACTCCACTGTACTCTACCTCTAATGTGCTCCACTGTACTCTATCTCTACTGTACTCCACTGTACTATACCTCTACTGTACTCCACTGTACTCTATATCTACTGTGCTCCACTGTACTCTATCTCTACTGTACTCCACTGTACTCTACCTCTACTGTGCTCCACTGTACTCTATCTCTACTGTACTCCACTCTACTCTACCTCTACTGTACTCCACTGTACTCTATCTCTACTGTACTCCACTCTACTCTACCTCTACTGTACTCCACTGTACTCTATCTATACTGTGCTCCACTGTACTCTATCTCTACTCTGCTCCCCTGTACTCTATCTCTATTGTGTTCCACTGTACTCCACTGTACTCTATCTCTACTGTACTCCACTGTTGTCTATCTCTACTGTACTCCAAAGTACTCTATCTCTACTGTACTCCACTGTACTCTACCTCTACTCTACTCCACTGTACTCTACCTCTACTGTACTCCACTGTACTCTACCTCTACTGTACTCCACTGTACTCTACCTCTACTGTACTCCACTGTACTCTACCTCTACTGTGCTCCACTGTACTCTACCCCTACTGTACTCCACTGTAGTCTATCTCTACTGTACTCCACTGTAGTCTATCTCTACTGTACTCCACTGTACTCTATCTCTACTGTACTCCACTGTACTCTACCTCTACTTTACTCCACTGTACTCTCTCTCTACTCTGCTCCACTGTACTCTATCTCTACTGTGCTCCACTGTACTCTATCTCTACTGTACTCCACTGTACTCTACCTCTACTGTGCTCCACTGTACTCTACCTCTAGTGTACTCCACTGTACTCTACCTCTACTGTACTCCACTGTACTCTATCTCTACTGTGCTCCACTGTACACTATCTCTAGTGTGCTCCACTGCACTCCAATGTACTCTACCTCTACTGTACTCCACTGTACTCTATCTCTACTCTGCTCCACTGTACTCTATCTCTACTGTACTCCACTGTACTCTATCTCTACTGTACTCCACTGTACTCTACATCTACTGTAATCCACTGTACTCTATCTCTACTCTGCTCCACTGTACTCTATCTCTATTGTGCTCCTGTGTACTCCACTGTACTCTATCTCTACTGTGCTCCACTGTACTCTATCTCTACTGTACTCCACTGTACTCTACCTCTACTGTGCTCCACTGTACTATATCTCTACTGTACTCCACTCTACTCTACCTCTACTGTACTCCGCTGTACTCTATCTCTACTGTGCTCCACTGTACTCTATCTCTACTGTACTCCACTCTACTCTACCTCTACTGTACTCCACTGTACTCTACCTCTACGGTACTCCACTGTACTCTACCTCTACTGTGCTCCACTTTACTCTATCTCTACTGTACTCCACTGTACTCTACCTCTACTGTACTCCACTGTACTTTATCTCTACTGTGCTCCACTGTACTCTATCTCTACTGTACTCCACTGTACTCTACCTCTACTGTGCTCCACTGTACTCTATCCCTACTGTACTCCACTCTACTCTACCTCTACTGTACTCCACTGTACTCTATCTCTACTGTACTCCACTCTACTCTACCTCTACTGTACTCCACTGTACTCTATCTCTACTGTGCTCCACTGTACTCTATCTCTACTGTACTCCACTGTACTCTATCTCTACTCTGCTCCACTGTACTCTATCTCTATTGTGCTCCACTGTACTCCACTGTACTCTACCTCTACTGTGCTCCACTGTACTCTATCTCTACTGTACTCCACTGTTGTCTATCTCTACTGTACTCCAAAGTACTCTATCTCTACTGTACTCCACTGTACTCTACCTCTACTCTACTCCACTGTACTCTACCTCTACTGTGCTCCACTGTACTCTATCTCTACTGTACTCCACTGTACTCTACCTCTACTGTACTCCACTGTACTCTACCTCTACTGTCCTCAACTGTACTCTACCTCTACTGTACTCCACTGTACTCTATCTCTACTGTACTCCACTGTACTCTACCTCTACTGTGCTCCACTGTACTCTATCTCTACTGTACTCCACTGTACTCTATCTCTACTGTACTCCACTGTACTCTACCTCTACTGTACTCCACTGTACTCTACCTCTACTGTGCTCCACTGTACTCTATCTCTACTGTACTCCACTGTAGTCTATCTCTACTCTGCTCCACTGTACTCTATCTCTACTGTGCTCCACTTTACTCTATCTCTACTGTACTCCACTCTACTCTACCTCTACTGTACTCCACTGTACTCTATCTCTACTGTACTCCACTGTACTCTACCTCTACTGTGCTCCACTGTACTATATCTCTACTGTACTCCACTCTACTCTACCTCTACTGTACTCCGCTGTACTCTATCTCTACTGTGCTCCACTGTACTCTACCTCTACTGTACTCCACTGTACTCCACTGTAATCTACCTCTACTGTACTCTACCTCTACTGTACTCCACTGTACTCTACCTCTACTGTGCTCCACTGTACTCTATCTCTACTGTACTTCACTGTACTCCACTCTAATCTACCTCTACTGTACTCTACCTCTACTGTACTCCACTGTACTCTACCTCTAATGTGCTCCACTGTACTCTATCTCTACTGTACTCCACTGTACTCTACCTCTACTGTACTCCACTGTACTCTATATCTACTGTGCTCCACTGTACTCTATCTCTACTGTACTCCACTGTACTCTACCTCTACTGTGCTCCACTGTACTCTATCTCTACTGTACTCCACTCTACTCTACCTCTACTGTACTCCACTGTACTCTATCTCTACTGTACTCCACTCTACTCTACCTCTACTGTACTCCACTGTACTCTATCTATACTGTGCTCCACTGTACTCTATCTCTACTCTGCTCCCCTGTACTCTATCTCTATTGTGCTCCACTGTACTCCACTGTACTCTACCTCTACTGTGCTCCACTGTACTCTATCTCTACTGTACTCCACTGTTGTCTATCTCTACTGTACTCCAAAGTACTCTATCTCTACTGTACTCCACTGTACTCTACCTCTACTCTACTCCACTGTACTCTACCTCTACTGTACTCCACTGTACTCTACCTCTACTGTACTCCACTGTACTCTACCTCTACTGTACTCCACTGTACTCTACCTCTACTGTGCTCCACTGTACTCTACCTCTACTGTACTCCACTGTACTCTACCTCTACTGTGCTCCACTGTACTCTATCTCTACTGTACTCCACTGTACTCTACCTCTACTGTACTCCACTGTACTCTACCTCTACGGTACTCCACTGTACTCTACCTCTACTGTGCTCCACTGTACTCTATCTCTACTGTACTCCACTGTACTCTACCTCTACTGTACTCCACTGTACTTTATCTCTACTGTACTCCACTCTAATCTACCTCTACTGTACTCCACTGTACTCTATCTCTACTGTGCTCCACTGTACTCTATCTCTACTGTACTCCACTGTACTCTACCTCTACTGTACTCCACTGTACTCTACCTCTACGGTACTCCACTGTACTCTACCTCTACTGTGCTCCACTGTACTCTATCTCTACTGTACTCCACTGTACTCTACCTCTACTGTACTCCTATGTACTTTATCTCTACTGTGCTCCACTGTACTCTATCTCTACCGTACTCCACTGTACTCTACCTCTACTGTGCTCCACTGTACTCTATCCCTACTGTACTCCACTCTACTCTACCTCTACTGTACTCCACTGTACTCTATCTCTACTGTACTCCACTCTACTCTACCTCTACTGTACTCCACTGTACTCTATCTCTACTGTGCTCCACTGTACTCTATCTCTACTGTACTCCACTGTACTCTACCTCTACTGTGCTCCACTGTACACTATCTCTACTGTACTCCACTCTACTCTACCTCTACTGTACTCTGCTGTACTCTATCTCTACTGTGCTCCACTGTACTCTAGCTCTACTGTACTCCACTCTACTCTACCTCTACTGTGCTCCAATGTTCTCTATCTCTACTGTGCTCCACTGTACTCTATCTCTACTGTACTCCACTGTACTCTACCTCTACTGTACTCCACTGTACTCTACCTCTACTGTACTCCACTGTACTCTACCTCTACTGTGCTCCACTGTACTCTATCTCTACTGTACTCCACTGTACTCTACCTCTACTGTAATCTACTGTACTCTATCTCTACTCTGCTCCACTGTACTCTATCTCTATTGTGCTCCACTGTACTCCACTGTACTCTACCTCTACTGTGCTCCACTGTACTCTATCTCTACTGTACTCCACTGTAGTCTATCTCTACTGTACTCCAAAGTACTCTATCTCTACTGTACTCCACTGTACTCTACCTCTACTGTACTCCACTCTACTCTACATCTACTGTACTCCGCTGTACTCTACCTCTAATGTACTCCACTGTACTCTACATCTACTGTGCTCCACTGTACTCTACCTCTACTGTACTCCACTGTACTCTACCTCTACTGTACTCCACTGTACTCTATCTCTACTGTACTCCACTCTACTCTACCTCTACTGTACTCCACTGTACTCTATCTCTACTGTACTCCACTCTACTCTACCTCTACTGTACTCCACTGTACTCTATCTATACTGTGCTCCACTGTACTCTATCTCTACTCTGCTCCCCTGTACTCTATCTCTATTGTGCTCCACTGTACTCCACTGTACTCTACCTCTACTGTGCTCCACTGTACTCTATCTCTACTGTACTCCACTGTTGTCTATCTCTACTGTACTCCAAAGTACTCTATCTCTACTGTACTCCACTGTACTCTACCTCTACTCTACTCCACTGTACTCTACCTCTACTGTACTCCACTGTACTCTACCTCTACTGTACTCCACTGTACTCTACCTCTACTGTACTCCACTGTACTCTACCTCTACTGTGCTCCACTGTACTCTACCTCTACTGTACTCCACTGTACTCTACCTCTACTGTGCTCCACTGTACTCTATCTCTACTGTACTCCACTGTACTCTACCTCTACTGTACTCCACTGTACTCTACCTCTACGGTACTCCACTGTACTCTACCTCTACTGTGCTCCACTGTACTCTATCTCTACTGTACTCCACTGTACTCTACCTCTACTGTACTCCACTGTACTTTATCTCTACTGTACTCCATTCTAATCTACCTCTACTGTACTCCACTGTACTCTATCTCTACTGTGCTCCACTGTACTCTATCTCTACTGTACTCCACTGTACTCTACCTCTACTGTACTCCACTGTACTCTACCTCTACGGTACTCCACTGTACTCTACCTCTACTGTGCTCCACTGTACTCTATCTCTACTGTACTCCACTGTACTCTACCTCTACTGTACTCCTATGTACTTTATCTCTACTGTGCTCCACTGTACTCTATCTCTACCGTACTCCACTGTACTCTACCTCTACTGTGCTCCACTGTACTCTATCCCTACTGTACTCCACTCTACTCTACCTCTACTGTACTCCACTGTACTCTATCTCTACTGTACTCCACTCTACTCTACCTCTACTGTACTCCACTGTACTCTATCTCTACTGTGCTCCACTGTACTCTATCTCTACTGTACTCCACTGTACTCTACCTCTACTGTGCTCCACTGTACACTATCTCTACTGTACTCCACTCTACTCTACCTCTACTGTACTCTGCTGTACTCTATCTCTACTGTGCTCCACTGTACTCTAGCTCTACTGTACTCCACTCTACTCTACCTCTACTGTGCTCCAATGTTCTCTATCTCTACTGTGCTCCACTGTACTCTATCTCTACTGTACTCCACTGTACTCTACCTCTACTGTACTCCACTGTACTCTACCTCTACTGTACTCCACTGTACTCTACCTCTACTGTGCTCCACTGTACTCTATCTCTACTGTACTCCACTGTACTCTACCTCTACTGTAATCTACTGTACTCTATCTCTACTCTGCTCCACTGTACTCTATCTCTATTGTGCTCCACTGTACTCCACTGTACTCTACCTCTACTGTGCTCCACTGTACTCTATCTCTACTGTACTCCACTGTAGTCTATCTCTACTGTACTCCAAAGTACTCTATCTCTACTGTACTCCACTGTACTCTACCTCTACTGTACTCCACTCTACTCTACATCTACTGTACTCCGCTGTACTCTACCTCTAATGTACTCCACTGTACTCTACATCTACTGTGCTCCACTGTACTCTATCTCTACTGTACTCCACTGTACTCTACCTCTACTGTACTCCACTGTACTCTACCTCTACTGTGCTCCACTGTACTCTATCTCTACTGTACTCCACTGTACTCTACCTCTACTGTACTCCAATGTACTCTATCTCTACTGTGCTCCACTGTACTCTATCTCTACTGTACTCCACTGTACTCTACCTCTACTGTACTCCACTGTACTCTATCTCTACTGTACTCCACTCTACTCTACCTCTACTGTAATCCACTGTACTCTATCTCTACTGTACTCCACTCTACTCTACCTCTACTGTACTCCACTGTACTCTATCTCTACTGTGCTCCACTGTACTCTATCTCTACTGTACTCCACTGTACTCTACCTCTACTGTGCTCCAATGTACTCTATCTCTACTGTACTCCACTGTACTCTATCTCTACTGTACTCCACTGTACTCTATCTCTACTGTACTCCACTCTACTCTATCTCTACTGTACTCCACTGTACTCTATCTCTACTGTGCTCCACTGTACTCTATCTCTACTGTACTCCACTGTACTCTACCTCTACTGTAATCTACTGTACTCTATCTCTACTCTGCTCCACTGTACTCTAGCTCTATTGTGCTCCACTGTACTCCACTGTACTCTACCTCTACTGTGCTCCACTGTACTCTATCTCTACTGTACTCCACTGTTGTCTATCTCTACTGTACTCCAAAGTACTCTATCTCTACTGTACTCCACTGTACTCTATCTCTACTGTACTCCACTGTACTCTACATCTACTGTAATCCACTGTACTCTATCTCTACTCTGCTCCACTGTACTCTATCTCTATTGTGCTCCACTGTACTCCACTGTACTCTATCTCTACTGTGCTCCACTGTACTCTATCTCTACTGTACTCCACTGTACTCTACCTCTGCTGTGCTCCACTGTACTATATCTCTACTGTACTCCATTCTACTCTACCTCTACTGTACTCCGCTGTACTTTATCTCTACTGTGCTCCACTGTACTCTATCTCTACTGTACTCCACTGTACTCTTTCTCTACTGTGCTCCACTGTACTCTATCTCTACTGTACTCCACTGTACTCTACCTCTACTGTACTCCACTGTACTCTACCTCTACTGTACTCCACTGTACTCTACCTCTACTGTGCTCCACTGTACTCTATCTCTACTGTACTCCACTGTACTCTACCTCTACTGTAATCTACTGTACTCTATCTCTACTCTGCTCCACTGTACTCTATCTCTATTGTGCTCCACTGTACTCCACTGTACTCTACCTCTACTGTGCTCCACTGTACTCTATCTCTACTGTACTCCACTGTAGTCTATCTCTACTGTACTCCAAAGTACTCTATCTCTACTGTACTCCACTGTACTCTACCTCTACTGTACTCCACTCTACTCTACATCTACTGTACTCCGCTGTACTCTACCTCTAATGTACTCCACTGTACTCTACATCTACTGTGCTCCACTGTACTCTACCTCTACTGTACTCCACTGTACTCTACCTCTACTGTACTCCACTGTACTCTATCTCTACTGTACTCCACTCTACTCTACCTCTACTGTACTCCACTGTACTCTATCTCTACTGTACTCCACTCTACTCTACCTCTACTGTACTCCACTGTACTCTATCTATACTGTGCTCCACTGTACTCTATCTCTACTCTGCTCCCCTGTACTCTATCTCTATTGTGCTCCACTGTACTCCACTGTACTCTACCTCTACTGTGCTCCACTGTACTCTATCTCTACTGTACTCCACTGTTGTCTATCTCTACTGTACTCCAAAGTACTCTATCTCTACTGTACTCCACTGTACTCTACCTCTACTCTACTCCACTGTACTCTACCTCTACTGTACTCCACTGTACTCTACCTCTACTGTACTCCACTGTACTCTACCTCTACTGTGCTCCACTGTACTCTACCTCTACTGTACTCCACTGTACTCTACCTCTACTGTGCTCCACTGTACTCTATCTCTACTGTACTCCACTGTACTCTACCTCTACTGTACTCCACTGTACTCTACCTCTACGGTACTCCACTGTACTCTACCTCTACTGTGCTCCACTGTACTCTATCTCTACTGTACTCCACTGTACTCTACCTCTACTGTACTCCACTGTACTTTATCTCTACTGTACTCCATTCTAATCTACCTCTACTGTACTCCACTGTACTCTATCTCTACTGTGCTCCACTGTACTCTATCTCTACTGTACTCCACTGTACTCTACCTCTACTGTACTCCACTGTACTCTACCTCTACGGTACTCCACTGTACTCTACCTCTACTGTGCTCCACTGTACTCTATCTCTACTGTACTCCACTGTACTCTACCTCTACTGTACTCCTATGTACTTTATCTCTACTGTGCTCCACTGTACTCTATCTCTACCGTACTCCACTGTACTCTACCTCTACTGTGCTCCACTGTACTCTATCCCTACTGTACTCCACTCTACTCTACCTCTACTGTACTCCACTGTACTCTATCTCTACTGTACTCCACTCTACTCTACCTCTACTGTACTCCACTGTACTCTATCTCTACTGTGCTCCACTGTACTCTATCTCTACTGTACTCCACTGTACTCTACCTCTACTGTGCTCCACTGTACACTATCTCTACTGTACTCCACTCTACTCTACCTCTACTGTACTCTGCTGTACTCTATCTCTACTGTGCTCCACTGTACTCTAGCTCTACTGTACTCCACTCTACTCTACCTCTACTGTGCTCCAATGTTCTCTATCTCTACTGTGCTCCACTGTACTCTATCTCTACTGTACTCCACTGTACTCTACCTCTACTGTACTCCACTGTACTCTACCTCTACTGTACTCCACTGTACTCTACCTCTACTGTGCTCCACTGTACTCTATCTCTACTGTACTCCACTGTACTCTACCTCTACTGTAATCTACTGTACTCTATCTCTACTCTGCTCCACTGTACTCTATCTCTATTGTGCTCCACTGTACTCCACTGTACTCTACCTCTACTGTGCTCCACTGTACTCTATCTCTACTGTACTCCACTGTAGTCTATCTCTACTGTACTCCAAAGTACTCTATCTCTACTGTACTCCACTGTACTCTACCTCTACTGTACTCCACTCTACTCTACATCTACTGTACTCCGCTGTACTCTACCTCTACTGTACTCCACTGTACTCTACCTCTACTGTACTCCACTGTACTCTACCTCTACTGTGCTCCACTGTACTCTACCTCTACTGTACTCCACTGTACTCTACCTCTACTGTGCTCCACTGTACTCTATCTCTACTGTACTCCACTGTACTCTACCTCTACTGTACTCCACTGTACTCTACCTCTACGGTACTCCACTGTACTCTACCTCTACTGTGCTCCACTGTACTCTATCTCTACTGTACTCCACTGTACTCTACCTCTACTGTACTCCACTGTACTTTATCTCTACTGTACTCCACTCTAATCTACCTCTACTGTACTCCACTGTACTCTATCTCTACTGTGCTCCACTGTACTCTATCTCTACTGTACTCCACTGTACTCTACCTCTACTGTACTCCACTGTACTCTACCTCTACGGTACTCCACTGTACTCTACCTCTACTGTGCTCCACTGTACTCTATCTCTACTGTACTCCACTGTACTCTACCTCTACTGTACTCCTATGTACTTTATCTCTACTGTGCTCCACTGTACTCTATCTCTACCGTACTCCACTGTACTCTACCTCTACTGTGCTCCACTGTACTCTATCCCTACTGTACTCCACTCTACTCTACCTCTACTGTACTCCACTGTACTCTATCTCTACTGTACTCCACTCTACTCTACCTCTACTGTACTCCACTGTACTCTATCTCTACTGTGCTCCACTGTACTCTATCTCTACTGTACTCCACTGTACTCTACCTCTACTGTGCTCCACTGTACACTATCTCTACTGTACTCCACTCTACTCTACCTCTACTGTACTCTGCTGTACTCTATCTCTACTGTGCTCCACTGTACTCTAGCTCTACTGTACTCCACTCTACTCTACCTCTACTGTGCTCCAATGTTCTCTATCTCTACTGTGCTCCACTGTACTCTATCTCTACTGTACTCCACTGTACTCTACCTCTACTGTACTCCACTGTACTCTACCTCTACTGTACTCCACTGTACTCTACCTCTACTGTGCTCCACTGTACTCTATCTCTACTGTACTCCACTGTACTCTACCTCTACTGTAATCTACTGTACTCTATCTCTACTCTGCTCCACTGTACTCTATCTCTATTGTGCTCCACTGTACTCCACTGTACTCTACCTCTACTGTGCTCCACTGTACTCTATCTCTACTGTACTCCACTGTAGTCTATCTCTACTGTACTCCAAAGTACTCTATCTCTACTGTACTCCACTGTACTCTACCTCTACTGTACTCCACTCTACTCTACATCTACTGTACTCCGCTGTACTCTACCTCTAATGTACTCCACTGTACTCTACATCTACTGTGCTCCACTGTACTCTACCTCTACTGTACTCCACTGTACTCTACCTCTACTGTACTCCACTGTACTCTATCTCTACTGTACTCCACTCTACTCTACCTCTACTGTACTCCACTGTACTCTATCTCTACTGTACTCCACTCTACTCTACCTCTACTGTACTCCACTGTACTCTATCTATACTGTGCTCCACTGTACTCTATCTCTACTCTGCTCCCCTGTACTCTATCTCTATTGTGCTCCACTGTACTCCACTGTACTCTACCTCTACTGTGCTCCACTGTACTCTATCTCTACTGTACTCCACTGTTGTCTATCTCTACTGTACTCCAAAGTACTCTATCTCTACTGTACTCCACTGTACTCTACCTCTACTCTACTCCACTGTACTCTACCTCTACTGTACTCCACTGTACTCTACCTCTACTGTACTCCACTGTACTCTACCTCTACTGTACTCCACTGTACTCTACCTCTACTGTGCTCCACTGTACTCTACCTCTACTGTACTCCACTGTACTCTACCTCTACTGTGCTCCACTGTACTCTATCTCTACTGTACTCCACTGTACTCTACCTCTACTGTACTCCACTGTACTCTACCTCTACGGTACTCCACTGTACTCTACCTCTACTGTGCTCCACTGTACTCTATCTCTACTGTACTCCACTGTACTCTACCTCTACTGTACTCCACTGTACTTTATCTCTACTGTACTCCATTCTAATCTACCTCTACTGTACTCCACTGTACTCTATCTCTACTGTGCTCCACTGTACTCTATCTCTACTGTACTCCACTGTACTCTACCTCTACTGTACTCCACTGTACTCTACCTCTACGGTACTCCACTGTACTCTACCTCTACTGTGCTCCACTGTACTCTATCTCTACTGTACTCCACTGTACTCTACCTCTACTGTACTCCTATGTACTTTATCTCTACTGTGCTCCACTGTACTCTATCTCTACCGTACTCCACTGTACTCTACCTCTACTGTGCTCCACTGTACTCTATCCCTACTGTACTCCACTCTACTCTACCTCTACTGTACTCCACTGTACTCTATCTCTACTGTACTCCACTCTACTCTACCTCTACTGTACTCCACTGTACTCTATCTCTACTGTGCTCCACTGTACTCTATCTCTACTGTACTCCACTGTACTCTACCTCTACTGTGCTCCACTGTACACTATCTCTACTGTACTCCACTCTACTCTACCTCTACTGTACTCTGCTGTACTCTATCTCTACTGTGCTCCACTGTACTCTAGCTCTACTGTACTCCACTCTACTCTACCTCTACTGTGCTCCAATGTTCTCTATCTCTACTGTGCTCCACTGTACTCTATCTCTACTGTACTCCACTGTACTCTACCTCTACTGTACTCCACTGTACTCTACCTCTACTGTACTCCACTGTACTCTACCTCTACTGTGCTCCACTGTACTCTATCTCTACTGTACTCCACTGTACTCTACCTCTACTGTAATCTACTGTACTCTATCTCTACTCTGCTCCACTGTACTCTATCTCTATTGTGCTCCACTGTACTCCACTGTACTCTACCTCTACTGTGCTCCACTGTACTCTATCTCTACTGTACTCCACTGTAGTCTATCTCTACTGTACTCCAAAGTACTCTATCTCTACTGTACTCCACTGTACTCTACCTCTACTGTACTCCACTCTACTCTACATCTACTGTACTCCGCTGTACTCTACCTCTAATGTACTCCACTGTACTCTACATCTACTGTGCTCCACTGTACTCTATCTCTACTGTACTCCACTGTACTCTACCTCTACTGTACTCCACTGTACTCTACCTCTACTGTGCTCCACTGTACTCTATCTCTACTGTACTCCACTGTACTCTACCTCTACTGTACTCCAATGTACTCTATCTCTACTGTGCTCCACTGTACTCTATCTCTACTGTACTCCACTGTACTCTACCTCTACTGTACTCCACTGTACTCTATCTCTACTGTACTCCACTCTACTCTACCTCTACTGTAATCCACTGTACTCTATCTCTACTGTACTCCACTCTACTCTACCTCTACTGTACTCCACTGTACTCTATCTCTACTGTGCTCCACTGTACTCTATCTCTACTGTACTCCACTGTACTCTACCTCTACTGTGCTCCAATGTACTCTATCTCTACTGTACTCCACTGTACTCTATCTCTACTGTACTCCACTGTACTCTATCTCTACTGTACTCCACTCTACTCTATCTCTACTGTACTCCACTGTACTCTATCTCTACTGTGCTCCACTGTACTCTATCTCTACTGTACTCCACTGTACTCTACCTCTACTGTAATCTACTGTACTCTATCTCTACTCTGCTCCACTGTACTCTAGCTCTATTGTGCTCCACTGTACTCCACTGTACTCTACCTCTACTGTGCTCCACTGTACTCTATCTCTACTGTACTCCACTGTTGTCTATCTCTACTGTACTCCAAAGTACTCTATCTCTACTGTACTCCACTGTACTCTATCTCTACTGTACTCCACTGTACTCTACATCTACTGTAATCCACTGTACTCTATCTCTACTCTGCTCCACTGTACTCTATCTCTATTGTGCTCCACTGTACTCCACTGTACTCTATCTCTACTGTGCTCCACTGTACTCTATCTCTACTGTACTCCACTGTACTCTACCTCTGCTGTGCTCCACTGTACTATATCTCTACTGTACTCCATTCTACTCTACCTCTACTGTACTCCGCTGTACTTTATCTCTACTGTGCTCCACTGTACTCTATCTCTACTGTACTCCACTGTACTCTACCTCTACTGTGCTCCACTGTACTCTATCTCTACTGTACTCCACTGTACTCTACCTCTACTGTACTCCACTGTACTCTACCTCTACTGTACTCCACTGTACTCTACCTCTACTGTGCTCCACTGTACTCTATCTCTACTGTACTCCACTGTACTCTACCTCTACTGTAATCTACTGTACTCTATCTCTACTCTGCTCCACTGTACTCTATCTCTATTGTGCTCCACTGTACTCCACTGTACTCTACCTCTACTGTGCTCCACTGTACTCTATCTCTACTGTACTCCACTGTAGTCTATCTCTACTGTACTCCAAAGTACTCTATCTCTACTGTACTCCACTGTACTCTACCTCTACTGTACTCCACTCTACTCTACATCTACTGTACTCCGCTGTACTCTACCTCTAATGTACTCCACTGTACTCTACATCTACTGTGCTCCACTGTACTCTACCTCTACTGTACTCCACTGTACTCTACCTCTACTGTACTCCACTGTACTCTATCTCTACTGTACTCCACTCTACTCTACCTCTACTGTACTCCACTGTACTCTATCTCTACTGTACTCCACTCTACTCTACCTCTACTGTACTCCACTGTACTCTATCTATACTGTGCTCCACTGTACTCTATCTCTACTCTGCTCCCCTGTACTCTATCTCTATTGTGCTCCACTGTACTCCACTGTACTCTACCTCTACTGTGCTCCACTGTACTCTATCTCTACTGTACTCCACTGTTGTCTATCTCTACTGTACTCCAAAGTACTCTATCTCTACTGTACTCCACTGTACTCTACCTCTACTCTACTCCACTGTACTCTACCTCTACTGTACTCCACTGTACTCTACCTCTACTGTACTCCACTGTACTCTACCTCTACTGTGCTCCACTGTACTCTACCTCTACTGTACTCCACTGTACTCTACCTCTACTGTGCTCCACTGTACTCTATCTCTACTGTACTCCACTGTACTCTACCTCTACTGTACTCCACTGTACTCTACCTCTACGGTACTCCACTGTACTCTACCTCTACTGTGCTCCACTGTACTCTATCTCTACTGTACTCCACTGTACTCTACCTCTACTGTACTCCACTGTACTTTATCTCTACTGTACTCCATTCTAATCTACCTCTACTGTACTCCACTGTACTCTATCTCTACTGTGCTCCACTGTACTCTATCTCTACTGTACTCCACTGTACTCTACCTCTACTGTACTCCACTGTACTCTACCTCTACGGTACTCCACTGTACTCTACCTCTACTGTGCTCCACTGTACTCTATCTCTACTGTACTCCACTGTACTCTACCTCTACTGTACTCCTATGTACTTTATCTCTACTGTGCTCCACTGTACTCTATCTCTACCGTACTCCACTGTACTCTACCTCTACTGTGCTCCACTGTACTCTATCCCTACTGTACTCCACTCTACTCTACCTCTACTGTACTCCACTGTACTCTATCTCTACTGTACTCCACTCTACTCTACCTCTACTGTACTCCACTGTACTCTATCTCTACTGTGCTCCACTGTACTCTATCTCTACTGTACTCCACTGTACTCTACCTCTACTGTGCTCCACTGTACACTATCTCTACTGTACTCCACTCTACTCTACCTCTACTGTACTCTGCTGTACTCTATCTCTACTGTGCTCCACTGTACTCTAGCTCTACTGTACTCCACTCTACTCTACCTCTACTGTGCTCCAATGTTCTCTATCTCTACTGTGCTCCACTGTACTCTATCTCTACTGTACTCCACTGTACTCTACCTCTACTGTACTCCACTGTACTCTACCTCTACTGTACTCCACTGTACTCTACCTCTACTGTGCTCCACTGTACTCTATCTCTACTGTACTCCACTGTACTCTACCTCTACTGTAATCTACTGTACTCTATCTCTACTCTGCTCCACTGTACTCTATCTCTATTGTGCTCCACTGTACTCCACTGTACTCTACCTCTACTGTGCTCCACTGTACTCTATCTCTACTGTACTCCACTGTAGTCTATCTCTACTGTACTCCAAAGTACTCTATCTCTACTGTACTCCACTGTACTCTACCTCTACTGTACTCCACTCTACTCTACATCTACTGTACTCCGCTGTACTCTACCTCTAATGTACTCCACTGTACTCTACATCTACTGTGCTCCACTGTACTCTATCTCTACTGTACTCCACTGTACTCTACCTCTACTGTACTCCACTGTACTCTACCTCTACTGTGCTCCACTGTACTCTATCTCTACTGTACTCCACTGTACTCTACCTCTACTGTACTCCAATGTACTCTATCTCTACTGTGCTCCACTGTACTCTATCTCTACTGTACTCCACTGTACTCTACCTCTACTGTACTCCACTGTACTCTATCTCTACTGTACTAGACTCTACTCTACCTCTACTGTAATCCACTGTACTCTATCTCTACTGTACTCCACTCTACTCTACCTCTACTGTACTCCACTGTACTCTATCTCTACTGTGCTCCACTGTACTCTATCTCTACTGTACTCCACTGTACTCTACCTCTACTGTGCTCCAATGTACTCTATCTCTACTGTACTCCACTGTACTCTATCTCTACTGTACTCCACTGTACTCTATCTCTACTGTACTCCACTCTACTCTATCTCTACTGTACTCCACTGTACTCTATCTCTACTGTGCTCCACTGTACTCTATCTCTACTGTACTCCACTGTACTCTACCTCTACTGTAATCTACTGTACTCTATCTCTACTCTGCTCCACTGTACTCTAGCTCTATTGTGCTCCACTGTACTCCACTGTACTCTACCTCTACTGTGCTCCACTGTACTCTATCTCTACTGTACTCCACTGTTGTCTATCTCTACTGTACTCCAAAGTACTCTATCTCTACTGTACTCCACTGTACTCTATCTCTACTGTACTCCACTGTACTCTACATCTACTGTAATCCACTGTACTCTATCTCTACTCTGCTCCACTGTACTCTATCTCTATTGTGCTCCACTGTACTCCACTGTACTCTATCTCTACTGTGCTCCACTGTACTCTATCTCTACTGTACTCCACTGTACTCTACCTCTGCTGTGCTCCACTGTACTATATCTCTACTGTACTCCATTCTACTCTACCTCTACTGTACTCCGCTGTACTTTATCTCTACTGTGCTCCACTGTACTCTATCTCTACTGTACTCCACTGTACTCTATCTCTACTGTACTCCACTGTACTCTACATCTACTGTAATCCACTGTACTCTATCTCTACTCTGCTCCACTGTACTCTATCTCTACTGTGCTCCACTGTACTCTATCTCTACTGTACTCCACTGTACTCTGTCTCTACTGTGCTCCACTGTACACTATCTCTACTGTACTCCACTCTACTCTACCTCTACTCTACTCCACTGTACTCTATCTCTACTGTACTCCACTCTACTCTACCTCTACTGTACTCCACTGTACTCTATCTCTACTGTGCTCCACTGTACTCTATCTCTACTGTACTCCACTGTACTCTACCTCTACTGTAATCTACTGTACTCTATCTCTACTCTGCTCCACTGTACTCTATCTCTACTGTACTCCACTGTACTCTACCTCTACTGTACTCCACTGTACTCTACCTCTACTGTGCTCCACTGTACTCTATCTCCACTGTACTCCACTATAGTCTATCTCTACTGTACTCCACTCTACTCTACCTCTACTGTACTCCACTGTACTCTATCTCTACTGTACTCCACTCTACTCTACCTCTACTGTACTCCACTGTACTCTACCTCTACTGTGCTCCACTGTACTCTATCTCTACTGTACTCCACTGTACTCTACCTCTACTGTACTCCACTGTACTCTATCTCTACTGTGCTCCACTGTACTCTATCTCTACTGTACTCCACTGTACTCTACCTCTACTGTGCTCCACTGTACTCTATCTCTACTGTACTCCACTCTACTCTACCTCTACTGTACTCCACTGTACTCTATCTCTACTGTACTCCACTCTACTCTACCTCTACTGTACTCCACTGTACTCTATCTATACTGTGCTCCACTGTACTCTATCTCTACTCTGCTCCACTGTACTCTATCTCTATTGTGCTCCACTGTACTCCACTGTACTCTACCTCTACTGTGCTCCACTGTACTCTATCTCTACTGTACTCCACTGTTGTCTATCTCTACTGTACTCCAAAGTACTCTATCTCTACTGTACTCCACTGTACTCTACCTCTACTCTACTCCACTGTACTCTACCTCTACTGTGCTCCACTGTACTCTATCTCTACTGTACTCCACTGTACTCTACCTCTACTGTACTCCACTGTACTCTACCTCTACTGTCCTCAACTGTACTCTACCTCTACTGTACTCCACTGTACTCTATCTCTACTGTACTCCACTGTACTCTACCTCTACTGTGCTCCACTGTACTCTATCTCTACTGTACTCCACTGTACTCTATCTCTACTGTACTCCACTGTACTCTACCTCTACTGTACTCCACTGTACTCTACCTCTACTGTGCTCCACTGTACTCTATCTCTACTGTACTCCACTGTAGTCTATCTCTACTGTACTCCACTGTACTCTATCTCTACTGTACTCCACTGTACTCTCTCTCTACTCTGCTCCACTGTACTCTATCTCTACTTTGCTCCACTTTACTCTATCTCTACTGTACTCTACTGTACTCTATCTCTACTGTGCTCCACTGTACTCTATCTCTACTGTACTCCAATGTACTCTACCTCTACTGTGCTCCACTGTACTCTACCTCTAGTGTACTCCACTGTACTCTACCTCTACTGTACTCCACTGTACTCTATCTCTACTGTGCTCCACTGTACACTATCTCTACTGTGCTCCACTGCACTCCAATGTACTCTACCTCTACTGAACTCCACTGTACTCTACCTCTACTCTGCTCCACTGTACTCTATCTCTACTGTACTCCACTGTACTCTATCTCTACTGTACTCCACTGTACTCTACATCTACTGTAATCCACTGTACTCTATCTCTACTCTGCTCCACTGTACTCTATCTCTATTGTGCTCCACTGTACTCCACTGTACTCTATCTCTACTGTGCTCCACTGTACTCTATCTCTACTGTACTCCACTGTACTCTACCTCTGCTGTGCTCCACTGTACTATATCTCTACTGTACTCCACTCTACTCTACCTCTACTGTACTCCGCTGTACTCTATCTCTACTGTGCTCCACTGTACTCTATCTCTACTGTACTCCACTCTACTCTACCTCTACTGTGCTCCACTGTACTCTATCTCTACTGTGCTCCACTGTACTCTATCTCTACTGTACTCCACTGTACCCTACCTCTACTGTACTCCACTGTACTCTACCTCTACTGTACTCCACTGTACTCTACCTCTACTGTGCTCCACTGTACTCTATCTCTACTGTACTCCACTGTACTCTACCTCTACTGTACTCCACTGTACTCTACCTCTACGGTACTCCACTGTACTCTACCTCTACTGTGCTCCACTGTACTCTATCTCTACTGTACTCCACTGTACTCTACCTCTACTGTACTCCACTTTACTTTATCTCTACTGTACTCCACTCTAATCTACCTCTACTGTACTCCACTGTACTCTATCTCTACTGTGCTCCACTGTACTCTATCTCTACTGTACTCCACTGTACTCTACCTCTACTGTACTCCACTGTACTCTACCTCTACGGTACTCCACTGTACTCTACCTCTACTGTGCTCCACTGTACTCTATCTCTACTGTACTCCACTGTACTCTACCTCTACTGTACTCCACTGTACTTTATCTCTACTGTGCTCCACTCTACTCTATCTCTACCGTACTCCACTGTACTCTACCTCTACTGTGCTCCACTGTACTCTATCTCTACTGTACTCCACTCTACTCTACCTCTACTGTACTCCACTGTACTCTATCTCTACTGTACTCCACTCTACTCTACCTCTACTGTACTCCACTGTACTCTATCTCTACTGTGCTCCACTGTACTCTATCTCTACTCTACTCCACTGTACTCTACCTCTACTGTGCTCCACTGTACACTATCTCTACTGTACTCCACTCTACTCTACCTCTACTGTACTCTGCTGTACTCTATCTCTACTGTGCTCCACTGTACTCTAGCTCTACTGTACTCCACTCTACTCTACCTCTACTGTGCTCCAATGTTCTCTATCTCTACTGTGCTCCACTGTACTCTATCTCTACTGTGCTCCACTGTACTCTATCTCTACTGTACTCCAATGTACTCTACCTCTACTGTGCTCCACTGTACTCTACCTCTAGTGTACTCCACTGTACTCTACCTCTACTGTACTCCACTGTACTCTATCTCTACTGTGCTCCACTGTACACTATCTCTACTGTGCTCCACTGCACTCCAATGTACTCTACCTCTACTGAACTCCACTGTACTCTACCTCTACTCTGCTCCACTGTACTCTATCTCTACTGTACTCCACTGTACTCTATCTCTACTGTACTCCACTGTACTCTACATCTACTGTAATCCACTGTACTCTATCTTTACTCTGCTCCACTGTACTCTATCTCTATTGTGCTCCACTGTACTCCACTGTACTCTATCTCTACTGTGCTCCACTGTACTCTATCTCTACTGTACTCCACTGTACTCTACCTCTGCTGTGCTCCACTGTACTATATCTCTACTGTACTCCACTCTACTCTACCTCTACTGTACTCCGCTGTACTCTATCTCTACTGTGCTCCACTGTACTCTATCTCTACTGTACTCCACTCTACTCTACCTCTACTGTGCTCCACTGTACTCTATCTCTACTGTGCTCCACTGTACTCTATCTCTACTGTACTCCACTGTACCCTACCTCTACTGTACTCCACTGTACTCTACCTCTACTGTACTCCACTGTACTCTACCTCTACTGTGCTCCACTGTACTCTATCTCTACTGTACTTCACTGTACTCTATCTCTACTGTACTCCACTGTACTCTACCTCTACTGTGCTCCACTGTACTCTATCTCTACTGTACTCCACTCTACTCTACCTCTACTGTACTCCACTGTACTCTACCTCTAATGTACTCCACTGTACTCTACCTCTACTGTCCTCAACTGTACTCTACCTCTACTGTACTCCACTGTACTCTATCTCTACTATGCTCCACTGTACTCTATCTCTACTGTACTCCACTGTACTCTACCTCTACTGTACTCCACTGTACTCCACTCTAATCTACCTCTACTGTACTCTACCTCTACTGTACTCCACTGTACTCTACCTCTACTGTGCTCCACTGTACTCTATCTCTACTGTACTCCACTGTACTCCACTCTAATCTACCTCTACTGTACTCTACCTCTACTGTACTCCACTGTACTCTACCTCTACTGTGCTCCACTGTACTCTATCTCTACTGTACTCCACTGTACTCTACCTCTACTGTACTCCACTGTACTCTATCTCTACTGTGCTCCACTGTACTCTATCTCTACTGTACTCCACTGTACTCTACCTCTACTGTGCTCCACTGTACTCTATCTCTACTGTACTCCACTCTACTCTACCTCTACTGTACTCCACTGTACTCTATCTCTACTGTACTCCACTCTACTCTACCTCTACTGTACTCCACTGTACTCTATCTCTACTGTGCTCCACTGTACTCTATCTCTACTCTGCTCCACTGTACTCTATCTCTATTGTGCTCCACTGTACTCCACTGTACTCTACCTCTACTGTGCTCCACTGTACTCTATCTCTACTGTACTCCACTGTTGTCTATCTCTACTGTACTCCAAAGTACTCCATCTCTACTGTACTCCACTGTAGTCTATCTCTACTGTACTCCACTGTACTCTACATCTACTGTAATCCACTGTACTCTATCTCTACTCTGCTCCACTGTACTCTATCTCTATTGTGCTCCACTGTACTCCACTGTGCTCTATCTCTACTGTGCTCCACTGTACTCTATCTCTACTGTACTCCACTGTACTCTACCTCTGCTGTGCTCCACTGTACTATATCTCTACTGTACTCCACTCTACTCTACCTCTACTGTACTCCACTGTACTCTATTTCTACTGTGCTCCACTGTACTCTATCTCTACTGTACTCCACTGTACTCTATCTCTACTGTACTCCACTGTACTCTACATCTACTGTAATCCACTGTACTCTATCTCTACTCTGCTCCACTGTACTCTATCTCTATTGTGCTCCACTGTACTCCACTGTACTCTATCTCTACTGTGCTCCACTGTACTCTATCTCTACTGTACTCCATTGTACTCTACCTCTGCTGTGCTCCACTGTACTATATCTCTACTGTACTCCACTCTACTCTACCTCTACTGTACTCCGCTGTACTCTATCTCTACTGTGCTCCACTGTACTCTATCTCTACTGTACTCCACTCTATTCTACCTCTACTGTGCTCCACTGTACTCTATCTCTACTGTGCTCCACTGTACTCTATCTCTACTGTACTCCACTGTACTCTACCTCTACTGTACTCCACTGTACTCTACCTCTACTGTACTCCACTGTACTCTACCTCTACTGTACTCCACTGTACTCTACCTCTACTGTACTCCACTGTACTCTATCTCTACTGTGCTCCACTGTACTCTACCTCTACTGTACTCCACTGTACTCTACCTCTACTGTACTCCACTGTACTCTACCTCTACTGTCCTCAACTGTACTCTACCTCTACTGTGCTCCACTGTACTCTATCTCTACTGTACTCCACTGTACTCCACTCTAATCTACCTCTACTGTACTCTACCTCTACTGTACTCCACTGTACTCTACCTTTACTGTGCTCCACTGTACTCTATCTCTACTGTACTCCACTGTACTCTACCTCTACTGTACTCTATCTCTACTGTGCTCCACTGTACTCTATCTCTACTGTACTCCACTGTACTCTACCTCTACTGTGCTCCACTGTACTCTATCTCTACTGTACTCCACTCTACTCTACCTCTACTGTACTCCACTGTACTCTATCTCTACTGTACTCCACTCTACTCTACCTCTACTGTACTCCACTGTACTCTATCTCTACTGTGCTCCACTGTACTCTATCTCTACTCTGCTCCACTGTACTCTATCTCTATTGTGCTCCACTGTACTCCACTGTACTCTACCTCTACTGTGCTCCACTGTACTCTATCTCTACTGTACTCCACTGTTGTCTATCTCTACTGTACTCCACTGTACTCTACCTCTACTGTGCTCCACTGTACTCTATCCCTACTGTACTCCACTCTACTCTACCTCTACTGTACTCCACTGTACTCTATCTCTACTGTACTCCACTCTACTCTACCTCTACTGTACTCCACTGTACTCTATCTCTACTGTGCTCCACTGTACTCTATCTCTACTGTACTCCACTGTACTCTACCTCTACTGTGCTCCACTGTACACTATCTCTACTGTACTCCACTCTACTCTACCTCTACTGTACTCTGCTGTACTCTATCTCTACTGTGCTCCACTGTACTCTAGCTCTACTGTACTCCACTCTACTCTACCTCTACTGTGCTCCAATGTTCTCTATCTCTACTGTGCTCCACTGTACTCTATCTCTACTGTACTCCACTGTACTCTACCTCTACTGTACTCCACTGTACTCTACCTCTACTGTACTCCACTGTACTCTACCTCTACTGTGCTCCACTGTACTCTATCTCTACTGTACTCCACTGTACTCTACCTCTACTGTAATCTACTGTACTCTATCTCTACTCTGCTCCACTGTACTCTATCTCTATTGTGCTCCACTGTACTCCACTGTACTCTACCTCTACTGTGCTCCACTGTACTCTATCTCTACTGTACTCCACTGTAGTCTATCTCTACTGTACTCCAAAGTACTCTATCTCTACTGTACTCCACTGTACTCTACCTCTACTGTACTCCACTCTACTCTACATCTACTGTACTCCGCTGTACTCTACCTCTAATGTACTCCACTGTACTCTACATCTACTGTGCTCCACTGTACTCTATCTCTACTGTACTCCACTGTACTCTACCTCTACTGTACTCCACTGTACTCTACCTCTACTGTGCTCCACTGTACTCTATCTCTACTGTACTCCACTGTACTCTACCTCTACTGTACTCCAATGTACTCTATCTCTACTGTGCTCCACTGTACTCTATCTCTACTGTACTCCACTGTACTCTACCTCTACTGTACTCCACTGTACTCTATCTCTACTGTACTCCACTCTACTCTACCTCTACTGTAATCCACTGTACTCTATCTCTACTGTACTCCACTCTACTCTACCTCTACTGTACTCCACTGTACTCTATCTCTACTGTGCTCCACTGTACTCTATCTCTACTGTACTCCACTGTACTCTACCTCTACTGTGCTCCAATGTACTCTATCTCTACTGTACTCCACTGTACTCTATCTCTACTGTACTCCACTGTACTCTATCTCTACTGTACTCCACTCTACTCTATCTCTACTGTACTCCACTGTACTCTATCTCTACTGTGCTCCACTGTACTCTATCTCTACTGTACTCCACTGTACTCTACCTCTACTGTAATCTACTGTACTCTATCTCTACTCTGCTCCACTGTACTCTAGCTCTATTGTGCTCCACTGTACTCCACTGTACTCTACCTCTACTGTGCTCCACTGTACTCTATCTCTACTGTACTCCACTGTTGTCTATCTCTACTGTACTCCAAAGTACTCTATCTCTACTGTACTCCACTGTACTCTATCTCTACTGTACTCCACTGTACTCTACATCTACTGTAATCCACTGTACTCTATCTCTACTCTGCTCCACTGTACTCTATCTCTATTGTGCTCCACTGTACTCCACTGTACTCTATCTCTACTGTGCTCCACTGTACTCTATCTCTACTGTACTCCACTGTACTCTACCTCTGCTGTGCTCCACTGTACTATATCTCTACTGTACTCCATTCTACTCTACCTCTACTGTACTCCGCTGTACTTTATCTCTACTGTGCTCCACTGTACTCTATCTCTACTGTACTCCACTGTACTCTATCTCTACTGTACTCCACTGTACTCTACATCTACTGTAATCCACTGTACTCTATCTCTACTCTGCTCCACTGTACTCTATCTCTACTGTGCTCCACTGTACTCTATCTCTACTGTACTCCACTGTACTCTGTCTCTACTGTGCTCCACTGTACACTATCTCTACTGTACTCCACTCTACTCTACCTCTACTCTACTCCACTGTACTCTATCTCTACTGTACTCCACTCTACTCTACCTCTACTGTACTCCACTGTACTCTATCTCTACTGTGCTCCACTGTACTCTATCTCTACTGTACTCCACTGTACTCTACCTCTACTGTAATCTACTGTACTCTATCTCTACTCTGCTCCACTGTACTCTATCTCTACTGTACTCCACTGTACTCTACCTCTACTGTACTCCACTGTACTCTACCTCTACTGTGCTCCACTGTACTCTATCTCCACTGTACTCCACTATAGTCTATCTCTACTGTACTCCACTCTACTCTACCTCTACTGTACTCCACTGTACTCTATCTCTACTGTACTCCACTCTACTCTACCTCTACTGTACTCCACTGTACTCTACCTCTACTGTGCTCCACTGTACTCTATCTCTACTGTACTTCACTGTACTCTACCTCTACTGTACTCCACTGTACTCTATCTCTACTGTGCTCCACTGTACTCTATCTCTACTGTACTCCACTGTACTCTACCTCTACTGTGCTCCACTGTACTCTATCTCTACTGTACTCCACTCTACTCTACCTCTACTGTACTCCACTGTACTCTATCTCTACTGTACTCCACTCTACTCTACCTCTACTGTACTCCACTGTACTCTATCTATACTGTGCTCCACTGTACTCTATCTCTACTCTGCTCCACTGTACTCTATCTCTATTGTGCTCCACTGTACTCCACTGTACTCTACCTCTACTGTGCTCCACTGTACTCTATCTCTACTGTACTCCACTGTTGTCTATCTCTACTGTACTCCAAAGTACTCTATCTCTACTGTACTCCACTGTACTCTACCTCTACTCTACTCCACTGTACTCTACCTCTACTGTGCTCCACTGTACTCTATCTCTACTGTACTCCACTGTACTCTACCTCTACTGTACTCCACTGTACTCTACCTCTACTGTCCTCAACTGTACTCTACCTCTACTGTACTCCACTGTACTCTATCTCTACTGTACTCCACTGTACTCTACCTCTACTGTGCTCCACTGTACTCTATCTCTACTGTACTCCACTGTACTCTATCTCTACTGTACTCCACTGTACTCTACCTCTACTGTACTCCACTGTACTCTACCTCTACTGTGCTCCACTGTACTCTATCTCTACTGTACTCCACTGTAGTCTATCTCTACTGTACTCCACTGTACTCTATCTCTACTGTACTCCACTGTACTCTCTCTCTACTCTGCTCCACTGTACTCTATCTCTACTTTGCTCCACTTTACTCTATCTCTACTGTACTCTACTGTACTCTATCTCTACTGTGCTCCACTGTACTCTATCTCTACTGTACTCCAATGTACTCTACCTCTACTGTGCTCCACTGTACTCTACCTCTAGTGTACTCCACTGTACTCTACCTCTACTGTACTCCACTGTACTCTATCTCTACTGTGCTCCACTGTACACTATCTCTACTGTGCTCCACTGCACTCCAATGTACTCTACCTCTACTGAACTCCACTGTACTCTACCTCTACTCTGCTCCACTGTACTCTATCTCTACTGTACTCCACTGTACTCTATCTCTACTGTACTCCACTGTACTCTACATCTACTGTAATCCACTGTACTCTATCTCTACTCTGCTCCACTGTACTCTATCTCTATTGTGCTCCACTGTACTCCACTGTACTCTATCTCTACTGTGCTCCACTGTACTCTATCTCTACTGTACTCCACTGTACTCTACCTCTGCTGTGCTCCACTGTACTATATCTCTACTGTACTCCACTCTACTCTACCTCTACTGTACTCCGCTGTACTCTATCTCTACTGTGCTCCACTGTACTCTATCTCTACTGTACTCCACTCTACTCTACCTCTACTGTGCTCCACTGTACTCTATCTCTACTGTGCTCCACTGTACTCTATCTCTACTGTACTCCACTGTACCCTACCTCTACTGTACTCCACTGTACTCTACCTCTACTGTACTCCACTGTACTCTACCTCTACTGTGCTCCACTGTACTCTATCTCTACTGTACTCCACTGTACTCTACCTCTACTGTACTCCACTGTACTCTACCTCTACGGTACTCCACTGTACTCTACCTCTACTGTGCTCCACTGTACTCTATCTCTACTGTACTCCACTGTAATCTACCTCTACTGTACTCCACTGTACTTTATCTCTACTGTACTCCACTCTAATCTACCTCTACTGTACTCCACTGTACTCTATCTCTACTGTGCTCCACTGTACTCTATCTCTACTGTACTCCACTGTACTCTACCTCTACTGTACTCCACTGTACTCTACCTCTACGGTACTCCACTGTACTCTACCTCTACTGTGCTCCACTGTACTCTATCTCTACTGTACTCCACTGTACTATACCTCTACTGTACTCCACTGTACTTTATCTCTACTGTGCTCCACTGTACTCTATCTCTACCGTACTCCACTGTACTCTACCTCTACTGTGCTCCACTGTACTCTATCCCTACTGTACTCCACTCTACTCTACCTCTACTGTACTCCACTGTACTCTATCTCTACTGTACTCCACTCTACTCTACCTCTACTGTACTCCACTGTACTCTATCTCTACTGTGCTCCACTGTACTCTATCTCTACTGTACTCCACTGTACTCTACCTCTACTGTGCTCCACTGTACACTATCTCTACTGTACTCCACTCTACTCTACCTCTACTGTACTCTGCTGTACTCTATCTCTACTGTGCTCCACTGTACTCTAGCTCTACTGTACTCCACTCTACTCTACCTCTACTGTGCTCCAATGTTCTCTATCTCTACTGTGCTCCACTGTACTCTATCTCTACTGTGCTCCACTGTACTCTATCTCTACTGTACTCCAATGTACTCTACCTCTACTGTGCTCCACTGTACTCTACCTCTAGTGTACTCCACTGTACTCTACCTCTACTCTACTCCACTGTACTCTATCTCTACTGTGCTCCACTGTACACTATCTCTACTGTGCTCCACTGCACTCCAATGTACTCTACCTCTACTGAACTCCACTGTACTCTACCTCTACTCTGCTCCACTGTACTCTATCTCTACTGTACTCCACTGTACTCTATCTCTACTGTACTCCACTGTACTCTACATCTACTGTAATCCACTGTACTCTATCTCTACTCTGCTCCACTGTACTCTATCTCTATTGTGCTCCACTGTACTCCACTGTACTCTATCTCTACTGTGCTCCACTGTACTCTATCTCTACTGTACTCCACTGTACTCTACCTCTGCTGTGCTCCACTGTACTATATCTCTACTGTACTCCACTCTACTCTACCTCTACTGTACTCCGCTGTACTCTATCTCTACTGTGCTCCACTGTACTCTATCTCTACTGTACTCCACTCTACTCTACCTCTACTGTGCTCCACTGTACTCTATCTCTACTGTGCTCCACTGTACTCTATCTCTACTGTACTCCACTGTACCCTACCTCTACTGTACTCCACTGTACTCTACCTCTACTGTACTCCACTGTACTCTACCTCTACTGTGCTCCACTGTACTCTATCTCTACTGTACTTCACTGTACTCTATCTCTACTGTACTCCACTGTACTCTACCTCTACTGTGCTCCACTGTACTCTATCTCTACTGTACTCCACTCTACTCTACCTCTACTGTACTCCACTGTACTCTACCTCTAATGTACTCCACTGTACTCTACCTCTACTGTCCTCAACTGTACTCTACCTCTACTGTACTCCACTGTACTCTATCTCTACTATGCTCCACTGTACTCTATCTCTACTGTACTCCACTGTACTCTACCTCTACTGTACTCCACTGTACTCCACTCTAATCTACCTCTACTGTACTCTACCTCTACTGTACTCCACTGTACTCTACCTCTACTGTGCTCCACTGTACTCTATCTCTACTGTACTCCACTGTACTCCACTCTAATCTACCTCTACTGTACTCTACCTCTACTGTACTCCACTGTACTCTACCTCTACTGTGCTCCACTGTACTCTATCTCTACTGTACTCCACTGTACTCTACCTCTACTGTACTCCACTGTACTCTATCTCTACTGTGCTCCACTGTACTCTATCTCTACTGTACTCCACTGTACTCTACCTCTACTGTGCTCCACTGTACTCTATCTCTACTGTACTCCACTCTACTCTACCTCTACTGTACTCCACTGTACTCTATCTCTACTGTACTCCACTCTACTCTACCTCTACTGTACTCCACTGTACTCTATATCTACTGTGCTCCACTGTACTCTATCTCTACTCTGCTCCACTGTACTCTATCTCTATTGTGCTCCACTGTACTCCACTGTACTCTACCTCTACTGTGCTCCACTGTACTCTATCTCTACTGTACTCCACTGTTGTCTATCTCTACTGTACTCCAAAGTACTCCATCTCTACTGTACTCCACTGTAGTCTATCTCTACTGTACTCCACTGTACTCTACATCTACTGTAATCCACTGTACTCTATCTCTACTCTGCTCCACTGTACTCTATCTCTATTGTGCTCCACTGTACTCCACTGTGCTCTATCTCTACTGTGCTCCACTGTACTCTATCTCTACTGTACTCCACTGTACTCTACCTCTGCTGTGCTCCACTGTACTATATCTCTACTGTACTCCACTCTACTCTACCTCTACTGTACTCCGCTGTACTCTATTTCTACTGTGCTCCACTGTACTCTATCTCTACTGTACTCCACTGTACTCTATCTCTACTGTACTCCACTGTACTCTACATCTACTGTAATCCACTGTACTCTATCTCTACTCTGCTCCACTGTACTCTATCTCTATTGTGCTCCACTGTACTCCACTGTACTCTATCTCTACTGTGCTCCACTGTACTCTATCTCTACTGTACTCCACTGTACTCTACCTCTGCTGTGCTCCACTGTACTATATCTCTACTGTACTCCACTCTACTCTACCTCTACTGTACTCCGCTGTACTCTATCTCTACTGTGCTCCACTGTACTCTATCTCTACTGTACTCCACTCTATTCTACCTCTACTGTGCTCCACTGTACTCTATCTCTACTGTGCTCCACTGTACTCTATCTCTACTGTACTCCACTGTACTCTACCTCTACTGTACTCCACTGTACTCTACCTCTACTGTACTCCACTGTACTCTACCTCTACTGTACTCCACTGTACTCTACCTCTACTGTACTCCACTGTACTCTATCTCTACTGTGCTCCACTGTACTCTACCTCTACTGTACTCCACTGTACTCTACCTCTACTGTACTCCACTGTACTCTACCTCTACTGTCCTCAACTGTACTCTACCTCTACTGTGCTCCACTGTACTCTATCTCTACTGTACTCCACTGTACTCCACTCTAATCTACCTCTACTGTACTCTACCTCTACTGTACTCCACTGTACTCTACCTTTACTGTGCTCCACTGTACTCTATCTCTACTGTACTCCACTGTACTCTACCTCTACTGTGCTCCACTGTACTCTATCTCTACTGTACTCCACTGTACTCTACCTCTACTGTGCTCCACTGTACTCTATCTCTACTGTACTCCACTCTACTCTACCTCTACTGTACTCCACTGTACTCTATCTCTACTGTACTCCACTCTACTCTACCTCTACTGTACTCCACTGTACTCTATCTCTACTGTGCTCCACTGTACTCTATCTCTACTCTGCTCCACTGTACTCTATCTCTATTGTGCTCCACTGTACTCCACTGTACTCTACCTCTACTGTGCTCCACTGTACTCTATCTCTACTGTACTCCACTGTTGTCTATCTCTACTGTACTCCAAAGTACTCTATCTCTACTGTACTCCACTGTACTCTATCTCTACTGTACTCCACTGTACTCTACATCTACTGTAATCCACTGTACTCTATCTCTACTCTGCTCCACTGTACTCTATCTCTATTGTGCTCCACTGTACTCCACTGTACTCTATCTCTACTGTGCTCCACTGTACTCTATCTCTACTGTACTCCACTGTACTCTACCTCTGCTGTGCTCGACTGTACTATATCTCTACTGTACTCCACTCTACTCTACATCTACTGTACTCCGCTGTACTCTATCTCTACTGTGCTCCACTGTACTCTATCTCTACTGTACTCCACTGTACTCTATCTCTACTGTACTCCACTGTACTCTACATCTACTGTAATCCACTGTACTCTATCTCTACTCTGCTCCACTGTACTCTATCTCTATTGTGCTCCACTGTACTCCACTGTACTCTATCTCTACTGTGCTCCACTGTACTCTATCTCTACTGTACTCCACTGTACTCTACCTCTGCTGTGCTCCACTGTACTATATCTCTACTGTACTCCACTCTACTCTACCTCTACTGTACTCCGCTGTACTCTATCTCTACTGTGCTCCACTGTACTCTATCTCTACTGTACTCCACTCTATTCTACCTCTACTGTGCTCCACTGTACTCTATCTCTACTGTACTCCCACTGTACTCTACCTCTACTGTACTCCACTGTACTCTACCTCTACTATCTCCACTGTACTCTACCTCTACTGTACTCCACTGTACTCTACCTCTACTGTAATCTACTGTACTCTATCTCTACTCTGCTCCACTTTACTCTATCTCTATTGTGCTCCACTGTACTCCACCTTACTCTACCTCTACTGTGCTCCACTGTACTCTATCTCTACTGTACTCCACTGTTGTCTATCTCTACTGTACTCCAAAGTACTCTACCTCTACTGTACTCCACTGTACTCTACCTCTACTCTACTCCACTGTACGCTACCTCTACTGTACTCCACTGTACTCTACCTCTACTGTACTCCACTGTACTCTACCTCTACTGTACTCCACTGTACTCTACCTCTACTGTGCTCCACTGTACTCTATCTCTACTGTACTCCACAGTACTCTACCTCTACTGTACTCCACTGTACTCTATCTCTACTGTGCTCCACTGTACTCTATCTCTACTGTACTCCACTCTAATCTACCTCTACTGTACTCCACTGTACTCTATCTCTACTGTACTCCACTCTACTCTACCTCTACTGTACTCCACTGTACTCTATCTCTACTGTGCTCCACTGTACTCTACCTCTACTGTACTCCACTGTACTCTACCTCTACTGTACTCCACTGTACTCTACCTCTACTGTCCTCAACTGTACTCTACCTCTACTGTATTCCACTGTACTCTACCTCTACTGTACTCCACTGTACTCTACCTCTACTGTCCTCCACTGTACTCTATCTCCAGCGTACTCCACTGTAGTCTATCTCTACTGTACTCCACTGTACTCTATCTCTACTGTACTCCACTGTACTCTACCTCTACTGTACTCCACTGTACTCTCTCTCTACTCTGCTCCACTGTACTCTATCTCTACTGTGCTCCACTGTACTCTATCTCTACTGTGCTCCACTGTACTCTATCTCTATTGTACTCCACTGTACTCTACCTCTACTGTGCTCCACTGTACTCTACCTCTAGTGTACTCCACTGTACTCTACCTCTACTGTACTCCACTGTACTCTATCTCTACTGTGCTCCACTGTACACTATCTCTACTGTGCTCCACTGCACTCCAATGTACTCTACCTCTACTGTACTCCACTGTACTCTACCTCTACTCTGCTCCACTGTACTCTATCTCTACTGTACTCCACTGTACTCTACCTCTGCTGTGCTCCACTGTACTATATCTCTACTGTACTCCACTCTACTCTACCTCTACTGTACTCCGCTGTACTCTATCTCTACTGTGCTCCACTGTACTCTATCTCTACTGTACTCCACTGTACTCTATCTCTACTGTACTCCACTGTACTCTACATCTACTGTAATCCACTGTACTCTATCTCTACTCTGCTCCACTGTACTCTATCTCTATTGTGCTCCACTGTACTCCACTGTACTCTATCTCTACTGTGCTCCACTGTACTCTATCTCTACTGTACTCCACTGTACTCTACCTCTGCTGTGCTCCACTGTACTATATCTCTACTGTACTCCACTCTACTCTACCTCTACTGTACTCCGCTGTACTCTATCTCTACTGTGCTCCACTGTACTCTATCTCTACTGTACTCCACTCTATTCTACCTCTACTGTGCTCCACTGTACTCTATCTCTACTGTGCTCCACTGTACTCTATCTCTACTGTACTCCACTGTACTCTACCTCTACTGTACTCCACTGTACTCTACCTCTACTGTACTCCACTGTACTCTATCTCTACTGTGCTCCACTGTACTCTACCTCTACTGTACTCCACTGTACTCTACCTCTACTGTACTCCACTGTACTCTACCTCTACTGTCCTCAACTGTACTCTACCTCTACTGTGCTCCACTGTACTCTATCTCTACTGTACTCCACTGTACTCCACTCTAATCTACCTCTACTGTACTCTACCTCTACTGTACTCCACTGTACTCTACCTTTACTGTGCTCCACTGTACTCTATCTCTACTGTACTCCACTGTACTCTACCTTTACTGTACTCCACTGTACTCTATCTCTACTGTGCTCCACTGTACTCTATCTCTACTGTACTCCACTGTACTCTACCTCTACTGTGCTCCACTGTACTCTATCTCTACTGTACTCCACTCTACTCTACCTCTACTGTACTCCACTGTACTCTATCTCTACTGTACTCCACTCTAATCTACCTCTACTGTACTCCACTGTACTCTATCTCTACTGTGCTCCACTGTACTCTATCTCTACTCTGCTCCACTGTACTCTATCTCTATTGTGCTCCACTGTACTCCACTGTACTCTACCTCTACTGTGCTCCACTGTACTCTATCTCTACTGTACTCCACTGTTGTCTATCTCTACTGTACTCCAAAGTACTCTATCTCTACTGTACTCCACTGTACTCTATCTCTACTGTACTCCACTGTACTCTACATCTACTGTAATCCACTGTACTCTATCTCTACTCTGCTCCACTGTACTCTATCTCTATTGTGCTCCACTGTACTCCACTGTGCTCTATCTCTACTGTGCTCCACTGTACTCTATCTCTACTGTACTCCACTGTACTCTACCTCTGCTGTGCTCCACTGTACTATATCTCTACTGTACTCCACTCTACTCTACCTCTACTGTACTCCGCTGTACTCTATCTCTACTGTGCTCCACTGTACTCTATCTCTACTGTACTCCACTGTACTCTATCTCTACTGTACTCCACTGTACTCTACATCTACTGTAATCCACTGTACTCTATCTCTACTCTGCTCCACTGTACTCTATCTCTATTGTGCTCCACTGTACTCCACTGTACTCTATCTCTACTGTGCTCCACTGTACTCTATCTCTACTGTACTCCACTGTACTCTACCTCTGCTGTGCTCCACTGTACTATATCTCTACTGTACTCCACTCTACTCTACCTCTACTGTACTCCGCTGTACTCTATCTCTACTGTGCTCCACTGTACTCTATCTCTACTGTACTCCACTCTATTCTACCTCTACTGTGCTCCACTGTACTCTATCTCTACTGTACTCCACTGTACTCTACCTCTACTGTACTCCACTGTACTCTACCTCTACTGTACTCCACTGTACTCTACCTCTACTGTACTCCACTGTACTCTACCTCTACTGTAATCTACTGTACTCTATCTCTACTCTGCTCCACTGTACTCTATCTCTACTGTACTCCACAGTACTCTACCTCTACTGTACTCCACTGTACTCTATCTCTACTGTGCTCCACTGTACTCTATCTCTACTGTAGTCCACTGTACTCTATCTCTATTGTGCTCCACTGTACTCCACTGTACTCTACCTCTACTGTGCTCCACTGTACTCTATCTCTACTGTACTCCACTGTTGTCTATCTCTACTGTACTCCAAAGTACTCTACCTCTACTGTACTCCACTGTACTCTACCTCTACTCTACTCCACTGTACTCTACCTCTACTGTACTCCACTGTACTCTACCTCTACTGTACTCCACTGTACTCTACCTCTACTGTACTCCACTGTACTCTACCTCTACTGTGCTCCACTGTACTCTATCTCTACTGTACTCCACAGTACTCTACCTCTACTGTACTCCACTGTACTCTATCTCTACTGTGCTCCACTGTACTCTATCTCTACTGTAGTCCACTGTACTCTACCTCTACTGTGCTCAACTGTACTCTATCTCTACTGTACTCCACTCTAATCTACCTCTACTGTACTCCACTGTACTCTATCTCTACTGTACTCCACTCTACTCTACCTCTACTGTACTCCACTGTACTCTATCTCTACTGTGCTCCACTGTACTCTACCTCTACTGTACTCCACTGTACTCTACCTCTACTGTACTCCACTGTACTCTACCTCTACTGTCCTCAACTGTACTCTACCTCTACTGTATTCCACTGTACTCTACCTCTACTGTACTCCACTGTACTCTACCTCTACTGTGCTCCACTGTACTCTATCTCCAGCGTATTCCACTGTAGTCTATCTCTACTGTACTCCACTGTACTCTATCTCTACTGTACTCCACTGTACTCTACCTCTACTGTACTCCACTGTACACTCTCTCTACTCTGCTCCACTGTACTCTATCTCTACTGTGCTCCACTGTACTCTATCTCTACTGTGCTCCACTGTACTCTATCTCTACTGTACTCCACTGTACTCTACCTCTACTGTGCTCCACTGTACTCTACCTCTAGTGTACTCCACTGTACTCTACCTCTACTGTAGTCCACTGTACTCTATCTCTACTGTGCTCCACTGTACACTATCTCTACTGTGCTCCACTGCACTCCAATGTACTCTACCTCTACTGTACTCCACTGTACTCTACCTCTACTCTGCTCCACTGTACTCTATCTCTACTGTACTCCACTGTACTCTATCTCTACTGTACTCCACTGTACTCTACATCTACTGTAATCCACTGTACTCTATCTCTACTCTGCTCCACTGTACTCTATCTAAATTGTGCTCCAGTGTACTCCACTGTACTCTATCTCTACTGTGCTCCACTGTACTCTATCTCTACTGTACTCCACTGTACTCTACCTCTACTGTGCTCCACTGTACTATATCTCTACTGTACTCCACTCTACTCTACCTCTACTGTACTCCGCTGTACTCTATCTCTACTGTGCTCCACTGTACTCTATCTCTACTGTACTCCACTCTACTCTACCTCTACTGTGCTCCACTGTACTCTATCTCTACTGTGCTCCACTGTACTCTATCTCTACTGTACTCCACTGTACTCTACCTCTACTGTACTCCACTGTACTCTACCTCTAATGTACTCCACTGTACTCTACCTCTACTGTGCTCCACTGTACTCTATCTCTACTGTACTCCACTGTACTCTACCTCTACTGTACTCCACTGTATTCTACCTCTACTGTGCTCCACTGTACTCTATCTCTACTGTACTCCACTGTACTCTACCTCTACTGTACTCCACTGTACTCTATCTCTACTGTGCTCCACTGTACTCTATCTCTACTGTACTCCACTGTACTCTACCTCTACTGTGCTCCACTGTACTCTATCTCTACTGTACTCCACTCTACTCTACCTCTACTGTACTCCACTGTACTCTATCTCTACTGTACTCCACTCTACTCTACCTCTACTGTACTCCACTGTACTCTATCTCTACTGTGCTCCACTGTACTATATCTCTACTGTTCTCCACTGTACTCTACCTCTACTGTGCTCCACTGTACACTATCTCTATTGTACTCCACTCTACTCTACCTCTACTGTACTCCACTGTACTCTATCTCTACTGTACTCCACTCTACTCTACCTCTACTGTACTCCACTGTACTCTATCTCTACTGTGCTCCACTGTACTCTATCTCTACTGTACTCCTCTGTACTCTACCTCTACTGTAATCTACTGTACTCTATCTCTACTCTGCTCCACTGTACTCTATCTCTATTGTGCTGCACTGTACTCCACTGTACTCTACCTCTACTGTGCTCCACTGTATTCTATCTCTACTGTACTCCACTGTAGTATATCTCTACTGTACTCCACTCTACTATACCTCTACTGTACTCCACTGTACTCTATCTCTACTGTACTCCACTCTACTCTACCTCTACTGTACTCCACTGTACTCTATCTCTACTGTGCTCCACTGTACTCTATCTCTACTGTACTCCACTGTACTCTACCTCTACTGTAATCTACTGTACACTATCTTTACTCTGCTCCACTGTACTATATCTCTATTGTGCTCCACTGTACTCCAATGTACTCTACCTCTACTGTGCTCCACTGTACTCTATCTCTACTGTACTCCACTGTTGTCTATCTCTACTGTACTCCAAAGTACTCTATCTCTACTGTACTCCACTGTACTCTACCTCTACTCTACTCCACTGTACTCTACCTCTACTGTTCTCCACTGTACTCTATCTCTACTGTACTCCACTGTACTCTACCTCTACTGTCCTCAACTGTACTCTACCTCTACTGTACTCCACTGTACTCTATCTCTACTGTACTCCACTGTACTCTACCTCTACTGTGCTCCACTGTACTCTATCTCTACTGTACTCCACTGTACTCTATCTCTACTTAACTCCACTGTACTCTACCTCTACTGTACTCCACTGTAGTCTACCTCTACTGTGCTCCACTGTACTCTATCTCTACTGTACTCCACTGTAGTCTATCTCTACTGTACTCCACTGTACTCTATATCTACTGTACTCCACTGTACTCTATCTCTACTGTACTCCACTGTACTCTCTCTCTACTCTGCTCCACTGTACTCTATCTCTACTGTACTCCACTCTACTCTACCTCTACTGTACTCCACTGTACTCTATCTCTACTGTGCTCCACTGTACTCTACCTCTACTGTACTCCACTGTACTCTACCTCTACTGTCCTCAACTGTACTCTACCTCTACTGTACTCCACTGTACTCTATCTCTACTGTGCTCCACTGTACTCTATCTCTACTGTGCTCCACTGTACTCTACCTCTACTGTACTCCACTGTACTCTACCTCTACTGTACTCCACTGTACTCTACCTCTACTGTGCTCCACTGTACTCTATCTCTACTGTACTCCACTGTACTCTACCTCTACTGTCCTCAACTGTACTCTACCTCTACTGTACTCCACTGTACTCTATCTCTACTGTACTCCACTGTACTCTACCTCTACTGTGCTCCACTGTACTCTATCTCTACTGTACTCCACTGTACTCTATCTCTACTTAACTCCACTGTACTCTACCTCTACTGTACTCCACTGTAGTCTACCTCTACTGTGCTCCACTGTACTCTATCTCTACTGTACTCCACTGTAGTCTATCTCTACTGTACTCCACTGTACTCTATCTCTACTGTACTCCACTGTACTCTATCTCTACTGTACTCCACTGTACTCTCTCTCTACTCTGCTCCACTGTACTCTATCTCTACTGTACTCCACTCTACTCTACCTCTACTGTGCTCCACTGTACTCTATCTCTACTGTGCTCCACTGTACTCTATCTCTACTGTACTCCACTGTACTCTACCTCTACTGTACTCCACTGTACTCTACCTCTAATGTACTCCACTGTACTCTACCTCTACTGTGCTCCACTGTACTCTATCTCTACTGTACTCCACTGTACTCTACCTCTACTGTACTCCACTGTACTCTACCTCTACTGTGCTCCACTGTACTCTATCTCTACTGTACTCCACTGTACTCTACCTCTACTGTACTCCACTGTACTCTATCTCTACTGTGCTCCACTGTACTCTATCTCTACTGTACTCCACTGTACTCTACCTCTACTGTGCTCCACTGTACTCTATCTCTACTGTACTCCACTCTACTCTACCTCTACTGTACTCCACTGTACTCTATCTCTACTGTACTCCACTCTACTCTACCTCTACTGTACTCCACTGTACTCTATCTCTACTGTGCTCCACTGTACTATATCTCTACTGTTCTCCACTGTACTCTACCTCTACTGTGCTCCACTGTACACTATCTCTATTGTACTCCACTCTACTCTACCTCTACTGTACTCCACTGTACTCTATCTCTACTGTACTCCACTCTACTCTACCTCTACTGTACTCCACTGTACTCTATCTCTACTGTGCTCCACTGTACTCTATCTCTACTGTACTCCTCTGTACTCTACCTCTACTGTAATCTACTGTACTCTATCTCTACTCTGCTCCACTGTACTCTATCTCTATTGTGCTGCACTGTACTCCACTGTACTCTACCTCTACTGTGCTCCACTGTATTCTATCTCTACTGTACTCCACTGTAGTATATCTCTACTGTACTCCACTCTACTATACCTCTACTGTACTCCACTGTACTCTATCTCTACTGTACTCCACTCTACTCTACCTCTACTGTACTCCACTGTACTCTATCTCTACTGTGCTCCACTGTACTCTATCTCTACTGTACTCCACTGTACTCTACCTCTACTGTAATCTACTGTACACTATCTTTACTCTGCTCCACTGTACTATATCTCTATTGTGCTCCACTGTACTCCAATGTACTCTACCTCTACTGTGCTCCACTGTACTCTATCTCTACTGTACTCCACTGTTGTCTATCTCTACTGTACTCCAAAGTACTCTATCTCTACTGTACTCCACTGTACTCTACCTCTACTCTACTCCACTGTACTCTACCTCTACTGTGCTCCACTGTACTCTATCTCTACTGTACTCCACTGTACTCTACCTCTACTGTCCTCAACTGTACTCTACCTCTACTGTACTCCACTGTACTCTATCTCTACTGTACTCCACTGTACTCTACCTCTACTGTGCTCCACTGTACTCTATCTCTACTGTACTCCACTGTACTCTATCTCTACTTAACTCCACTGTACTCTACCTCTACTGTACTCCACTGTAGTCTACCTCTACTGTGCTCCACTGTACTCTATCTCTACTGTACTCCACTGTAGTCTATCTCTACTGTACTCCACTGTACTCTATCTCTACTGTACTCCACTGTACTCTATCTCTACTGTACTCCACTGTACTCTCTCTCTACTCTGCTCCACTGTACTCTATCTCTACTGTACTCCACTCTACTCTACCTCTACTGTACTCCACTGTACTCTATCACTACTGTGCTCCACTGTACTCTACCTCTACTGTACTCCACTGTACTCTACCTCTACTGTACTCCACTGTACTCTACCTCTACTGTCCTCAACTGTACTCTACCTCTACTGTACTCCACTGTACTCTATCTCTACTGTGCTCCACTGTACTCTATCTCTACTGTGCTCCACTGTACTCTACCTCTACTGTACTCCACTGTACTCTACCTCTACTGTACTCCACTGTACTCTACCTCTACTGTGCTCCACTGTACTCTATCTCTACTGTACTCCACTGTACTCTACCTCTACTGTCCTCAACTGTACTCTACCTCTACTGTACTCCACTGTACTCTATCTCTACTGTACTCCACTGTACTCTACCTCTACTGTGCTCCACTGTACTCTATCTCTACTGTACTCCACTGTACTCTATCTCTACTTAACTCCACTGTACTCTACCTCTACTGTACTCCACTGTAGTCTACCTCTACTGTGCTCCACTGTACTCTATCTCTACTGTACTCCACTGTAGTCTATCTCTACTGTACTCCACTGTACTCTATCTCTACTGTACTCCACTGTACTCTATCTCTACTGTACTCCACTGTACTCTCTCTCTACTCTGCTCCACTGTACTCTATCTCTACTGTACTCCACTCTACTCTACCTCTACTGTACTCCACTGTACTCTATCTCTACTGTGCTCCACTGTACTCTACCTCTACTGTACTCCACTGTACTCTACCTCTACTGTACTCCACTGTACTCTACCTCTACTGTCCTCAACTGTACTCTACCTCTACTGTCCTCAACTGTACTCTACCTCTACTGTACTCCACTGTACTCTATCTCTACTGTGCTCCACTGTACTCTATCTCTACTGTACTCCACTGTACTCTACCTCTACTGTACTCCACTGTACTCTACCTCTACTGTACTCCACTGTACTCTACCTCTACTGTGCTCCACTGTACTCTATCTCCACTGTACTCCACTGTAGTCTATCTCTACTGTACTCCACTGTACTCTATCTCTACAGTACTCCACTGTACTCTCTCTCTACTGTACTCCACTGTACTCTCTCTCTACTCTGCTCCACTGTACTCTATCTCTACTGTGCTCCACTGTACTCTATCTCTACTGTGCTCCACTGTACTCTATCTCTACTGTACTCCACTGTACTCTACCTCTACTGTGCTCCACTGTACTCTACCTCTGGTGTACTCCACTGTACTCTACCTCTACTGTGCTCCACTGTACTCTATCTCTACTGTACTCCACTCTACTCTACCTCCACTGTACTCCACTGTACTCTATCTCTACTGTACTCCACTCTACTCTACCTCTACTGTACTCCACTGTACTCTATCTCTACTGTGCTCCACTGTACTCTATCTCTACTGTACTCCACTGTACTCTACCTCTACTGTAATCTACTGTACTCTATCTCTACTCTGCTCCACTTTACTCTATCTCTATTGTGCTCCACTGTACTCCACTGTACTCTACCTCTACTGTGCTCCACTGTACTCTATCTCTACTGTACTCCACTGTTGTCTATCTCTACTGTACTCCAAAGTACTCTATCTCTACTGTACTCCACTGTACTCTACCTCTACTCTACTCCACTGTACACTACCTCTACTGTACTCCACTGAACTCTACCTCTACTGTACTCCACTGTACTCTACCTCTACTGTACTCCACTGTACTCTACCTCTACTGTGCTCCACTGTACTCTATCTCTACTGTACTCCACAGTACTCTACCTCTACTGTACTCCACTGTACTCTATCTCTACTGTGCTCCACTGTACTCTATCTCTACTGTAGTCCACTGTACTCTACCTCTACTGTGCTCCACTGTACTCTATCTCTACTGTACTCCACTCTAATCTACCTCTACTGTACTCCACTGTACTCTATCTCTACTGTACTCCACTCTAATCTACCTCTACTGTACTCCACTGTACTCTATCTCTACTGTACTCCACTCTACTCTACCTCTACTGTACTCCACTGTACTCTATCTCTACTGTACTCCACTCTACTCTACCTCTACTGTACTCCACTGTACTCTATCTCTACTGTGCTCCACTCTACTCTACCTCTACTGTACTCCACTGTACTCTACCTCTACTGTTCTCCACTGTACTCTATCTCTACTGTACTCCACTCTACTCTACCTCTACTGTACTCCACTGTACTCTATCTCTACTGTACTCCACTCTACTCTACCTCTACTGTACTCCACTGTACTCTATCTCTACTGTGCTCCACTGTACTCTACCTCTACTGTACTCCACTGTACTCTATCTCTACTGTGCTCCACTGTACTCTACCTCTACTGTACTCCACTGTACTCTATCTCTACTGTGCTCCACTCTACTCTACCTCTACTGTACTCCACTGTACTCTACCTCTACTGTTCTCCACTGTACTCTATCTCTACTGTACTCCACTCTACTCTACCTCTACTGTACTCCACTGTACTCTATCTCTACTGTACTCCACTCTACTCTACCTCTACTGTACTCCACTGTACTCTATCTCTACTGTGCTCCACTGTACTCTACCTCTACTGTACTCCACTGTACTCTATCTCTACTGTGCTCCACTGTACTCTACCTCTACTGTACTCCACTGTACTCTATCTCTACTGTGCTCCACTCTACTCTACCTCTACTGTACTCCACTGTACTCTACCTCTACTGTTCTCCACTGTACTCTATCTCTACTGTACTCCACTCTACTCTACCTCTACTGTACTCCACTGTACTCTATCTCTACTGTACTCCACTCTACTCTACCTCTACTGTACTCCACTGTACTCTATCTCTACTGTGCTCCACTGTACTCTACCTCTACTGTACTCCACTGTACTCTATCTCTACTGTGCTCCACTGTACTCTATATCTAATGTACTCCACTGTACTCTACCTCTACTGTGCTCCACTGTACTCTATCTCTACTGTACTCCACTCTACTCTACCTCTACTGTACTCCACTGTACTCTATCTCTCCTGTACTCCACTCTACTCTACCTCTGCTGTACTCCACTGTACTCTATCTCTACTGTGCTCCACTGTACTCTATCTCTACTGTACTCCACTGTACTCTACCTCTACTGTGCTCCACTGTACACTATCTCTACTGTACTCCACTCTACTCTACCTCTACTGTACTCCACTGTACTCTATCTCTACTGTACTCCACTCTACTCTACCTCTACTGTACTCCACTGTAGTCTATCTCTACTGTGCTCCACTGTACTCTATCTCTACTGTCCTCAACTGTACTCTACCTCTACTGTACTCCACTGTACTCTATCTCTACTGTACTCCACTGTACTCTATCTCTACTGTGCTCCACTGTACTCTATCTCTACTGTAGTCCACTGTACTCTACCTCTACTGTGCTCCACTGTACTCTATCTCTACTGTACTCCACTCTAATCTACCTCTACTGTACTCCACTGTACTCTATCTCTACTGTACTCCACTCTAATCTACCTCTACTGTACTCCACTGTACTCTATCTCTACTGTACTCCACTCTACTCTACCTCTACTGTACTCCACTGTACTCTATCTCTACTGTGCTCCACTGTACTCTACCTCTACTGTACTCCACTGTACTCTACCTCTACTGTACTCCACTGTACTCTACCTCTACTGTCCTCAACTGTACTCTACCTCTACTGTATTCCACTGTACTCTACCTCTACTGTACTCCACTGTACTCTACCTCTACTGTGCTCCACTGTACTCTATCTCCACTGTACTCCACTGTAGTCTATCTCTACTGTACTCCACTGTACTCTATCTCTACTGTACTCCACTGTACTCTACCTCTACTGTACTCCACTGTACTCTCTCTCTACTCTGCTCCACTGTACTCTATCTCTACTGTGCTCCACTGTACTCTATCTCTACTGTACTCCACTGTACTCTATCTCTACTGTGCTCCACTGTACTCTATCTCTACTGTACTCCACTGTACTCTACCTCTACTGTGCTCCACTGTACTCTACCTCTAGTGTACTCCACTGTACTCTACCTCTACTGTACTCCACTGTACTCTATCTCTACTGTGCTCCACTGTACACTATCTCTACTGTGCTCCACTGCACTCCAATGTACTCTACCTCTACTGTACTCCACTGTACTCTACCTCTACTGTACTCCACTGTACTCTACCTCTACTGTGCTCCACTGTACTCTATCTCTACTTTACTCCACTGTACTCTACCTCTACTGTACTCCACTGTACTCTACCTCTACTGTGCTCCACTGTACTCTATCTCTACTGTACTCCACTGTACTCTACCTCTACTGTACTCCACTGTACTCTATCTCTACTGTGCTCCACTGTACTCTATCTCTACTGTACTCCACTGTACTCTACCTCTACTGTGCTCCACTGTACTCTATCTCTACTGTACTCCACTCTACTCTACCTCTACTGTACTCCACTGTACTCTATCTCTACTGTACTCCACTCTACTCTACCTCTACTGTACTCCACTGTACTCTATCTCTACTGTGCTCCACTGTACTCTATCTCTACTGTACTCCACTGTACTCTACCTCTACTGTGCTCCACTGTACACTATCTCTACTGTACTCCACTCTACTCTACCTCTACTGTACTCCACTGTACTCTATCTCTACTGTACTCCACTCTACTCTACCTCTACTGTACTCCACTGTACTCTATCTCTACTGTGCTCCACTGTACTCTACCTCTACTGTACTCCACTGTACTCTATCTCTACTGTGCTCCACTGTACTCTATATCTAATGTACTCCACTGTACTCTACCTCTACTGTGCTCCACTGTACTCTATCTCTACTGTACTCCACTCTACTCTACCTCTACTGTACTCCACTGTACTCTATCTCTCCTGTACTCCACTCTACTCTACCTCTGCTGTACTCCACTGTACTCTATCTCTACTGTGCTCCACTGTACTCTATCTCTACTGTACTCCACTGTACTCTACCTCTACTGTGCTCCACTGTACACTATCTCTACTGTACTCCACTCTACTCTACCTCTACTGTACTCCACTGTACTCTATCTCTACTGTACTCCACTCTACTCTACCTCTACTGTACTCCACTGTAGTCTATCTCTACTGTGCTCCACTGTACTCTATCTCTACTGTCCTCAACTGTACTCTACCTCTACTGTACTCCACTGTACTCTATCTCTACTGTACTCCACTGTACTCTACCTCTACTGTGCTCCACTGTACTCTATCTCTACTGTACTCCACTGTACTCTATCTCTACTTAACTCCACTGTACTCTACCTCTACTGTACTCCACTGTAGTCTACCTCTACTGTGCTCCACTGTACTCTATCTCTACTGTACTCCACTGTAGTCTATCTCTACTGTACTCCACTGTACTCTATCTCTACTGTACTCCACTGTACTCTATCTCTACTGTACTCCACTGTACTCTCTCTCTACTCTGTTCCACTGTACTCTATCTCTACTGTACTCCACTCTACTCTACCTCTACTGTACTCCACTGTACTCTATCTCTACTGTGCTCCACTGTACTCTACCTCTACTGTACTCCACTGTACTCTACCTCTACTGTACTCCACTGTACTCTACCTCTACTGTCCTCAACTGTACTCTACCTCTACTGTACTCCACTGTACTCTATCTCTACTGTGCTCCACTGTACTCTATCTCTACTGTGCTCCACTGTACTCTACCTCTACTGTACTCCACTGTACTCTACCTCTACTGTACTCCACTGTACTCTACCTCTACTGTGCTCCACTGTACTCTATCTCTACTGTACTCCACTGTACTCTACCTCTACTGTCCTCAACTGTACTCTACCTCTACTGTACTCCACTGTACTCTATCTCTACTGTACTCCACTGTACTCTACCTCTACTGTGCTCCACTGTACTCTATCTCTACTGTACTCCACTGTACTCTATCTCTACTTAACTCCACTGTACTCTACCTCTACTGTACTCCACTGTAGTCTACCTCTACTGTGCTCCACTGTACTCTATCTCTACTGTACTCCACTGTAGTCTATCTCTACTGTACTCCACTGTACTCTATCTCTACTGTACTCCACTGTACTCTATCTCTACTGTACTCCACTGTACTCTCTCTCTACTCTGCTCCACTGTACTCTATCTCTACTGTACTCCACTCTACTCTACCTCTACTGTACTCCACTGTACTCTATCTCTACTGTGCTCCACTGTACTCTACCTCTACTGTACTCCACTGTACTCTACCTCTACTGTACTCCACTGTACTCTACCTCTACTGTCCTCAACTGTACTCTACCTCTACTGTACTCCACTGTACTCTATCTCTACTGTGCTCCACTGTACTCTATCTCTACTGTGCTCCACTGTACTCTACCTCTACTGTACTCCACTGTACTCTACCTCTACTGTACTCCACTGTACTCTACCTCTACTGTGCTCCACTGTACTCTATCTCCACTGTACTCCACTGTAGTCTATCTCTACTGTACTCCACTGTACTCTATCTCTACAGTACTCCACTGTACTCTCTCTCTACTGTACTCCACTGTACTCTCTCTCTACTCTGCTCCACTGTACTCTATCTCTACTGTGCTCCACTGTACTCTATCTCTACTGTGCTCCACTGTACTCTATCTCTACTGTACTCCACTCTACTCTACCTCTACTGTGCTCCACTGTACTCTACCTCTAGTGTACTCCACTGTACTCTACCTCTACTGTGCTCCACTGTACTCTATCTCTACTGTACTCCACTCTACTCTACCTCCACTGTACTCCACTGTACTCTATCTCTACTGTACTCCACTCTACTCTACCTCTACTGTACTCCACTGTACTCTATCTCTACTGTGCTCCACTGTACTCTATCTCTACTGTACTCCACTGTACTCTACCTCTACTGTAATCTACTGTACTCTATCTCTACTCTGCTCCACTTTACTCTATCTCTATTGTGCTCCACTGTACTCCACTGTACTCTACCTCTACTGTGCTCCACTGTACTCTATCTCTACTGTACTCCACTGTTGTCTATCTCTACTGTACTCCAAAGTACTCTATCTCTACTGTACTCCACTGTACTCTACCTCTACTCTACTCCACTGTACACTACCTCTACTGTACTCCACTGAACTCTACCTCTACTGTACTCCACTGTACTCTACCTCTACTGTACTCCACTGTACTCTACCTCTACTGTGCTCCACTGTACTCTATCTCTACTGTACTCCACAGTACTCTACCTCTACTGTACTCCACTGTACTCTATCTCTACTGTGCTCCACTGTACTCTATCTCTACTGTAGTCCACTGTACTCTACCTCTACTGTGCTCCACTGTACTCTATCTCTACTGTACTCCACTCTAATCTACCTCTACTGTACTCCACTGTACTCTATCTCTACTGTACTCCACTCTAATCTACCTCTACTGTACTCCACTGTACTCTATCTCTACTGTACTCCACTCTACTCTACCTCTACTGTACTCCACTGTACTCTATCTCTACTGTGCTCCACTGTACTCTACCTCTACTGTACTCCACTGTACTCTACCTCTACTGTACTCCACTGTACTCTACCTCTACTGTCCTCAACTGTACTCTACCTCTACTGTATTCCACTGTACTCTACCTCTACTGTACTCCACTGTACTCTACCTCTACTGTGCTCCACTGTACTCTATCTCCACTGTACTCCACTGTAGTCTATCTCTACTGTACTCCACTGTACTCTATCTCTACTGTACTCCACTGTACTCTACCTCTACTGTACTCCACTGTACTCTCTCTCTACTCTGCTCCACTGTACTCTATCTCTACTGTGCTCCACTGTACTCTATCTCTACTGTACTCCACTGTACTCTATCTCTACTGTGCTCCACTGTACTCTATCTCTACTGTACTCCACTGTACTCTACCTCTACTGTGCTCCACTGTACTCTACCTCTAGTGTACTCCACTGTACTCTACCTCTACTGTACTCCACTGTACTCTATCTCTACTGTGCTCCACTGTACACTATCTCTACTGTGCTCCACTGCACTCCAATGTACTCTACCTCTACTGTACTCCACTGTACTCTACCTCTACTGTACTCCACTGTACTCTACCTCTACTGTGCTCCACTGTACTCTATCTCTACTTTACTCCACTGTACTCTACCTCTACTGTACTCCACTGTACTCTACCTCTACTGTGCTCCACTGTACTCTATCTCTACTGTACTCCACTGTACTCTACCTCTACTGTACTCCACTGTACTCTATCTCTACTGTGCTCCACTGTACTCTATCTCTACTGTACTCCACTGTACTCTACCTCTACTGTGCTCCACTGTACTCTATCTCTACTGTACTCCACTCTACTCTACCTCTACTGTACTCCACTGTACTCTATCTCTACTGTACTCCACTCTACTATACCTCTACTGTACTCCACTGTACTCTATCTCTACTGTGCTCCACTGTACTCTATCTCTACTGTACTCCACTGTACTCTACCTCTACTGTGCTCCACTGTACACTATCTCTACTGTACTCCACTCTACTCTACCTCTACTGTACTCCACTGTACTCTATCTCTACTGTGCTCCACTGTACTCTACCTCTACTGTACTCCACTGTACTCTATCTCTACTGTGCTCCACTGTACTCTATATCTAATGTACTCCACTGTACTCTACCTCTACTGTGCTCCACTGTACTCTATCTCTACTGTACTCCACTCTACTCTACCTCTACTGTACTCCACTGTACTCTATCTCTCCTGTACTCCACTCTATTCTACCTCTGCTGTACTCCACTGTACTCTATCTCTACTGTGCTCCACTGTACTCTATCTCTACTGTACTCCACTGTACTCTACCTCTACTGTGCTCCACTGTACACTATCTCTACTGTACTCCACTCTACTCTACCTCTACTGTACTCCACTGTACTCTATCTCTACTGTACTCCACTCTACTCTACCTCTACTGTACTCCACTGTAGTCTATCTCTACTGTGCTCCACTGTACTCTATCTCTACTGTACTCCACTGTACTCTACCTCTACTGTACTCCACTGTACTCTACCTCTACTGTGCTCCACTGTACACTATCTCTACTGTACTCCAATCTACTCTACCTCTACTGTACTCCACTGTACTCTATCTCTACTGTACTCCACTCTACTCTACCTCTACTGTACTCCACTGTACTCTATCTCTACTGTGCTCCACTGTACTCTATCTCTACTGTACTCCACTGTACTCTACCTCTACTGTAATCTACTGTACTCTATCTCTACTCTGCTCCACTGTACTCTATCTCAATTGTGCTCCACTGTACTCCACTGTACTCTACCTCTACTGTGCTCCACTGTATTCTATCTCTACTGTACTCCACTGTAGTCTATCTCTACTGTACTCCACTCTACTCTACCTCTACTGTACTCCACTGTACTCTATCTCTACTGTACTCCACTCTACTCTACCTCTACTGTACTCCACTGTACTCTACCTCTACTGTGCTCCACTGTACTCTATCTCTACTGTACTCCACTGTACTCTACCTCTACTGTACTCCACTGTACTCTATCTCTACTGTGCTCCACTGTACTCTATCTCTACTGTACTCCACTGTACTCTACCTCTACTGTGCTCCACTGTACTCTATCTCTACTGTACTCCACTCTACTCTACCTCTACTGTACTCCACTGTACTCTATCTCTACTGTACTCCACTCTACTCTACCTCTACTGTACTCCACTGTACTCTATCTATACTGTGCTCCACTGTACTCTATCTCTACTCTGCTCCAGTGTACTCTATCTCTATTGTGCTCCACTGTACTCCACTGTACTCTACCTCTACTGTGCTCCACTGTACTCTATCTCTACTGTACTCCACTGTTGTCTATCTCTACTGTACTCCAAAGTACTCTATCTCTACTGTACTCCACTGTACTCTACCTCTACTCTACTCCACTGTACTCTACCTCTACTGTGCTCCACTGTACTCTATCTCTACTGTACTCCACTGTACTCTACCTCTACTGTACTCCACTGTACTCTACCTCTACTCTCCTCAACTGTACTCTACCTCTACTGTACTCCACTGTACTCTATCTCTACTGTACTCCACTGTACTCTACCTCTACTGTACTCCACTGTACTCTATCTCTACTGTACTCCACTGTACTCTATCTCTACTGTACTCCACTGTACTCTACCTCTACTGTACTCCACTGTACTCTACCTCTACTGTGCTCCACTGTACTCTATCTCTACTGTACTCCACTGTACTCTATCTCTACTGTACTCCACTGTACTCTATCTCTACTGTACTCCACTGTACTCTCTCTCTACTCTGCTCCACTGTACTCTATCTCTACTGTGCTCCACTTTACTCTATCTCTACTGTACTCTACTGTACTCTATCTCTACTGTGCTCCACTGTACTCTATCTCTACTGTACTCCAATGTACTCTACCTCTACTGTGCTCCACTGTACTCTACCTCTAGTGTACTCCACTGTACTCTACCTCTACTGTACTCCACTGTACTCTATCTCTACTGTGCTCCACTGTACACTATCTCTACTGTGCTCCACTGCACTCCAATGTACTCTACCTCTACTGAACTCCACTGTACTCTACCTCTACTCTGCTCCACTGTACTCTATCTCTACTGTACTCCACTGTACTCTATCTCTACTGTACTCCACTGTACTCTACATCTACTGTAATCCACAGTACTCTATCTCTACTCTGCTCCACTGTACTCTATCTCTATTGTGCTCCACTGTACTCCACTGTACTCTATCTCTACTGTGCTCCACTGTACTCTATCTCTACTGTACTCCACTGTACTCTACCTCTGCTGTGCTCCACTGTACTATATCTCTACTGTACTCCACTCTACTCTACCTCTACTGTACTCCGCTGTACTCTATCTCTACTGTGCTCCACTGTACTCTATCTCTACTGTACTCCACTCTACTCTACCTCTACTGTGCTCCACTGTACTCTATCTCTACTGTGCTCCAATGTACTCTATCTCTACTGTACTCCACTGTACCCTACCTCTACTGTACTCCACTGTACTCTACCTCTACTGTACTCCACTGTACTCTACCTCTACTGTGCTCCACTGTACTCTATCTCTACTGTACTCCACTGTACTCTACCTCTACTGTACTCCACTGTACTCTATCTCTACTGTGCTCCACTGTACTCTATCTCTACTGTACTCCACTGTACTCTACCTCTACTGTGCTCCACTGTACTCTATCTCTACTGTACTCCACTCTACTCTACCTCTACTGTACTCCACTGTACTCTACCTCTAATGTACTCCACTGTACTCTACCTCTACTGTCCTCAACTGTACTCTACCTCTACTGTACTCCACTGTACTCTATCTCTACTGTGCTCCACTGTACTCTATCTCTACTGTACTCCACTGTACTCTACCTCTACTGTACTCCACTGTACTCCACTCTAATCTACCTCTACTGTACTCTACCTCTACTGTACTCCACTGTACTCTACCTCTACTGTGCTCCACTGTACTCTATCTCTACTGTACTCCACTGTACTCCACTCTAATCTACCTCTACTGTACTCTACCTCTACTGTACTCCACTGTACTCTACCTCTACTGTGCTCCACTGTACTCTATCTCTACTGTACTCCACTGTACTCTACCTCTACTGTACTCCACTGTACTCTATCTCTACTGTGCTCCACTGTACTCTATCTCTACTGTACTCCACTGTACTCTACCTCTACTGTGCTCCACTGTACTCTATCTCTACTGTACTCCACTCTACTCTACCTCTACTGTACTCCACTGTACTCTATCTCTACTGTACTCCACTCTACTCTACCTCTGCTGTACTCCACTGTACTCTATCTCTACTGTGCTCCACTGTACTCTATCTCTACTCTGCTCCACTGTACTCTATCTCTATTGTGCTCCACTGTACTCCACTGTACTCTACCTCTACTGTGCTCCACTGTACTCTATCTCTACTGTACTCCACTGTTGTCTATCTCTACTGTACTCTATCTCTACTGTACTCCACTGTTGTCTATCTCTACTGTACTCCAAAGTACTCTATCTCTACTGTACTCCACTGTACTCTATCTCTACTGTACTCCACTGTACTCTACATCTACTGTAATCCACTGTACTCTATCTCTACTCTGCTCCACTGTACTCTATCTCTATTGTGCTCCACTGTACTCCACTGTGCTCTATCTCCACTGTGCTCCACTGTACTCTATCTCTACTGTACTCCACTGTACTCTACCTCTGCTGTGCTCCACTGTACTATATCTCTACTGTGCTCCACTGTACTCTATCTCTACTGTACTCCACTGTACTCTACCTCTACTGTAATCTACTGTACTCTATCTCTACTCTGCTCCACTGTACTCTATCTCTATTGTGCTCCACTGTACTCCACTGTACTCTACCTCTACTGTGCTCCACTGTATTCTATCTCTACTGTACTCCACTGTAGTCTATCTCTACTGTACTCCACTCTACTCTACCTCTACTGTACTCCACTGTACTCTATCTCTACTGTACTCCACTCTACTCTACCTCTACTGTACTCCACTGTACTCTACCTCTACTGTGCTCCACTGTACTCTATCTCTACTGTACTCCACTGTACTCTACCTCTACTGTACTCCACTGTACTCTATCTCTACTGTGCTCCACTGTACTCTATCTCTACTGTACTCCACTGTACTCTACCTCTACTGTGCTCCACTGTACTCTATCTCTACTGTACTCCACTCTACTCTACCTCTACTGTACTCCACTGTACTCTATCTCTACTGTACTCCACTCTACTCTACCTCTACTGTACTCCACTGTACTCTATCTATACTGTGCTCCACTGTACTCTATCTCTACTCTGCTCCACTGTACTCTATCTCTATTGTGCTCCACTGTACTCCACTGTACTCTACCTCTACTGTGCTCCACTGTACTCTATCTCTACTGTACTCCACTGTTGTCTATCTCTACTGTACTCCAAAGTACTCTATCTCTACTGTACTCCACTGTACTCTACCTCTACTCTACTCCACTGTACTCTACCTCTACTGTGCTCCACTGTACTCTATCTCTACTGTACTCCACTGTACTCTACCTCTACTGTACTCCACTGTACTCTACCTCTACTGTCCTCAACTGTACTCTACCTCTACTGTACTCCACTGTACTCTATCTCTACTGTACTCCACTGTACTCTACCTCTACTGTGCTCCACTGTACTCTATCTCTACTGTACTCCACTGTACTCTATCTCTACTGTACTCCACTGTACTCTACCTCTACTGTACTCCACTGTACTCTACCTCTACTGTGCTCCACTGTACTCTATCTCTACTGTACTCCACTGTAGTCTATCTCTACTGTACTCCACTGTACTCTATCTCTACTGTACTCCACTGTACTCTCTCTCTACTCTGCTCCACTGTACTCTATCTCTACTGTGCTCCACTTTACTCTATCTCTACTGTACTCCACTGTACTCTATCTCTACTGTAATCTACTGTACTCTATCTCTACTGTGCTCCACTGTACTCTATCTCTACTGTACTCCACTCTATTCTACCTCTACTGTGCTCCACTGTACTCTATCTCTACTGTGCTCCACTGTACTCTACCTCTACTGTACTCCACTCTACTCTACCTCTACTGTACTCCACTGTACTCTACCTCTACTGTGCTCCACTGTACTCTATCTCTACTGTACTCCACTCTACTCTACCTCTACTGTACTCCACTGTACTCTATCTCTACTGTACTCCACTCTACTCTACCTCTACTGTACTCTATCTCTACTGTGCTCCACTGTACTCTATCTCTACTGTACTCCACTGTACTCTACCTCTACTGTAATCTACTGTACTCTATCTCTACTCTGCTCCACTGTACTCTATCTCTATTGTGTTCCACTGTACTCCACTGTACTCTACCTCTACTGTGTTCCACTGTACTCTATCTCTACTGTACTCCACTGTTGTCTATCTCTACTGTACTCCAAAGTACTCTATCTCTACTCTACTCCACTGTACTCTACCTCTACTCTACTCCACTGTACTCTACCTCTACTGTACTCCACTGTACTCTACCTCTACTGTACTCCACTGTACTCTACCTCTACTGTACTCCACTGTACTCTACCTCTACTGTAATCCACTGTACTCTATCTCTACTGTACTCCACTGTACTCTACCTCTACTGTACTCCACTGTACTCTATCTCTACTGTGCTCCACTGTACTCTATCTCTACTGTACTCCACTGTACTCTACCTCTACTGTGCTCCACTGTACTCTATCTCTACTGTACTCCACTCTACTCTACCTCTACTGTACTCCACTGTACTCTATCTCTACTGTGCTCCACTGTACTCTATCTCTACTGTACTCCACTGTACTCTACCTCTACTGTGCTCCACTGTACTCTATCTCTACTGTACTCCACTCTACTCTACCTCTACTGTACTCCACTGTACTCTATCTCTACTGTACTCCACTCTACTCTACCTCTACTGTACTCCACTGTACTCTATCTCTACTGTGCTCCACTGTACTCTATCTCTACTGTACTCCACTGTAGTCTATCTCTACTGTACTCCACTGTACTCTATCTCTACTGTACTCCACAGTACTCTACCTCTACTGTACTCCACTGTACTCTATCTCTACTGTGCTCCACTGTACTCTATCTCTACTGTGCTCCACTGCACTCCACTATACTCTATCTCTACTGTACTCCACTGTACTCTATCTCTACTGTGCTCCACTGTACTCTACCTCTACTGTACTCCACTGTACTCTACCTCTACTGTACTCCACTGTACTCTATCTCTACAGTGGTCCACTGTACACTATCTCTACTGTGCTCCACTGCACTCCAATATACTCTACCTCTACTGTACTCCACTGTACTCTATATCTACTGTGCTCCACTGTACTCTATCTCTACTGTACTCCACTGTACTCTATCTCTACTGTGCTCCACTGTACTCTATCTCCACTGTACTCTACCTCTACTGTACTCCACTGTACTCTACCTCTACTGTACTCCACTGTACTCTATCTCTACTGTGCTCCACTGTACACTATCTCTACTGTGCTCCACTGCACTCCAATGTACTCTACCTCTACTGTACTCCACTGTACTCTACCTCTACTGTGCTCCACTGTACTCTATCTCTACTGTACTCCACTGTACTCTATCTCTACTGTACTCCACTGTACTCTACCTCTACTGTACTCCAATGTACTCTATCTCTACTGTGCTCCACTGTACTCTATCTCTACTGTGCTCCACTGCACTCCAATGTACTCTACCTCTATTGTACACCACTGTACCCTACCTCGACTGTGCTCCACTGTACTCTATCTCTACTCTGCTCCACTGTACTCTACCTCTACTGTGCTCCACTGTACTCTATCTCTACTCTGCTCCACTGTACTCTATCTCTATTGTGCTCCACTGTACTCCACTGTACTCTATCTCTACTGTGCTCCACTGTACTCTATCTCTACTGTACTCCACTGTACTCTACCACTACTGTGCTCCACTGTACTATATCTCTACTGTACTCCACTCTACTCTACCTCTACTGTACTCCGCTGTACTCTATCTCTACTGTGCTCCACTGTACTCTATCTCTACTGTACTCCACTCTACTCTACCTCTACTGTGCTCCACTGTACTCTATCTCTACTGTGCTCCACTGTACTCTATCTCTACTGTACTCCACTGTACACTACCTCTACTGTACTCCACTGTACTCTACCTCTACTGTACTCCACTGTACTCTACCTCTACTGTGCTCCACTGTACTCTACCTCTACTGTACTCCACTGTACTCTACCTCTACTGTACTCCACTGTACACTATCTCTACTGTGCTCCACTGTACTCTATCTCTACTGTACTCCACTGTACTCTACCTCTACTGTGCTCCACTGTACTCTATCTCTACTGTACTCCACTCTACTCTACCTCTACTGTACTCCGCTGTGCTCTATCTCTACTGTGCTCCACTGTACTCTATCTCTACTGTGCTCCACTCTACTCTACCTCTACTGTGCTCCACTGTACTCTATCTCTAATGTGCTCCACTGTACTCTATCTCTACTGTACTCCACTGTACTCTACCTCTACTGTACTCCACTGTACTCTACCTCTACTGTACTCCACTGTACTCTACCTCTACTGTGCTCCACTGTACTATATCTCTACTGTACTCCACTCTACTCTACCTCTACTGTACTCCGCTGTACTCTATCTCTACTGTGCTCCACTGTACTCTATCTCTACTGTACTCCACTCTACTCTACCTCTACTGTGCTCCACTGTACTCTATCTCTACTGTGCTCCACTGTACTCTATCTCTACTGTACTCCACTGTACTCTACCTCTACTGTACTCCACTGTACTCTACCTCTACTGTACTCCACTGTACTCTACCTCTACTGTGCTCCACTGTACTCTATCTCTACTGTGCTCCAATGTACTCTATCTCTACTGTACTCCACTGTACTCTACCTCTACTGTGCTCCACTGTACTCTATCTCTACTGTACTCCACTCTACTCTACCTCTACTGTACTCCACTGTACTCTATCTCTACTGTACTCCACTCTACTCTACCTCTACTGTACTCCACTGTACTCTATCTCTACTGTACTCCACTGTACTCTATCTCTACTGTGCTCCACTGTACTCTATCTCTACTGTACTCCACTGTACTCTACCTCTACTGTGCTCCACTGTACTCTATCTCTACTGTACTCCACTCTACTCTACCTCTACTGTACTCCACTGTACTCTATCTCTACTGTGCTCCACTGTACTCTATCTCTACTGTACTCCACTGTACTCTACCTCTACTGTAATCTACTGTACTCTATCTCTACTCTGCTCCACTGTACTCTATCTCTATTGTGCTCCATTGTACTCCACTGTACTCTACCTCTACTGTGTTCCACTGTACTCTATCTCTACTGTACTCCACTGTTGTCTATCTCTACTGTACTCCAAAGTACTCTATCTCTACTGTACTCCACTGTACTCTACTTCTACTCTACTCCTCTGTACTCTACCTCTACTGTACTCCACTGTACTCTACCTCTACTGTACTCCACTGTACACTACCTCTACTGTACTCCACTGTACTCTACCTCTACTGTGCTCCACTGTACTCTATCTCTACTGTACTCCACTGTACTCTACCTCTACTGTACTCCACTGTACTCTATCTCTACTGTGCTCCACTGTACTCTATCTCTACTGTACTCCACTGTACTCTACCTCTACTGTGCTCCACTGTACTCTATCTCTACTGTACTCCACTCTACTCTACCTCTACTGTACTCCACTGTACTCTATCTCTACTGTGCTCCACTGTACTCTATCTCTACTGTACTCAACTGTACTCTACCTCTACTGTACTCCACTGTACTATATCTCTACTGTGCTCCACTGTACTATATCTCTACTGTACTCCACTGTACTCTAACTCTACTGTGCTCCACTGTACTCTACCTCTACTGTGCTCCACTGTACTCTATCTCTACTGTACTCCACTGTACTCTATCTCTACTGTACTCCACTGTACTCTACCTCTACTGTACTCCACTGTACTCTATCTCTACTGTGCTCCACTGTACTCTATCTCTACTGTACTCCACTGTACTCTATCTCTACTGTGCTCCACTGTACTCTACCTCTACTGTACTCCTCTGTACTCTACCTCTACTGTAATCCACTGTACTCTATCTCTACTGTACTCCACTGTAGTCTATCTCTACTGTACTCCACTGTACTCTATCTCTACTGTACTCCACTGTACTCTACCTCTACTGTACTCTACTGTACTCTCTCTCTATTCTCCTCCACTGTACTTTATCTCTACTGTGCTCCACTGTACTCTATCTCCACTGTGCTCCACTGTACTCTATCTCTACTGTGCTCCACTGTACTCTATCTCTACTGTACTCCACTGTACTCTATCTCTACTGTGCTCCACTGTACTCTATCTCTACTGTACTCCACTGTACTCTATCTCTACTGTGCTCCACTGTACTCTATCTCTACTGTACTCCACTGTACTCTACCTCTACTGTGCTCCACTGTACTCTATCTCTACTGTACTCCACTCTACTCTACCTCTACTGTACTCCGCTGTACTCTATCTCTACTGTGCTCCACTGTACTCTATCTCTACTGTGCTCCACTCTACTCTACCTCTACTGTGCTCCACTGTACTCTATCTCTAATGTGCTCCACTGTACTCTATCTCTACTGTACTCCACTGTACTCTACCTCTACTGTACTCCACTGTACTCTACCTCTACTGTACTCCACTGTACTCTACCTCTACTGTGCTCCACTGTACTATATCTCTACTGTACTCCACTCTACTCTACCTCTACTGTACTCCGCTGTACTCTATCTCTACTGTGCTCCACTGTACTCTATCTCTACTGTACTCCACTCTACTCTACCTCTACTGTGCTCCACTGTACTCTATCTCTACTGTGCTCCACTGTACTCTATCTCTACTGTACTCCACTGTACTCTACCTCTACTGTGCTCCACTGTACTCTATCTCTACTGTACTCCACTCTACTCTACCTCTACTGTACTCCACTGTACTCTATCTCTACTGTGCTCCACTGTACTCTATCTCTACTGTACTCCACTGTACTCTACCTCTACTGTAATCTACTGTACTCTATCTCTACTCTGCTCCACTGTACTCTATCTCTATTGTGCTCCATTGTACTCCACTGTACTCTACCTCTACTGTGTTCCACTGTACTCTATCTCTACTGTACTCCACTGTTGTCTATCTCTACTGTACTCCAAAGTACTCTATCTCTACTGTACTCCACTGTACTCTACTTCTACTCTACTCCTCTGTACTCTACCTCTACTGTACTCCACTGTACTCTACCTCTACTGTACTCCACTGTACACTACCTCTACTGTACTCCACTGTACTCTACCTCTACTGTGCTCCACTGTACTCTATCTCTACTGTACTCCACTGTACTCTACCTCTACTGTACTCCACTGTACTCTATCTCTACTGTGCTCCACTGTACTCTATCTCTACTGTACTCCACTGTACTCTACCTCTACTGTGCTCCACTGTACTCTATTTCTACTGTACTCCACTCTACTCTACCTCTACTGTACTCCACTGTACTCTATCTCTACTGTGCTCCACTGTACTCTATCTCTACTGTACTCAACTGTACTCTACCTCTACTGTACTCCACTGTACTATATCTCTACTGTGCTCCACTGTACTATATCTCTACTGTACTCCACTGTACTCTAACTCTACTGTGCTCCACTATACTCTACCTCTACTGTGCTCCACTGTACTCTATCTCTACTGTACTCCACTGTACTCTATCTCTACTGTACTCCACTGTACTCTACCTCTACTGTACTCCACTGTACTCTATCTCTACTGTGCTCCACTGTACTCTATCTCTACTGTACTCCACTGTACTCTATCTCTACTGTGCTCCACTGTACTCTACATCTACTGTACTCCACTGTACTCTACCTCTACTGTAATCCACTGTACTCTATCTCTACTGTACTCCACTGTAGTCTATCTCTACTGTACTCCACTGTACTCTATCTCTACTGTACTCCACTGTACTCTACCTCTACTGTACTCTACTGTACTCTCTCTCTATTCTCCTCCACTGTACTTTATCTCTACTGTGCTCCACTGTACTCTATCTCCACTGTGCTCCACTGTACTCTATCTCTACTGTGCTCCACTGTACTCTATCTCTACTGTACTCCACTGTACTCTATCTCTACTGTGCTCCACTGTACTCTATCTCTACTGTACTCCACTGTACTCTATCTCTACTGTGCTCCACTGTACTCTATCTCTACTGTACTCCACTGTACTCTACCTCTACTGTGCTCCACTGTACTCTATCTCTACTGTACTCCACTCTACTCTACCTCTACTGTACTCCGCTGTACTCTATCTCTACTGTGCTCCACTGTACTCTATCTCTACTTTGCTCCACTCTACTCTACCTCTACTGTGCTCCACTGTACTCTATCTCTAATGTGCTCCACTGTACTCTATCTCTACTGTACTCCACTGTACTCTACCTCTACTGTACTCCACTGTACTCTACCTCTACTGTACTCCACTGTACTCTACCTCTACTGTGCTCCACTGTACTATATCTCTACTGTACTCCACTCTACTCTACCTCTACTGTACTCCGCTGTACTCTATCTCTACTGTGCTCCACTGTACTCTATCTCTACTGTACTCCACTCTACTCTACCTCTACTGTGCTCCACTGTACTCTATCTCTACTGTGCTCCACTGTACTCTATATCTACTGTACTCCACTGTACTCTACCTCTACTGTACTCCACTGTACTCTACCTCTACTGTACTCCACTGTACTCTACCTCTACTGTGCTCCACTGTACTCTATCTCTACTGTACTCCACTGTACTCTACCTCTACTGTACTCCACTGTACTCTATCTCTACTGTGCTCCACTGTACTCTATCTCTACTGTGCTCCACTGTACTCTACCTCTACTGTGCTCCACTGTACCCTATCTCTACTGTACTGCACTCTACTCTACCTCTACTGTACTCCGCTGTACTCTATCTCTACTGTGCTCCACTGTACTCTATCTCTACTGTGCTCCACTCTACTCTACATCTACTGTGCTCCACTGTACTCTATCTCTAATGTGCTCCACTGTACTCTATCTCTACTGTACTCCACTGTACTCTACCTCTACTGTACTCCACTGTACTCTACCTCTACTGTGCTCCACTGTACTCTACCTCTACTGTGCTCCACTGTACTCTATCTCTACTGTACTCCACTGTACTCTACCTCTACTGTGCTCCACTGTACTCTATCTCTACTGTACTCCACTCTACTCTACCTCTACTGTACTCCACTGTACTCTATCTCTACTGTACTCCACTCTACTCTACCTCTACTGTACTCCACTGTACTCTATCTCTACTGTGCTCCACTGTACTCTATCTCTACTGTGCTCCACTGTACTCTATCTCTACTGTACTCCACTGTACTCTACCTCTACTGTGCTCCACTGTACTCTATCTCTACTGTACTCCACTCTACTCTACCTCTACTGTACTCCACTGTACTCTATCTCTACTGTACTCCACTCTACTCTACCTCTACTGTACTCCACTGTACTCTATCTCTACTGTGCTCCACTGTACTCTATCTCTACTGTACTCCACTGTACTCTACCTCTACTGTAATCTACTGTACTCTATCTCTACTCTGCTCCACTGTACTCTATCTCTATTGTGTTCCACTGTACTCCACTGTACTCTACCTCTACTGTGTTCCACTGTACTCTATCTCTACTGTACTCCACTGTTGTCTATCTCTACTGTACTCCAAAGTACTCTATCTCTACTGTACTCCACTGTACTCTACCTCTACTCTACTCCACTGTACTCTACCTCTACTGTACTCCACTGTACTCTACCTCTACTGTACTCCACTGTACTCTACCTCTACTGTACTCCACTATACTCTACCTCTACTGTGCTCCACTGTACTCTATCTCTACTGTACTCCACTGTACTCTACCTCTACTGTACTCCACTGTACTCTATCTCTACTGTGCTCCACTGTACTCTATCTCTACTGTACTCCACTGTACTCTACCTCTACTGTGCTCCACTGTACTCTATCTCTACTGTACTCCACTCTACTCTACCTCTACTGTACTCCACTGTACTCTATCTCTACTGTGCTCCACTGTACTCTATCTCTACTGTACTCCACTGTACTCTACCTCTACTGTGCTCCACTGTACTCTATCTCTACTGTACTCCACTCTACTCTACCTCTACTGTACTCCACTGTACTCTATCTCTACTGTACTCCACTCTACTCTACCTCTACTGTACTCCACTGTACTCTATCTCTACTGTGCTCCACTGTACTCTATCTCTACTGTACTCCACTGTACTCTATCTCTACTGTACTCCACTGTAGTCTATCTCTACTGTACTCCACTGTACTCTATCTCTACTGTACTCCACAGTACTCTACCTCTACTGTACTCCACTGTACTCTATCTCTACTGTGCTCCACTGTACTCTATCTCTACTGTGCTCCACTGCACTCCACTATACTCTATCTCTACTGTACTCCACTGTACTCTATCTCTACTGTGCTCCACTGTACCCTACCTCTACTGTACTCCACTGTACTCTACCTCTACTGTACTCCACTGTACTCTATCTCTACAGTGGTCCACTGTACACTATCTCTACTGTGCTCCACTGCACTCCAATATACTCTACCTCTACTGTACTCCACTGTACTCTATCTCTACTGTACTCTACTGTACTCTACCTCTACTGTGCTCCACTGTACTCTATATCTACTGTGCTCCACTGTACTCTATCTCTACTGTACTCCACTGTACTCTATCTCTACTGTGCTCCACTGTACTCTATCTCCACTGTACTCTACCTCTACTGTACTCCACTGTACTCTACCTCTACTGTACTCCACTGTACTCTATCTCTACTGTGCTCCACTGTACACTATCTCTACTGTGCTCCACTGCACTCCAATGTACTCTACCTCTACTGTACTCCACTTTACTCTACCTCTACTGTGCTCCACTGTACTCTATCTCTACTGTACTCCACTGTACTCTATCTCTACTGTACTCCACTGTACTCTACCTCTACTGTGCTCCACTGTACTCTATCTCTACTGTACTCCACTCTACTCTACCTCTACTGTGCTCCACTGTACTCTACCTCTACTGTACTCCACTGTACTCTACCTCTACTGTACTCCACTGTACTCTATCTCTACTGTGCTCCACTGTACTCTATCTCTACTGTACTCCACTGTACTCTACCTCTACTGTGCTCCACTGTACTCTATCTCTACTGTACTCCACTCTACTCTACCTCTACTGTACTCCGCTGTACTCTATCTCTACTGTGCTCCACTGTACTCTATCTCTACTGTGCTCCACTCTACTCTACCTCTACTGTGCTCCACTGTACTCTATCTCTAATGTGCTCCACTGTACTCTATCTCTACTGTACTCCACTGTACTCTACCTCTACTGTACTCCACTGTACTCTACCTCTACTGTACTCCGCTGTACTCTATCTCTACTGTGCTCCACTGTACTCTATCTCTACTGTGCTCCACTCTACTCTACCTCTACTGTGCTCCACTGTACTCTATCTCTAATGTGCTCCACTGTACTCTATCTCTAATGTACTCCACTGTACTCTATCTCTACTGTACTCCACTCTACTCTACCTCTACTGTACTCCACTGTACTCTATCTCTACTGTACTCCACTCTACTCTACCTCTACTGTACTCCACTGTACTCTATCTCTACTGTACTCCACTGTACTCTATCTCTACTGTGCTCCACTGTACTCTATCTCTACTGTACTCCACTGTACTCTACCTCTACTGTGCTCCACTGTACTCTATCTCTACTGTACTCCACTCTACTCTACCTCTACTGTACTCCACTGTACTCTATCTCTACTGTGCTCCACTGTACTCTATCTCTACTGTACTCCACTGTACTCTACCTCTACTGTAATCTACTGTACTCTATCTCTACTCTGCTCCACTGTACTCTATCTCTATTGTGCTCCATTGTACTCCACTGTACTCTACCTCTACTGTGTTCCACTGTACTCTATCTCTACTGTACTCCACTGTTGTGTATCTCTACTGTACTCCAAAGTACTCTATCTCTACTGTACTCCACTGTACTCTACTTCTACTCTACTCCTCTGTACTCTACCTCTACTGTACTCCACTGTACTCTACCTCTACTGTACTCCACTGTACTCTACCTCTACTGTACTCCACTGTACTCTACCTCTACTGTGCTCCACTGTACTCTATCTCTACTGTACTCCACTGTACTCTACCTCTACTGTACTCCACTGTACTCTATCTCTACTGTGCTCCACTGTACTCTATCTCTACTGTACTCCACTGTACTCTACCTCTACTGTGCTCCACTGTACTCTATCTCTACTGTACTCCACTCTACTCTACCTCTACTGTACTCCACTGTACTCTATCTCTACTGTGCTCCACTGTACTCTATCTCTACTGTACTCCACTGTACTCTACCTCTACTGTACTCCACTGTACTCTACCTCTACTGTACTCCACTGTACTCTACCTCTACTGTGCTCCACTGTACTCTATCTCTACTGTGCTCCACTGCACTCCAATGTACTCCACCTCTATTGTACTCCACTGTACTCTACCTCGACTGTGCTCCACTGTACTCTATCTCTACTCTGCTCCACTGTACTCTACCTCTAATGTGCTCCACTGTACTCTATCTCTACTCTGCTCCACTGTACTCTATATCTATTGTGCTCCACTGTACTCCACTGTACTCTATCTCTACTGTGCTCCACTGTACTCTATCTCTACTGTACTCCACTGTACTCTACCTCTACTGTGCTCCACTGTACTATATCTCTACTGTACTCCACTCTACTCTACCTCTACTGTACTCCGCTGTACTCTATCTCTACTGTGCTCCACTGTACTCTATCTCTACTGTACTCCACTCTACTCTACCTCTAATGTGCTCCACTGTACTCTATCTCTACTGTGCTCCACTGTACTCTATCTCTACTGTACTCCACTGTACTCTACCTCTACTGTACTCCACTGTACTCTACCTCTACTGTACTCCACTGTACTCTACCTCTACTGTGCTCCACTGTACTCTATCTCTACTGTACTCCACTGTACTCTACCTCTACTGTACTCCACTGTACTCTTTCTCTACTGTGCTCCACTGTACTCTATCTCTACTGTACTCCACTGTACTCTACCTCTACTGTGCTCCACTGTACTCTACCTCTACTTTACTCCACTCTACTCTACCTCTACTGTACTCCGCTGTACTCTATCTCTACTGTGCTCCACTGTACTCTATCTCTACTGTACTCCACTCTACTCTACCTCTACTGTGCTCCACTGTACTCTATCTCTACTGTGCTCCACTGTACTCTATCTCTACTGTACTCCACTGTACCCTACCTCTACTGTACTCCACTGTACTCTACCTCTACTGTACTCCACTGTACTCTACCTCTACTGTGCTCCACTGTACTCTATCTCTACTGTACTCCACTGTACTCTACCTCTACTGTACTCCACTGTACTCTATCTCTACTGTGCTCCACTGTACTCTATCTCTACTGTACTCCACTGTACTCTACCTCTACTGTGCTCCACTGTACTCTATCTCTACTGTACTCCACTCTACTCTACCTCTACTGTACTCCACTGTACTCTATCTCTACTGTACTCAACTGTACTCTATCTCTACTGTGCTCCACTGTACTCTATCTCTACTGTACTCCACTGTACTCTATCTCTACTGTACTCCACTCTATTCTACCTCTACTGTACTCCACTCTACTCTATCTCTACTGTACTCCACTCTACTCTACCTCTACTGTACTCCACTGTACTCTATCTCTACTGTGCTCCACTGTACTCTATCTCTACTGTACTCCACTGTACTCTACCTCTACTGTAATCTACTGTACTCTATCTCTACTCTGCTCCACTGTACTCTATCTCTATTGTGCTCCATTGTACTCCACTGTACTCTACCTCTACTGTGTTCCACTGTACTCTATCTCTACTGTACTCCACTGTTGTCTACCTCTACTGTACTCCACTGTACTCTATCTCTACTGTACTCCACTCTACTCTACCTCTACTGTACTCCACTGTACTCTATCTCTACTGTACTCCATTGTACTCTATCTCTACTGTGCTCCACTGTACTCTATCTCTACTGTACTCCACTGTACTCTACCTCTAATGTGCTCCACTGTACTCTATCTCTACTGTACTCCACTCTACTCTACCTCTACTGTACTCCACTGTACTCTATCTCTACTGTGCTCCACTGTACTCTATCTCTACTGTACTCCACTGTACTCTACCTCTACTGTAATCTACTGTACTCTATCTCTACTCTGCTCCACTGTACTCTATCTCTATTGTGCTCCATTGTACTCCACTGTACTCTACCTCTACTGTGTTCCACTGTACTCTATCTCTACTGTACTCCACTGTTGTGTATCTCTACTGTACTCCAAAGTACTCTATCTCTACTGTACTCCACTGTACTCTACTTCTACTCTACTCCTCTGTACTCTACCTCTACTGTACTCCACTGTACTCTACCTCTACTGTACTCCACTGTACTCTACCTCTACTGTACTCCACTGTACTCTACCTCTACTGTGCTCCACTGTACTCTATCTCTACTGTACTCCACTGTACTCTACCTCTACTGTACTCCACTGTACTCTACCTCTACTGTACTCCACTGTACTCTATCTCTAATGTGCTCCACTGTACTCTATCTCTACTCTGCTCCACTGTACTCTATCTCTATTGTGCTCCATTGTACTCCACTGTACTCTACCTCTACTGTGTTCCACTGTACTCTATCTCTACTGTACTCCACTGTTGTGTATCTCTACTGTACTCCAAAGTACTCTATCTCTACTGTACTCCACTGTACTCTACTTCTACTCTACTCCTCTGTACTCTACCTCTACTGTACTCCACTGTACTCTACCTCTACTGTACTCCACTGTACTCTACCTCTACTGTACTCCACTGTACTCTACCTCTACTGTGCTCCACTGTACTCTATCTCTACTGTACTCCACTGTACTCTACCTCTACTGTACTCCACTGTACTCTATCTCTACTGTGCTCCACTGTACTCTATCTCTACTGTACTCCACTGTACTCTACCTCTACTGTGCTCCACTGTACTCTATCTCTACTGTACTCCACTCTACTCTACCTCTACTGTACTCCACTGTACTCTATCTCTACTGTGCTCCACTGTACTCTATCTCTACTGTACTCCACTGTACTCTACCTCTACTGTACTCCACTGTACTCTACCTCTACTGTACTCCACTGTACTCTACCTCTACTGTGCTCCACTGTACTCTATCTCTACTGTGCTCCACTGCACTCCAATGTACTCCACCTCTATTGTACTCCACTGTACTCTACCTCGACTGTGCTCCACTGTACTCTATCTCTACTCTGCTCCACTGTACTCTACCTCTAATGTGCTCCACTGTACTCTATCTCTACTCTGCTCCACTGTACTCTATATCTATTGTGCTCCACTGTACTCCACTGTACTCTATCTCTACTGTGCTCCACTGTACTCTATCTCTACTGTACTCCACTGTACTCTACCTCTACTGTGCTCCAATGTACTATATCTCTACTGTACTCCACTCTACTCTACCTCTACTGTACTCCGCTGTACTCTATCTCTACTGTGCTCCACTGTACTCTATCTCTACTGTACTCCACTCTACTCTACCTCTAAAGTGCTCCCCTGTACTCTATCTCTACTGTGCTCCACTGTACTCTATCTCTACTGTACTCCACTGTACTCTACCTCTACTGTACTCCACTGTACTCTACCTCTACTGTACTCCACTGTACTCTACCTCTACTGTGCTCCACTGTACTCTATCTCTACTGTACTCCACTGTACTCTACCTCTACTGTACTCCACTGTACTCTTTCTCTACTGTGCTCCACTGTACTCTATCTCTACTGTACTCCACTGTACTCTACCTCTACTGTGCTCCACTGTACTCTACCTCTACTGTACTCCACTCTACTCTACCTCTACTGTACTCCGCTGTACTCTATCTCTACTGTGCTCCACTGTACTCTATCTCTACTGTACTCCACTCTACTCTACCTCTACTGTGCTCCACTGTACTCTATCTCTACTGTGCTCCACTGTACTCTATCTCTACTGTACTCCACTGTACCCTACCTCTACTGTACTCCACTGTACTCTACCTCTACTGTACTCCACTGTACTCTACCTCTACTGTGCTCCACTGTACTCTATCTCTACTGTACTCCACTGTACTCTACCTCTACTGTACTCCACTGTACTCTATCTCTACTGTGCTCCACTGTACTCTATCTCTACTGTACTCCACTGTACTCTACCTCTACTGTGCTCCACTGTACTCTATCTCTACTGTACTCCACTCTACTCTACCTCTACTGTACTCCACTGTACACTATCTCTACTGTACTCCACTCTACTCTACCTCTACTGTACTCCACTGTACTCTATCTCTACTGTGCTCCACTGTACTCTATCTCTACTGTACTCCACTGTACTCTACCTCTACTGTGCTCCACTGTACTCTATCTCTACTGTACTCCACTCTACTCTACCTCTACTGTAATCCACTGTACTCTATCTCTACTGTACTCCACTCTACTCTACCTCTACTGTACTCCACTGTACTCTATCTCTACTGTGCTCCACTGTACTCTATCTCTACTGTACTCCACTGTACTCTACCTCTACTGTAATCTACTGTACTCTATCTCTACTCTGCTCCACTGTACTCTATCTCTATTGTGCTCCACTGTACTCCACTGTACTCTACCTCTACTGTGCTCCAGTGTACTCTATCTCTACTGTACTCCACTGTTGTCTATCTCTACTGTACTCCAAAGTACTCTATCTCTACTGTACTACACTGTACTCTACCTCTACTGTAATCCACTGTACTCTACCTCTACTGTACTCCACTGTACTCTACCTCTACTGTACTCCACTGTACTCTACCTCTACTGTGCTCCACTGTACTCTATCTCTACTGTACTCCACTGTACTCTACCTCTACTGTACTCCACTGTACTCTATCTCTACTGTGCTCCACTGTACTCTATCTCTACTGTACTCCACTCTACTCTACCTCTACTGTACTCCACTGTACTCTATCTCTACTGTGCTCCACTGTACTCTATCTCTACTGTACTCCACTGTACTCTACCTCTACTGTAATCTACTGTACTCTATCTCTACTCTGCTCCACTGTACTCTATCTGTATTGTGCTCCATTGTACTCCACTGTACTCTACCTCTACTGTGTTCCACTGTACTCTATCTCTACTGTACTCCACTGTTGTCTATCTCTACTGTACTCCAAATTACTCTATCTCTACTGTACTCCACTGTACTCTACTTCTACTCTACTCCTCTGTACTCTACCTCTACTGTACTCCACTGTACTCTACCTCTACTGTACTCCACTGTACTCTACCTCTACTGTACTCCACTGTACTCTACCTCTACTGTGCTCCACTGTACTCTATCTCTACTGTACTTCACTGTACTCTACCTCTACTGTACTCCACTGTACTCTATCTCTACTGTGCTCCACTGTACTCTATCTCTACTGTACTCCACTGTACTCTACCTCTACTGTGCTCCACTGTACTCTATATCTACTGTACTCCACTCTACTCTACCTCTACTGTACTCCACTGTACTCTATCTCTACTGTGCTCCACTGTACTCTATCTCTACTGTACTCCACTGTACTCTACCTCTACTGTACTCCACTGTACTCTACCTCTACTGTACTCCACTGTACTCTATCTCTACTGTGCTCCACTGCACTCCAATGTACTCTACCTCTATTGTACTCCACTGTACTCTACCTCGACTGTGCTCCACTGTACTCTATCTCTACTCTGCTCCACTGTACTCTACCTCTAATGTGCTCCACTGTACTCTATCTCTACTCTGCTCCACTGTACTCTATCTCTGTTGTGCACCACTGTACTCCACTGTACTCTATCTCTACTGTGCTCCACTGTACTCTATCTCTACTGTACTCCACTGTACTCTACCTCTACTGTGCTCCACTGTACTATATCTCTACTGTACTCCACTCTACTCTACCTCTACTGTACTCCGCTGTACTCTATCTCTACTGTGCTCCACTGTACTCTATCTCTACTGTACTCCACTCTACTCTAAATCTAATGTGCTCCACTGTACTCTATCTCTACTGTGCTCCACTGTACTCTATCTCTACTGTACTCCACTGTACTCTACCTCTACTGTACTCCACTGTACTCTACCTCTACTGTACTCCACTGTACTCTACCTCTACTCTGCTCCACTGTACTCTATCTCTACTCTACTCCACTGTACTCTACCTCTACTGTACTCCACTGTACTCTTTCTCTACTGTGCTCCACTGTACTCTATCTCTACTGTACTCCACTGTACTCTACCTCTACTGTGCTCCACTGTACTCTACCTCTACTGTACTCCACTCTACTCTACCTCTACTGTACTCCGCTGTACTCTATCTCTACTGTGCTCCACTGTACTCTATCTCTACTGTACTCCACTCTACTCTACCTCTACTGTGCTCCACTGTACTCTATCTCTACTGTGCTCCACTGTACTCTATCTCTACTGTACTCCACTGTACCCTACCTCTACTGTACTCCACTGTACTCTACCTCTACTGTACTCCACTGTACTCTACCTCTACTGTGCTCCACTGTACTCTATCTCTACTGTACTCCACTGTACTCTACCTCTACTGTACTCCACTGTACTCTATCTCTACTGTGCTCCACTGTACTCTATCTCTACTGTACTCCACTGTACTCTACCTCTACTGTGCTCCACTGTACTCTATCTCTACTGTACTCCACTCTACTCTACCTCTACTGTACTCCACTGTACTCTATCTCTACTGTACTCCACTCTACTCTACCTCTACTGTACTCCACTGTACTCTATCTCTACTGTGCTCCACTGTACTCTATCTCTACTGTACTCCACTGTACTCTACCTCTACTGTGCTCCACTGTACTCTACCTCTACTGTACTCCACTCTACTCTACCTCTACTGTAATCCACTGTACTCTATCTCTACTGTACTCCACTCTACTCTACCTCTACTGTACTCCACTGTACACTATCTCTACTGTGCTCCACTGTACTCTATCTCTACTGTACTCCACTGTACTCTACCTCTACTGTAATCTACTGTACTCTATCTCTACTCTGCTCCACTGTACTCTATCTCTATTGTGCTCCACTGTACTCCACTGTACTCTACCTCTACTGTGCTCCACTGTACTCTATCTCTACTGTACTCCACTGTTGTCTATCTCTACTGTACTCCAAAGTACTCTATCTCTACTGTACTCCACTGTACTCTACCTCTACTGTAATCCATTGTACTCTACCTCTACTGTACTCCACTGTACTCTACCTCTACTGTACTCCACTGTACTCTACCTCTACTGTACTCCACTGTACTCTATCTCTACTGTGCTCCACTGTACTCTATCTCTACTGTACTCCACTGTACTCTACCTCTACTGTGCTCCACTGTACTCTATCTCTACTGTACTCCACTCTACTCTACCTCTACTGTGCTCCACTGTACTCTATCTCTACTGTGCTCCACTGTACTCTATCTCTACTGTACTCCACTGTACTCTACCTCTACTGTACTCCACTGTACTCTACCTCTACTGTACTCCACTGTACTCTACCTCTACTGTGCTCCACTGTACTCTATCTCTACTGTACTCAACTGTACTCTACCTCTACTGTACTCCACTGTACTCTATCTCTACTGTGCTCCACTGTACTCTATCTCTACTGTACTCCACTGTACTCTACCTCTACTGTGCTCCACTGTACTCTATCTCTACTCTACTCCACTCTAATCTACCTCTACTGTACTCCACTGTACTATATCTCTACTGTACTCCACTCTACTCTACCTCTACTGTACTCCACTGTACTCTATCTCTACTGTACTCCACTGTACTCTATCTCTACTGTGATCCACTGTACTCTATCTCTATTGTACTCCACTTTACTCTACCTCTACTGTGCTCCACTGTACTCTATCTCTACTGTACTCCACTCTACTCTACCTCTACTGTACTCCACTGTACTCTATCTCTACTGTGCTCCACTGTACTCTATCTCTACTGTACTCCACTGTACTCTACCTCTACTGTAATCTACTGTACTCTATCTCTACTCTGCTCCACTGTACTCTATCTCTATTGTGCTCCACTGTACTCCACTGTACTCTACCTCTACTGTGCTCCACTGTTGTCTATCTCTACTGTACTCCAAAGTACTCTATCTCTACTGTACTCCACTGTACTCTACCTCTACTCTACTCCACTGTACTTTACCTCTACTGTACTCCACTGTACTCTACCTCTACTGTACTCCACTGTACTCTACCTCTACTGTGCTCCACTGTACTCTATCTCTACTGTACTCCACTGTACTCTACCTCTACTGTACTCCACTGTACTCTATCTCTACTGTGCTCCACTGTACTCTATCTCTACTGTGCTCCACTGCACTCCACTATACTCTATCTCTACTGTACTCCACTGTACTCTATCTCTACTGTGCTCCACTGTACTCTACCTCTACTGTACTCCACTGTACTCTACCTCTACTGTACTCCACTGTACTCTATCTCTACTGTGGTCCACTGTACACTATCTCTACTGTGCTCCACTGCACTCCAATATACTCTACCTTTACTGTACTCCACTGTACTCTACCTCTACTGTGCTCCACTGTACTCTATCTCTACTGTACTCTACTGTACTCTACCTCTACTGTGCTCCACTGTACTCTATATCTACTGTGCTCCACTGTACTCTATCTCTACTGTACTCCACTGTACTCTATCTCTACTGTGCTCCACTGTACTCTATCTCCACTGTACTCTACCTCTACTGTACTCCACTCTACTCTACCTCTACTGTACTCCGCTGTACTCTATCTCTACTGTGCTCCACTGTACTCTATCTCTACTGTACTCCACTCTACTCTACCTCTAATGTGCTCCACTGTACTCTATCTCTACTGTGCTCCACTGTACTCTATCTCTACTGTACTCCACTGTACTCTACCTCTACTGTACTCCACTGTACTCTACCTCTACTGTACTCCACTGTACTCTACCTCTACTGTGCTCCACTGTACTCTATCTCTACTGTACTCCACTGTACTCTACCTCTACTGTACTCCACTGTACTCTTTCTCTACTGTGCTCCACTGTACTCTATCTCTACTGTACTCCACTGTACTCTACCTCTACTGTGCTCCACTGTACTCTACCTCTACTGTACTCCACTCTACTCTACCTCTACTGTACTCCGCTGTACTCTATCTCTACTGTGCTCCACTGTACTCTATCTCTACTGTACTCCACTCTACTCTACCTCTACTGTGCTCCACTGTACTCTATCTCTACTGTGCTCCACTGTACTCTATCTCTACTGTACTCCACTGTACCCTACCTCTACTGTACTCCACTGTACTCTACCTCTACTGTACTCCACTGTACTCTACCTCTACTGTGCTCCACTATACTCTATCTCTACTGTACTCCACTGTACTCTACCTCTACTGTACTCCACTGTACTCTATCTCTACTGTGCTCCACTGTACTCTATCTCTACTGTACTCCACTGTACTCTACCTCTACTGTGCTCCACTGTACTCTATCTCTACTGTACTCCACTCTACTCTACCTCTACTGTACTCCACTGTACTCTATCTCTACTGTACTCCACTCTACTCTACCTCTACTGTACTCCACTGTACTCTATCTCTACTGTGCTCCACTGTACTCTATCTCTACTGTACTCCACTGTACTCTACCTCTACTGTGCTCCACTGTACTCTATCTCTACTGTACTCCACTCTACTCTACCTCTACTGTAATCCACTGTACTCTATCTCTACTGTACTCCACTCTACTCTACCTCTACTGTACTCCACTGTACTCTATCTCTACTGTGCTCCACTGTACTCTATCTCTACTGTACTCCACTGTACTCTACCTCTACTGTAATCTACTGTACTCTATCTCTACTCTGCTCCACTGTACTCTATCTCTATTGTGCTCCACTGTACTCCACTGTACTCTACCTCTACTGTGCTCCACTGTACTCTATCTCTACTGTACTCCACTGTTGTCTATCTCTACTGTACTCCAAAGTACTCTATCTCTACTGTACTACACTGTACTCTACCTCTACTGTAATCCACTGTACTCTACCTCTACTGTACTCCACTGTACTCTACCTCTACTGTACTCCACTGTACTCTATCTCTACTGTGCTCCACTGTACTCTATCTCTACTGTACTCCACTGTACTCTACCTCTACTGTACTCCACTGTACTCTATCTCTACTGTGCTCCACTGTACTCTATCTCTACTGTACTCCACTCTACTCTACCTCTACTGTACTCCACTGTACTCTATCTCTACTGTGCTCCACTGTACTCTATCTCTACTGTACTCCACTGTACTCTACCTCTACTGTAATCTACTGTACTCTATCTCTACTCTGCTCCACTGTACTCTATCTCTATTGTGCTCCATTGTACTCCACTGTACTCTACCTCTACTGTGTTCCACTGTACTCTATCTCTACTGTACTCCACTGTTGTCTATCTCTACTGTACTCCAAATTACTCTATCTCTACTGTACTCCACTGTACTCTACTTCTACTCTACTCCTCTGTACTCTACCTCTACTGTACTCCCCTGTACTCTACCTCTACTGTACTCCACTGTACTCTACCTCTACTGTACTCCACTGTACTCTACCTCTACTGTGCTCCACTGTACTCTATCTCTACTGTACTCCACTGTACTCTACCTCTACTGTACTCCACTGTACTCTATCTCTACTGTGCTCCACTGTACTCTATCTCTACTGTAATCCACTGTACTCTACCTCTACTGTGCTCCACTGTACTCTATCTCTACTGTACTCCACTCTACTCTACCTCTACTGTACTCCACTGTACTCTATCTCTACTGTGCTCCACTGTACTCTATCTCTACTGTACTCCACTGTACTCTACCTCTACTGTACTCCACTGTACTCTACCTCTACTGTACTCCACTGTACTCTACCTCTACTGTGCTCCACTGTACTCTATCTCTACTGTGCTCCACTGCACTCCAATGTACTCTACCTCTATTGTACTCCACTGTACTCTACCTCGACTGTGCTCCACTGTACTCTATCTCTACTCTGCTCCACTGTACTCTACCTCTAATGTGCTCCACTGTACTCTATCTCTACTCTGCTCCACTGTACTCTATCTCTATTGTGCACCACTGTACTCCACTGTACTCTATCTCTACTGTGCTCCACTGTACTCTATCTCTACTGTACTCCACTGTACTCTACCTCTACTGTGCTCCACTGTACTATATCTCTACTGTACTCCACTCTACTCTACCTCTACTGTACTCCGCTGTACTCTATCTCTACTGTGCTCCACTGTACTCTATCTCTACTGTACTCCACTCTACTCTACCTCTAATGTGCTCCACTGTACTCTATCTCTACTGTGCTCCACTGTACTCTATCTCTACTGTATGCCACTGTACTCTACCTCTACTGTACTCCACTGTACTCTACCTCTACTGTACTCCACTGTACTCTACCTCTACTGTGCTCCATTGTACTCTATCTCTACTCTACTCCACTGTACTCTACCTCTACTGTACTCCACTGTACTCTTTCTCTACTGTGCTCCACTGTACTCTATCTCTACTGTACTCCACTGTACTCTACCTCTACTGTGCTCCACTGTACTCTACCTCTACTGTACTCCACTCTACTCTACCTCTACTGTACTCCGCTGTACTCTATCTCTACTGTGCTCCACTGTACTCTATCTCTACTGTACTCCACTCTACTCTACCTCTAATGTGCTCCACTGTACTCTATCTCTACTGTGCTCCACTGTACTCTATCTCTACTGTACTCCACTGTACCCTACCTCTACTGTACTCCACTGTACTCTACCTCTACTGTACTCCACTGTACTCTACCTCTACTGTGCTCCACTGTACTCTATCTCTACTGTACTCCACTGTACTCTACCTCTACTGTGCTCCACTGTACTCTATCTCTACTGTACTCCACTGTACTCTACCTCTACTGTGCTCCACTGTACTCTATCTCTACTGTACTCCACTCTACTCTACCTCTACTGTACTCCACTGTACTCTATCTCTACTGTACTCCACTCTACTCTACCTCTACTGTACTCCACTGTACTCTATCTCTACTGTGCTCCACTGTACTCTATCTCTACTGTACTCCACTGTACTCTACCTCTACTGTGCTCCACTGTACTCTACCTCTACTGTACTCCACTCTACTCTACCTCTACTGTAATCCACTGTACTCTATCTCTACTGTACTCCACTCTACCTCTACTGTACTCCACTGTACTCTATCTCTACTGTGCTCCACTGTACTCTATCTCTACTGTACTCCACTGTACTCTACCTCTACTGTAATCTACTGTACTCTATCTCTACTCTGCTCCACTGTACTCTATCTCTATTGTGCTCCACTGTACTCCACTGTACTCTACCTCTACTGTGCTCCACTGTACTCTATCTCTACTGTACTCCACTGTTGTCTATCTCTACTGTACTCCAAAGTACTCTATCTCTACTGTACTCCACTGTACTCTACCTCTACTGTAATCCATTGTACTCTACCTCTACTCTACTCCACTGTACTCTACCTCTACTGTACTCCACTGTACTCTACCTCTACTGTGCTCCACTGTACTCTATCTCTACTGTACTCCACTGTACTCTACCTCTACTGTACTCCACTGTACTCTATCTCTACTGTGCTCCACTGTACTCTATCTCTACTGTACTCCACTGTACTCTACCTCTACTGTGCTCCACTGTACTCTATCTCTACTGTACTCCACTCTACTCTACCTCTACTGTGCTCCACTGTACTCTATCTCTACTGTGCTCCACTGTACTCTATCTCTACTGTACTCCACTGTACTCTACCTCTACTGTACTCCACTGTACTCTACCTCTACTGTACTCCACTGTACTCTACCTCTACTGTGCTCCACTGTACTCTATCTCTACTGTACTCAACTGTACTCTACCTCTACTGTACTCCACTGTACTCTATCTCTACTGTGCTCCACTGTACTCTATCTCTACTGTACTCCACTGTACTCTACCTCTACTGTGCTCCACTGTACTCTATCTCTACTCTACTCCACTCTAATCTACCTCTACTGTACTCCACTGTACTATATCTCTACTGTACTCCACTCTACTCTACCTCTACTGTACTCCACTGTACTCTATCTCTACTGTACTCCACTGTACTCTATCTCTACTGTGATCCACTGTACTCTATCTCTATTGTACTCCACTTTACTCTACCTCTACTGTGCTCCACTGTACTCTATCTCTACTGTACTCCACTCTACTCTACCTCTACTGTACTCCACTGTACTCTATCTCTACTGTGCTCCACTGTACTCTATCTCTACTGTACTCCACTGTACTCTACCTCTACTGTAATCTACTGTACTCTATCTCTACTCTGCTCCACTGTACTCTATCTCTATTGTGCTCCACTGTACTCCACTGTACTCTACCTCTACTGTGCTCCACTGTTGTCTATCTCTACTGTACTCCAAAGTACTCTATCTCTACTGTACTCCACTGTACTCTACCTCTACTCTACTCCACTGTACTTTACCTCTACTGTACTCCACTGTACTCTACCTCTACTGTACTCCACTGTACTCTACCTCTACTGTGCTCCACTGTACTCTATCTCTACTGTACTCCACTGTACTCTACCTCTACTGTACTCCACTGTACTCTATCTCTACTGTGCTCCACTGTACTCTATCTCTACTGTGCTCCACTGCACTCCACTATACTCTATCTCTACTGTACTCCACTGTACTCTATCTCTACTGTGCTCCACTGTACTCTACCTCTACTGTACTCCACTGTACTCTACCTCTACTGTACTCCACTGTACTCTATCTCTACTGTGGTCCACTGTACACTATCTCTACTGTGCTCCACTGCACTCCAATATACTCTACCTTTACTGTACTCCACTGTACTCTACCTCTACTGTGCTCCACTGTACTCTATCTCTACTGTACTCTACTGTACTCTACCTCTACTGTGCTCCACTGTACTCTATATCTACTGTGCTCCACTGTACTCTATCTCTACTGTACTCCACTGTACTCTATCTCTACTGTGCTCCACTGTACTCTATCTCCACTGTACTCTACCTCTACTGTACTCCACTGTACTCTACCTCTACTGTACTCCACTGTACTCTATCTCTACTGTGCTCCACTGTACACTATCTCTACTGTGCTCCACTGCACTCCAATGTACTCTACCTCTACTGTACTCCACTGTACTCTACCTCTACTGTGCTCCACTGTACTCTATCTCTACTGTACTCCACTGTACTCTATCTCTACTGTACTCCACTGTACTCTACCTCTACTGTACTCCACTGTACTCTATCTCTACTGTGCTCCACTGTACTCTATCTCTACTGTGCTCCACTGCACTCCAATGTACTCTACCTCTATTGTACTCCACTGTACCCTACCTCGACTGTGCTCCACTGTACTCTATCTCTACTCTGCTCCACTGTACTCTACCTCTACTGTGCTCCACTGTACCCTATCTCTACTCTGCTCCACTGTACTCTATCTCTATTGTGCTCCACTGTACTCCACTGTACTCTATCTCTACTGTGCTCCACTGTACTCTATCTCTACTGTACTCCACTGTACTCTACCTCTACTGTGCTCCACTGTACTATATCTCTACTGTACTCCACTCTACTCTACCTCTACTGTACTCCGCTGTACTCTATCTCTACTGTGCTCCACTGTACTCTATCTCTACTGTACTCCACTCTACTCTACCTCTAATGTGCTCCACTGTACTCTATCTCTACTGTGCTCCACTGTACTCTATCTCTACTGTACTCCACTGTACTCTACCTCTACTGTACTCCACTGTTCTCTACCTCTACTGTACTCCACTGTACTCTACCTCTACTGTGCTCCACTGTACTCTATCTCTACTGTACTCCACTGTACTCTACCTCTACTGTACTCCACTGTACTCTTTCTCTACTGTGCTCCACTGTACTCTATCTCTACTGTACTCCACTGTACTCTACCTCTACTGTGCTCCACTGTACTCTACCTCTACTGTACTCCACTCTACTCTACCTCTACTGTACTCCGCTGTACTCTATCTCTACTGTGCTCCACTGTACTCTATCTCTACTGTACTCCACTCTACTCTACCTCTACTGTGCTCCACTGTACTCTATCTCTACTGTGCTCCACTGTACTCTATCTCTACTGTACTCCACTGTACCCTACCTCTACTGTACTCCACTGTACTCTACCTCTACTGTACTCCACTGTACTCTACCTCTACTGTGCTCCACTATACTCTATCTCTACTGTACTCCACTGTACTCTACCTCTACTGTACTCCACTGTACTCTATCTCTACTGTGCTCCACTGTACTCTATCTCTACTGTACTCCACTGTACTCTACCTCTACTGTGCTCCACTGTACTCTATCTCTACTGTACTCCACTCTACTCTACCTCTACTGTACTCCACTGTACTCTATCTCTACTGTACTCCACTCTACTCTACCTCTACTGTACTCCACTGTACTCTATCTCTACTGTGCTCCACTGTACTCTATCTCTACTGTACTCCACTGCACTCTACCTCTACTGTGCTCCACTGTACTCTATCTCTACTGTACTCCACTCTACTCTACCTCTACTGTAATCCACTGTACTCTATCTCTACTGTACTCCACTCTACTCTACCTCTACTGTACTCCACTGTACTCTATCTCTACTGTGCTCCACTGTACTCTATCTCTACTGTACTCCACTGTACTCTACCTCTACTGTAATCTACTGTACTCTATCTCTACTCTGCTCCACTGTACTCTATCTCTATTGTGCTCCACTGTACTCCACTGTACTCTACCTCTACTGTGCTCCACTGTACTCTATCTCTACTGTACTCCACTGTTGTCTATCTCTACTGTACTCCAAAGTACTCTATCTCTACTGTACTACACTGTACTCTACCTCTACTGTAATCCACTGTACTCTACCTCTACTGTACTCCACTGTACTCTACCTCTACTGTACTCCACTGTACTCTACCTCTACTGTGCTCCACTGTACTCTATCTCTACTGTACTCCACTGTACTCTACCTCTACTGTACTCCACTGTACTCTATCTCTACTGTGCTCCACTGTACTCTATCTCTACTGTACTCCACTCTACTCTACCTCTACTGTACTCCACTGTACTCTATCTCTACTGTGCTCCACTGTACTCTATCTCTACTGTACTCCACTGTACTCTACCTCTACTGTAATCTACTGTACTCTATCTCTACTCTGCTCCACTGTACTCTATCTCTATTGTGCTCCATTGTACTCCACTGTACTCTACCTCTACTGTGTTCCACTGTACTCTATCTCTACTGTACTCCACTGTTGTCTATCTCTACTGTACTCCAAATTACTCTATCTCTACTGTACTCCACTGTACTCTACTTCTACTCTACTCCTCTGTACTCTACCTCTACTGTACTCCACTGTACTCTACCTCTACTGTACTCCACTGTACTCTACCTCTACTGTACTCCACTGTACTCTACCTCTACTGTGCTCCACTGTACTCTATCTCTACTGTACTCCACTGTACTCTACCTCTACTGTACTCCACTGTACTCTATCTCTACTGTGCTCCACTGTACTCTATCTCTACTGTACTCCACTGTACTCTACCTCTACTGTGCTCCACTGTACTCTATCTCTACTGTACTCCACTCTACTCTACCTCTACTGTACTCCACTGTACTCTATCTCTACTGTGCTCCACTGTACTCTATCTCTACTGTACTCCACTGTACTCTACCTCTACTGTACTCCACTGTACTCTACCTCTACTGTACTCCACTGTACTCTACCTCTACTGTGCTCCACTGTACTCTATCTCTACTGTGCTCCACTGCACTCCAATGTACTCTACCTCTATTGTACTCCACTGTACTCTACCTCGACTGTGCTCCACTGTACTCTATCTCTACTCTGCTCCACTGTACTCTACCTCTAATGTGCTCCACTGTACTCTATCTCTACTCTGCTCCAATGTACTCTATCTCTATTGTGCACCACTGTACTCCACTGTACTCTATCTCTACTGTGCTCCACTGTACTCTATCTCTACTGTACTCCACTGTACTCTACCTCTACTGTGCTCCACTGTACTCTATCTCTACTGTACTCCACTCTACTCTACCTCTACTGTACTCCACTGTACTCTATCTCTACTGTGCTCCACTGTACTCTATCTCTACTGTACTCCACTGTACTCTACCTCTACTGTACTCCACTGTACTCTACCTCTACTGTACTCCACTGTACTCTACCTCTACTGTGCTCCACTGTACTCTATCTCTACTGTGCTCCACTGCACTCCAATGTACTCTACCTCTATTGTACTCCACTGTACTCTACCTCGACTGTGCTCCACTGTACTCTATCTCTACTCTGCTCCACTGTACTCTAAATCTAATGTGCTCCACTGTACTCTATCTCTACTCTGCTCCAATGTACTCTATCTCTATTGTGCACCACTGTACTCCACTGTACTCTATCTCTACTGTGCTCCACTGTACTCTATCTCTACTGTACTCCACTGTACTCTACCTCTACTGTGCTCCACTGTACTCTATCTCTACTGTACTCCACTCTACTCTACCTCTACTGTAATCCACTGTACTCTATCTCTACTGTACTCCACTCTACTCTACCTCTACTGTACTCCACTGTACTCTATCTCTACTGTGCTCCACTGTACTCTATCTCTACTGTACTCCACTGTACTCTACCTCTACTGTAATCTACTGTACTCTATCTCTACTCTGCTCCACTGTACTCTATCTCTATTGTGCTCCACTGTACTCCACTGTACTCTACCTCTACTGTGCTCCAGTGTACTCTATCTCTACTGTACTCCACTGTTGTCTATCTCTACTGTACTCCAAAGTACTCTATCTCTACTGTACTACACTGTACTCTACCTCTACTGTAATCCACTGTACTCTACCTCTACTGTACTCCACTGTACTCTACCTCTACTGTACTCCACTGTACTCTACCTCTACTGTGCTCCACTGTACTCTATCTCTACTGTACTCCACTGTACTCTACCTCTACTGTACTCCACTGTACTCTATCTCTACTGTGCTCCACTGTACTCTATCTCTACTGTACTCCACTCTACTCTACCTCTACTGTACTCCACTGTACTCTATCTCTACTGTGCTCCACTGTACTCTATCTCTACTGTACTCCACTGTACTCTACCTCTACTGTAATCTACTGTACTCTATCTCTACTCTGCTCCACTGTACTCTATCTGTATTGTGCTCCATTGTACTCCACTGTACTCTACCTCTACTGTGTTCCACTGTACTCTATCTCTACTGTACTCCACTGTTGTCTATCTCTACTGTACTCCAAATTACTCTATCTCTACTGTACTCCACTGTACTCTACTTCTACTCTACTCCTCTGTACTCTACCTCTACTGTACTCCACTGTACTCTACCTCTACTGTACTCCACTGTACTCTACCTCTACTGTACTCCACTGTACTCTACCTCTACTGTGCTCCACTGTACTCTATCTCTACTGTACTTCACTGTACTCTACCTCTACTGTACTCCACTGTACTCTATCTCTACTGTGCTCCACTGTACTCTATCTCTACTGTACTCCACTGTACTCTACCTCTACTGTGCTCCACTGTACTCTATATCTACTGTACTCCACTCTACTCTACCTCTACTGTACTCCACTGTACTCTATCTCTACTGTGCTCCACTGTACTCTATCTCTACTGTACTCCACTGTACTCTACCTCTACTGTACTCCACTGTACTCTACCTCTACTGTACTCCACTGTACTCTATCTCTACTGTGCTCCACTGCACTCCAATGTACTCTACCTCTATTGTACTCCACTGTACTCTACCTCGACTGTGCTCCACTGTACTCTATCTCTACTCTGCTCCACTGTACTCTACCTCTAATGTGCTCCACTGTACTCTATCTCTACTCTGCTCCACTGTACTCTATCTCTGTTGTGCACCACTGTACTCCACTGTACTCTATCTCTACTGTGCTCCACTGTACTCTATCTCTACTGTACTCCACTGTACTCTACCTCTACTGTGCTCCACTGTACTATATCTCTACTGTACTCCACTCTACTCTACCTCTACTGTACTCCGCTGTACTCTATCTCTACTGTGCTCCACTGTACTCTATCTCTACTGTACTCCACTCTACTCTAAATCTAATGTGCTCCACTGTACTCTATCTCTACTGTGCTCCACTGTACTCTATCTCTACTGTACTCCACTGTACTCTACCTCTACTGTACTCCACTGTACTCTACCTCTACTGTACTCCACTGTACTCTACCTCTACTCTGCTCCACTGTACTCTATCTCTACTCTACTCCACTGTACTCTACCTCTACTGTACTCCACTGTACTCTTTCTCTACTGTGCTCCACTGTACTCTATCTCTACTGTACTCCACTGTACTCTACCTCTACTGTGCTCCACTGTACTCTACCTCTACTGTACTCCACTCTACTCTACCTCTACTGTACTCCGCTGTACTCTATCTCTACTGTGCTCCACTGTACTCTATCTCTACTGTACTCCACTCTACTCTACCTCTACTGTGCTCCACTGTACTCTATCTCTACTGTGCTCCACTGTACTCTATCTCTACTGTACTCCACTGTACCCTACCTCTACTGTACTCCACTGTACTCTACCTCTACTGTACTCCACTGTACTCTACCTCTACTGTGCTCCACTGTACTCTATCTCTACTGTACTCCACTGTACTCTACCTCTACTGTACTCCACTGTACTCTATCTCTACTGTGCTCCACTGTACTCTATCTCTACTGTACTCCACTGTACTCTACCTCTACTGTGCTCCACTGTACTCTATCTCTACTGTACTCCACTCTACTCTACCTCTACTGTACTCCACTGTACTCTATCTCTACTGTACTCCACTCTACTCTACCTCTACTGTACTCCACTGTACTCTATCTCTACTGTGCTCCACTGTACTCTATCTCTACTGTACTCCACTGTACTCTACCTCTACTGTGCTCCACTGTACTCTACCTCTACTGTACTCCACTCTACTCTACCTCTACTGTAATCCACTGTACTCTATCTCTACTGTACTCCACTCTACTCTACCTCTACTGTACTCCACTGTACACTATCTCTACTGTGCTCCACTGTACTCTATCTCTACTGTACTCCACTGTACTCTACCTCTACTGTAATCTACTGTACTCTATCTCTACTCTGCTCCACTGTACTCTATCTCTATTGTGCTCCACTGTACTCCACTGTACTCTACCTCTACTGTGCTCCACTGTACTCTATCTCTACTGTACTCCACTGTTGTCTATCTCTACTGTACTCCAAAGTACTCTATCTCTACTGTACTCCACTGTACTCTACCTCTACTGTAATCCATTGTACTCTACCTCTACTGTACTCCACTGTACTCTACCTCTACTGTACTCCACTGTACTCTACCTCTACTGTACTCCACTGTACTCTATCTCTACTGTGCTCCACTGTACTCTATCTCTACTGTACTCCACTGTACTCTACCTCTACTGTGCTCCACTGTACTCTATCTCTACTGTACTCCACTCTACTCTACCTCTACTGTGCTCCACTGTACTCTATCTCTACTGTGCTCCACTGTACTCTATCTCTACTGTACTCCACTGTACTCTACCTCTACTGTACTCCACTGTACTCTACCTCTACTGTACTCCACTGTACTCTACCTCTACTGTGCTCCACTGTACTCTATCTCTACTGTACTCAACTGTACTCTACCTCTACTGTACTCCACTGTACTCTATCTCTACTGTGCTCCACTGTACTCTATCTCTACTGTACTCCACTGTACTCTACCTCTACTGTGCTCCACTGTACTCTATCTCTACTCTACTCCACTCTAATCTACCTCTACTGTACTCCACTGTACTATATCTCTACTGTACTCCACTCTACTCTACCTCTACTGTACTCCACTGTACTCTATCTCTACTGTACTCCACTGTACTCTATCTCTACTGTGATCCACTGTACTCTATCTCTATTGTACTCCACTTTACTCTACCTCTACTGTGCTCCACTGTACTCTATCTCTACTGTACTCCACTCTACTCTACCTCTACTGTACTCCACTGTACTCTATCTCTACTGTGCTCCACTGTACTCTATCTCTACTGTACTCCACTGTACTCTACCTCTACTGTAATCTACTGTACTCTATCTCTACTCTGCTCCACTGTACTCTATCTCTATTGTGCTCCACTGTACTCCACTGTACTCTACCTCTACTGTGCTCCACTGTTGTCTATCTCTACTGTACTCCAAAGTACTCTATCTCTACTGTACTCCACTGTACTCTACCTCTACTCTACTCCACTGTACTTTACCTCTACTGTACTCCACTGTACTCTACCTCTACTGTACTCCACTGTACTCTACCTCTACTGTGCTCCACTGTACTCTATCTCTACTGTACTCCACTGTACTCTACCTCTACTGTACTCCACTGTACTCTATCTCTACTGTGCTCCACTGTACTCTATCTCTACTGTGCTCCACTGCACTCCACTATACTCTATCTCTACTGTACTCCACTGTACTCTATCTCTACTGTGCTCCACTGTACTCTACCTCTACTGTACTCCACTGTACTCTACCTCTACTGTACTCCACTGTACTCTATCTCTACTGTGGTCCACTGTACACTATCTCTACTGTGCTCCACTGCACTCCAATATACTCTACCTTTACTGTACTCCACTGTACTCTACCTCTACTGTGCTCCACTGTACTCTATCTCTACTGTACTCTACTGTACTCTACCTCTACTGTGCTCCACTGTACTCTATATCTACTGTGCTCCACTGTACTCTATCTCTACTGTACTCCACTGTACTCTATCTCTACTGTGCTCCACTGTACTCTATCTCCACTGTACTCTACCTCTACTGTACTCCACTCTACTCTACCTCTACTGTACTCCGCTGTACTCTATCTCTACTGTGCTCCACTGTACTCTATCTCTACTGTACTCCACTCTACTCTACCTCTAATGTGCTCCACTGTACTCTATCTCTACTGTGCTCCACTGTACTCTATCTCTACTGTACTCCACTGTACTCTACCTCTACTGTACTCCACTGTACTCTACCTCTACTGTACTCCACTGTACTCTACCTCTACTGTGCTCCACTGTACTCTATCTCTACTGTACTCCACTGTACTCTACCTCTACTGTACTCCACTGTACTCTTTCTCTACTGTGCTCCACTGTACTCTATCTCTACTGTACTCCACTGTACTCTACCTCTACTGTGCTCCACTGTACTCTACCTCTACTGTACTCCACTCTACTCTACCTCTACTGTACTCCGCTGTACTCTATCTCTACTGTGCTCCACTGTACTCTATCTCTACTGTACTCCACTCTACTCTACCTCTACTGTGCTCCACTGTACTCTATCTCTACTGTGCTCCACTGTACTCTATCTCTACTGTACTCCACTGTACCCTACCTCTACTGTACTCCACTGTACTCTACCTCTACTGTACTCCACTGTACTCTACCTCTACTGTGCTCCACTATACTCTATCTCTACTGTACTCCACTGTACTCTACCTCTACTGTACTCCACTGTACTCTATCTCTACTGTGCTCCACTGTACTCTATCTCTACTGTACTCCACTGTACTCTACCTCTACTGTGCTCCACTGTACTCTATCTCTACTGTACTCCACTCTACTCTACCTCTACTGTACTCCACTGTACTCTATCTCTACTGTACTCCACTCTACTCTACCTCTACTGTACTCCACTGTACTCTATCTCTACTGTGCTCCACTGTACTCTATCTCTACTGTACTCCACTGTACTCTACCTCTACTGTGCTCCACTGTACTCTATCTCTACTGTACTCCACTCTACTCTACCTCTACTGTAATCCACTGTACTCTATCTCTACTGTACTCCACTCTACTCTACCTCTACTGTACTCCACTGTACTCTATCTCTACTGTGCTCCACTGTACTCTATCTCTACTGTACTCCACTGTACTCTACCTCTACTGTAATCTACTGTACTCTATCTCTACTCTGCTCCACTGTACTCTATCTCTATTGTGCTCCACTGTACTCCACTGTACTCTACCTCTACTGTGCTCCACTGTACTCTATCTCTACTGTACTCCACTGTTGTCTATCTCTACTGTACTCCAAAGTACTCTATCTCTACTGTACTACACTGTACTCTACCTCTACTGTAATCCACTGTACTCTACCTCTACTGTACTCCACTGTACTCTACCTCTACTGTACTCCACTGTACTCTATCTCTACTGTGCTCCACTGTACTCTATCTCTACTGTACTCCACTGTACTCTACCTCTACTGTACTCCACTGTACTCTATCTCTACTGTGCTCCACTGTACTCTATCTCTACTGTACTCCACTCTACTCTACCTCTACTGTACTCCACTGTACTCTATCTCTACTGTGCTCCACTGTACTCTATCTCTACTGTACTCCACTGTACTCTACCTCTACTGTAATCTACTGTACTCTATCTCTACTCTGCTCCACTGTACTCTATCTCTATTGTGCTCCATTGTACTCCACTGTACTCTACCTCTACTGTGTTCCACTGTACTCTATCTCTACTGTACTCCACTGTTGTCTATCTCTACTGTACTCCAAATTACTCTATCTCTACTGTACTCCACTGTACTCTACTTCTACTCTACTCCTCTGTACTCTACCTCTACTGTACTCCCCTGTACTCTACCTCTACTGTACTCCACTGTACTCTACCTCTACTGTACTCCACTGTACTCTACCTCTACTGTGCTCCACTGTACTCTATCTCTACTGTACTCCACTGTACTCTACCTCTACTGTACTCCACTGTACTCTATCTCTACTGTGCTCCACTGTACTCTATCTCTACTGTAATCCACTGTACTCTACCTCTACTGTGCTCCACTGTACTCTATCTCTACTGTACTCCACTCTACTCTACCTCTACTGTACTCCACTGTACTCTATCTCTACTGTGCTCCACTGTACTCTATCTCTACTGTACTCCACTGTACTCTACCTCTACTGTACTCCACTGTACTCTACCTCTACTGTACTCCACTGTACTCTACCTCTACTGTGCTCCACTGTACTCTATCTCTACTGTGCTCCACTGCACTCCAATGTACTCTACCTCTATTGTACTCCACTGTACTCTACCTCGACTGTGCTCCACTGTACTCTATCTCTACTCTGCTCCACTGTACTCTACCTCTAATGTGCTCCACTGTACTCTATCTCTACTCTGCTCCACTGTACTCTATCTCTATTGTGCACCACTGTACTCCACTGTACTCTATCTCTACTGTGCTCCACTGTACTCTATCTCTACTGTACTCCACTGTACTCTACCTCTACTGTGCTCCACTGTACTATATCTCTACTGTACTCCACTCTACTCTACCTCTACTGTACTCCGCTGTACTCTATCTCTACTGTGCTCCACTGTACTCTATCTCTACTGTACTCCACTCTACTCTACCTCTAATGTGCTCCACTGTACTCTATCTCTACTGTGCTCCACTGTACTCTATCTCTACTGTATGCCACTGTACTCTACCTCTACTGTACTCCACTGTACTCTACCTCTACTGTACTCCACTGTACTCTACCTCTACTGTGCTCCATTGTACTCTATCTCTACTCTACTCCACTGTACTCTACCTCTACTGTACTCCACTGTACTCTTTCTCTACTGTGCTCCACTGTACTCTATCTCTACTGTACTCCACTGTACTCTACCTCTACTGTGCTCCACTGTACTCTACCTCTACTGTACTCCACTCTACTCTACCTCTACTGTACTCCGCTGTACTCTATCTCTACTGTGCTCCACTGTACTCTATCTCTACTGTACTCCACTCTACTCTACCTCTAATGTGCTCCACTGTACTCTATCTCTACTGTGCTCCACTGTACTCTATCTCTACTGTACTCCACTGTACCCTACCTCTACTGTACTCCACTGTACTCTACCTCTACTGTACTCCACTGTACTCTACCTCTACTGTGCTCCACTGTACTCTATCTCTACTGTACTCCACTGTACTCTACCTCTACTGTGCTCCACTGTACTCTATCTCTACTGTACTCCACTGTACTCTACCTCTACTGTGCTCCACTGTACTCTATCTCTACTGTACTCCACTCTACTCTACCTCTACTGTACTCCACTGTACTCTATCTCTACTGTACTCCACTCTACTCTACCTCTACTGTACTCCACTGTACTCTATCTCTACTGTGCTCCACTGTACTCTATCTCTACTGTACTCCACTGTACTCTACCTCTACTGTGCTCCACTGTACTCTACCTCTACTGTACTCCACTCTACTCTACCTCTACTGTAATCCACTGTACTCTATCTCTACTGTACTCCACTCTACCTCTACTGTACTCCACTGTACTCTATCTCTACTGTGCTCCACTGTACTCTATCTCTACTGTACTCCACTGTACTCTACCTCTACTGTAATCTACTGTACTCTATCTCTACTCTGCTCCACTGTACTCTATCTCTATTGTGCTCCACTGTACTCCACTGTACTCTACCTCTACTGTGCTCCACTGTACTCTATCTCTACTGTACTCCACTGTTGTCTATCTCTACTGTACTCCAAAGTACTCTATCTCTACTGTACTCCACTGTACTCTACCTCTACTGTAATCCATTGTACTCTACCTCTACTCTACTCCACTGTACTCTACCTCTACTGTACTCCACTGTACTCTACCTCTACTGTGCTCCACTGTACTCTATCTCTACTGTACTCCACTGTACTCTACCTCTACTGTACTCCACTGTACTCTATCTCTACTGTGCTCCACTGTACTCTATCTCTACTGTACTCCACTGTACTCTACCTCTACTGTGCTCCACTGTACTCTATCTCTACTGTACTCCACTCTACTCTACCTCTACTGTGCTCCACTGTACTCTATCTCTACTGTGCTCCACTGTACTCTATCTCTACTGTACTCCACTGTACTCTACCTCTACTGTACTCCACTGTACTCTACCTCTACTGTACTCCACTGTACTCTACCTCTACTGTGCTCCACTGTACTCTATCTCTACTGTACTCAACTGTACTCTACCTCTACTGTACTCCACTGTACTCTATCTCTACTGTGCTCCACTGTACTCTATCTCTACTGTACTCCACTGTACTCTACCTCTACTGTGCTCCACTGTACTCTATCTCTACTCTACTCCACTCTAATCTACCTCTACTGTACTCCACTGTACTATATCTCTACTGTACTCCACTCTACTCTACCTCTACTGTACTCCACTGTACTCTATCTCTACTGTACTCCACTGTACTCTATCTCTACTGTGATCCACTGTACTCTATCTCTATTGTACTCCACTTTACTCTACCTCTACTGTGCTCCACTGTACTCTATCTCTACTGTACTCCACTCTACTCTACCTCTACTGTACTCCACTGTACTCTATCTCTACTGTGCTCCACTGTACTCTATCTCTACTGTACTCCACTGTACTCTACCTCTACTGTAATCTACTGTACTCTATCTCTACTCTGCTCCACTGTACTCTATCTCTATTGTGCTCCACTGTACTCCACTGTACTCTACCTCTACTGTGCTCCACTGTTGTCTATCTCTACTGTACTCCAAAGTACTCTATCTCTACTGTACTCCACTGTACTCTACCTCTACTCTACTCCACTGTACTTTACCTCTACTGTACTCCACTGTACTCTACCTCTACTGTACTCCACTGTACTCTACCTCTACTGTGCTCCACTGTACTCTATCTCTACTGTACTCCACTGTACTCTACCTCTACTGTACTCCACTGTACTCTATCTCTACTGTGCTCCACTGTACTCTATCTCTACTGTGCTCCACTGCACTCCACTATACTCTATCTCTACTGTACTCCACTGTACTCTATCTCTACTGTGCTCCACTGTACTCTACCTCTACTGTACTCCACTGTACTCTACCTCTACTGTACTCCACTGTACTCTATCTCTACTGTGGTCCACTGTACACTATCTCTACTGTGCTCCACTGCACTCCAATATACTCTACCTTTACTGTACTCCACTGTACTCTACCTCTACTGTGCTCCACTGTACTCTATCTCTACTGTACTCTACTGTACTCTACCTCTACTGTGCTCCACTGTACTCTATATCTACTGTGCTCCACTGTACTCTATCTCTACTGTACTCCACTGTACTCTATCTCTACTGTGCTCCACTGTACTCTATCTCCACTGTACTCTACCTCTACTGTACTCCACTGTACTCTACCTCTACTGTACTCCACTGTACTCTATCTCTACTGTGCTCCACTGTACACTATCTCTACTGTGCTCCACTGCACTCCAATGTACTCTACCTCTACTGTACTCCACTGTACTCTACCTCTACTGTGCTCCACTGTACTCTATCTCTACTGTACTCCACTGTACTCTATCTCTACTGTACTCCACTGTACTCTACCTCTACTGTACTCCACTGTACTCTATCTCTACTGTGCTCCACTGTACTCTATCTCTACTGTGCTCCACTGCACTCCAATGTACTCTACCTCTATTGTACTCCACTGTACCCTACCTCGACTGTGCTCCACTGTACTCTATCTCTACTCTGCTCCACTGTACTCTACCTCTACTGTGCTCCACTGTACCCTATCTCTACTCTGCTCCACTGTACTCTATCTCTATTGTGCTCCACTGTACTCCACTGTACTCTATCTCTACTGTGCTCCACTGTACTCTATCTCTACTGTACTCCACTGTACTCTACCTCTACTGTGCTCCACTGTACTATATCTCTACTGTACTCCACTCTACTCTACCTCTACTGTACTCCGCTGTACTCTATCTCTACTGTGCTCCACTGTACTCTATCTCTACTGTACTCCACTCTACTCTACCTCTAATGTGCTCCACTGTACTCTATCTCTACTGTGCTCCACTGTACTCTATCTCTACTGTACTCCACTGTACTCTACCTCTACTGTACTCCACTGTTCTCTACCTCTACTGTACTCCACTGTACTCTACCTCTACTGTGCTCCACTGTACTCTATCTCTACTGTACTCCACTGTACTCTACCTCTACTGTACTCCACTGTACTCTTTCTCTACTGTGCTCCACTGTACTCTATCTCTACTGTACTCCACTGTACTCTACCTCTACTGTGCTCCACTGTACTCTACCTCTACTGTACTCCACTCTACTCTACCTCTACTGTACTCCGCTGTACTCTATCTCTACTGTGCTCCACTGTACTCTATCTCTACTGTACTCCACTCTACTCTACCTCTACTGTGCTCCACTGTACTCTATCTCTACTGTGCTCCACTGTACTCTATCTCTACTGTACTCCACTGTACCCTACCTCTACTGTACTCCACTGTACTCTACCTCTACTGTACTCCACTGTACTCTACCTCTACTGTGCTCCACTATACTCTATCTCTACTGTACTCCACTGTACTCTACCTCTACTGTACTCCACTGTACTCTATCTCTACTGTGCTCCACTGTACTCTATCTCTACTGTACTCCACTGTACTCTACCTCTACTGTGCTCCACTGTACTCTATCTCTACTGTACTCCACTCTACTCTACCTCTACTGTACTCCACTGTACTCTATCTCTACTGTACTCCACTCTACTCTACCTCTACTGTACTCCACTGTACTCTATCTCTACTGTGCTCCACTGTACTCTATCTCTACTGTACTCCACTGTACTCTACCTCTACTGTGCTCCACTGTACTCTATCTCTACTGTACTCCACTCTACTCTACCTCTACTGTAATCCACTGTACTCTATCTCTACTGTACTCCACTCTACTCTACCTCTACTGTACTCCACTGTACTCTATCTCTACTGTGCTCCACTGTACTCTATCTCTACTGTACTCCACTGTACTCTACCTCTACTGTAATCTACTGTACTCTATCTCTACTCTGCTCCACTGTACTCTATCTCTATTGTGCTCCACTGTACTCCACTGTACTCTACCTCTACTGTGCTCCACTGTACTCTATCTCTACTGTACTCCACTGTTGTCTATCTCTACTGTACTCCAAAGTACTCTATCTCTACTGTACTACACTGTACTCTACCTCTACTGTAATCCACTGTACTCTACCTCTACTGTACTCCACTGTACTCTACCTCTACTGTACTCCACTGTACTCTACCTCTACTGTGCTCCACTGTACTCTATCTCTACTGTACTCCACTGTACTCTACCTCTACTGTACTCCACTGTACTCTATCTCTACTGTGCTCCACTGTACTCTATCTCTACTGTACTCCACTCTACTCTACCTCTACTGTACTCCACTGTACTCTATCTCTACTGTGCTCCACTGTACTCTATCTCTACTGTACTCCACTGTACTCTACCTCTACTGTAATCTACTGTACTCTATCTCTACTCTGCTCCACTGTACTCTATCTCTATTGTGCTCCATTGTACTCCACTGTACTCTACCTCTACTGTGTTCCACTGTACTCTATCTCTACTGTACTCCACTGTTGTCTATCTCTACTGTACTCCAAATTACTCTATCTCTACTGTACTCCACTGTACTCTACTTCTACTCTACTCCTCTGTACTCTACCTCTACTGTACTCCACTGTACTCTACCTCTACTGTACTCCACTGTACTCTACCTCTACTGTACTCCACTGTACTCTACCTCTACTGTGCTCCACTGTACTCTATCTCTACTGTACTCCACTGTACTCTACCTCTACTGTACTCCACTGTACTCTATCTCTACTGTGCTCCACTGTACTCTATCTCTACTGTACTCCACTGTACTCTACCTCTACTGTGCTCCACTGTACTCTATCTCTACTGTACTCCACTCTACTCTACCTCTACTGTACTCCACTGTACTCTATCTCTACTGTGCTCCACTGTACTCTATCTCTACTGTACTCCACTGTACTCTACCTCTACTGTACTCCACTGTACTCTACCTCTACTGTACTCCACTGTACTCTACCTCTACTGTGCTCCACTGTACTCTATCTCTACTGTGCTCCACTGCACTCCAATGTACTCTACCTCTATTGTACTCCACTGTACTCTACCTCGACTGTGCTCCACTGTACTCTATCTCTACTCTGCTCCACTGTACTCTACCTCTAATGTGCTCCACTGTACTCTATCTCTACTCTGCTCCAATGTACTCTATCTCTATTGTGCACCACTGTACTCCACTGTACTCTATCTCTACTGTGCTCCACTGTACTCTATCTCTACTGTACTCCACTGTACTCTACCTCTACTGTGCTCCACTGTACTATATCTCTACTGTACTCCACTCTACTCTACCTCTACTGTACTCCGCTGTACTCTATCTCTACTGTGCTCCACTGTACTCTATCTCTACTGTACTCCACTCTACTCTACCTCTAATGTGCTCCACTGTACTCTATCTCTACTGTGCTCCACTGTACTCTATCTCTACTGTACGCCACTGTACTCTACCTCTACTGTACTCCACTGTACTCTACCTCTACTGTACTCCACTGTACTCTACCTCTACTGTGCTCCACTGTACTCTATCTCTACTCTACTCCACTGTACTCTACCTCTACTGTACTCCACTGTACTCTTTCTCTACTGTGCTCCACTGTACTCTATCTCTACTGTACTCCACTGTACTCTACCTCTACTGTGCTCCACTGTACTCTACCTCTACTGTACTCCACTCTACTCTACCTCTACTGTACTCCGCTGTACTCTATCTCTACTGTGCTCCACTGTACTCTATCTCTACTGTACTCCACTCTACTCTACCTCTAATGTGCTCCACTGTACTCTATCTCTACTGTGCTCCACTGTACTCTATCTCTACTGTACTCCACTGTACCCTACCTCTACTGTACTCCACTGTACTCTACCTCTACTGTACTCCACTGTACTCTACCTCTACTGTGCTCCACTGTACTCTATCTCTACTGTACTCCACTGTACTCTACCTCTACTGTACTCCACTGTACTCTATCTCTACTGTGCTCCACTGTACTCTATCTCTACTGTACTCCACTGTACTCTACCTCTACTGTGCTCCACTCTACTCTATCTCTACTGTACTCCACTCTACTCTACCTCTACTGTACTCCACTGTACTCTATCTCTACTGTACTCCACTCTACTCTACCTCTACTGTACTCCACTGTACTCTATCTCTACTGTGCTCCACTGTACTCTATCTCTACTGTACTCCACTGTACTCTACCTCTACTGTGCTCCACTGTACTCTACCTCTACTGTACTCCACTCTACTCTACCTCTACTGTAATCCACTGTACTCTATCTCTACTGTACTCCACTCTACCTCTACTGTACTCCACTGTACTCTATCTCTACTGTGCTCCACTGTACTCTATCTCTACTGTACTCCACTGTACTCTACCTCTACTGTAATCTACTGTACTCTATCTCTACTCTGCTCCACTGTACTCTATCTCTATTGTGCTCCACTGTACTCCACTGTACTCTACCTCTACTGTGCTCCACTGTACTCTATCTCTACTGTACTCCACTGTTGTCTATCTCTACTGTACTCCAAAGTACTCTATCTCTACTGTACTCCACTGTACTCTACCTCTACTGTAATCCATTGTACTCTACCTCTACTCTACTCCACTGTACTCTACCTCTACTGTACTCCACTGTACTCTACCTCTACTGTGCTCCACTGTACTCTATCTCTACTGTACTCCACTGTACTCTACCTCTACTGTACTCCACTGTACTCTATCTCTACTGTGCTCCACTGTACTCTATCTCTACTGTACTCCACTGTACTCTACCTCTACTGTGCTCCACTGTACTCTATCTCTACTGTACTCCACTCTACTCTACCTCTACTGTGCTCCACTGTACTCTATCTCTACTGTGCTCCACTGTACTCTATCTCTACTGTACTCCACTGTACTCTACCTCTACTGTACTCCACTGTACTCTACCTCTACTGTACTCCACTGTACTCTACCTCTACTGTGCTCCACTGTACTCTATCTCTACTGTACTCAACTGTACTCTACCTCTACTGTACTCCACTGTACTCTATCTCTACTGTGCTCCACTGTACTCTATCTCTACTCTACTCCACTGTACTCTACCTCTACTGTGCTCCACTGTACTCTATCTCTACTCTACTCCACTCTAATCTACCTCTACTGTACTCCACTGTACTATATCTCTACTGTACTCCACTCTACTCTACCTCTACTGTACTCCACTGTACTCTATCTCTACTGTACTCCACTGTACTCTATCTCTACTGTGATCCACTGTACTCTATCTCTATTGTACTCCACTTTACTCTACCTCTACTGTGCTCCACTGTACTCTATCTCTACTGTACTCCACTCTACTCTACCTCTACTGTACTCCACTGTACTCTATCTCTACTGTGCTCCACTGTACTCTATCTCTACTGTACTCCACTGTACTCTACCTCTACTGTAATCTACTGTACTCTATCTCTACTCTGCTCCACTGTACTCTATCTCTATTGTGCTCCACTGTACTCCACTGTACTCTACCTCTACTGTGCTCCACTGTTGTCTATCTCTACTGTACTCCAAAGTACTCTATCTCTACTGTACTCCACTGTACTCTACCTCTACTCTACTCCACTGTACTTTACCTCTACTGTACTCCACTGTACTCTACCTCTACTGTACTCCACTGTACTCTACCTCTACTGTGCTCCACTGTACTCTATCTCTACTGTACTCCACTGTACTCTACCTCTACTGTACTCCACTGTACTCTATCTCTACTGTGCTCCACTGTACTCTATCTCTACTGTGCTCCACTGCACTCCACTATACTCTATCTCTACTGTACTCCACTGTACTCTATCTCTACTGTGCTCCACTGTACTCTACCTCTACTGTACTCCACTGTACTCTACCTCTACTGTACTCCACTGTACTCTATCTCTACTGTGGTCCACTGTACACTATCTCTACTGTGCTCCACTGCACTCCAATATACTCTACCTTTACTGTACTCCACTGTACTCTACCTCTACTGTGCTCCACTGTACTCTATCTCTACTGTACTCTACTGTACTCTACCTCTACTGTGCTCCACTGTACTCTATATCTACTGTGCTCCACTGTACTCTATCTCTACTGTACTCCACTGTACTCTATCTCTACTGTGCTCCACTGTACTCTATCTCCACTGTACTCTACCTCTACTGTACTCCACTGTACTCTACCTCTACTGTACTCCACTGTACTCTATCTCTACTGTGCTCCACTGTACACTATCTCTACTGTGCTCCACTGCACTCCAATGTACTCTACCTCTACTGTACTCCACTGTACTCTACCTCTACTGTGCTCCACTGTACTCTATCTCTACTGTACTCCACTGTACTCTATCTCTACTGTACTCCACTGTACTCTACCTCTACTGTACTCCACTGTACTCTATCTCTACTGTGCTCCACTGTACTCTATCTCTACTGTGCTCCACTGCACTCCAATGTACTCTACCTCTATTGTACTCCACTGTACCCTACCTCGACTGTGCTCCACTGTACTCTATCTCTACTCTGCTCCACTGTACTCTACCTCTACTGTGCTCCACTGTACCCTATCTCTACTCTGCTCCACTGTACTCTATCTCTATTGTGCTCCACTGTACTCCACTGTACTCTATCTCTACTGTGCTCCACTGTACTCTATCTCTACTGTACTCCACTGTACTCTACCTCTACTGTGCTCCACTGTACTATATCTCTACTGTACTCCACTCTACTCTACCGCTACTGTACTCCGCTGTACTCTATCTCTACTGTGCTCCACTGTACTCTATCTCTACTGTACTCCACTCTACTCTACCTCTAATGTGCTCCACTGTACTCTATCTCTACTGTGCTCCACTGTACTCTATCTCTACTGTACTCCACTGTACTCTACCTCTACTGTACTCCACTGTACTCTACCTCTACTGTACTCCACTGTATTCTACCTCTACTGTGCTCCACTGTACTCTATCTCTACTGTACTCCACTGTACTCTACCTCTACTGTACTCCACTGTACTCTATCTCTACTGTGCTCCACTCTACTCTACCTCTACTGTACTCCACTGTACTCTACCTCTACTGTGCTCCACTGTACTCTATCTCTACTGTACTCCACTGTACTCTACCTCTACTGTACTCCACTGTACTCTATCTCTACTGTGCTTCACTGTACTCTATCTCTACTGTACTCCACTGTACTCTACCTCTACTGTGCTCCACTGTACTCTATCTCTACTGTACTCCACTCTACTCTACCTCTACTGTACTCCACTGTACTCTATCTCTACTGTACTCCACTCTACTCTACCTCTACTGTACTCCACTGTACTCTATCTCTACTGTACTCCACTCTACTCTACCTCTACTGTACTCCACTGTACTCTATCTCTACTGTGCTCCACTGTACTCTCTCTCTACTGTACTCCACTGTACTCTACCTCTACTGTACTCTACTGTACTCCACCTCTAATGTGCTCCACTATATTCCACTCTACTCTACCTCTACTGTACTCCACTGTACTCTATCTCTACTGTACTCCACTGTACTCTATCTCTACTGTGCTCCACTGTACTCTATCTCTACTGTACTCCACTGTACTCTATCTCTACTGTACTCCACTCTATTCTACCTCTACTGTACTCCACTCTACTCTATCTCTACTGTACTCCACTCTACTCTACCTCTACTGTACTCCACTGTACTCTATCTCTACTGTGCTCCACTGTACTCTATCTCTACTGTACTCCACTGTACTCTACCTCTACTGTAATCTACTGTACTCTATCTCTACTCTGCTCCACTGTACTCTATCTCTATTGTGCTCCATTGTACTCCACTGTACTCTACCTCTACTGTGTTCCACTGTACTCTATCTCTACTGTACTCCACTGTTGTCTACCTCTACTGTACTCCACTGTACTCTATCTCTACTGTACTCCACTCTACTCTACCTCTACTGTACTCCACTGTACTCTATCTCTACTGTACTCCACTGTACTCTATCTCTACTGTGCTCCACTGTACTCTATCTCTACTGTACTCCACTGTACTCTACCTCTACTGTGCTCCACTGTACTCTATCTCTACTGTACTCCACTCTACTCTACCTCTACTGTACTCCACTGTACTCTATCTCTACTGTGCTCCACTGTACTCTATCTCTACTGTACTCCACTGTACTCTACCTCTACTGTAATCTACTGTACTCTATCTCTACTCTGCTCCACTGTACTCTATCTCTATTGTGCTCCATTGTACTCCACTGTACTCTACCTCTACTGTGTTCCACTGTACTCTATCTCTACTGTACTCCACTGTTGTGTATCTCTACTGTACTCCAAAGTACTCTATCTCTACTGTACTCCACTGTACTCTACTTCTAATCTACTCCTCTGTACTCTACCTCTACTGTACTCCACTGTACTCTACCTCTACTGTACTCCACTGTACTCTACCTCTACTGTACTCCACTGTACTCTACCTCTACTGTGCTCCACTGTACTCTATCTCTACTGTACTCCACTGTACTCTACCTCTACTGTACTCCACTGTACTCTACCTCTACTGTACTCCACTGTACTCTATCTCTAATGTGCTCCACTGTACTCTATCTCTACTCTGCTCCACTGTACTCTATCTCTATTGTGCTCCATTGTACTCCACTGTACTCTACCTCTACTGTGTTCCACTGTACTCTATCTCTACTGTACTCCACTGTTGTGTATCTCTACTGTACTCCAAAGTACTCTATCTCTACTGTACTCCACTGTACTCTACTTCTACTCTACTCCTCTGTACTCTACCTCTACTGTACTCCACTGTACTCTACCTCTACTGTACTCCACTGTACTCTACCTCTACTGTACTCCACTGTACTCTACCTCTACTGTGCTCCACTGTACTCTATCTCTACTGTACTCCACTGTACTCTACCTCTACTGTACTCCACTGTACTCTATCTCTACTGTGCTCCACTGTACTCTATCTCTACTGTACTCCACTGTACTCTACCTCTACTGTGCTCCACTGTACTCTATCTCTACTGTACTCCACTCTACTCTACCTCTACTGTACCCCACTGTACTCTATCTCTACTGTGCTCCACTGTACTCTATCTCTACTGTACTCCACTGTACTCTACCTCTACTGTACTCCACTGTACTCTACCTCTACTGTACTCCACTGTACTCTACCTCTACTGTGCTCCACTGTACTCTATCTCTACTGTGCTCCACTGCACTCCAATGTACTCCACCTCTATTGTACTCCACTGTACTCTACCTCGACTGTGCTCCACTGTACTCTATCTCTACTCTGCTCCACTGTACTCTACCTCTAATGTGCTCCACTGTACTCTATCTCTACTCTGCTCCACTGTACTCTATATCTATTGTGCTCCACTGTACTCCACTGTACTCTATCTCTACTGTGCTCCACTGTACTCTATCTCTACTGTACTCCACTGTACTCTACCTCTACTGTGCTCCACTGTACTATATCTCTACTGTACTCCACTCTACTCTACCTCTACTGTACTCCGCTGTACTCTATCTCTACTGTGCTCCACTGTACTCTATCTCTACTGTACTCCACTCTACTCTACCTCTAATGTGCTCCACTGTACTCTATCTCTACTGTGCTCCACTGTACTCTATCTCTACTGTACTCCACTGTACTCTACCTCTACTGTACTCCACTGTACTCTACCTCTACTGTACTCCACTGTACTCTACCTCTACTGTGCTCCACTGTACTCTATCTCTACTGTACTCCACTGTACTCTACCTCTACTGTACTCCACTGTACTCTTTCTCTACTGTGCTCCACTGTACTCTATCTCTACTGTACTCCACTGTACTCTACCTCTACTGTGCTCCACTGTACTCTACCTCTACTGTACTCCACTCTACTCTACCTCTACTGTACTCCGCTGTACTCTATCTCTACTGTGCTCCACTGTACTCTATCTCTACTGTACTCCACTGTACTCTACCTCTACTGTAATCTACTGTACTCTATCTCTACTCTGCTCCACTGTACTCTATCTCTATTGTGCTCCACTGTACTCCACTGTACTCTACCTCTACTGTGCTCCACTGTACTCTATCTCTACTGTACTCCACTGTTGTCTATCTCTACTGTACTCCAAAGTACTCTATCTCTACTGTACTCCACTGTACTCTACCTCTACTGTAATCCATTGTACTCTACCTCTACTCTACTCCACTGTACTCTACCTCTACTGTACTCCACTGTACTCTACCTCTACTGTGCTCCACTGTACTCTATCTCTACTGTACTCCACTGTACTCTACCTCTACTGTACTCCACTGTACTCTATCTCTACTGTGCTCCACTGTACTCTATCTCTACTGTACTCCACTGTACTCTACCTCTACTGTGCTCCACTGTACTCTATCTCTACTGTACTCCACTCTACTCTACCTCTACTGTGCTCCACTGTACTCTATCTCTACTGTGCTCCACTGTACTCTATCTCTACTGTACTCCACTGTACTCTACCTCTACTGTACTCCACTGTACTCTACCTCTACTGTACTCCACTGTACTCTACCTCTACTGTGCTCCACTGTACTCTATCTCTACTGTACTCAACTGTACTCTACCTCTACTGTACTCCACTGTACTCTATCTCTACTGTGCTCCACTGTACTCTATCTCTACTGTACTCCACTGTACTCTACCTCTACTGTGCTCCACTGTACTCTATCTCTACTCTACTCCACTCTAATCTACCTCTACTGTACTCCACTGTACTATATCTCTACTGTACTCCACTCTACTCTACCTCTACTGTACTCCACTGTACTCTATCTCTACTGTACTCCACTGTACTCTATCTCTACTGTGATCCACTGTACTCTATCTCTATTGTACTCCACTTTACTCTACCTCTACTGTGCTCCACTGTACTCTATCTCTACTGTACTCCACTCTACTCTACCTCTACTGTACTCCACTGTACTCTATCTCTACTGTGCTCCACTGTACTCTATCTCTACTGTACTCCACTGTACTCTACCTCTACTGTAATCTACTGTACTCTATCTCTACTCTGCTCCACTGTACTCTATCTCTATTGTGCTCCACTGTACTCCACTGTACTCTACCTCTACTGTGCTCCACTGTTGTCTATCTCTACTGTACTCCAAAGTACTCTATCTCTACTGTACTCCACTGTACTCTACCTCTACTCTACTCCACTGTACTTTACCTCTACTGTACTCCACTGTACTCTACCTCTACTGTACTCCACTGTACTCTACCTCTACTGTGCTCCACTGTACTCTATCTCTACTGTACTCCACTGTACTCTACCTCTACTGTACTCCACTGTACTCTATCTCTACTGTGCTCCACTGTACTCTATCTCTACTGTGCTCCACTGCACTCCACTATACTCTATCTCTACTGTACTCCACTGTACTCTATCTCTACTGTGCTCCACTGTACTCTACCTCTACTGTACTCCACTGTACTCTACCTCTACTGTACTCCACTGTACTCTATCTCTACTGTGGTCCACTGTACACTATCTCTACTGTGCTCCACTGCACTCCAATATACTCTACCTTTACTGTACTCCACTGTACTCTACCTCTACTGTGCTCCACTGTACTCTATCTCTACTGTACTCTACTGTACTCTACCTCTACTGTGCTCCACTGTACTCTATATCTACTGTGCTCCACTGTACTCTATCTCTACTGTACTCCACTGTACTCTATCTCTACTGTGCTCCACTGTACTCTATCTCCACTGTACTCTACCTCTACTGTACTCCACTGTACTCTACCTCTATTGTACTCCACTGTACTCTATCTCTACTGTGCTCCACTGTACACTATCTCTACTGTGCTCCACTGCACTCCAATGTACTCTACCTCTACTGTACTCCACTGTACTCTACCTCTACTGTGCTCCACTGTACTCTATCTCTACTGTACTCCACTGTACTCTATCTCTACTGTACTCCACTGTACTCTACCTCTACTGTACTCCACTGTACTCTATCTCTACTGTGCTCCACTGTACTCTATCTCTACTGTGCTCCACTGCACTCCAATGTACTCTACCTCTATTGTACTCCACTGTACCCTACCTCGACTGTGCTCCACTGTACTCTATCTCTACTCTGCTCCACTGTACTCTACCTCTACTGTGCTCCACTGTACCCTATCTCTACTCTGCTCCACTGTACTCTATCTCTATTGTGCTCCACTGTACTCCACTGTACTCTATCTCTACTGTGCTCCACTGTACTCTATCTCTACTGTACTCCACTGTACTCTACCTCTACTGTGCTCCACTGTACTATATCTCTACTGTACTCCACTCTACTCTACCTCTACTGTACTCCGCTGTACTCTATCTCTACTGTGCTCCACTGTACTCTATCTCTACTGTACTCCACTCTACTCTACCTCTAATGTGCTCCACTGTACTCTATCTCTACTGTGCTCCACTGTACTCTATCTCTACTGTACTCCACTGTACTCTACCTCTACTGTACTCCACTGTACTCTACCTCTACTGTACTCCACTGTACTCTACCTCTACTGTGCTCCACTGTACTCTATCTCTACTGTACTCCACTGTACTCTACCTCTACTGTACTCCACTGTACTCTATCTCTACTGTGCTCCACTGTACTCTACCTCTACTGTACTCCACTGTACTCTACCTCTACTGTGCTCCACTGTACTCTATCTCTACTGTACTCCACTGTACTCTACCTCTACTGTACTCCACTGTACTCTATCTCTACTGTGCTCCACTGTACTCTATCTCTACTGTACTCCACTGTACTCTACCTCTACTGTGCTCCACTGTACTCTATCTCTACTGTACTCCACTCTACTCTACCTCTACTGTACTCCACTGTACTCTATCTCTACTGTACTCCACTCTACTCTACCTCTACTGTACTCCACTGTACTCTATCTCTACTGTGCTCCACTGTACTCTATCTCTACTGTACTCCACTGTACTCTACCTCTACTGTGCTCCACTGTACTCTATCTCTACTGTACTCCACTCTACTCTACCTCTACTGTAATCCACTGTACTCTATCTCTACTGTACTCCACTCTACTCTACCTCTACTGTACTCCACTGTACTCTATCTCTACTGTGCTCCACTGTACTCTATCTCTACTGTACTCCACTGTACTCTACCTCTACTGTAATCTACTGTACTCTATCTCTACTCTGCTCCACTGTACTCTATCTCTATTGTGCTCCACTGTACTCCACTGTACTCTACCTCTACTGTGCTCCACTGTACTCTATCTCTACTGTACTCCACTGTTGTCTATCTCTACTGTACTCCAAAGTACTCTATCTCTACTGTACTACACTGTACTCTACCTCTACTGTAATCCACTGTACTCTACCTCTACTGTACTCCACTGTACTCTACCTCTACTGTACTCCACTGTACTCTACCTCTACTGTGCTCCACTGTACTCTATCTCTACTGTACTCCACTGTACTCTACCTCTACTGTACTCCACTGTACTCTATCTCTACTGTGCTCCACTGTACTCTATCTCTACTGTACTCCACTCTACTCTACCTCTACTGTACTCCACTGTACTCTATCTCTACTGTGCTCCACTGTACTCTATCTCTACTGTACTCCACTGTACTCTACCTCTACTGTAATCTACTGTACTCTATCTCTACTCTGCTCCACTGTACTCTATCTCTATTGTGCTCCATTGTACTCCACTGTACTCTACCTCTACTGTGTTCCACTGTACTCTATCTCTACTGTACTCCACTGTTGTCTATCTCTACTGTACTCCAAATTACTCTATCTCTACTGTACTCCACTGTACTCTACTTCTACTCTACTCCTCTGTACTCTACCTCTACTGTACTCCACTGTACTCTACCTCTACTGTACTCCACTGTACTCTACCTCTACTGTACTCCACTGTACTCTACCTCTACTGTGCTCCACTGTACTCTATCTCTACTGTACTCCACTGTACTCTACCTCTACTGTACTCCACTGTACTCTATCTCTACTGTGCTCCACTGTACTCTATCTCTACTGTACTCCACTGTACTCTACCTCTACTGTGCTCCACTGTACTCTATCTCTACTGTACTCCACTGTACTCTACCTCTACTGTACTCCACTGTACTCTATCTCTACTGTGCTCCACTGTACTCTATCTCTACTGTGCTCCACTGCACTCCACTATACTCTATCTCTACTGTACTCCACTGTACTCTATCTCTACTGTGCTCCACTGTACTCTACCTCTACTGTACTCCACTGTACTCTACCTCTACTGTACTCCACTGTACTCTATCTCTACTGTGGTCCACTGTACACTATCTCTACTGTGCTCCACTGCACTCCAATATACTCTACCTTTACTGTACTCCACTGTACTCTACCTCTACTGTGCTCCACTGTACTCTATCTCTACTGTACTCTACTGTACTCTACCTCTACTGTGCTCCACTGTACTCTATATCTACTGTGCTCCACTGTACTCTATCTCTACTGTACTCCACTGTACTCTATCTCTACTGTGCTCCACTGTACTCTATCTCCACTGTACTCTACCTCTACTGTACTCCACTGTACTCTACCTCTATTGTACTCCACTGTACTCTATCTCTACTGTGCTCCACTGTACACTATCTCTACTGTGCTCCACTGCACTCCAATGTACTCTACCTCTACTGTACTCCACTGTACTCTACCTCTACTGTGCTCCACTGTACTCTATCTCTACTGTACTCCACTGTACTCTATCTCTACTGTACTCCACTGTACTCTACCTCTACTGTACTCCACTGTACTCTATCTCTACTGTGCTCCACTGTACTCTATCTCTACTGTGCTCCACTGCACTCCAATGTACTCTACCTCTATTGTACTCCACTGTACCCTACCTCGACTGTGCTCCACTGTACTCTATCTCTACTCTGCTCCACTGTACTCTACCTCTACTGTGCTCCACTGTACCCTATCTCTACTCTGCTCCACTGTACTCTATCTCTATTGTGCTCCACTGTACTCCACTGTACTCTATCTCTACTGTGCTCCACTGTACTCTATCTCTACTGTACTCCACTGTACTCTACCTCTACTGTGCTCCACTGTACTATATCTCTACTGTACTCCACTCTACTCTACCTCTACTGTACTCCGCTGTACTCTATCTCTACTGTGCTCCACTGTACTCTATCTCTACTGTACTCCACTCTACACTACCTCTAATGTGCTCCACTGTACTCTATCTCTACTGTGCTCCACTGTACTCTATCTCTACTGTACTCCACTGTACTCTACCTCTACTGTACTCCACTGTACTCTACCTCTACTGTACTCCACTGTACTCTACCTCTACTGTGCTCCACTGTACTCTATCTCTACTGTACTCCACTGTACTCTACCTCTACTGTACTCCACTGTACTCTATCTCTACTGTGCTCCACTGTACTCTACCTCTACTGTACTCCACTGTACTCTACCTCTACTGTGCTCCACTGTACTCTATCTCTACTGTACTCCACTGTACTCTACCTCTACTGTACTCCACTGTACTCTATCTCTACTGTGCTCCACTGTACTCTATCTCTACTGTACTCCACTGTACTCTACCTCTACTGTGCTCCACTGTACTCTATCTCTACTGTACTCCACTCTACTCTACCTCTACTGTACTCCACTGTACTCTATCTCTACTGTACTCCACTCTACTCTACCTCTACTGTACTCCACTGTACTCTATCTCTACTGTGCTCCACTGTACTCTATCTCTACTGTACTCCACTGTACTCTACCTCTACTGTGCTCCACTGTACTCTATCTCTACTGTACTCCACTCTACTCTACCTCTACTGTAATCCACTGTACTCTATCTCTACTGTACTCCACTCTACTCTACCTCTACTGTACTCCACTGTACTCTATCTCTACTGTGCTCCACTGTACTCTATCTCTACTGTACTCCACTGTACTCTACCTCTACTGTAATCTACTGTACTCTATCTCTACTCTGCTCCACTGTACTCTATCTCTATTGTGCTCCACTGTACTCCACTGTACTCTACCTCTACTGTGCTCCACTGTACTCTATCTCTACTGTACTCCACTGTTGTCTATCTCTACTGTACTCCAAAGTACTCTATCTCTACTGTACTACACTGTACTCTACCTCTACTGTAATCCACTGTACTCTACCTCTACTGTACTCCACTGTACTCTACCTCTACTGTACTCCACTGTACTCTACCTCTACTGTGCTCCACTGTACTCTATCTCTACTGTACTCCACTGTACTCTACCTCTACTGTACTCCACTGTACTCTATCTCTACTGTGCTCCACTGTACTCTATCTCTACTGTACTCCACTCTACTCTACCTCTACTGTACTCCACTGTACTCTATCTCTACTGTGCTCCACTGTACTCTATCTCTACTGTACTCCACTGTACTCTACCTCTACTGTAATCTACTGTACTCTATCTCTACTCTGCTCCACTGTACTCTATCTCTATTGTGCTCCATTGTACTCCACTGTACTCTACCTCTACTGTGTTCCACTGTACTCTATCTCTACTGTACTCCACTGTTGTCTATCTCTACTGTACTCCAAATTACTCTATCTCTACTGTACTCCACTGTACTCTACTTCTACTCTACTCCTCTGTACTCTACCTCTACTGTACTCCACTGTACTCTACCTCTACTGTACTCCACTGTACTCTACCTCTACTGTACTCCACTGTACTCTACCTCTACTGTGCTCCACTGTACTCTATCTCTACTGTACTCCACTGTACTCTACCTCTACTGTACTCCACTGTACTCTATCTCTACTGTGCTCCACTGTACTCTATCTCTACTGTACTCCACTGTACTCTACCTCTACTGTGCTCCACTGTACTCTATCTCTACTGTACTCCACTCTACTCTACCTCTACTGTACTCCACTGTACTCTATCTCTACTGTGCTCCACTGTACTCTATCTCTACTGTACTCCACTGTACTCTACCTCTACTGTACTCCACTGTACTCTACCTCTACTGTACTCCACTGTACTCTACCTCTACTGTGCTCCACTGTACTCTATCTCTACTGTGCTCCACTGCACTCCAATGTACTCTACCTCTATTGTACTCCACTGTACTCTACCTCGACTGTGCTCCACTGTACTCTATCTCTACTCTGCTCCACTGTACTCTACCTCTAATGTGCTCCACTGTACTCTATCTCTACTCTGCTCCACTGTACTCTATCTCTATTGTGCACCACTGTACTCCACTGTACTCTATCTCTACTGTGCTCCACTGTACTCTATCTCTACTGTACTCCACTGTACTCTACCTCTACTGTGCTCCACTGTACTATATCTCTACTGTACTCCACTCTACTCTACCTCTACTGTACTCCGCTGTACTCTATCTCTACTGTGCTCCACTGTACTCTATCTCTACTGTACTCCACTCTACTCTACCTCTAATGTGCTCCACTGTACTCTATCTCTACTGTGCTCCACTGTACTCTATCTCTACTGTACGCCACTGTACTCTACCTCTACTCTACTCCACTGTACTCTACCTCTACTGTACTCCACTGTACTCTTTCTCTACTGTGCTCCACTGTACTCTATCTCTACTGTACTCCACTGTACTCTACCTCTACTGTGCTCCACTGTACTCTACCTCTACTGTACTCCACTCTACTCTACCTCTACTGTACTCCGCTGTACTCTATCTCTACTGTGCTCCACTGTACTCTATCTCTACTGTACTCCACTCTACTCTACCTCTACTGTGCTCCACTGTACTCTATCTCTACTGTGCTCCACTGTACTCTATCTCTACTGTACTCCACTGTACCCTACCTCTACTGTACTCCACTGTACTCTACCTCTACTGTACTCCACTGTACTCTACCTCTACTGTGCTCCACTGTACTCTATCTCTACTGTACTCCACTGTACTCTACCTCTACTGTACTCCACTGTACTCTATCTCTACTGTGCTCCACTGTACTCTATCTCTACTGTACTCCACTGTACTCTACCTCTACTGTGCTCCACTGTACTCTATCTCTACTGTACTCCACTCTACTCTACCTCTACTGTACTCCACTGTACTCTATCTCTACTGTACTCCACTCTACTCTACCTCTACTGTACTCCACTGTACTCTATCTCTACTGTGCTCCACTGTACTCTATCTCTACTGTACTCCACTGTACTCTACCTCTACTGTGCTCCACTGTACTCTACCTCTACTGTACTCCACTCTACTCTACCTCTACTGTAATCCACTGTACTCTATCTCTACTGTACTCCACTGTACTCTACCTCTACTGTACTCCACTGTACTCTATCTCTACTGTGCTCCACTGTACTCTATCTCTACTGTACTCCACTGTACTCTACCTCTACTGTAATCTACTGTACTCTATCTCTACTCTGCTCCACTGTACTCTATCTCTATTGTGCTCCACTGTACTCCACTGTACTCTACCTCTACTGTGCTCCACTGTACTCTATCTCTACTGTACTTCACTGTTGTCTATCTCTACTGTACTCCAAAGTACTCTATCTCTACTGTACTCCACTGTACTCTACCTCTACTGTAATCCATTGTACTCTACCTCTACTGTACTCCACTGTACTCTACCTCTACTGTACTCCACTGTACTCTACCTCTACTGTGCTCCACTGTACTCTATCTCTACTGTACTCCACTGTACTCTACCTCTACTGTACTCCACTGTACTCTATCTCTACTGTGCTCCACTGTACTCTATCTCTACTGTACTCCACTGTACTCTACCTCTACTGTGCTCCACTGTACTCTATCTCTACTGTACTCCACTCTACTCTACCTCTACTGTGCTCCACTGTACTCTATCTCTACTGTGCTCCACTGTATTCTATCTCTACTGTACTCCACTGTACTCTACCTCTACTGTACTCCACTGTACTCTACCTCTACTGTACTCCACTGTACTCTACCTCTACTGTGCTCCACTGTACTCTATCTCTACTGTACTCAACTGTACTCTACCTCTACTGTACTCCACTGTACTCTATCTCTACTGTGCTCCACTGTACTCTATCTCTACTGTACTCCACTGTACTCTACCTCTACTGTGCTCCACTGTACTCTATCTCTACTCTACTCCACTCTAATCTACCTCTACTGTACTCCACTGTACTATATCTCTACTGTACTCCACTCTACTCTACCTCTACTGTACTCCACTGTACTCTATCTCTACTGTACTCCACTGTACTCTATCTCTACTGTGATCCACTGTACTCTATCTCTATTGTACTCCACTTTACTCTACCTCTACTGTGCTCCACTGTACTCTATCTCTACTGTACTCCACTCTACTCTACCTCTACTGTACTCCACTGTACTCTATCTCTACTGTGCTCCACTGTACTCTATCTCTACTGTACTCCACTGTACTCTACCTCTACTGTAATCTACTGTACTCTATCTCTACTCTGCTCCACTGTACTCTATCTCTATTGTGCTCCACTGTACTCCACTGTACTCTACCTCTACTGTGCTCCACTGTTGTCTATCTCTACTGTACTCCAAAGTACTCTATCTCTACTGTACTCCACTGTACTTTACCTCTACTCTACTCCACTGTACTTTACCTCTACTGTACTCCACTGTACTCTACCTCTACTGTACTCCACTGTACTCTACCTCTACTGTGCTCCACTGTACTCTATCTCTACTGTACTCCACTGTACTCTACCTCTACTGTACTCCACTGTACTCTATCTCTACTGTGCTCCACTGTACTCTATCTCTACTGTGCTCCACTGCACTCCACTATACTCTATCTCTACTGTACTCCACTGTACTCTATCTCTACTGTGCTCCACTGTACTCTACCTCTACTGTACTCCACTGTACTCTACCTCTACTGTACTCCACTGTACTCTATCTCTACTGTGGTCCACTGTACACTATCTCTACTGTGCTCCACTGCACTCCAATATACTCTACCTTTACTGTACTCCACTGTACTCTACCTCTACTGTACTCTACTGTACTCTACCTCTACTGTGCTCCACTGTACTCTATATCTACTGTGCTCCACTGTACTCTATCTCTACTGTACTCCACTGTACTCTACCTCTACTGTACTCCACTGTACTCTATCTCTACTGTGCTCCACTGTACTCTATCTCTACTGTGCTCCACTGCACTCCAATGTACTCTACCTCTATTGTACTCCACTGTACCCTACCTCGACTGTGCTCCACTGTACTCTATCTCTACTCTGCTCCACTGTACTCTACCTCTACTGTGCTCCACTGTACCCTATCTCTACTCTGCTCCACTGTACTCTATCTCTATTGTGCTCCACTGTACTCCACTGTACTCTATCTCTACTGTGCTCCACTGTACTCTATCTCTACTGTACTCCACTGTACTCTACCTCTACTGTGCTCCACTGTACTATATCTCTACTGTACTCCACTCTACTCTACCTCTACTGTACTCCGCTGTACTCTATCTCTACTGTGCTCCACTGTACTCTATCTCTACTGTACTCCACTCTACACTACCTCTAATGTGCTCCACTGTACTCTATCTCTACTGTGCTCCACTGTACTCTATCTCTACTGTACTCCACTGTACTCTACCTCTACTGTACTCCACTGTACTCTACCTCTACTGTACTCCACTGTACTCTACCTCTACTGTGCTCCACTGTACTCTATCTCTACTGTACTCCACTGTACTCTACCTCTACTGTACTCCACTGTACTCTATCTCTACTGTGCTCCACTGTACTCTACCTCTACTGTACTCCACTGTACTCTACCTCTACTGTGCTCCACTGTACTCTATCTCTACTGTACTCCACTGTACTCTACCTCTACTGTACTCCACTGTACTCTATCTCTACTGTGCTCCACTGTACTCTATCTCTACTGTACTCCACTGTACTCTACCTCTACTGTGCTCCACTGTACTCTATCTCTACTGTACTCCACTCTACTCTACCTCTACTGTACTCCACTGTACTCTATCTCTACTGTACTCCACTCTACTCTACCTCTACTGTACTCCACTGTACTCTATCTCTACTGTGCTCCACTGTACTCTATCTCTACTGTACTCCACTGTACTCTACCTCTACTGTGCTCCACTGTACTCTATCTCTACTGTACTCCACTCTACTCTACCTCTACTGTAATCCACTGTACTCTATCTCTACTGTACTCCACTCTACTCTACCTCTACTGTACTCCACTGTACTCTATCTCTACTGTGCTCCACTGTACTCTATCTCTACTGTACTCCACTGTACTCTACCTCTACTGTAATCTACTGTACTCTATCTCTACTCTGCTCCACTGTACTCTATCTCTATTGTGCTCCACTGTACTCCACTGTACTCTACCTCTACTGTGCTCCACTGTACTCTATCTCTACTGTACTCCACTGTTGTCTATCTCTACTGTACTCCAAAGTACTCTATCTCTACTGTACTACACTGTACTCTACCTCTACTGTAATCCACTGTACTCTACCTCTACTGTACTCCACTGTACTCTACCTCTACTGTACTCCACTGTACTCTACCTCTACTGTGCTCCACTGTACTCTATCTCTACTGTACTCCACTGTACTCTACCTCTACTGTACTCCACTGTACTCTATCTCTACTGTGCTCCACTGTACTCTATCTCTACTGTACTCCACTCTACTCTACCTCTACTGTACTCCACTGTACTCTATCTCTACTGTGCTCCACTGTACTCTATCTCTACTGTACTCCACTGTACTCTACCTCTACTGTAATCTACTGTACTCTATCTCTACTCTGCTCCACTGTACTCTATCTCTATTGTGCTCCATTGTACTCCACTGTACTCTACCTCTACTGTGTTCCACTGTACTCTATCTCTACTGTACTCCACTGTTGTCTATCTCTACTGTACTCCAAATTACTCTATCTCTACTGTACTCCACTGTACTCTACTTCTACTCTACTCCTCTGTACTCTACCTCTACTGTACTCCACTGTACTCTACCTCTACTGTACTCCACTGTACTCTACCTCTACTGTACTCCACTGTACTCTACCTCTACTGTGCTCCACTGTACTCTATCTCTACTGTACTCCACTGTACTCTACCTCTACTGTACTCCACTGTACTCTATCTCTACTGTGCTCCACTGTACTCTATCTCTACTGTACTCCACTGTACTCTACCTCTACTGTGCTCCACTGTACTCTATCTCTACTGTACTCCACTCTACTCTACCTCTACTGTACTCCACTGTACTCTATCTCTACTGTGCTCCACTGTACTCTATCTCTACTGTACTCCACTGTACTCTACCTCTACTGTACTCCACTGTACTCTACCTCTACTGTACTCCACTGTACTCTACCTCTACTGTGCTCCACTGTACTCTATCTCTACTGTGCTCCACTGCACTCCAATGTACTCTACCTCTATTGTACTCCACTGTACTCTACCTCGACTGTGCTCCACTGTACTCTATCTCTACTCTGCTCCACTGTACTCTACCTCTAATGTGCTCCACTGTACTCTATCTCTACTCTGCTCCACTGTACTCTATCTCTATTGTGCACCACTGTACTCCACTGTACTCTATCTCTACTGTGCTCCACTGTACTCTATCTCTACTGTACTCCACTGTACTCTACCTCTACTGTGCTCCACTGTACTATATCTCTACTGTACTCCACTCTACTCTACCTCTACTGTACTCCGCTGTACTCTATCTCTACTGTGCTCCACTGTACTCTATCTCTACTGTACTCCACTCTACTCTACCTCTAATGTGCTCCACTGTACTCTATCTCTACTGTGCTCCACTGTACTCTATCTCTACTGTACGCCACTGTACTCTACCTCTACTCTACTCCACTGTACTCTACCTCTACTGTACTCCACTGTACTCTTTCTCTACTGTGCTCCACTGTACTCTATCTCTACTGTACTCCACTGTACTCTACCTCTACTGTGCTCCACTGTACTCTACCTCTACTGTACTCCACTCTACTCTACCTCTACTGTACTCCGCTGTACTCTATCTCTACTGTGCTCCACTGTACTCTATCTCTACTGTACTCCACTCTACTCTACCTCTACTGTGCTCCACTGTACTCTATCTCTACTGTGCTCCACTGTACTCTATCTCTACTGTACTCCACTGTACCCTACCTCTACTGTACTCCACTGTACTCTACCTCTACTGTACTCCACTGTACTCTACCTCTACTGTGCTCCACTGTACTCTATCTCTACTGTACTCCACTGTACTCTACCTCTACTGTACTCCACTGTACTCTATCTCTACTGTGCTCCACTGTACTCTATCTCTACTGTACTCCACTGTACTCTACCTCTACTGTGCTCCACTGTACTCTATCTCTACTGTACTCCACTCTACTCTACCTCTACTGTACTCCACTGTACTCTATCTCTACTGTACTCCACTCTACTCTACCTCTACTGTACTCCACTGTACTCTATCTCTACTGTGCTCCACTGTACTCTATCTCTACTGTACTCCACTGTACTCTACCTCTACTGTGCTCCACTGTACTCTACCTCTACTGTACTCCACTCTACTCTACCTCTACTGTAATCCACTGTACTCTATCTCTACTGTACTCCACTGTACTCTACCTCTACTGTACTCCACTGTACTCTATCTCTACTGTGCTCCACTGTACTCTATCTCTACTGTACTCCACTGTACTCTACCTCTACTGTAATCTACTGTACTCTATCTCTACTCTGCTCCACTGTACTCTATCTCTATTGTGCTCCACTGTACTCCACTGTACTCTACCTCTACTGTGCTCCACTGTACTCTATCTCTACTGTACTTCACTGTTGTCTATCTCTACTGTACTCCAAAGTACTCTATCTCTACTGTACTCCACTGTACTCTACCTCTACTGTAATCCATTGTACTCTACCTCTACTGTACTCCACTGTACTCTACCTCTACTGTACTCCACTGTACTCTACCTCTACTGTGCTCCACTGTACTCTATCTCTACTGTACTCCACTGTACTCTACCTCTACTGTACTCCACTGTACTCTATCTCTACTGTGCTCCACTGTACTCTATCTCTACTGTACTCCACTGTACTCTACCTCTACTGTGCTCCACTGTACTCTATCTCTACTGTACTCCACTCTACTCTACCTCTACTGTGCTCCACTGTACTCTATCTCTACTGTGCTCCACTGTATTCTATCTCTACTGTACTCCACTGTACTCTACCTCTACTGTACTCCACTGTACTCTACCTCTACTGTACTCCACTGTACTCTACCTCTACTGTGCTCCACTGTACTCTATCTCTACTGTACTCAACTGTACTCTACCTCTACTGTACTCCACTGTACTCTATCTCTACTGTGCTCCACTGTACTCTATCTCTACTGTACTCCACTGTACTCTACCTCTACTGTGCTCCACTGTACTCTATCTCTACTCTACTCCACTCTAATCTACCTCTACTGTACTCCACTGTACTATATCTCTACTGTACTCCACTCTACTCTACCTCTACTGTACTCCACTGTACTCTATCTCTACTGTACTCCACTGTACTCTATCTCTACTGTGATCCACTGTACTCTATCTCTATTGTACTCCACTTTACTCTACCTCTACTGTGCTCCACTGTACTCTATCTCTACTGTACTCCACTCTACTCTACCTCTACTGTACTCCACTGTACTCTATCTCTACTGTGCTCCACTGTACTCTATCTCTACTGTACTCCACTGTACTCTACCTCTACTGTAATCTACTGTACTCTATCTCTACTCTGCTCCACTGTACTCTATCTCTATTGTGCTCCACTGTACTCCACTGTACTCTACCTCTACTGTGCTCCACTGTTGTCTATCTCTACTGTACTCCAAAGTACTCTATCTCTACTGTACTCCACTGTACTTTACCTCTACTCTACTCCACTGTACTTTACCTCTACTGTACTCCACTGTACTCTACCTCTACTGTACTCCACTGTACTCTACCTCTACTGTGCTCCACTGTACTCTATCTCTACTGTACTCCACTGTACTCTACCTCTACTGTACTCCACTGTACTCTATCTCTACTGTGCTCCACTGTACTCTATCTCTACTGTGCTCCACTGCACTCCACTATACTCTATCTCTACTGTACTCCACTGTACTCTATCTCTACTGTGCTCCACTGTACTCTACCTCTACTGTACTCCACTGTACTCTACCTCTACTGTACTCCACTGTACTCTATCTCTACTGTGGTCCACTGTACACTATCTCTACTGTGCTCCACTGCACTCCAATATACTCTACCTTTACTGTACTCCACTGTACTCTACCTCTACTGTACTCTACTGTACTCTACCTCTACTGTGCTCCACTGTACTCTATATCTACTGTGCTCCACTGTACTCTATCTCTACTGTACTCCACTGTACTCTATCTCTACTGTGCTCCACTGTACTCTATCTCCACTGTACTCTACCTCTACTGTACTCCACTGTACTCTACCTCTACTGTACTCCACTGTACTCTATCTCTACTGTGCTCCACTGTACACTATCTCTACTGTGCTCCACTGCACTCCAATGTACTCTACCTCTACTGTACTCCACTGTACTCTACCTCTACTGTGCTCCACTGTACTCTATCTCTACTGTACTCCACTGTACTCTATCTCTACTGTACTCCACTGTACTCTACCTCTACTGTACTCCACTGTACTCTATCTCTACTGTGCTCCACTGTACTCTATCTCTACTGTGCTCCACTGCACTCCAATGTACTCTACCTCTATTGTACTCCACTGTACCCTACCTCGACTGTGCTCCACTGTACTCTATCTCTACTCTGCTCCACTGTACTCTACCTCTTCTGTGCTCCACTGTACCCTATCTCTACTCTGCTCCACTGTACTCTATCTCTATTGTGCTCCACTGTACTCCACTGTACTCTATCTCTACTGTGCTCCACTGTACTCTATCTCTACTGTACTCCACTGTACTCTACCTCTACTGTGCTCCACTGTACTATATCTCTACTGTACTCCACTCTACTCTACCTCTACTGTACTCCGCTGTACTCTATCTCTACTGTGCTCCACTGTACTCTATCTCTACTGTACTCCACTCTACTCTACCTCTAATGTGCTCCACTGTACTCTATCTCTACTGTGCTCCACTGTACTCTATCTCTACTGTACTCCACTGTACTCTACCTCTACTGTACTCCACTGTACTCTACCTCTACTGTACTCCACTGTACTCTACCTCTACTGTGCTCCACTGTACTCTATCTCTACTGTACTCCACTGTACTCTACCTCTACTGTACTCCACTGTACTCTATCTCTACTGTGCTCCACTGTACTCTATCTCTACTGTACTCCACTGTACTCTACCTCTACTGTGCTCCACTGTACTCTATCTCTACTGTACTCCACTCTACTCTACATCTACTGTACTCCGCTGTACTCTATCTCTACTGTGCTCCACTGTACTCTATCTCTACTGTACTCCACTCTACTCTACCTCTACTGTGCTCCACTGTACTCTATCTCTACTGTGCTCCACTGTACTCTATCTCTACTGTACTCCACTGTACTCTACCTCTACTGTACTCCACTGTATTCTACCTCTACTGTACTCCACTGTACTCTACCTCTACTGTGCTCCACTGTACTCTATCTCTACTGTACTCCACTGTACTCTACCTCTACTGTACTCCACTGTACTCTATCTCTACTGTGCTCCACTGTACTCTATCTCTACTGTACTCCACTGTACTCTACCTCTACTGTGCTCCACTGTACTCTATCTCTACTGTACTCCACTCTACTCTACCTCTACTGTACTCCACTGTACTCTATCTCTACTGTACTCCACTCTACTATACCTCTACTCTACTCCACTGTACTCTATCTCTACTGTGCTCAACTGTACTCTATCTCTACTGTACTCCACTGTACTCTACCTCTACTGTGCTCCACTGTACTCTATCTCTACTGTACTCCACTCTACTCTACCTCTACTGTAATCCACTGTACTCTACCTCTACTGTACTCCACTGTACTCTATTTCTACTGTGCTCCACTGTACTCTATCTCTACAGTGCTCCACTGTACTCTATCTCTATTGTGCTCCACTGTACTCCACTGTACTCTACCTCTACTGTACTCCACTGTACTCTACCTCTACTGTTCTCCACTGTACTCTATCTCTACTGTACTCCACTGTAGTCTATCTCTACTGTACTCCACTGTACTCTATCTCTACTGTACTCCACTGTACTCTACCTCTACTGTACTCCACTGTACTCTATCTCTACTGTGCTCCACTGTACTCTATCTCTACTGTGCTCCAGTGCACTCCACTATACTCTATCTCTACTGTACTCCACTGTACTCTATCTCTACTGTGCTCCACTGTACTCTACCTCTACTGTACTCCACTGTACTCTACCTCTACTGTACTCCAATGTACTCTATCTCTACTGTGGTCCACTGTACACTATCTCTACTGTGCTCCACTGCACTCCAATATACTCTACCTCTACTGTACTCCACTGTACTCTACCTCTACTGTTCTCCACTGTACTCTATCTCTACTGTACTCTACTGTACTCTACCTCTACTGTGCTCCACTGTACTCTATGTCTACTCTGATCCACTGTACTCTATCTCTACTGTACTCCACTGTACTCTATCTCTACTGTGCTCCACTGTACTCTATCTCCACTGTACTCTACCTCTACTGTACTCCACTGTACTTTACCTCTACTGTACTCCACTGTACTCTATCTCTACTGTGCTCCACTCTACTCTACCTCTACTGTACTCCGCTGTACTCTATCTCTACTGTGCTCCACTGTACTCTATCTCTACTGTACTCCACTGTACTCTACCTCTACTGTACTCCACTGTACTCTACCTCTACTGTACTCCACTGTACTCTACCTCTACTGTGCTCCACTGTACTCTATCTCTACTGTACTCCACTGTACTCTACCTCTACTGTACTCCACTGTACTCTATCTCTACTGTGCTCCACTGTACTCTATCTCTACTCTACTCCACTGTACTCTACCTCTACTGTGCTCCACTGTACTCTATCTCTACTTTACTCCACTCTACTCTACCTCTACTGTACTCCGCTGTACTCTAGCTCTACTGTGTTCCACTGTACTCTATCTCTACTGTACTCCACTCTACTCTACCTCTACTGTGCTCCACTGTACTCTATCTCTACTGTGCTCCACTGTACTCTATCTCTACTGTACTCCACTGTACTCTACCTCTACTGTACTCCACTGTACTCTACCTCTACTGTACTCCACTGTACTCTACCTCTACTGTGCTCCACTGTACTCTATCTCTACTGTACTCCACTGTACTCTATCTCTACTGTACTCCACTGTACTCTATTTCTACTGTACTCCACTCTACTCTACCTCTACTGTACTCCACTGTACTCTATCTCTACTGTGCTCCACTGTACTCTATCTCTTCTGTACTCCACTGTACTCTACCTCTACTGTAATCTACTGTACTCTATCTCTACTCTGCTCCACTGTACTCTATCTCTATTGTGCTCCACTATACTCCACTGTACTCTATCTCTACTGTACTCCACTGTACTCTACCTCTACTGTACTCCACTGTACTCTTTCTCTACTGTGCTCCACTGTACTCTATCTCTACTGTACTCCACTGTACTCTACCTCTACTGTGCTCCACTGTACTCTATCTCTACTGTACTCCACTCTACTCTACCTCTACTTTACTCCGCTGTACTCTATCTCTACTGTGCTCCACTGTACTCTATCTCTAGTGTGCTCCACTCTACTTTACCTCTACTGTGCTCCACTGTACTCTATCTCTAATGTGCTCCACTGTACTCTATCTCTACTGTACTCCACTGTACTCTACCTCTACTGTACTTCACTGTACTCTACCTCTACTGTACTCCACTGTACTCTACCTCTACTGTGCTCCACTGTACTATATCTCTACTGTACTCCACTCTACTCTACCTCTACTGTACTCCGCTGTACTCTATCTCTACTGTGCTCCACTGTACTCTATCTCTACTGTACTCCACTCTACTCTACCTCTACTGTGCTCCACTGTACTCTATCTCTACTGTGCTCCACTGTACTCTATCTCTACTGTACTCCACTGTACTCTACCTCTACTGTACTCCACTGTACTCTACCTCTACTGTACTCCACTGTACTCTACCTCTACTGTGCTCCACTGTACTCTATCTCTACTGTACTCCACTGTACTCTACCTCTACTGTACTCCACTGTACTCTATCTCTAATGTGCTCCACTGTACTCTATCTCTACTGTACTCCACTGTACTCTACCTCTACTGTGCTCCACTGTACTCTATCTCTACTGTACTCCACTCTACTCTACCTCTACTGTACTCCGCTGTACTCTATCTCTACTGTGCTCCACTGTACTCTATCTCTACTGTGCTCCACTCTACTCTACCTCTACTGTGCTCCACTGTACTCTATCTCTAATATGCTCCACTGTACTCTATCTCTACTGTGCTCCACTGTACTCTATCTCTACTGTACTCCACTGTACTCTACCTCTACTGTACTCCACTGTACTCTACCTCTACTGTACTCCACTGTACTCTACCTCTACTGTGCTCCACTGTACTCTATCTCTACTGTACTCCACTGTACTCTACCTCTACTGTACTCCACTGTACTCTATCTCTAATGTGCTCCACTGTACTCTATCTCTACTGTACTCCACTGTACTCTACCTCTACTGTACTCCACTGTACTCTACCTCTACTGTACTCCACTGTACTCTACCTCTACTGTGCTCCACTGTATTCTATCTCTACTGTACTCCACTGTACTCTACCTCTACTGTACTTCACTGTACTCTATCTCTAATGTGCTCCACTGTACTCTATCTCTACTGTACTCCACTCTACTCTACCTCTACTGTGCTCCACTGTACTCTATCTCTACTGTGCTCCACTGTACTCTATCTCTACTGTACTCCACTGTACTCTACCTCTACTGTACTCCACTGTACTCTACCTCTACTGTACTCCACTGTACTCTACCTCTACTGTGCTCCACTGTACTCTATCTCTACTGTACTCCACTGTACTCTACCTCTACTGTACTCCACTGTACTCTATCTCTAATGTGCTCCACTGTACTCTATCTCTACTGTACTCCACTGTACTCTACCTCTATTGTGCTCCACTGTACTCTATCTCTACTGTACTCCACTCTACTCTACCTCTACTGTACTCCGCTGTACTCTATCTCTACTGTGCTCCACTGTACTCTATCTCTACTGTGCTCCACTCTACTCTACCTATACTGTGCTCCACTGTACTCTATCTCTAATGTGCTCCACTGTACTCTATCTCTACTGTACTCCACTGTACTCTACCTCTACTGTACTCCACTGTACTCTACCTCTACTGTGCTCCACTGTACTCTATCTCTACTGTACTCCACTGTACTCTACCTCTACTGTACTCCACTGTACTCTATCTCTACTGTGCTCCACTGTACTCTATCTCTACTGTACTCCACTGTACTCTACCTCTACTGTGCTCCACTGTACTCTATCTCTACTGTACTCCACTCTACTCTACATCTACTGTACTCCGCTGTACTCTATCTCTACTGTGCTCCACTGTACTCTATCTCTACTGTACTCCACTCTACTCTACCTCTACTGTGCTCCACTGTACTCTATCTCTACTGTGCTCCACTGTACTCTATCTCTACTGTACTCCACTGTACTCTACCTCTACTGTACTCCACTGTATTCTACCTCTACTGTACTCCACTGTACTCTACCTCTACTGTGCTCCACTGTACTCTATCTCTACTGTACTCCACTGTACTCTACCTCTACTGTACTCCACTGTACTCTATCTCTACTGTGCTCCACTGTACTCTATCTCTACTGTACTCCACTGTACTCTACCTCTACTGTGCTCCACTGTACTCTATCTCTACTGTACTCCACTCTACTCTACCTCTACTGTACTCCACTGTACTCTATCTCTACTGTACTCCACTCTACTATACCTCTACTCTACTCCACTGTACTCTATCTCTACTGTGCTCAACTGTACTCTATCTCTACTGTACTCCACTGTACTCTACCTCTACTGTGCTCCACTGTACTCTATCTCTACTGTACTCCACTCTACTCTACCTCTACTGTAATCCACTGTACTCTACCTCTACTGTACTCCACTGTACTCTATTTCTACTGTGCTCCACTGTACTCTATCTCTACAGTGCTCCACTGTACTCTATCTCTATTGTGCTCCACTGTACTCCACTGTACTCTACCTCTACTGTACTCCACTGTACTCTACCTCTACTGTTCTCCACTGTACTCTATCTCTACTGTACTCCACTGTAGTCTATCTCTACTGTACTCCACTGTACTCTATCTCTACTGTACTCCACTGTACTCTACCTCTACTGTACTCCACTGTACTCTATCTCTACTGTGCTCCACTGTACTCTATCTCTACTGTGCTCCAGTGCACTCCACTATACTCTATCTCTACTGTACTCCACTGTACTCTATCTCTACTGTGCTCCACTGTACTCTACCTCTACTGTACTCCACTGTACTCTACCTCTACTGTACTCCAATGTACTCTATCTCTACTGTGGTCCACTGTACACTATCTCTACTGTGCTCCACTGCACTCCAATATACTCTACCTCTACTGTACTCCACTGTACTCTACCTCTACTGTTCTCCACTGTACTCTATCTCTACTGTACTCTACTGTACTCTACCTCTACTGTGCTCCACTGTACTCTATGTCTACTCTGATCCACTGTACTCTATCTCTACTGTACTCCACTGTACTCTATCTCTACTGTGCTCCACTGTACTCTATCTCCACTGTACTCTACCTCTACTGTACTCCACTGTACTTTACCTCTACTGTACTCCACTGTACTCTATCTCTACTGTGCTCCACTCTACTCTACCTCTACTGTACTCCGCTGTACTCTATCTCTACTGTGCTCCACTGTACTCTATCTCTACTGTACTCCACTGTACTCTACCTCTACTGTACTCCACTGTACTCTACCTCTACTGTACTCCACTGTACTCTACCTCTACTGTGCTCCACTGTACTCTATCTCTACTGTACTCCACTGTACTCTACCTCTACTGTACTCCACTGTACTCTATCTCTACTGTGCTCCACTGTACTCTATCTCTACTCTACTCCACTGTACTCTACCTCTACTGTGCTCCACTGTACTCTATCTCTACTTTACTCCACTCTACTCTACCTCTACTGTACTCCGCTGTACTCTAGCTCTACTGTGTTCCACTGTACTCTATCTCTACTGTACTCCACTCTACTCTACCTCTACTGTGCTCCACTGTACTCTATCTCTACTGTGCTCCACTGTACTCTATCTCTACTGTACTCCACTGTACTCTACCTCTACTGTACTCCACTGTACTCTACCTCTACTGTACTCCACTGTACTCTACCTCTACTGTGCTCCACTGTACTCTATCTCTACTGTACTCCACTGTACTCTATCTCTACTGTACTCCACTGTACTCTATTTCTACTGTACTCCACTCTACTCTACCTCTACTGTACTCCACTGTACTCTATCTCTACTGTGCTCCACTGTACTCTATCTCTTCTGTACTCCACTGTACTCTACCTCTACTGTAATCTACTGTACTCTATCTCTACTCTGCTCCACTGTACTCTATCTCTATTGTGCTCCACTATACTCCACTGTACTCTATCTCTACTGTACTCCACTGTACTCTACCTCTACTGTACTCCACTGTACTCTTTCTCTACTGTGCTCCACTGTACTCTATCTCTACTGTACTCCACTGTACTCTACCTCTACTGTGCTCCACTGTACTCTATCTCTACTGTACTCCACTCTACTCTACCTCTACTTTACTCCGCTGTACTCTATCTCTACTGTGCTCCACTGTACTCTATCTCTAGTGTGCTCCACTCTACTTTACCTCTACTGTGCTCCACTGTACTCTATCTCTAATGTGCTCCACTGTACTCTATCTCTACTGTACTCCACTGTACTCTACCTCTACTGTACTTCACTGTACTCTACCTCTACTGTACTCCACTGTACTCTACCTCTACTGTGCTCCACTGTACTATATCTCTACTGTACTTCACTCTACTCTACCTCTACTGTACTCCGCTGTACTCTATCTCTACTGTGCTCCACTGTACTCTATCTCTACTGTACTCCACTCTACTCTACCTCTACTGTGCTCCACTGTACTCTATCTCTACTGTGCTCCACTGTACTCTATCTCTACTGTACTCCACTGTACTCTACCTCTACTGTACTCCACTGTACTCTACCTCTACTGTACTCCACTGTACTCTACCTCTACTGTGCTCCACTGTACTCTATCTCTACTGTACTCCACTGTACTCTACCTCTACTGTACTCCACTGTACTCTATCTCTAATGTGCTCCACTGTACTCTATCTCTACTGTACTCCACTGTACTCTACCTCTACTGTGCTCCACTGTACTCTATCTCTACTGTACTCCACTCTACTCTACCTCTACTGTACTCCGCTGTACTCTATCTCTACTGTGCTCCACTGTACTCTATCTCTACTGTGCTCCACTCTACTCTACCTCTACTGTGCTCCACTGTACTCTATCTCTAATATGCTCCACTGTACTCTATCTCTACTGTGCTCCACTGTACTCTATCTCTACTGTACTCCACTGTACTCTACCTCTACTGTACTCCACTGTACTCTACCTCTACTGTACTCCACTGTACTCTACCTCTACTGTGCTCCACTGTACTCTATCTCTACTGTACTCCACTGTACTCTACCTCTACTGTACTCCACTGTACTCTATCTCTAATGTGCTCCACTGTACTCTATCTCTACTGTACTCCACTGTACTCTACCTCTACTGTACTCCACTGTACTCTACCTCTACTGTACTCCACTGTACTCTACCTCTACTGTGCTCCACTGTATTCTATCTCTACTGTACTCCACTGTACTCTACCTCTACTGTACTTCACTGTACTCTATCTCTAATGTGCTCCACTGTACTCTATCTCTACTGTACTCCACTCTACTCTACCTCTACTGTGCTCCACTGTACTCTATCTCTACTGTGCTCCACTGTACTCTATCTCTACTGTACTCCACTGTACTCTACCTCTACTGTACTCCACTGTACTCTACCTCTACTGTACTCCACTGTACTCTACCTCTACTGTGCTCCACTGTACTCTATCTCTACTGTACTCCACTGTACTCTACCTCTACTGTACTCCACTGTACTCTATCTCTAATGTGCTCCACTGTACTCTATCTCTACTGTACTCCACTGTACTCTACCTCTACTGTGCTCCACTGTACTCTATCTCTACTGTACTCCACTCTACTCTACCTCTACTGTACTCCGCTGTACTCTATCTCTACTGTGCTCCACTGTACTCTATCTCTACTGTGCTCCACTCTACTCTACCTATACTGTGCTCCACTGTACTCTATCTCTAATGTGCTCCACTGTACTCTATCTCTACTGTACTCCACTGTACTCTACCTCTACTGTACTCCACTGTACTCTACCTCTACTGTGCTCCACTGTACTCTATCTCTACTGTACTCCACTGTACTCTACCTCTACTGTGCTCCACTGTACTCTATCTCTACTGTACTCCACTCTACTCTACCTCTACTGTACTCCACTGTACTCTATCTCTACTGTACTCCACTCTACTCTACCTCTACTGTACTCCACTGTACTCTATCTCTACTGTACTCCACTGTACTCTATCTCTACTGTGCTCCACTGTACTCTATCTCTACTGTACTCCACTGTACTCTACCTCTACTGTGCTCCACTGTACTCTATCTCTACTGTGCTCCACTGTACTCTACCTCTACTGTACTCCACTGTACTCTATCTCTACTGTACTCCACTCTACTCTACCTCTACTGTACTCCACTGTACTCTATCTCTACTGTGCTCCACTGTACTCTATCTCTACTGTAATCTACTGTACTCTATCTCTACTCTGCTCCACTGTACTCTATCTCTATTGTGCTCCACTGTACTCCACTGTACTCTACCTCTACTGTGTTCCACTGTACTCTATCTCTACTGTACTCCACTGTTGTCTATCTCTACTGTACTCCAAAGTACTCTATCTCTACTGTACTCCACTGTACTCTACCTCTACTCTACTCCACTGTACTCTACCTCTACTGTACTCCACTGTACTCTACCTCTACTGTACTCCACTCTACTCTACCTCTACTGTACTCCACTGTACTCTACCTCTACTGTGCTCCACTGTACTCTATCTCTACTGTACTCCACTGTACTCTACCTCTACTGTACTCCACTGTACTCTATCTCTACTGTGCTCCACTGTACTCTATCTCTACTGTACTCCACTGTACTCTACCTCTACTGTGCTCCACTGTACTCTACCTCTACTGTACTCCACTGTACTCTACCTCTACTGTGCTCCACTGTACTCTATCTCTACTGTACTCGGCTGTACTCTACCTCTACTGTACTCCACTGTACTCTATCTCTACTGTGCTCGACTGTACTCTATCTCTACTGTACTCCACTGTACTCTACCTCTACTGTGCTCCACTGTACTCTATCTCTACTGTACTCCACTCTACTCTACCTCTACTGTACTCCACTGTACTCTATCTCTACTGTGCTCCACTGTACTCTATCTCTACTGTACTCCACTGTACTCTACCTCTACTGTGCTCCACTGTACTCTATCTCTACTGTACTCCACTGTACTCTATCTCTATTGTGCTCCACTATACTCCACTGTACTCTATCTCTACTGTACTCCACTGTACTCTACCTCTACTGTACTCCACTGTACTCTTTCTCTACTGTGCTCCACTGTACTCTATCTCTACTGTACTCCACTGTACTCTACCTCTACTGTGCTCCACTGTACTCTATCTCTACTGTACTCCACTCTACTCTACCTCTACTTTACTCCGCTGTACTCTATCTCTACTGTGCTCCACTGTACTCTATCTCTAGTGTGCTCCACTCTACTTTACCTCTACTGTGCTCCACTGTACTCTATCTCTAATGTGCTCCACTGTACTCTATCTCTACTGTACTCCACTGTACTCTACCTCTACTGTACTTCACTGTACTCTACCTCTACTGTACTCCACTGTACTCTACCTCTACTGTGCTCCACTGTACTATATCTCTACTGTACTCCACTCTACTCTACCTCTACTGTACTCCGCTGTACTCTATCTCTACTGTGCTCCACTGTACTCTATCTCTACTGTACTCCACTCTACTCTACCTCTACTGTGCTCCACTGTACTCTATCTCTACTGTGCTCCACTGTACTCTATCTCTACTGTACTCCACTGTACTCTACCTCTACTGTACTCCACTGTACTCTACCTCTACTGTACTCCACTGTACTCTACCTCTACTGTGCTCCACTGTACTCTATCTCTACTGTACTCCACTGTACTCTACCTCTACTGTACTCAACTGTACTCTATCTCTAATGTGCTCCACTGTACTCTATCTCTACTGTACTCCACTGTACTCTACCTCTACTGTGCTCCACTGTACTCTATCTCTACTGTACTCCACTCTACTCTACCTCTACTGTACTCCGCTGTACTCTATCTCTACTGTGCTCCACTGTACTCTATCTCTACTGTGCTCCACTCTACTCTACATCTACTGTGCTCCACTGTACTCTATCTCTAATATGCTCCACTGTACTCTATCTCTACTGTGCTCCACTGTACTCTATCTCTACTGTACTCCACTGTACTCTACCTCTACTGTACTCCACTGTACTCTACCTCTACTGTACTCCACTGTACTCTACCTCTACTGTGCTCCACTGTACTCTATCTCTACTGTACTCCACTGTACTCTACCTCTACTGTACTCCACTGTACTCTATCTCTAATGTGCTCCACTGTACTCTATCTCTACTGTACTCCACTGTACTCTACCTCTACTGTACTCCACTGTACTCTACCTCTACTGTACTCCACTGTACTCTACCTCTACTGTGCTCCACTGTATTCTATCTCTACTGTACTCCACTGTACTCTACCTCTACTGTACTTCACTGTACTCTATCTCTAATGTGCTCCACTGTACTCTATCTCTACTGTACTCCACTCTACTCTACCTCTACTGTGCTCCACTGTACTCTATCTCTACTGTGCTCCACTGTACTCTATCTCTACTGTACTCCACTGTACTCTACCTCTACTGTACTCCACTGTACTCTACCTCTACTGTACTCCACTGTACTCTACCTCTACTGTGCTCCACTGTACTCTATCTCTACTGTACTCCACTGTACTCTACCTCTACTGTACTCCACTGTACTCTATCTCTAATGTGCTCCACTGTACTCTATCTCTACTGTACTCCACTGTACTCTACCTCTACTGTGCTCCACTGTACTCTATCTCTACTGTACTCCACTCTACTCTACCTCTACTGTACTCCGCTGTACTCTATCTCTACTGTGCTCCACTGTACTCTATCTCTACTGTGCTCCACTCTACTCTACCTATACTGTGCTCCACTGTACTCTATCTCTAATGTGCTCCACTGTACTCTATCTCTACTGTACTCCACTGTACTCTACCTCTACTGTACTCCACTGTACTCTACCTCTACTGTGCTCCACTGTACTCTATCTCTACTGTACTCCACTGTACTCTACCTCTACTGTGCTCCACTGTACTCTATCTCTACTGTACTCCACTCTACTCTACCTCTACTGTACTCCACTGTACTCTATCTCTACTGTACTCCACTCTACTCTACCTCTACTGTACTCCACTGTACTCTATCTCTACTGTACTCCACTGTACTCTATCTCTACTGTGCTCCACTGTACTCTATCTCTACTGTACTCCACTGTACTCTACCTCTACTGTGCTCCACTGTACTCTATCTCTACTGTGCTCCACTGTACTCTACCTCTACTGTACTCCACTGTACTCTATCTCTACTGTACTCCACTCTACTCTACCTCTACTGTACTCCACTGTACTCTATCTCTACTGTGCTCCACTGTACTCTATCTCTACTGTAATCTACTGTACTCTATCTCTACTCTGCTCCACTGTACTCTATCTCTATTGTGCTCCACTGTACTCCACTGTACTCTACCTCTACTGTGTTCCACTGTACTCTATCTCTACTGTACTCCACTGTTGTCTATCTCTACTGTACTCCAAAGTACTCTATCTCTACTGTACTCCACTGTACTCTACCTCTACTCTACTCCACTGTACTCTACCTCTACTGTACTCCACTGTACTCTACCTCTACTGTACTCCACTGTACTCTACCTCTACTGTACTCCACTGTACTCTACCTCTACTGTGCTCCACTGTACTCTATCTCTACTGTACTCCACTGTACTCTACCTCTACTGTACTCCACTGTACTCTATCTCTACTGTGCTCCACTGTACTCTATCTCTACTGTACTCCACTGTACTCTACCTCTACTGTGCTCCACTGTACTCTACCTCTACTGTACTCCACTGTACTCTACCTCTACTGTGCTCCACTGTACTCTATCTCTACTGTACTCGGCTGTACTCTACCTCTACTGTACTCCACTGTACTCTATCTCTACTGTGCTCGACTGTACTCTATCTCTACTGTACTCCACTGTACTCTACCTCTACTGTGCTCCACTGTACTCTATCTCTACTGTACTCCACTCTACTCTACCTCTACTGTACTCCACTGTACTCTATCTCTACTGTGCTCCACTGTACTCTATCTCTACTGTACTCCACTGTACTCTACCTCTACTGTGCTCCACTGTACTCTATCTCTACTGTACTCCACTCTACTCTACCTCTACTGTACTCCACTGTACTCTATCTCTACTGTACTCCACTCTACTCTACCTCTACTGTACTCCACTGTACTCTATCTCTACTGTGCTCCACTGTACTCTATCTCTACTGTACTCCACTGTACTCTATCTCTACTGTACTCCACTGTACTCTACCTCTACTGTACTCCACTGTAATCTACCTCTACTGTGCTCCACTGTACTCTATCTCTACTGTACTCCACTGTAGTCTATCTCTACTGTACTCCACTGTACTCTATCTCTACTGTACTCCACAGTACTCCACCTCTACTGTACTCCACTGTACTCTATCTCTACTGTGCTCTGCTGTACTCTATCTCTACTGTGCTCCACTGCACTCCACTATACTCTATCTCTACTGTACTCCACTGTACTCTATCTCTACTGTGCTCCACTGTACTCTACCTCTACTGTACTCCACTGTACTCTACCTCTACTGTACTCCACTGTACTCTATCTCTACTGTGGTCCACTGTACACTATCTCTACTTTGCTCCACTGCACTCCACTGTACTCTATCTCTACTGTACTCCACTGTACTCTACCTCTACTGTGCTCCACTGTACTCTATCTCTACTGTACTCTACTGTACTCTACCTCTACTGTGCTCCACTGTACTCTATATCTACTGTGCTCCACTGTACTCTATCTCTACTGTACTCCACTGTACTCTATCTCTACTGTGCTCCACTGTACTCTATCTCCACTGTACTCTACCTCTACTGTACTCCACTGTACTCTACCTCTACTGTACTCCACTGTACTCTATCTCTACTGTGCTCCACTGTACACTATCTCTACTGTGCTCCACTGCACTCCAATGTACTCTACCTCTACTGTACTCCACTGTACTCTACCTCTACTGTGCTCCACTGTACTCTATCTCTACTGTACTCCACTGTACTCTATCTCTACTGTACTCCACTGTACTCTACCTCTACTGTACTCCACTGTACTCTATCTCTACTGTGCTCCACTGTACTCTATCTCTACTGTGCTCCACTGCACTCCAATGTACTCTACCTCTATTGTACTCCACTGTACCCTACCTCGACTGTGCTCCACTGTACTCTATCTCTACTCTGCTCCACTGTACTCTATCTCTATTGTGCTCCACTGTACTCCACTGTACTCTATCTCTACTGTGCTCCACTGTACTCTATCTCTACTGTACTCCACTGTACTCTACCTCTACTGTACTCCACTGTACTCTTTCTCTACTGTGCTCCACTGTACTCTATCTCTACTGTACTCCACTGTACTCTACCTCTACTGTGCTCCACTGTACTCTATCTCTACTGTACTCCACTCTACTCTACCTCTACTTTACTCCGCTGTACTCTATCTCTACTGTGCTCCACTGTACTCTATCTCTACTGTGCTCCACTCTACTTTACCTCTACTGTGCTCAACTGTACTCTATCTCTAATGTGCTCCACTGTACTCTATCTCTACTGTACTCCACTGTACTCTACCTCTACTGTACTCCACTGTACTCTACCTCTACTGTACTCCACTGTACTCTACCTCTACTGTGCTCCACTGTACTATATCTCTACTGTACTCCACTCTACTCTACCTCTACTGTACTCCGCTGTACTCTATCTCTACTGTGCTCCACTGTACTCTATCTCTACTGTACTCCACTCTACTCTACCTCTACTGTGCTCCACTGTACTCTATCTCTACTGTGCTCCACTGTACTCTATCTCTACTGTACTCCACTGTACTCTACCTCTACTGTACTCCACTGTACTCTACCTCTACTGTACTCCACTGTACTCTACCTCTACTGTGCTCCACTGTACTCTATCTCTACTGTACTCCACTGTACTCTACCTCTACTGTACTCCACTGTACTCTATCTCTAATGTGCTCCACTGTACTCTATCTCTACTGTACTCCACTGTACTCTACCTCTACTGTGCTCCACTGTACTCTATCTCTACTGTACTCCACTCTACTCTACCTCTACTGTACTCCGCTGTACTCTATCTCTACTGTGCTCCACTGTACTCTATCTCTACTGTGCTCCACTCTACTCTACCTCTACTGTGCTCCACTGTACTCTATCTCTAATGTGCTCCACTGTACTCTATCTCTACTGTGCTCCACTGTACTCTATCTCTACTGTACTCCACTGTACTCTACCTCTACTGTACTCCACTGTACTCTACCTCTACTGTACTCCACTGTACTCTACCTCTACTGTGCTCCACTGTACTCTATCTCTACTGTACTCCACTGTACTCTACCTCTACTGTACTCCACTGTACTCTATCTCTAATGTGCTCCACTGTACTCTATCTCTACTGTACTCCACTGTACTCTACCTCTACTGTACTCCACTGTACTCTACCTCTACTGTACTCCACTGTACTCTACCTCTACTGTGCTCCACTGTATTCTATCTCTACTGTACTCCACTGTACTCTACCTCTACTGTACTTCACTGTACTCTATCTCTAATGTGCTCCACTGTACTCTATCTCTACTGTACTCCACTGTACTCTATCTCTACTGTACTCCACTCTACTCTACCTCTACTGTGCTCCACTGTACTCTATCTCTACTGTGCTCCACTGTACTCTATCTCTACTGTACTCCACTGTACTCTACCTCTACTGTACTCCACTGTACTCTACCTCTACTGTACTCCACTGTACTCTACCTCTACTGTGCTCCACTGTACTCTATCTCTACTGTACTCCACTGTACTCTACCTCTACTGTACTCCACTGTACTCTATCTCTAATGTGCTCCACTGTACTCTATCTCTACTGTACTCCACTGTACTCTACCTCTACTGTGCTCCACTGTACTCTATCTCTACTGTACTCCACTCTACTCTACCTCTACTGTACTCCGCTGTACTCTATCTCTACTGTGCTCCACTGTACTCTATCTCTACTGTGCTCCACTCTACTCTACCTCTACTGTGCTCCACTGTACTCTATCTCTAATGTGCTCCACTGTACTCTATCTCTACTGTACTCCACTGTACTCTACCTCTACTGTACTCCACTGTACTCTACCTCTACTGTGCTCCACTGTACTCTATCTCTACTGTACTCCACTCTACTCTACCTCTACTGTACTCCACTGTACTCTATCTCTACTGTACTCCACTCTACTCTACCTCTACTGTACTCCACTGTACTCTATCTCTACTGTACTCCACTGTACTCTATCTCTACTGTGCTCCACTGTACTCTATCTCTACTGTACTCCACTGTACTCTACCTCTACTGTGCTCCACTGTACTCTATCTCTACTGTGCTCCACTGTACTCTACCTCTACTGTACTCCACTGTACTCTATCTCTACTGTACTCCACTCTACTCTACCTCTACTGTACTCCACTGTACTCTATCTCTACTGTGCTCCACTGTACTCTATCTCTACTGTACTCCACTGTACTCTACCTCTACTGTAATCTACTGTACTCTATCTCTACTCTGCTCCACTGTACTCTATCTCTATTGTGCTCCACTGTACTCCACTGTACTCTACCTCTACTGTGTTCCACTGTACTCTATCTCTACTGTACTCCACTGTTGTCTATCTCTACTGTACTCCAAAGTACTCTATCTCTACTGTACTCCACTGTACTCTACCTCTACTCTACTCCACTGTACTCTACCTCTACTGTACTCCACTGTACTCTACCTCTACTGTACTCCACTGTACTCTACCTCTACTGTACTCCACTGTACTCTACCTCTACTGTGCTCCACTGTACTCTATCTCTACTGTACTCCACTGTACTCTACCTCTACTGTACTCCACTGTACTCTATCTCTACTGTGCTCCACTGTACTCTATCACTACTGTACTCCACTGTACTCTACCTCTACTGTGCTCCACTGTACTCTATCTCTACTGTACTCCACTGTACTCTACCTCTACTGTACTCCACTGTACTCTATCTCTACTGTGCTCCACTGTACTCTATCTCTACTGTACTCCACTGTACTCTACCTCTACTGTGCTCCACTCTACTCTATCTCTACTGTACTCCACTCTACTCTACCTCTACTGTACTCCACTGTACTCTATCTCTACTGTACTCCACTCTACTCTACCTCTACTGTACTCCACTGTACTCTATCTCTACTGTGCTCCACTGTACTCTATCTCTACTGTACTCCACTGTACTCTACCTCTACTGTGCTCCACTGTACTCTACCTCTACTGTACTCCACTCTACTCTACCTCTACTGTAATGCACTGTACTCTATCTCTACTGTACTCCACTCTACCTCTACTGTACTCCACTGTACTCTATCTCTACTGTGCTCCACTGTACTCTATCTCTACTGTACTCCACTGTACTCTACCTCTACTGTAATCTACTGTACTCTATCTCTACTCTGCTCCACTGTACTCTATCTCTATTGTGCTCCACTGTACTCCACTGTACTCTACCTCTACTGTGCTCCACTGTACTCTATCTCTACTGTACTCCACTGTTGTCTATCTCTACTGTACTCCAAAGTACTCTATCTCTACTGTACTCCACTGTACTCTACCTCTACTGTAATCCATTGTACTCTACCTCTACTCTACTCCACTGTACTCTACCTCTACTGTACTCCACTGTACTCTACCTCTACTGTGCTCCACTGTACTCTATCTCTACTGTACTCCACTGTACTCTACCTCTACTGTACTCCACTGTACTCTATCTCTACTGTGCTCCACTGTACTCTATCTCTACTGTACTCCACTGTACTCTACCTCTACTGTGCTCCACTGTACTCTATCTCTACTGTACTCCACTCTACTCTACCTCTACTGTGCTCCACTGTACTCTATCTCTACTGTGCTCCACTGTACTCTATCTCTACTGTACTCCACTGTACTCTACCTCTACTGTACTCCACTGTACTCTACCTCTACTGTACTCCACTGTACTCTACCTCTACTGTGCTCCACTGTACTCTATCTCTACTGTACTCAACTGTACTCTACCTCTACTGTACTCCACTGTACTCTATCTCTACTGTGCTCCACTGTACTCTATCTCTACTCTACTCCACTGTACTCTACCTCTACTGTGCTCCACTGTACTCTATCTCTACTCTACTCCACTCTAATCTACCTCTACTGTACTCCACTGTACTATATCTCTACTGTACTCCACTCTACTCTACCTCTACTGTACTCCACTGTACTCTATCTCTACTGTACTCCACTGTACTCTATCTCTACTGTGATCCACTGTACTCTATCTCTATTGTACTCCACTTTACTCTACCTCTACTGTGCTCCACTGTACTCTATCTCTACTGTACTCCACTCTACTCTACCTCTACTGTACTCCACTGTACTCTATCTCTACTGTGCTCCACTGTACTCTATCTCTACTGTACTCCACTGTACTCTACCTCTACTGTAATCTACTGTACTCTATCTCTACTCTGCTCCACTGTACTCTATCTCTATTGTGCTCCACTGTACTCCACTGTACTCTACCTCTACTGTGCTCCACTGTTGTCTATCTCTACTGTACTCCAAAGTACTCTATCTCTACTGTACTCCACTGTACTCTACCTCTACTCTACTCCACTGTACTTTACCTCTACTGTACTCCACTGTACTCTACCTCTACTGTACTCCACTGTACTCTACCTCTACTGTGCTCCACTGTACTCTATCTCTACTGTACTCCACTGTACTCTACCTCTACTGTACTCCACTGTACTCTATCTCTACTGTGCTCCACTGTACTCTATCTCTACTGTGCTCCACTGCACTCCACTATACTCTATCTCTACTGTACTCCACTGTACTCTATCTCTACTGTGCTCCACTGTACTCTACCTCTACTGTACTCCACTGTACTCTACCTCTACTGTACTCCACTGTACTCTATCTCTACTGTGGTCCACTGTACACTATCTCTACTGTGCTCCACTGCACTCCAATATACTCTACCTTTACTGTACTCCACTGTACTCTACCTCTACTGTGCTCCACTGTACTCTATCTCTACTGTACTCTACTGTACTCTACCTCTACTGTGCTCCACTGTACTCTATATCTACTGTGCTCCACTGTACTCTATCTCTACTGTACTCCACTGTACTCTATCTCTACTGTGCTCCACTGTACTCTATCTCCACTGTACTCTACCTCTACTGTACTCCACTGTACTCTACCTCTACTGTACTCCACTGTACTCTATCTCTACTGTGCTCCACTGTACACTATCTCTACTGTGCTCCACTGCACTCCAATGTACTCTACCTCTACTGTACTCCACTGTACTCTACCTCTACTGTGCTCCACTGTACTCTATCTCTACTGTACTCCACTGTACTCTATCTCTACTGTACTCCACTGTACTCTACCTCTACTGTACTCCACTGTACTCTATCTCTACTGTGCTCCACTGTACTCTATCTCTACTGTGCTCCACTGCACTCCAATGTACTCTACCTCTATTGTACTCCACTGTACCCTACCTCGACTGTGCTCCACTGTACTCTATCTCTACTCTGCTCCACTGTACTCTACCTCTACTGTGCTCCACTGTACCCTATCTCTACTCTGCTCCACTGTACTCTATCTCTATTGTGCTCCACTGTACTCCACTGTACTCTATCTCTACTGTGCTCCACTGTACTCTATCTCTACTGTACTCCACTGTACTCTACCTCTACTGTGCTCCACTGTACTATATCTCTACTGTACTCCACTCTACTCTACCGCTACTGTACTCCGCTGTACTCTATCTCTACTGTGCTCCACTGTACTCTATCTCTACTGTACTCCACTCTACTCTACCTCTAATGTGCTCCACTGTACTCTATCTCTACTGTGCTCCACTGTACTCTATCTCTACTGTACTCCACTGTACTCTACCTCTACTGTACTCCACTGTACTCTACCTCTACTGTACTCCACTGTATTCTACCTCTACTGTGCTCCACTGTACTCTATCTCTACTGTACTCCACTGTACTCTACCTCTACTGTACTCCACTGTACTCTATCTCTACTGTGCTCCACTCTACTCTACCTCTACTGTACTCCACTGTACTCTACCTCTACTGTGCTCCACTGTACTCTATCTCTACTGTACTCCACTGTACTCTACCTCTACTGTACTCCACTGTACTCTATCTCTACTGTGCTTCACTGTACTCTATCTCTACTGTACTCCACTGTACTCTACCTCTACTGTGCTCCACTGTACTCTATCTCTACTGTACTCCACTCTACTCTACCTCTACTGTACTCCACTGTACTCTATCTCTACTGTACTCCACTCTACTCTACCTCTACTGTACTCCACTGTACTCTATCTCTACTGTACTCCACTCTACTCTACCTCTACTGTACTCCACTGTACTCTATCTCTACTGTGCTCCACTGTACTCTCTCTCTACTGTACTCCACTGTACTCTACCTCTACTGTACTCTACTGTACTCCACCTCTAATGTGCTCCACTATATTCCACTCTACTCTACCTCTACTGTACTCCACTGTACTCTATCTCTACTGTACTCCACTGTACTCTATCTCTACTGTGCTCCACTGTACTCTATCTCTACTGTACTCCACTGTACTCTATCTCTACTGTACTCCACTCTATTCTACCTCTACTGTACTCCACTCTACTCTATCTCTACTGTACTCCACTCTACTCTACCTCTACTGTACTCCACTGTACTCTATCTCTACTGTGCTCCACTGTACTCTATCTCTACTGTACTCCACTGTACTCTACCTCTACTGTAATCTACTGTACTCTATCTCTACTCTGCTCCACTGTACTCTACCTCTACTGTACTCCACTGTACTCCACTCTAATCTACCTCTACTGTACTCTACCTCTACTGTACTCCACTCTACTCTACCTCTACTGTACTCCACTGTACTCTATCTCTACTGTGCTCCACTGTACTCTATCTCTACTGTACTCCACTGTACTCTACCTCTACTGTAATCTACTGTACTCTATCTCTACTCTGCTCCACTGTACTCTATCTCTATTGTGCTCCATTGTACTCCACTGTACTCTACCTCTACTGTGTTCCACTGTACTCTATCTCTACTGTACTCCACTGTTGTCTATCTCTACTGTACTCCAAATTACTCTATCTCTACTGTACTCCACTGTACTCTACTTCTACTCTACTCCTCTGTACTCTACCTCTACTGTACTCCACTGTACTCTACCTCTACTGTACTCCACTGTACTCTACCTCTACTGTACTCCACTGTACTCTACCTCTACTGTGCTCCACTGTACTCTATCTCTACTGTACTCCACTGTACTCTACCTCTACTGTACTCCACTGTACTCTATCTCTACTGTGCTCCACTGTACTCTATCTCTACTGTACTCCACTGTACTCTACCTCTACTGTGCTCCACTGTACTCTATCTCTACTGTACTCCACTCTACTCTACCTCTACTGTACTCCACTGTACTCTATCTCTACTGTGCTCCACTGTACTCTATCTCTACTGTACTCCACTGTACTCTACCTCTACTGTACTCCACTGTACTCTACCTCTACTGTACTCCACTGTACTCTACCTCTACTGTGCTCCACTGTACTCTATCTCTACTGTGCTCCACTGCACTCCAATGTACTCTACCTCTATTGTACTCCACTGTACTCTACCTCGACTGTGCTCCACTGTACTCTATCTCTACTCTGCTCCACTGTACTCTACCTCTAATGTGCTCCACTGTACTCTATCTCTACTCTGCTCCAATGTACTCTATCTCTATTGTGCACCACTGTACTCCACTGTACTCTATCTCTACTGTGCTCCACTGTACTCTATCTCTACTGTACTCCACTGTACTCTACCTCTACTGTGCTCCACTGTACTATATCTCTACTGTACTCCACTCTACTCTACCTCTACTGTACTCCGCTGTACTCTATCTCTACTGTGCTCCACTGTACTCTATCTCTACTGTACTCCACTCTACTCTACCTCTAATGTGCTCCACTGTACTCTATCTCTACTGTGCTCCACTGTACTCTATCTCTACTGTACGCCACTGTACTCTACCTCTACTGTACTCCACTGTACTCTACCTCTACTGTACTCCACTGTACTCTACCTCTACTGTGCTCCACTGTACTCTATCTCTACTCTACTCCACTGTACTCTACCTCTACTGTACTCCACTGTACTCTTTCTCTACTGTGCTCCACTGTACTCTATCTCTACTGTACTCCACTGTACTCTACCTCTACTGTGCTCCACTGTACTCTACCTCTACTGTACTCCACTCTACTCTACCTCTACTGTACTCCGCTGTACTCTATCTCTACTGTGCTCCACTGTACTCTATCTCTACTGTACTCCACTCTACTCTACCTCTAATGTGCTCCACTGTACTCTATCTCTACTGTGCTCCACTGTACTCTATCTCTACTGTACTCCACTGTACCCTACCTCTACTGTACTCCACTGTACTCTACCTCTACTGTACTCCACTGTACTCTACCTCTACTGTGCTCCACTGTACTCTATCTCTACTGTACTCCACTGTACTCTACCTCTACTGTACTCCACTGTACTCTATCTCTACTGTGCTCCACTGTACTCTATCTCTACTGTACTCCACTGTACTCTACCTCTACTGTGCTCCACTCTACTCTATCTCTACTGTACTCCACTCTACTCTACCTCTACTGTACTCCACTGTACTCTATCTCTACTGTACTCCACTCTACTCTACCTCTACTGTACTCCACTGTACTCTATCTCTACTGTGCTCCACTGTACTCTATCTCTACTGTACTCCACTGTACTCTACCTCTACTGTGCTCCACTGTACTCTACCTCTACTGTACTCCACTCTACTCTACCTCTACTGTAATCCACTGTACTCTATCTCTCCTGTACTCCACTCTACCTCTACTGTACTCCACTGTACTCTATCTCTACTGTGCTCCACTGTACTCTATCTCTACTGTACTCCACTGTACTCTACCTCTACTGTAATCTACTGTACTCTATCTCTACTCTGCTCCACTGTACTCTATCTCTATTGTGCTCCACTGTACTCCACTGTACTCTACCTCTACTGTGCTCCACTGTACTCTATCTCTACTGTACTCCACTGTTGTCTATCTCTACTGTACTCCAAAGTACTCTATCTCTACTGTACTCCACTGTACTCTACCTCTACTGTAATCCATTGTACTCTACCTCTACTCTACTCCACTGTACTCTACCTCTACTGTACTCCACTGTACTCTACCTCTACTGTGCTCCACTGTACTCTATCTCTACTGTACTCCACTGTTGTCTATCTCTACTGTACTCCAAAGTACTCTATCTCTACTGTACTCCACTGTACTCTACCTCTACTGTAATCCATTGTACTCTACCTCTACTCTACTCCACTGTACTCTACCTCTACTGTACTCCACTGTACTCTACCTCTACTGTGCTCCACTGTACTCTATCTCTACTGTACTCCACTGTACTCTACCTCTACTGTACTCCACTGTACTCTATCTCTACTGTGCTCCACTGTACTCTATCTCTACTGTACTCCACTGTACTCTACCTCTACTGTGCTCCACTGTACTCTATCTCTACTGTACTCCACTCTACTCTACCTCTACTGTGCTCCACTGTACTCTATCTCTACTGTGCTCCACTGTACTCTATCTCTACTGTACTCCACTGTACTCTACCTCTACTGTACTCCACTGTACTCTACCTCTACTGTACTCCACTGTACTCTACCTCTACTGTGCTCCACTGTACTCTATCTCTACTGTACTCAACTGTACTCTACCTCTACTGTACTCCACTGTACTCTATCTCTACTGTGCTCCACTGTACTCTATCTCTACTCTACTCCACTGTACTCTACCTCTACTGTGCTCCACTGTACTCTATCTCTACTCTACTCCACTCTAATCTACCTCTACTGTACTCCACTGTACTATATCTCTACTGTACTCCACTCTACTCTACCTCTACTGTACTCCACTGTACTCTATCTCTACTGTACTCCACTGTACTCTATCTCTACTGTGATCCACTGTACTCTATCTCTATTGTACTCCACTTTACTCTACCTCTACTGTGCTCCACTGTACTCTATCTCTACTGTACTCCACTCTACTCTACCTCTACTGTACTCCACTGTACTCTATCTCTACTGTGCTCCACTGTACTCTATCTCTACTGTACTCCACTGTACTCTACCTCTACTGTAATCTACTGTACTCTATCTCTACTCTGCTCCACTGTACTCTATCTCTATTGTGCTCCACTGTACTCCACTGTACTCTACCTCTACTGTGCTCCACTGTTGTCTATCTCTACTGTACTCCAAAGTACTCTATCTCTACTGTACTCCACTGTACTCTACCTCTACTCTACTCCACTGTACTTTACCTCTACTGTACTCCACTGTACTCTACCTCTACTGTACTCCACTGTACTCTACCTCTACTGTGCTCCACTGTACTCTATCTCTACTGTACTCCACTGTACTCTACCTCTACTGTACTCCACTGTACTCTATCTCTACTGTGCTCCACTGTACTCTATCTCTACTGTGCTCCACTGCACTCCACTATACTCTATCTCTACTGTACTCCACTGTACTCTATCTCTACTGTGCTCCACTGTACTCTACCTCTACTGTACTCCACTGTACTCTACCTCTACTGTACTCCACTGTACTCTATCTCTACTGTGGTCCACTGTACACTATCTCTACTGTGCTCCACTGCACTCCAATATACTCTACCTTTACTGTACTCCACTGTACTCTACCTCTACTGTGCTCCACTGTACTCTATCTCTACTGTACTCTACTGTACTCTACCTCTACTGTGCTCCACTGTACTCTATATCTACTGTGCTCCACTGTACTCTATCTCTACTGTACTCCACTGTACTCTATCTCTACTGTGCTCCACTGTACTCTATCTCCACTGTACTCTACCTCTACTGTACTCCACTGTACTCTACCTCTACTGTACTCCACTGTACTCTATCTCTACTGTGCTCCACTGTACACTATCTCTACTGTGCTCCACTGCACTCCAATGTACTCTACCTCTACTGTACTCCACTGTACTCTACCTCTACTGTGCTCCACTGTACTCTATCTCTACTGTACTCCACTGTACTCTATCTCTACTGTACTCCACTGTACTCTACCTCTACTGTACTCCACTGTACTCTATCTCTACTGTGCTCCACTGTACTCTATCTCTACTGTGCTCCACTGCACTCCAATGTACTCTACCTCTATTGTACTCCACTGTACCCTACCTCGACTGTGCTCCACTGTACTCTATCTCTACTCTGCTCCACTGTACTCTACCTCTACTGTGCTCCACTGTACCCTATCTCTACTCTGCTCCACTGTACTCTATCTCTATTGTGCTCCACTGTACTCCACTGTACTCTATCTCTACTGTGCTCCACTGTACTCTATCTCTACTGTACTCCACTGTACTCTACCTCTACTGTGCTCCACTGTACTATATCTCTACTGTACTCCACTCTACTCTACCGCTACTGTACTCCGCTGTACTCTATCTCTACTGTGCTCCACTGTACTCTATCTCTACTGTACTCCACTCTACTCTACCTCTAATGTGCTCCACTGTACTCTATCTCTACTGTGCTCCACTGTACTCTATCTCTACTGTACTCCACTGTACTCTACCTCTACTGTACTCCACTGTACTCTACCTCTACTGTACTCCACTGTATTCTACCTCTACTGTGCTCCACTGTACTCTATCTCTACTGTACTCCACTGTACTCTACCTCTACTGTACTCCACTGTACTCTATCTCTACTGTGCTCCACTCTACTCTACCTCTACTGTACTCCACTGTACTCTACCTCTACTGTGCTCCACTGTACTCTATCTCTACTGTACTCCACTGTACTCTACCTCTACTGTACTCCACTGTACTCTATCTCTACTGTGCTTCACTGTACTCTATCTCTACTGTACTCCACTGTACTCTACCTCTACTGTGCTCCACTGTACTCTATCTCTACTGTACTCCACTCTACTCTACCTCTACTGTACTCCACTGTACTCTATCTCTACTGTACTCCACTCTACTCTACCTCTACTGTACTCCACTGTACTCTATCTCTACTGTACTCCACTCTACTCTACCTCTACTGTACTCCACTGTACTCTATCTCTACTGTGCTCCACTGTACTCTCTCTCTACTGTACTCCACTGTACTCTACCTCTACTGTACTCTACTGTACTCCACCTCTAATGTGCTCCACTATATTCCACTCTACTCTACCTCTACTGTACTCCACTGTACTCTATCTCTACTGTACTCCACTGTACTCTATCTCTACTGTGCTCCACTGTACTCTATCTCTACTGTACTCCACTGTACTCTATCTCTACTGTACTCCACTCTATTCTACCTCTACTGTACTCCACTCTACTCTATCTCTACTGTACTCCACTCTACTCTACCTCTACTGTACTCCACTGTACTCTATCTCTACTGTGCTCCACTGTACTCTATCTCTACTGTACTCCACTGTACTCTACCTCTACTGTAATCTACTGTACTCTATCTCTACTCTGCTCCACTGTACTCTATCTCTATTGTGCTCCATTGTACTCCACTGTACTCTACCTCTACTGTGTTCCACTGTACTCTATCTCTACTGTACTCCACTGTTGTCTACCTCTACTGTACTCCACTGTACTCTATCTCTACTGTACTCCACTCTACTCTACCTCTACTGTACTCCACTGTACTCTATCTCTACTGTACTCCACTGTACTCTATCTCTACTGTGCTCCACTGTACTCTATCTCTACTGTACTCCACTGTACTCTACCTCTACTGTGCTCCACTGTACTCTATCTCTACTGTACTCCACTCTACTCTACCTCTACTGTACTCCACTGTACTCTATCTCTACTGTGCTCCACTGTACTCTATCTCTACTGTACTCCACTGTACTCTACCTCTACTGTAATCTACTGTACTCTATCTCTACTCTGCTCCACTGTACTCTATCTCTATTGTGCTCCATTGTACTCCACTGTACTCTACCTCTACTGTGTTCCACTGTACTCTATCTCTACTGTACTCCACTGTTGTGTATCTCTACTGTACTCCAAAGTACTCTATCTCTACTGTACTCCACTGTACTCTACTTCTAATCTACTCCTCTGTACTCTACCTCTACTGTACTCCACTGTACTCTACCTCTACTGTACTCCACTGTACTCTACCTCTACTGTACTCCACTGTACTCTACCTCTACTGTGCTCCACTGTACTCTATCTCTACTGTACTCCACTGTACTCTACCTCTACTGTACTCCACTGTACTCTACCTCTACTGTACTCCACTGTACTCTATCTCTAATGTGCTCCACTGTACTCTATCTCTACTCTGCTCCACTGTACTCTATCTCTATTGTGCTCCATTGTACTCCACTGTACTCTACCTCTACTGTGTTCCACTGTACTCTATCTCTACTGTACTCCACTGTTGTGTATCTCTACTGTACTCCAAAGTACTCTATCTCTACTGTACTCCACTGTACTCTACTTCTACTCTACTCCTCTGTACTCTACCTCTACTGTACTCCACTGTACTCTACCTCTACTGTACTCCACTGTACTCTACCTCTACTGTACTCCACTGTACTCTACCTCTACTGTGCTCCACTGTACTCTATCTCTACTGTACTCCACTGTACTCTACCTCTACTGTACTCCACTGTACTCTATCTCTACTGTGCTCCACTGTACTCTATCTCTACTGTACTCCACTGTACTCTACCTCTACTGTGCTCCACTGTACTCTATCTCTACTGTACTCCACTCTACTCTACCTCTACTGTACCCCACTGTACTCTATCTCTACTGTGCTCCACTGTACTCTATCTCTACTGTACTCCACTGTACTCTACCTCTACTGTACTCCACTGTACTCTACCTCTACTGTACTCCACTGTACTCTACCTCTACTGTGCTCCACTGTACTCTATCTCTACTGTGCTCCACTGCACTCCAATGTACTCCACCTCTATTGTACTCCACTGTACTCTACCTCGACTGTGCTCCACTGTACTCTATCTCTACTCTGCTCCACTGTACTCTACCTCTAATGTGCTCCACTGTACTCTATCTCTACTCTGCTCCACTGTACTCTATATCTATTGTGCTCCACTGTACTCCACTGTACTCTATCTCTACTGTGCTCCACTGTACTCTATCTCTACTGTACTCCACTATACTCTACCTCTACTGTGCTCCACTGTACTATATCTCTACTGTACTCCACTCTACTCTACCTCTACTGTACTCCGCTGTACTCTATCTCTACTGTGCTCCACTGTACTCTATCTCTACTGTACTCCACTCTACTCTACCTCTAATGTGCTCCACTGTACTCTATCTCTACTGTGCTCCACTGTACTCTATCTCTACTGTACTCCACTGTACTCTACCTCTACTGTACTCCACTGTACTCTACCTCTACTGTACTCCACTGTACTCTACCTCTACTGTGCTCCACTGTACTCTATCTCTACTGTACTCCACTGTACTCTACCTCTACTGTACTCCACTGTACTCTTTCTCTACTGTGCTCCACTGTACTCTATCTCTACTGTACTCCACTGTACTCTACCTCTACTGTGCTCCACTGTACTCTACCTCTACTGTACTCCACTCTACTCTACCTCTACTGTACTCCGCTGTACTCTATCTCTACTGTGCTCCACTGTACTCTATCTCTACTGTACTCCACTGTACTCTACCTCTACTGTAATCTACTGTACTCTATCTCTACTCTGCTCCACTGTACTCTATCTCTATTGTGCTCCACTGTACTCCACTGTACTCTACCTCTACTGTGCTCCACTGTACTCTATCTCTACTGTACTCCACTGTTGTCTATCTCTACTGTACTCCAAAGTACTCTATCTCTACTGTACTCCACTGTACTCTACCTCTACTGTAATCCATTGTACTCTACCTCTACTCTACTCCACTGTACTCTACCTCTACTGTACTCCACTGTACTCTACCTCTACTGTGCTCCACTGTACTCTATCTCTACTGTACTCCACTGTACTCTACCTCTACTGTACTCCACTGTACTCTATCTCTACTGTGCTCCACTGTACTCTATCTCTACTGTACTCCACTGTACTCTACCTCTACTGTGCTCCACTGTACTCTATCTCTACTGTACTCCACTCTACTCTACCTCTACTGTGCTCCACTGTACTCTATCTCTACTGTGCTCCACTGTACTCTATCTCTACTGTACTCCACTGTACTCTACCTCTACTGTACTCCACTGTACTCTACCTCTACTGTACTCCACTGTACTCTACCTCTACTGTGCTCCACTGTACTCTATCTCTACTGTACTCAACTGTACTCTACCTCTACTGTACTCCACTGTACTCTATCTCTACTGTGCTCCACTGTACTCTATCTCTACTGTACTCCACTGTACTCTACCTCTACTGTGCTCCACTGTACTCTATCTCTACTCTACTCCACTCTAATCTACCTCTACTGTACTCCACTGTACTATATCTCTACTGTACTCCACTCTACTCTACCTCTACTGTACTCCACTGTACTCTATCTCTACTGTACTCCACTGTACTCTATCTCTACTGTGATCCACTGTACTCTATCTCTATTGTACTCCACTTTACTCTACCTCTACTGTGCTCCACTGTACTCTATCTCTACTGTACTCCACTCTACTCTACCTCTACTGTACTCCACTGTACTCTATCTCTACTGTGCTCCACTGTACTCTATCTCTACTGTACTCCACTGTACTCTACCTCTACTGTAATCTACTGTACTCTATCTCTACTCTGCTCCACTGTACTCTATCTCTATTGTGCTCCACTGTACTCCACTGTACTCTACCTCTACTGTGCTCCACTGTTGTCTATCTCTACTGTACTCCAAAGTACTCTATCTCTACTGTACTCCACTGTACTCTACCTCTACTCTACTCCACTGTACTTTACCTCTACTGTACTCCACTGTACTCTACCTCTACTGTACTCCACTGTACTCTACCTCTACTGTGCTCCACTGTACTCTATCTCTACTGTACTCCACTGTACTCTACCTCTACTGTACTCCACTGTACTCTATCTCTACTGTGCTCCACTGTACTCTATCTCTACTGTGCTCCACTGCACTCCACTATACTCTATCTCTACTGTACTCCACTGTACTCTATCTCTACTGTGCTCCACTGTACTCTACCTCTACTGTACTCCACTGTACTCTACCTCTACTGTACTCCACTGTACTCTATCTCTACTGTGGTCCACTGTACACTATCTCTACTGTGCTCCACTGCACTCCAATATACTCTACCTTTACTGTACTCAACTGTACTCTACCTCTACTGTGCTCCACTGTACTCTATCTCTACTGTACTCTACTGTACTCTACCTCTACTGTGCTCCACTGTACTCTATATCTACTGTGCTCCACTGTACTCTATCTCTACTGTACTCCACTGTACTCTATCTCTACTGTGCTCCACTGTACTCTATCTCCACTGTACTCTACCTCTACTGTACTCCACTGTACTCTACCTCTATTGTACTCCACTGTACTCTATCTCTACTGTGCTCCACTGTACACTATCTCTACTGTGCTCCACTGCACTCCAATGTACTCTACCTCTACTGTACTCCACTGTACTCTACCTCTACTGTGCTCCACTGTACTCTATCTCTACTGTACTCCACTGTACTCTATCTCTACTGTACTCCACTGTACTCTACCTCTACTGTACTCCACTGTACTCTATCTCTACTGTGCTCCACTGTACTCTATCTCTACTGTGCTCCACTGCACTCCAATGTACTCTACCTCTATTGTACTCCACTGTACCCTACCTCGACTGTGCTCCACTGTACTCTATCTCTACTCTGCTCCACTGTACTCTACCTCTACTGTGCTCCACTGTACCCTATCTCTACTCTGCTCCACTGTACTCTATCTCTATTGTGCTCCACTGTACTCCACTGTACTCTATCTCTACTGTGCTCCACTGTACTCTATCTCTACTGTACTCCACTGTACTCTACCTCTACTGTGCTCCACTGTACTATATCTCTACTGTACTCCACTCTACTCTACCTCTACTGTACTCCGCTGTACTCTATCTCTACTGTGCTCCACTGTACTCTATCTCTACTGTACTCCACTCTACTCTACCTCTAATGTGCTCCACTGTACTCTATCTCTACTGTGCTCCACTGTACTCTACCTCTACTGTACTCCACTGTACTCTACCTCTACTGTACTCCACTGTACTCTACCTCTACTGTGCTCCACTGTACTCTATCTCTACTGTACTCCACTGTACTCTACCTCTACTGTACTCCACTGTACTCTATCTCTACTGTGCTCCACTGTACTCTACCTCTACTGTACTCCACTGTACTCTACCTCTACTGTGCTCCACTGTACTCTATCTCTACTGTACTCCACTGTACTCTACCTCTACTGTACTCCACTGTACTCTATCTCTACTGTGCTCCACTGTACTCTATCTCTACTGTACTCCACTGTACTCTACCTCTACTGTGCTCCACTGTACTCTATCTCTACTGTACTCCACTCTACTCTACCTCTACTGTACTCCACTGTACTCTATCTCTACTGTACTCCACTCTACTCTACCTCTACTGTACTCCACTGTACTCTATCTCTACTGTGCTCCACTGTACTCTATCTCTACTGTACTCCACTGTACTCTACCTCTACTGTGCTCCACTGTACTCTATCTCTACTGTACTCCACTCTACTCTACCTCTACTGTAATCCACTGTACTCTATCTCTACTGTACTCCACTCTACTCTACCTCTACTGTACTCCACTGTACTCTATCTCTACTGTGCTCCACTGTACTCTATCTCTACTGTACTCCACTGTACTCTACCTCTACTGTAATCTACTGTACTCTATCTCTACTCTGCTCCACTGTACTCTATCTCTATTGTGCTCCACTGTACTCCACTGTACTCTACCTCTACTGTGCTCCACTGTACTCTATCTCTACTGTACTCCACTGTTGTCTATCTCTACTGTACTCCAAAGTACTCTATCTCTACTGTACTACACTGTACTCTACCTCTACTGTAATCCACTGTACTCTACCTCTACTGTACTCCACTGTACTCTACCTCTACTGTACTCCACTGTACTCTACCTCTACTGTGCTCCACTGTACTCTATCTCTACTGTACTCCACTGTACTCTACCTCTACTGTACTCCACTGTACTCTATCTCTACTGTGCTCCACTGTACTCTATCTCTACTGTACTCCACTCTACTCTACCTCTACTGTACTCCACTGTACTCTATCTCTACTGTGCTCCACTGTACTCTATCTCTACTGTACTCCACTGTACTCTACCTCTACTGTAATCTACTGTACTCTATCTCTACTCTGCTCCACTGTACTCTATCTCTATTGTGCTCCATTGTACTCCACTGTACTCTACCTCTACTGTGTTCCACTGTACTCTATCTCTACTGTACTCCACTGTTGTCTATCTCTACTGTACTCCAAATTACTCTATCTCTACTGTACTCCACTGTACTCTACTTCTACTCTACTCCTCTGTACTCTACCTCTACTGTACTCCACTGTACTCTACCTCTACTGTACTCCACTGTACTCTACCTCTACTGTACTCCACTGTACTCTACCTCTACTGTGCTCCACTGTACTCTATCTCTACTGTACTCCACTGTACTCTACCTCTACTGTACTCCACTGTACTCTATCTCTACTGTGCTCCACTGTACTCTATCTCTACTGTACTCCACTGTACTCTACCTCTACTGTGCTCCACTGTACTCTATCTCTACTGTACTCCACTCTACTCTACCTCTACTGTACTCCACTGTACTCTATCTCTACTGTGCTCCACTGTACTCTATCTCTACTGTACTCCACTGTACTCTACCTCTACTGTACTCCACTGTACTCTACCTCTACTGTACTCCACTGTACTCTACCTCTACTGTGCTCCACTGTACTCTATCTCTACTGTGCTCCACTGCACTCCAATGTACTCTACCTCTATTGTACTCCACTGTACTCTACCTCGACTGTGCTCCACTGTACTCTATCTCTACTCTGCTCCACTGTACTCTACCTCTAATGTGCTCCACTGTACTCTATCTCTACTCTGCTCCACTGTACTCTATCTCTATTGTGCACCACTGTACTCCACTGTACTCTATCTCTACTGTGCTCCACTGTACTCTATCTCTACTGTACTCCACTGTACTCTACCTCTACTGTGCTCCACTGTACTATATCTCTACTGTACTCCACTCTACTCTACCTCTACTGTACTCCGCTGTACTCTATCTCTACTGTGCTCCACTGTACTCTATCTCTACTGTACTCCACTCTACTCTACCTCTAATGTGCTCCACTGTACTCTATCTCTGCTGTGCTTCACTGTACTCTATCTCTACTGTACGCCACTGTACTCTACCTCTACTCTACTCCACTGTACTCTACCTCTACTGTACTCCACTGTACTCTTTCTCTACTGTGCTCCACTGTACTCTATCTCTACTGTACTCCACTGTACTCTACCTCTACTGTGCTCCACTGTACTCTACCTCTACTGTACTCCACTCTACTCTACCTCTACTGTACTCCGCTGTACTCTATCTCTACTGTGCTCCACTGTACTCTATCTCTACTGTACTCCACTCTACTCTACCTCTACTGTGCTCCACTGTACTCTATCTCTACTGTGCTCCACTGTACTCTATCTCTACTGTACTCCACTGTACCCTACCTCTACTGTACTCCACTGTACTCTACCTCTACTGTACTCCACTGTACTCTACCTCTACTGTGCTCCACTGTACTCTATCTCTACTGTACTCCACTGTACTCTACCTCTACTGTACTCCACTGTACTCTATCTCTACTGTGCTCCACTGTACTCTATCTCTACTGTACTCCACTGTACTCTACCTCTACTGTGCTCCACTGTACTCTATCTCTACTGTACTCCACTCTACTCTACCTCTACTGTACTCCACTGTACTCTATCTCTACTGTACTCCACTCTACTCTACCTCTACTGTACTCCACTGTACTCTATCTCTACTGTGCTCCACTGTACTCTATCTCTACTGTACTCCACTGTACTCTACCTCTACTGTGCTCCACTGTACTCTACCTCTACTGTACTCCACTCTACTCTACCTCTACTGTAATCCACTGTACTCTATCTCTACTGTACTCCACTGTACTCTACCTCTACTGTACTCCACTGTACTCTATCTCTACTGTGCTCCACTGTACTCTATCTCTACTGTACTCCACTGTACTCTACCTCTACTGTAATCTACTGTACTCTATCTCTACTCTGCTCCACTGTACTCTATCTCTATTGTGCTCCACTGTACTCCACTGTACTCTACCTCTACTGTGCTCCACTGTACTCTATCTCTACTGTACTTCACTGTTGTCTATCTCTACTGTACTCCAAAGTACTCTATCTCTACTGTACTCCACTGTACTCTACCTCTACTGTAATCCATTGTACTCTACCTCTACTGTACTCCACTGTACTCTACCTCTACTGTACTCCACTGTACTCTACCTCTACTGTGCTCCACTGTACTCTATCTCTACTGTACTCCACTGTACTCTACCTCTACTGTACTCCACTGTACTCTATCTCTACTGTGCTCCACTGTACTCTATCTCTACTGTACTCCACTGTACTCTACCTCTACTGTGCTCCACTGTACTCTATCTCTACTGTACTCCACTCTACTCTACCTCTACTGTGCTCCACTGTACTCTATCTCTACTGTGCTCCACTGTATTCTATCTCTACTGTACTCCACTGTACTCTACCTCTACTGTACTCCACTGTACTCTACCTCTACTGTACTCCACTGTACTCTACCTCTACTGTGCTCCACTGTACTCTATCTCTACTGTACTCAACTGTACTCTACCTCTACTGTACTCCACTGTACTCTATCTCTACTGTGCTCCACTGTACTCTATCTCTACTGTACTCCACTGTACTCTACCTCTACTGTGCTCCACTGTACTCTATCTCTACTCTACTCCACTCTAATCTACCTCTACTGTACTCCACTGTACTATATCTCTACTGTACTCCACTCTACTCTACCTCTACTGTACTCCACTGTACTCTATCTCTACTGTACTCCACTGTACTCTATCTCTACTGTGATCCACTGTACTCTATCTCTATTGTACTCCACTTTACTCTACCTCTACTGTGCTCCACTGTACTCTATCTCTACTGTACTCCACTCTACTCTACCTCTACTGTACTCCACTGTACTCTATCTCTACTGTGCTCCACTGTACTCTATCTCTACTGTACTCCACTGTACTCTACCTCTACTGTAATCTACTGTACTCTATCTCTACTCTGCTCCACTGTACTCTATCTCTATTGTGCTCCACTGTACTCCACTGTACTCTACCTCTACTGTGCTCCACTGTTGTCTATCTCTACTGTACTCCAAAGTACTCTATCTCTACTGTACTCCACTGTACTTTACCTCTACTCTACTCCACTGTACTTTACCTCTACTGTACTCCACTGTACTCTACCTCTACTGTACTCCACTGTACTCTACCTCTACTGTGCTCCACTGTACTCTATCTCTACTGTACTCCACTGTACTCTACCTCTACTGTACTCCACTGTACTCTATCTCTACTGTGCTCCACTGTACTCTATCTCTACTGTGCTCCACTGCACTCCACTATACTCTATCTCTACTGTACTCCACTGTACTCTATCTCTACTGTGCTCCACTGTACTCTACCTCTACTGTACTCCACTGTTATCTACCTCTACTGTACTCCACTGTACTCTATCTCTACTGTGGTCCACTGTACACTATCTCTACTGTGCTCCACTGCACTCCAATATACTCTACCTTTACTGTACTCCACTGTACTCTACCTCTACTGTACTCTACTGTACTCTACCTCTACTGTGCTCCACTGTACTCTATATCTACTGTGCTCCACTGTACTCTATCTCTACTGTACTCCACTGTACTCTATCTCTACTGTGCTCCACTGTACTCTATCTCCACTGTACTCTACCTCTACTGTACTCCACTGTACTCTACCTCTACTGTACTCCACTGTACTCTATCTCTACTGTGCTCCACTGTACACTATCTCTACTGTGCTCCACTGCACTCCAATGTACTCTACCTCTACTGTACTCCACTGTACTCTACCTCTACTGTGCTCCACTGTACTCTATCTCTACTGTACTCCACTGTACTCTATCTCTACTGTACTCCACTGTACTCTACCTCTACTGTACTCCACTGTACTCTATCTCTACTGTGCTCCACTGTACTCTATCTCTACTGTGCTCCACTGCACTCCAATGTACTCTACCTCTATTGTACTCCACTGTACCCTACCTCGACTGTGCTCCACTGTACTCTATCTCTACTCTGCTCCACTGTACTCTACCTCTTCTGTGCTCCACTGTACCCTATCTCTACTCTGCTCCACTGTACTCTATCTCTATTGTGCTCCACTGTACTCCACTGTACTCTATCTCTACTGTGCTCCACTGTACTCTATCTCTACTGTACTCCACTGTACTCTACCTCTACTGTGCTCCACTGTACTATATCTCTACTGTACTCCACTCTACTCTACCTCTACTGTACTCCGCTGTACTCTATCTCTACTGTGCTCCACTGTACTCTATCTCTACTGTACTCCACTCTACTCTACCTCTAATGTGCTCCACTGTACTCTATCTCTACTGTGCTCCACTGTACTCTATCTCTACTGTACTCCACTGTACTCTACCTCTACTGTACTCCACTGTACTCTACCTCTACTGTACTCCACTGTACTCTACCTCTACTGTGCTCCACTGTACTCTATCTCTACTGTACTCCACTGTACTCTACCTCTACTGTACTCCACTGTACTCTATCTCTACTGTGCTCCACTGTACTCTATCTCTACTGTACTCCACTGTACTCTACCTCTACTGTGCTCCACTGTACTCTATCTCTACTGTACTCCACTCTACTCTACATCTACTGTACTCCGCTGTACTCTATCTCTACTGTGCTCCACTGTACTCTATCTCTACTGTACTCCACTCTACTCTACCTCTACTGTGCTCCACTGTACTCTATCTCTACTGTGCTCCACTGTACTCTATCTCTACTGTACTCCACTGTACTCTACCTCTACTGTACTCCACTGTACTCTATCTCTACTGTGCTCCACTGTACTCTATCTCTACTGTACTCCACTGTACTCTACCTCTACTGTGCTCCACTGTACTCTATCTCTACTGTACTCCACTCTACTCTACCTCTACTGTACTCCACTGTACTCTATCTCTACTGTACTCCACTCTACTATACCTCTACTCTACTCCACTGTACTCTATCTCTACTGTGCTCAACTGTACTCTATCTCTACTGTACTCCACTGTACTCTACCTCTACTGTGCTCCACTGTACTCTATCTCTACTGTACTCCACTCTACTCTACCTCTACTGTAATCCACTGTACTCTACCTCTACTGTACTCCACTGTACTCTATTTCTACTGTGCTCCACTGTACTCTATCTCTACAGTGCTCCACTGTACTCTATCTCTATTGTGCTCCACTGTACTCCACTGTACTCTACCTCTACTGTGCTCCACTGTACTCTATCTCTACTGTACTCCACTGTACTCTACCTCTACTGTACTCCACTGTACTCTACCTCTACTGTTCTCCACTGTACTCTATCTCTACTGTACTCCACTGTAGTCTATCTCTACTGTACTCCACTGTACTCTATCTCTACTGTACTCCACTGTACTCTACCTCTACTGTACTCCACTGTACTCTATCTCTACTGTGCTCCACTGTACTCTATCTCTACTGTGCTCCAGTGCACTCCACTATACTCTATCTCTACTGTACTCCACTGTACTCTATCTCTACTGTGCTCCACTGTACTCTACCTCTACTGTACTCCACTGTACTCTACCTCTACTGTACTCCAATGTACTCTATCTCTACTGTGGTCCACTGTACACTATCTCTACTGTGCTCCACTGCACTCCAATATACTCTACCTCTACTGTACTCCACTGTACTCTACCTCTACTGTTCTCCACTGTACTCTATCTCTACTGTACTCTACTGTACTCTACCTCTACTGTGCTCCACTGTACTCTATGTCTACTCTGATCCACTGTACTCTATCTCTACTGTACTCCACTGTACTCTATCTCTACTGTGCTCCACTGTACTCTATCTCCACTGTACTCTACCTCTACTGTACTCCACTGTACTTTACCTCTACTGTACTCCACTGTACTCTATCTCTACTGTGCTCCACTCTACTCTACCTCTACTGTACTCCGCTGTACTCTATCTCTACTGTGCTCCACTGTACTCTATCTCTACTGTACTCCACTGTACTCTACCTCTACTGTACTCCACTGTACTCTACCTCTACTGTACTCCACTGTACTCTACCTCTACTGTGCTCCACTGTACTCTATCTCTACTGTACTCCACTGTACTCTACCTCTACTGTACTCCACTGTACTCTATCTCTACTGTGCTCCACTGTACTCTATCTCTACTCTACTCCACTGTACTCTACCTCTACTGTGCTCCACTGTACTCTATCTCTACTTTACTCCACTCTACTCTACCTCTACTGTACTCCGCTGTACTCTAGCTCTACTGTGTTCCACTGTACTCTATCTCTACTGTACTCCACTCTACTCTACCTCTACTGTGCTCCACTGTACTCTATCTCTACTGTGCTCCACTGTACTCTATCTCTACTGTACTCCACTGTACTCTACCTCTACTGTACTCCACTGTACTCTACCTCTACTGTACTCCACTGTACTCTACCTCTACTGTGCTCCACTGTACTCTATCTCTACTGTACTCCACTGTACTCTATCTCTACTGTACTCCACTGTACTCTATTTCTACTGTACTCCACTCTACTCTACCTCTACTGTACTCCACTGTACTCTATCTCTACTGTGCTCCACTGTACTCTATCTCTTCTGTACTCCACTGTACTCTACCTCTACTGTAATCTACTGTACTCTATCTCTACTCTGCTCCACTGTACTCTATCTCTATTGTGCTCCACTATACTCCACTGTACTCTATCTCTACTGTACTCCACTGTACTCTACCTCTACTGTACTCCACTGTACTCTTTCTCTACTGTGCTCCACTGTACTCTATCTCTACTGTACTCCACTGTACTCTACCTCTACTGTGCTCCACTGTACTCTATCTCTACTGTACTCCACTCTACTCTACCTCTACTTTACTCCGCTGTACTCTATCTCTACTGTGCTCCACTGTACTCTATCTCTAGTGTGCTCCACTCTACTTTACCTCTACTGTGCTCCACTGTACTCTATCTCTAATGTGCTCCACTGTACTCTATCTCTACTGTACTCCACTGTACTCTACCTCTACTGTACTTCACTGTACTCTACCTCTACTGTACTCCACTGTACTCTACCTCTACTGTGCTCCACTGTACTATATCTCTACTGTACTCCACTCTACTCTACCTCTACTGTACTCCGCTGTACTCTATCTCTACTGTGCTCCACTGTACTCTATCTCTACTGTACTCCACTCTACTCTACCTCTACTGTGCTCCACTGTACTCTATCTCTACTGTGCTCCACTGTACTCTATCTCTACTGTACTCCACTGTACTCTACCTCTACTGTACTCCACTGTACTCTACCTCTACTGTACTCCACTGTACTCTACCTCTACTGTGCTCCACTGTACTCTATCTCTACTGTACTCCACTGTACTCTACCTCTACTGTACTCCACTGTACTCTATCTCTAATGTGCTCCACTGTACTCTATCTCTACTGTACTCCACTGTACTCTACCTCTACTGTGCTCCACTGTACTCTATCTCTACTGTACTCCACTCTACTCTACCTCTACTGTACTCCGCTGTACTCTATCTCTACTGTGCTCCACTGTACTCTATCTCTACTGTGCTCCACTCTACTCTACCTCTACTGTGCTCCACTGTACTCTATCTCTAATATGCTCCACTGTACTCTATCTCTACTGTGCTCCACTGTACTCTATCTCTACTGTACTCCACTGTACTCTACCTCTACTGTACTCCACTGTACTCTACCTCTACTGTACTCCACTGTACTCTACCTCTACTGTGCTCCACTGTACTCTACCTCTACTGTACTCCACTGTACTCTACCTCTACTGTACTCCACTGTACTCTATCTCTAATGTGCTCCACTGTACTCTATCTCTACTGTACTCCACTGTACTCTACCTCTACTGTACTCCACTGTACTCTACCTCTACTGTACTCCACTGTACTCTACCTCTACTGTGCTCCACTGTATTCTATCTCTACTGTACTCCACTGTACTCTACCTCTACTGTACTTCACTGTACTCTATCTCTAATGTGCTCCACTGTACTCTATCTCTACTGTACTCCACTCTACTCTACCTCTACTGTGCTCCACTGTACTCTATCTCTACTGTGCTCCACTGTACTCTATCTCTACTGTACTCCACTGTACTCTACCTCTACTGTACTCCACTGTACTCTACCTCTACTGTACTCCACTGTACTCTACCTCTACTGTGCTCCACTGTACTCTATCTCTACTGTACTCCACTGTACTCTACCTCTACTGTACTCCACTGTACTCTATCTCTAATGTGCTCCACTGTACTCTATCTCTACTGTACTCCACTGTACTCTACCTCTACTGTGCTCCACTGTACTCTATCTCTACTGTACTCCACTCTACTCTACCTCTACTGTACTCCGCTGTACTCTATCTCTACTGTGCTCCACTGTACTCTATCTCTACTGTGCTCCACTCTACTCTACCTATACTGTGCTCCACTGTACTCTATCTCTAATGTGCTCCACTGTACTCTATCTCTACTGTACTCCACTGTACTCTACCTCTACTGTACTCCACTGTACTCTACCTCTACTGTGCTCCACTGTACTCTATCTCTACTGTACTCCACTGTACTCTACCTCTACTGTGCTCCACTGTACTCTATCTCTACTGTACTCCACTCTACTCTACCTCTACTGTACTCCACTGTACTCTATCTCTACTGTACTCCACTCTACTCTACCTCTACTGTACTCCACTGTACTCTATCTCTACTGTACTCCACTGTACTCTATCTCTACTGTGCTCCACTGTACTCTATCTCTACTGTACTCCACTGTACTCTACCTCTACTGTGCTCCACTGTACTCTATCTCTACTGTGCTCCACTGTACTCTACCTCTACTGTACTCCACTGTACTCTATCTCTACTGTACTCCACTCTACTCTACCTCTACTGTACTCCACTGTACTCTATCTCTACTGTGCTCCACTGTACTCTATCTCTACTGTAATCTACTGTACTCTATCTCTACTCTGCTCCACTGTACTCTATCTCTATTGTGCTCCACTGTACTCCACTGTACTCTACCTCTACTGTGTTCCACTGTACTCTATCTCTACTGTACTCCACTGTTGTCTATCTCTACTGTACTCCAAAGTACTCTATCTCTACTGTACTCCACTGTACTCTACCTCTACTCTACTCCACTGTACTCTACCTCTACTGTACTCCACTGTACTCTACCTCTACTGTACTCCACTGTACTCTACCTCTACTGTACTCCACTGTACTCTACCTCTACTGTGCTCCACTGTACTCTATCTCTACTGTACTCCACTGTACTCTACCTCTACTGTACTCCACTGTACTCTATCTCTACTGTGCTCCACTGTACTCTATCTCTACTGTACTCCACTGTACTCTACCTCTACTGTGCTCCACTGTACTCTACCTCTACTGTACTCCACTGTACTCTACCTCTACTGTGCTCCACTGTACTCTATCTCTACTGTACTCGGCTGTACTCTACCTCTACTGTACTCCACTGTACTCTATCTCTACTGTGCTCGACTGTACTCTATCTCTACTGTACTCCACTGTACTCTACCTCTACTGTGCTCCACTGTACTCTATCTCTACTGTACTCCACTCTACTCTACCTCTACTGTACTCCACTGTACTCTATCTCTACTGTGCTCCACTGTACTCTATCTCTACTGTACTCCACTGTACTCTACCTCTACTGTGCTCCACTGTACTCTATCTCTACTGTACTCCACTCTACTCTACCTCTACTGTACTCCACTGTACTCTATCTCTACTGTACTCCACTCTACTCTACCTCTACTGTACTCCACTGTACTCTATCTCTACTGTGCTCCACTTTACTCTATCTCTACTGTACTCCACTGTACTCTATCTCTACTGTACTCCACTGTACTCTACCTCTACTGTACTCCACTGTAATCTACCTCTACTGTGCTCCACTGTACTCTATCTCTACTGTACTCCACTGTAGTCTATCTCTACTGTACTCCACTGTACTCTATCTCTACTGTACTCCACAGTACTCCACCTCTACTGTACTCCACTGTACTCTATCTCTACTGTGCTCTGCTGTACTCTATCTCTACTGTGCTCCACTGCACTCCACTATACTCTATCTCTACTGTACTCCACTGTACTCTATCTCTACTGTGCTCCACTGTACTCTACCTCTACTGTACTCCACTGTACTCTACCTCTACTGTACTCCACTGTACTCTATCTCTACTGTGGTCCACTGTACACTATCTCTACTTTGCTCCACTGCACTCCACTGTACTCTATCTCTACTGTACTCCACTGTACTCTACCTCTACTGTGCTCCACTGTACTCTATCTCTACTGTACTCTACTGTACTCTACCTCTACTGTGCTCCACTGTACTCTATATCTACTGTGCTCCACTGTACTCTATCTCTACTGTACTCCACTGTACTCTATCTCTACTGTGCTCCACTGTACTCTATCTCCACTGTACTCTACCTCTACTGTACTCCACTGTACTCTACCTCTACTGTACTCCACTGTACTCTATCTCTACTGTGCTCCACTGTACACTATCTCTACTGTGCTCCACTGCACTCCAATGTACTCTACCTCTACTGTACTCCACTGTACTCTACCTCTACTGTGCTCCACTGTACTCTATCTCTACTGTACTCCACTGTACTCTATCTCTACTGTACTCCACTGTACTCTACCTCTACTGTACTCCACTGTACTCTATCTCTACTGTGCTCCACTGTACTCTATCTCTACTGTGCTCCACTGCACTCCAATGTACTCTACCTCTATTGTACTCCACTGTACCCTACCTCGACTGTGCTCCACTGTACTCTATCTCTACTCTGCTCCACTGTACTCTATCTCTATTGTGCTCCACTGTACTCCACTGTACTCTATCTCTACTGTGCTCCACTGTACTCTATCTCTACTGTACTCCACTGTACTCTACCTCTACTGTACTCCACTGTACTCTTTCTCTACTGTGCTCCACTGTACTCTATCTCTACTGTACTCCACTGTACTCTACCTCTACTGTGCTCCACTGTACTCTATCTCTACTGTACTCCACTCTACTCTACCTCTACTTTACTCCGCTGTACTCTATCTCTACTGTGCTCCACTGTACTCTATCTCTACTGTGCTCCACTCTACTTTACCTCTACTGTGCTCAACTGTACTCTATCTCTAATGTGCTCCACTGTACTCTATCTCTACTGTACTCCACTGTACTCTACCTCTACTGTACTCCACTGTACTCTACCTCTACTGTACTCCACTGTACTCTACCTCTACTGTGCTCCACTGTACTATATCTCTACTGTACTCCACTCTACTCTACCTCTACTGTACTCCGCTGTACTCTATCTCTACTGTGCTCCACTGTACTCTATCTCTACTGTACTCCACTCTACTCTACCTCTACTGTGCTCCACTGTACTCTATCTCTACTGTGCTCCACTGTACTCTATCTCTACTGTACTCCACTGTACTCTACCTCTACTGTACTCCACTGTACTCTACCTCTACTGTACTCCACTGTACTCTACCTCTACTGTGCTCCACTGTACTCTATCTCTACTGTACTCCACTGTACTCTACCTCTACTGTACTCCACTGTACTCTATCTCTAATGTGCTCCACTGTACTCTATCTCTACTGTACTCCACTGTACTCTACCTCTACTGTGCTCCACTGTACTCTATCTCTACTGTACTCCACTCTACTCTACCTCTACTGTACTCCGCTGTACTCTATCTCTACTGTGCTCCACTGTACTCTATCTCTACTGTGCTCCACTCTACTCTACCTCTACTGTGCTCCACTGTACTCTATCTCTAATGTGCTCCACTGTACTCTATCTCTACTGTGCTCCACTGTACTCTATCTCTACTGTACTCCACTGTACTCTACCTCTACTGTACTCCACTGTACTCTACCTCTACTGTACTCCACTGTACTCTACCTCTACTGTGCTCCACTGTACTCTATCTCTACTGTACTCCACTGTACTCTACCTCTACTGTACTCCACTGTACTCTATCTCTAATGTGCTCCACTGTACTCTATCTCTACTGTACTCCACTGTACTCTACCTCTACTGTACTCCACTGTACTCTACCTCTACTGTACTCCACTGTACTCTACCTCTACTGTGCTCCACTGTATTCTATCTCTACTGTACTCCACTGTACTCTACCTCTACTGTACTTCACTGTACTCTATCTCTAATGTGCTCCACTGTACTCTATCTCTACTGTACTCCACTGTACTCTATCTCTACTGTACTCCACTCTACTCTACCTCTACTGTGCTCCACTGTACTCTATCTCTACTGTGCTCCACTGTACTCTATCTCTACTGTACTCTACCTCTACTGTACTCCACTGTACTCTACCTCTACTGTACTCCACTGTACTCTACCTCTACTGTGCTCCACTGTACTCTATCTCTACTGTACTCCACTGTACTCTACCTCTACTGTACTCCACTGTACTCTATCTCTAATGTGCTCCACTGTACTCTATCTCTACTGTACTCCACTGTACTCTACCTCTACTGTGCTCCACTGTACTCTATCTCTACTGTACTCCACTCTACTCTACCTCTACTGTACTCCGCTGTACTCTATCTCTACTGTGCTCCACTGTACTCTATCTCTACTGTGCTCCACTCTACTCTACCTCTACTGTGCTCCACTGTACTCTATCTCTAATGTGCTCCACTGTACTCTATCTCTACTGTACTCCACTGTACTCTACCTCTACTGTACTCCACTGTACTCTACCTCTACTGTGCTCCACTGTACTCTATCTCTACTGTACTCCACTCTACTCTACCTCTACTGTACTCCACTGTACTCTATCTCTACTGTACTCCACTCTACTCTACCTCTACTGTACTCCACTGTACTCTATCTCTACTGTACTCCACTGTACTCTATCTCTACTGTGCTCCACTGTACTCTATCTCTACTGTACTCCACTGTACTCTACCTCTACTGTGCTCCACTGTACTCTATCTCTACTGTGCTCCACTGTACTCTACCTCTACTGTACTCCACTGTACTCTATCTCTACTGTACTCCACTCTACTCTACCTCTACTGTACTCCACTGTACTCTATCTCTACTGTGCTCCACTGTACTCTATCTCTACTGTACTCCACTGTACTCTACCTCTACTGTAATCTACTGTACTCTATCTCTACTCTGCTCCACTGTACTCTATCTCTATTGTGCTCCACTGTACTCCACTGTACTCTACCTCTACTGTGTTCCACTGTACTCTATCTCTACTGTACTCCACTGTTGTCTATCTCTACTGTACTCCAAAGTACTCTATCTCTACTGTACTCCACTGTACTCTACCTCTACTCTACTCCACTGTACTCTACCTCTACTGTACTCCACTGTACTCTACCTCTACTGTACTCCACTGTACTCTACCTCTACTGTACTCCACTGTACTCTACCTCTACTGTGCTCCACTGTACTCTATCTCTACTGTACTCCACTGTACTCTACCTCTACTGTACTCCACTGTACTCTATCTCTACTGTGCTCCACTGTACTCTATCTCTACTGTACTCCACTGTACTCTACCTCTACTGTGCTCCACTGTACTCTATCTCTACTGTACTCCACTGTACTCTACCTCTACTGTACTCCACTGTACTCTATCTCTACTGTGCTCCACTGTACTCTATCTCTACTGTACTCCACTGTACTCTACCTCTACTGTGCTCCACTCTACTCTATCTCTACTGTACTCCACTCTACTCTACCTCTACTGTACTCCACTGTACTCTATCTCTACTGTACTCCACTCTACTCTACCTCTACTGTACTCCACTGTACTCTATCTCTACTGTGCTCCACTGTACTCTATCTCTACTGTACTCCACTGTACTCTACCTCTACTGTGCTCCACTGTACTCTACCTCTACTGTACTCCACTCTACTCTACCTCTACTGTAATCCACTGTACTCTATCTCTACTGTACTCCACTCTACCTCTACTCTACTCCACTGTACTCTATCTCTACTGTGCTCCACTGTACTCTATCTCTACTGTACTCCACTGTACTCTACCTCTACTGTAATCTACTGTACTCTATCTCTACTCTGCTCCACTGTACTCTATCTCTATTGTGCTCCACTGTACTCCACTGTACTCTACCTCTACTGTGCTCCACTGTACTCTATCTCTACTGTACTCCACTGTTGTCTATCTCTACTGTACTCCAAAGTACTCTATCTCTACTGTACTCCACTGTACTCTACCTCTACTGTAATCCATTGTACTCTACCTCTACTCTACTCCACTGTACTCTACCTCTACTGTACTCCACTGTACTCTACCTCTACTGTGCTCCACTGTACTCTATCTCTACTGTACTCCACTGTACTCTACCTCTACTGTACTCCACTGTACTCTATCTCTACTGTGCTCCACTGTACTCTATCTCTACTGTACTCCACTGTACTCTACCTCTACTGTGCTCCACTGTACTCTATCTCTACTGTACTCCACTCTACTCTACCTCTACTGTGCTCCACTGTACTCTATCTCTACTGTGCTCCACTGTACTCTATCTCTACTGTACTCCACTGTACTCTACCTCTACTGTACTCCACTGTACTCTACCTCTACTGTACTCCACTGTACTCTACCTCTACTGTGCTCCACTGTACTCTATCTCTACTGTACTCAACTGTACTCTACCTCTACTGTACTCCACTGTACTCTATCTCTACTGTGCTCCACTGTACTCTATCTCTACTCTACTCCACTGTACTCTACCTCTACTGTGCTCCACTGTACTCTATCTCTACTCTACTCCACTCTAATCTACCTCTACTGTACTCCACTGTACTATATCTCTACTGTACTCCACTCTACTCTACCTCTACTGTACTCCACTGTACTCTATCTCTACTGTACTCCACTGTACTCTATCTCTACTGTGATCCACTGTACTCTATCTCTATTGTACTCCACTTTACTCTACCTCTACTGTGCTCCACTGTACTCTATCTCTACTGTACTCCACTCTACTCTACCTCTACTGTACTCCACTGTACTCTATCTCTACTGTGCTCCACTGTACTCTATCTCTACTGTACTCCACTGTACTCTACCTCTACTGTAATCTACTGTACTCTATCTCTACTCTGCTCCACTGTACTCTATCTCTATTGTGCTCCACTGTACTCCACTGTACTCTACCTCTACTGTGCTCCACTGTTGTCTATCTCTACTGTACTCCAAAGTACTCTATCTCTACTGTACTCCACTGTACTCTACCTCTACTCTACTCCACTGTACTTTACCTCTACTGTACTCCACTGTACTCTACCTCTACTGTACTCCACTGTACTCTACCTCTACTGTGCTCCACTGTACTCTATCTCTACTGTACTCCACTGTACTCTACCTCTACTGTACTCCACTGTACTCTATCTCTACTGTGCTCCACTGTACTCTATCTCTACTGTGCTCCACTGCACTCCACTATACTCTATCTCTACTGTACTCCACTGTACTCTATCTCTACTGTGCTCCACTGTACTCTACCTCTACTGTACTCCACTGTACTCTACCTCTACTGTACTCCACTGTACTCTATCTCTACTGTGGTCCACTGTACACTATCTCTACTGTGCTCCACTGCACTCCAATATACTCTACCTTTACTGTACTCCACTGTACTCTACCTCTACTGTGCTCCACTGTACTCTATCTCTACTGTACTCTACTGTACTCTACCTCTACTGTGCTCCACTGTACTCTATATCTACTGTGCTCCACTGTACTCTATCTCTACTGTACTCCACTGTACTCTATCTCTACTGTGCTCCACTGTACTCTATCTCCACTGTACTCTACCTCTACTGTACTCCACTGTACTCTACCTCTACTGTACTCCACTGTACTCTATCTCTACTGTGCTCCACTGTACACTATCTCTACTGTGCTCCACTGCACTCCAATGTACTCTACCTCTACTGTACTCCACTGTACTCTACCTCTACTGTGCTCCACTGTACTCTATCTCTACTGTACTCCACTGTACTCTATCTCTACTGTACTCCACTGTACTCTACCTCTACTGTACTCCACTGTACTCTATCTCTACTGTGCTCCACTGTACTCTATCTCTACTGTGCTCCACTGCACTCCAATGTACTCTACCTCTATTGTACTCCACTGTACCCTACCTCGACTGTGCTCCACTGTACTCTATCTCTACTCTGCTCCACTGTACTCTACCTCTACTGTGCTCCACTGTACCCTATCTCTACTCTGCTCCACTGTACTCTATCTCTATTGTGCTCCACTGTACTCCACTGTACTCTATCTCTACTGTGCTCCACTGTACTCTATCTCTACTGTACTCCACTGTACTCTACCTCTACTGTGCTCCACTGTACTATATCTCTACTGTACTCCACTCTACTCTACCGCTACTGTACTCCGCTGTACTCTATCTCTACTGTGCTCCACTGTACTCTATCTCTACTGTACTCCACTCTACTCTACCTCTAATGTGCTCCACTGTACTCTATCTCTACTGTGCTCCACTGTACTCTATCTCTACTGTACTCCACTGTACTCTACCTCTACTGTACTCCACTGTACTCTACCTCTACTGTACTCCACTGTATTCTACCTCTACTGTGCTCCACTGTACTCTATCTCTACTGTACTCCACTGTACTCTACCTCTACTGTACTCCACTGTACTCTATCTCTACTGTGCTCCACTCTACTCTACCTCTACTGTACTCCACTGTACTCTACCTCTACTGTGCTCCACTGTACTCTATCTCTACTGTACTCCACTGTAATCTACCTCTACTGTACTCCACTGTACTCTATCTCTACTGTGCTTCACTGTACTCTATCTCTACTGTACTCCACTGTACTCTACCTCTACTGTGCTCCACTGTACTCTATCTCTACTGTACTCCACTCTACTCTACCTCTACTGTACTCCACTGTACTCTATCTCTACTGTACTCCACTCTACTCTACCTCTACTGTACTCCACTGTACTCTATCTCTACTGTACTCCACTCTACTCTACCTCTACTGTACTCCACTGTACTCTATCTCTACTGTGCTCCACTGTACTCTCTCTCTACTGTACTCCACTGTACTCTACCTCTACTGTACTCTACTGTACTCCACCTCTAATGTGCTCCACTATATTCCACTCTACTCTACCTCTACTGTACTCCACTGTACTCTATCTCTACTGTACTCCACTGTACTCTATCTCTACTGTGCTCCACTGTACTCTATCTCTACTGTACTCCACTGTACTCTATCTCTACTGTACTCCACTCTATTCTACCTCTACTGTACTCCACTCTACTCTATCTCTACTGTACTCCACTCTACTCTACCTCTACTGTACTCCACTGTACTCTATCTCTACTGTGCTCCACTGTACTCTATCTCTACTGTACTCCACTGTACTCTACCTCTACTGTAATCTACTGTACTCTATCTCTACTCTGCTCCACTGTACTCTATCTCTATTGTGCTCCATTGTACTCCACTGTACTCTACCTCTACTGTGTTCCACTGTACTCTATCTCTACTGTACTCCACTGTTGTCTACCTCTACTCTACTCCACTGTACTCTATCTCTACTGTACTCCACTCTACTCTACCTCTACTGTACTCCACTGTACTCTATCTCTACTGTACTCCACTGTACTCTATCTCTACTGTGCTCCACTGTACTCTATCTCTACTGTACTCCACTGTACTCTACCTCTACTGTGCTCCACTGTACTCTATCTCTACTGTACTCCACTCTACTCTACCTCTACTGTACTCCACTGTACTCTATCTCTACTGTGCTCCACTGTACTCTATCTCTACTGTACTCCACTGTACTCTACCTCTACTGTAATCTACTGTACTCTATCTCTACTCTGCTCCACTGTACTCTATCTCTATTGTGCTCCATTGTACTCCACTGTACTCTACCTCTACTGTGTTCCACTGTACTCTATCTCTACTGTACTCCACTGTTGTGTATCTCTACTGTACTCCAAAGTACTCTATCTCTACTGTACTCCACTGTACTCTACTTCTAATCTACTCCTCTGTACTCTACCTCTACTGTACTCCACTGTACTCTACCTCTACTGTACTCCACTGTACTCTACCTCTACTGTACTCCACTGTACTCTACCTCTACTGTGCTCCACTGTACTCTATCTCTACTGTACTCCACTGTACTCTACCTCTACTGTACTCCACTGTACTCTACCTCTACTGTACTCCACTGTACTCTATCTCTAATGTGCTCCACTGTACTCTATCTCTACTCTGCTCCACTGTACTCTATCTCTATTGTGCTCCATTGTACTCCACTGTACTCTACCTCTACTGTGTTCCACTGTACTCTATCTCTACTGTACTCCACTGTTGTGTATCTCTACTGTACTCCAAAGTACTCTATCTCTACTGTACTCCACTGTACTCTACTTCTACTCTACTCCTCTGTACTCTACCTCTACTGTACTCCACTGTACTCTACCTCTACTGTACTCCACTGTACTCTACCTCTACTGTACTCCACTGTACTCTACCTCTACTGTGCTCCACTGTACTCTATCTCTACTGTACTCCACTGTACTCTACCTCTACTGTACTCCACTGTACTCTATCTCTACTGTGCTCCACTGTACTCTATCTCTACTGTACTCCACTGTACTCTACCTCTACTGTGCTCCACTGTACTCTATCTCTACTGTACTCCACTCTACTCTACCTCTACTGTACCCCACTGTACTCTATCTCTACTGTGCTCCACTGTACTCTATCTCTACTGTACTCCACTGTACTCTACCTCTACTGTACTCCACTGTACTCTACCTCTACTGTACTCCACTGTACTCTACCTCTACTGTGCTCCACTGTACTCTATCTCTACTGTGCTCCACTGCACTCCAATGTACTCCACCTCTATTGTACTCCACTGTACTCTACCTCGACTGTGCTCCACTGTACTCTATCTCTACTCTGCTCCACTGTACTCTACCTCTAATGTGCTCCACTGTACTCTATCTCTACTCTGCTCCACTGTACTCTATATCTATTGTGCTCCACTGTACTCCACTGTACTCTATCTCTACTGTGCTCCACTGTACTCTATCTCTACTGTACTCCACTGTACTCTACCTCTACTGTGCTCCACTGTACTATATCTCTACTGTACTCCACTCTACTCTACCTCTACTGTACTCCGCTGTACTCTATCTCTACTGTGCTCCACTGTACTCTATCTCTACTGTACTCCACTCTACTCTACCTCTAATGTGCTCCACTGTACTCTATCTCTACTGTGCTCCACTGTACTCTATCTCTACTGTACTCCACTGTACTCTACCTCTACTGTACTCCACTGTACTCTACCTCTACTGTACTCCACTGTACTCTACCTCTACTGTGCTCCACTGTACTCTATCTCTACTGTACTCCACTGTACTCTACCTCTACTGTACTCCACTGTACTCTTTCTCTACTGTGCTCCACTGTACTCTATCTCTACTGTACTCCACTGTACTCTACCTCTACTGTGCTCCACTGTACTCTACCTCTACTGTACTCCACTCTACTCTACCTCTACTGTACTCCGCTGTACTCTATCTCTACTGTGCTCCACTGTACTCTATCTCTACTGTACTCCACTGTACTCTACCTCTACTGTAATCTACTGTACTCTATCTCTACTCTGCTCCACTGTACTCTATCTCTATTGTGCTCCACTGTACTCCACTGTACTCTACCTCTACTGTGCTCCACTGTACTCTATCTCTACTGTACTCCACTGTTGTCTATCTCTACTGTACTCCAAAGTACTCTATCTCTACTGTACTCCACTGTACTCTACCTCTACTGTAATCCATTGTACTCTACCTCTACTCTACTCCACTGTACTCTACCTCTACTGTACTCCACTGTACTCTACCTCTACTGTGCTCCACTGTACTCTATCTCTACTGTACTCCACTGTACTCTACCTCTACTGTACTCCACTGTACTCTATCTCTACTGTGCTCCACTGTACTCTATCTCTACTGTACTCCACTGTACTCTACCTCTACTGTGCTCCACTGTACTCTATCTCTACTGTACTCCACTCTACTCTACCTCTACTGTGCTCCACTGTACTCTATCTCTACTGTGCTCCACTGTACTCTATCTCTACTGTACTCCACTGTACTCTACCTCTACTGTACTCCACTGTACTCTACCTCTACTGTACTCCACTGTACTCTACCTCTACTGTGCTCCACTGTACTCTATCTCTACTGTACTCAACTGTACTCTACCTCTACTGTACTCCACTGTACTCTATCTCTACTGTGCTCCACTGTACTCTATCTCTACTGTACTCCACTGTACTCTACCTCTACTGTGCTCCACTGTACTCTATCTCTACTCTACTCCACTCTAATCTACCTCTACTGTACTCCACTGTACTATATCTCTACTGTACTCCACTCTACTCTACCTCTACTGTACTCCACTGTACTCTATCTCTACTGTACTCCACTGTACTCTATCTCTACTGTGATCCACTGTACTCTATCTCTATTGTACTCCACTTTACTCTACCTCTACTGTGCTCCACTGTACTCTATCTCTACTGTACTCCACTCTACTCTACCTCTACTGTACTCCACTGTACTCTATCTCTACTGTGCTCCACTGTACTCTATCTCTACTGTGCTCCACTGTACTCTATCTCTACTGTACTCCACTGTACTCTACCTCTACTGTACTCCACTGTACTCTACCTCTACTGTACTCCACTGTACTCTACCTCTACTGTGCTCCACTGTACTCTATCTCTACTGTACTCAACTGTACTCTACCTCTACTGTACTCCACTGTACTCTATCTCTACTGTGCTCCACTGTACTCTATCTCTACTCTACTCCACTGTACTCTACCTCTACTGTGCTCCACTGTACTCTATCTCTACTCTACTCCACTCTAATCTACCTCTACTGTACTCCACTGTACTATATCTCTACTGTACTCCACTCTACTCTACCTCTACTGTACTCCACTGTACTCTATCTCTACTGTACTCCACTGTACTCTATCTCTACTGTGATCCACTGTACTCTATCTCTATTGTACTCCACTTTACTCTACCTCTACTGTGCTCCACTGTACTCTATCTCTACTGTACTCCACTCTACTCTACCTCTACTGTACTCCACTGTACTCTATCTCTACTGTGCTCCACTGTACTCTATCTCTACTGTACTCCACTGTACTCTACCTCTACTGTAATCTACTGTACTCTATCTCTACTCTGCTCCACTGTACTCTATCTCTATTGTGCTCCACTGTACTCCACTGTACTCTACCTCTACTGTGCTCCACTGTTGTCTATCTCTACTGTACTCCAAAGTACTCTATCTCTACTGTACTCCACTGTACTCTACCTCTACTCTACTCCACTGTACTTTACCTCTACTGTACTCCACTGTACTCTACCTCTACTGTACTCCACTGTACTCTACCTCTACTGTGCTCCACTGTACTCTATCTCTACTGTACTCCACTGTACTCTACCTCTACTGTACTCCACTGTACTCTATCTCTACTGTGCTCCACTGTACTCTATCTCTACTGTGCTCCACTGCACTCCACTATACTCTATCTCTACTGTACTCCACTGTACTCTATCTCTACTGTGCTCCACTGTACTCTACCTCTACTGTACTCCACTGTACTCTACCTCTACTGTACTCCACTGTACTCTATCTCTACTGTGGTCCACTGTACACTATCTCTACTGTGCTCCACTGCACTCCAATATACTCTACCTTTACTGTACTCCACTGTACTCTACCTCTACTGTGCTCCACTGTACTCTATCTCTACTGTACTCTACTGTACTCTACCTCTACTGTGCTCCACTGTACTCTATATCTACTGTGCTCCACTGTACTCTATCTCTACTGTACTCCACTGTACTCTATCTCTACTGTGCTCCACTGTACTCTATCTCCACTGTACTCTACCTCTACTGTACTCCACTGTACTCTACCTCTACTGTACTCCACTGTACTCTATCTCTACTGTGCTCCACTGTACACTATCTCTACTGTGCTCCACTGCACTCCAATGTACTCTACCTCTACTGTACTCCACTGTACTCTACCTCTACTGTGCTCCACTGTACTCTATCTCTACTGTACTCCACTGTACTCTATCTCTACTGTACTCCACTGTACTCTACCTCTACTGTACTCCACTGTACTCTATCTCTACTGTGCTCCACTGTACTCTATCTCTACTGTGCTCCACTGCACTCCAATGTACTCTACCTCTATTGTACTCCACTGTACCCTACCTCGACTGTGCTCCACTGTACTCTATCTCTACTCTGCTCCACTGTACTCTACCTCTACTGTGCTCCACTGTACCCTATCTCTACTCTGCTCCACTGTACTCTATCTCTATTGTGCTCCACTGTACTCCACTGTACTCTATCTCTACTGTGCTCCACTGTACTCTATCTCTACTGTACTCCACTGTACTCTACCTCTACTGTGCTCCACTGTACTATATCTCTACTGTACTCCACTCTACTCTACCGCTACTGTACTCCGCTGTACTCTATCTCTACTGTGCTCCACTGTACTCTATCTCTACTGTACTCCACTCTACTCTACCTCTAATGTGCTCCACTGTACTCTATCTCTACTGTGCTCCACTGTACTCTATCTCTACTGTACTCCACTGTACTCTACCTCTACTGTACTCCACTGTACTCTACCTCTACTGTACTCCACTGTATTCTACCTCTACTGTGCTCCACTGTACTCTATCTCTACTGTACTCCACTGTACTCTACCTCTACTGTACTCCACTGTACTCTATCTCTACTGTGCTCCACTCTACTCTACCTCTACTGTACTCCACTGTACTCTACCTCTACTGTGCTCCACTGTACTCTATCTCTACTGTACTCCACTGTACTCTACCTCTACTGTACTCCACTGTACTCTATCTCTACTGTGCTTCACTGTACTCTATCTCTACTGTACTCCACTGTACTCTACCTCTACTGTGCTCCACTGTACTCTATCTCTACTGTACTCCACTCTACTCTACCTCTACTGTACTCCACTGTACTCTATCTCTACTGTACTCCACTCTACTCTACCTCTACTGTACTCCACTGTACTCTATCTCTACTGTACTCCACTCTACTCTACCTCTACTGTACTCCACTGTACTCTATCTCTACTGTGCTCCACTGTACTCTCTCTCTACTGTACTCCACTGTACTCTACCTCTACTGTACTCTACTGTACTCCACCTCTAATGTGCTCCACTATATTCCACTCTACTCTACCTCTACTGTACTCCACTGTACTCTATCTCTACTGTACTCCACTGTACTCTATCTCTACTGTGCTCCACTGTACTCTATCTCTACTGTACTCCACTGTACTCTATCTCTACTGTACTCCACTCTATTCTACCTCTACTGTACTCCACTCTACTCTATCTCTACTGTACTCCACTCTACTCTACCTCTACTGTACTCCACTGTACTCTATCTCTACTGTGCTCCACTGTACTCTATCTCTACTGTACTCCACTGTACTCTACCTCTACTGTAATCTACTGTACTCTATCTCTACTCTGCTCCACTGTACTCTATCTCTATTGTGCTCCATTGTACTCCACTGTACTCTACCTCTACTGTGTTCCACTGTACTCTATCTCTACTGTACTCCACTGTTGTCTACCTCTACTGTACTCCACTGTACTCTATCTCTACTGTACTCCACTCTACTCTACCTCTACTGTACTCCACTGTACTCTATCTCTACTGTACTCCACTGTACTCTATCTCTACTGTGCTCCACTGTACTCTATCTCTACTGTACTCCACTGTACTCTACCTCTACTGTGCTCCACTGTACTCTATCTCTACTGTACTCCACTCTACTCTACCTCTACTGTACTCCACTGTACTCTATCTCTACTGTGCTCCACTGTACTCTATCTCTACTGTACTCCACTGTACTCTACCTCTACTGTAATCTACTGTACTCTATCTCTACTCTGCTCCACTGTACTCTATCTCTATTGTGCTCCATTGTACTCCACTGTACTCTACCTCTACTGTGTTCCACTGTACTCTATCTCTACTGTACTCCACTGTTGTGTATCTCTACTGTACTCCAAAGTACTCTATCTCTACTGTACTCCACTGTACTCTACTTCTAATCTACTCCTCTGTACTCTACCTCTACTGTACTCCACTGTACTCTACCTCTACTGTACTCCACTGTACTCTACCTCTACTGTACTCCACTGTACTCTACCTCTACTGTGCTCCACTGTACTCTATCTCTACTGTACTCCACTGTACTCTACCTCTACTGTACTCCACTGTACTCTACCTCTACTGTACTCCACTGTACTCTATCTCTAATGTGCTCCACTGTACTCTATCTCTACTCTGCTCCACTGTACTCTATCTCTATTGTGCTCCATTGTACTCCACTGTACTCTACCTCTACTGTGTTCCACTGTACTCTATCTCTACTGTACTCCACTGTTGTGTATCTCTACTGTACTCCAAAGTACTCTATCTCTACTGTACTCCACTGTACTCTACTTCTACTCTACTCCTCTGTACTCTACCTCTACTGTACTCCACTGTACTCTACCTCTACTGTACTCCACTGTACTCTACCTCTACTGTACTCCACTGTACTCTACCTCTACTGTGCTCCACTGTACTCTATCTCTACTGTACTCCACTGTACTCTACCTCTACTGTACTCCACTGTACTCTATCTCTACTGTGCTCCACTGTACTCTATCTCTACTGTACTCCACTGTACTCTACCTCTACTGTGCTCCACTGTACTCTATCTCTACTGTACTCCACTCTACTCTACCTCTACTGTACCCCACTGTACTCTATCTCTACTGTGCTCCACTGTACTCTATCTCTACTGTACTCCACTGTACTCTACCTCTACTGTACTCCACTGTACTCTACCTCTACTGTACTCCACTGTACTCTACCTCTACTGTGCTCCACTGTACTCTATCTCTACTGTGCTCCACTGCACTCCAATGTACTCCACCTCTATTGTACTCCACTGTACTCTACCTCGACTGTGCTCCACTGTACTCTATCTCTACTCTGCTCCACTGTACTCTACCTCTAATGTGCTCCACTGTACTCTATCTCTACTCTGCTCCACTGTACTCTATATCTATTGTGCTCCACTGTACTCCACTGTACTCTATCTCTACTGTGCTCCACTGTACTCTATCTCTACTGTACTCCACTGTACTCTACCTCTACTGTGCTCCACTGTACTATATCTCTACTGTACTCCACTCTACTCTACCTCTACTGTACTCCGCTGTACTCTATCTCTACTGTGCTCCACTGTACTCTATCTCTACTGTACTCCACTCTACTCTACCTCTAATGTGCTCCACTGTACTCTATCTCTACTGTGCTCCACTGTACTCTATCTCTACTGTACTCCACTGTACTCTACCTCTACTGTACTCCACTGTACTCTACCTCTACTGTACTCCACTGTACTCTACCTCTACTGTGCTCCACTGTACTCTATCTCTACTGTACTCCACTGTACTCTACCTCTACTGTACTCCACTGTACTCTTTCTCTACTGTGCTCCACTGTACTCTATCTCTACTGTACTCCACTGTACTCTACCTCTACTGTGCTCCACTGTACTCTACCTCTACTGTACTCCACTCTACTCTACCTCTACTGTACTCCGCTGTACTCTATCTCTACTGTGCTCCACTGTACTCTATCTCTACTGTACTCCACTGTACTCTACCTCTACTGTAATCTACTGTACTCTATCTCTACTCTGCTCCACTGTACTCTATCTCTATTGTGCTCCACTGTACTCCACTGTACTCTACCTCTACTGTGCTCCACTGTACTCTATCTCTACTGTACTCCACTGTTGTCTATCTCTACTGTACTCCAAAGTACTCTATCTCTACTGTACTCCACTGTACTCTACCTCTACTGTAATCCATTGTACTCTACCTCTACTCTACTCCACTGTACTCTACCTCTACTGTACTCCACTGTACTCTACCTCTACTGTGCTCCACTGTACTCTATCTCTACTGTACTCCACTGTACTCTACCTCTACTGTACTCCACTGTACTCTATCTCTACTGTGCTCCACTGTACTCTATCTCTACTGTACTCCACTGTACTCTACCTCTACTGTGCTCCACTGTACTCTATCTCTACTGTACTCCACTCTACTCTACCTCTACTGTGCTCCACTGTACTCTATCTCTACTGTGCTCCACTGTACTCTATCTCTACTGTACTCCACTGTACTCTACCTCTACTGTACTCCACTGTACTCTACCTCTACTGTACTCCACTGTACTCTACCTCTACTGTGCTCCACTGTACTCTATCTCTACTGTACTCAACTGTACTCTACCTCTACTGTACTCCACTGTACTCTATCTCTACTGTGCTCCACTGTACTCTATCTCTACTGTACTCCACTGTACTCTACCTCTACTGTGCTCCACTGTACTCTATCTCTACTCTACTCCACTCTAATCTACCTCTACTGTACTCCACTGTACTATATCTCTACTGTACTCCACTCTACTCTACCTCTACTGTACTCCACTGTACTCTATCTCTACTGTACTCCACTGTACTCTATCTCTACTGTGATCCACTGTACTCTATCTCTATTGTACTCCACTTTACTCTACCTCTACTGTGCTCCACTGTACTCTATCTCTACTGTACTCCACTCTACTCTACCTCTACTGTACTCCACTGTACTCTATCTCTACTGTGCTCCACTGTACTCTATCTCTACTGTACTCCACTGTACTCTACCTCTACTGTAATCTACTGTACTCTATCTCTACTCTGCTCCACTGTACTCTATCTCTATTGTGCTCCACTGTACTCCACTGTACTCTACCTCTACTGTGCTCCACTGTTGTCTATCTCTACTGTACTCCAAAGTACTCTATCTCTACTGTACTCCACTGTACTCTACCTCTACTCTACTCCACTGTACTTTACCTCTACTGTACTCCACTGTACTCTACCTCTACTGTACTCCACTGTACTCTACCTCTACTGTGCTCCACTGTACTCTATCTCTACTGTACTCCACTGTACTCTACCTCTACTGTACTCCACTGTACTCTATCTCTACTGTGCTCCACTGTACTCTATCTCTACTGTGCTCCACTGCACTCCACTATACTCTATCTCTACTGTACTCCACTGTACTCTATCTCTACTGTGCTCCACTGTACTCTACCTCTACTGTACTCCACTGTACTCTACCTCTACTGTACTCCACTGTACTCTATCTCTACTGTGGTCCACTGTACACTATCTCTACTGTGCTCCACTGCACTCCAATATACTCTACCTTTACTGTACTCCACTGTACTCTACCTCTACTGTGCTCCACTGTACTCTATCTCTACTGTACTCTACTGTACTCTACCTCTACTGTGCTCCACTGTACTCTATATCTACTGTGCTCCACTGTACTCTATCTCTACTGTACTCCACTGTACTCTATCTCTACTGTGCTCCACTGTACTCTATCTCTACTGTGCTTCACTGTACTCTATCTCCACTGTACTCTACCTCTACTGTACTCCACTGTACTCTACCTCTATTGTACTCCACTGTACTCTATCTCTACTGTGCTCCACTGTACACTATCTCTACTGTGCTCCACTGCACTCCAATGTACTCTACCTCTACTGTACTCCACTGTACTCTACCTCTACTGTGCTCCACTGTACTCTATCTCTACTGTACTCCACTGTACTCTATCTCTACTGTACTCCACTGTACTCTACCTCTACTGTACTCCACTGTACTCTATCTCTACTGTGCTCCACTGTACTCTATCTCTACTGTGCTTCACTGTACCCTATCTCTACTCTGCTCCACTGTACTCTATCTCTATTGTGCTCCACTGTACACTATCTCTACTGTGCTCCACTGCACTCCAATGTACTCTACCTCTACTGTACTCCACTGTACTCTACCTCTACTGTGCTCCACTGTACTCTATCTCTACTGTACTCCACTGTACTCTATCTCTACTGTACTCCACTGTACTCTACCTCTACTGTACTCCACTGTACTCTATCTCTACTGTGCTCCACTGTACTCTATCTCTACTGTGCTCCACTGCACTCCAATGTACTCTACCTCTATTGTACTCCACTGTACCCTACCTCGACTGTGCTCCACTGTACTCTATCTCTACTCTGCTCCACTGTACTCTACCTCTACTGTGCTCCACTGTACCCTATCTCTACTCTGCTCCACTGTACTCTATCTCTATTGTGCTCCACTGTACTCCACTGTACTCTATCTCTACTGTGCTCCACTGTACTCTATCTCTACTGTACTCCACTGTACTCTACCTCTACTGTGCTCCACTGTACTATATCTCTACTGTACTCCACTCTACTCTACCTCTACTGTACTCCGCTGTACTCTATCTCTACTGTGCTCCACTGTACTCTATCTCTACTGTACTCCACTCTACTCTACCTCTAATGTGCTCCACTGTACTCTATCTCTACTGTGCTCCACTGTACTCTATCTCTACTGTACTCCACTGTACTCTACCTCTACTGTACTCCACTGTACTCTACCTCTACTGTACTCCACTGTACTCTACCTCTACTGTGCTCCACTGTACTCTATCTCTACTGTACTCCACTGTACTCTACCTCTACTGTACTCCACTGTACTCTATCTCTACTGTGCTCCACTGTACTCTACCTCTACTGTACTCCACTGTACTCTACCTCTACTGTGCTCCACTGTACTCTATCTCTACTGTACTCCACTGTACTCTACCTCTACTGTACTCCACTGTACTCTATCTCTACTGTGCTCCACTGTACTCTATCTCTACTGTACTCCACTGTACTCTACCTCTACTGTGCTCCACTGTACTCTATCTCTACTGTACTCCACTCTACTCTACCTCTACTGTACTCCACTGTACTCTATCTCTACTGTACTCCACTCTACTCTACCTCTACTGTACTCCACTGTACTCTATCTCTACTGTGCTCCACTGTACTCTATCTCTACTGTACTCCACTGTACTCTACCTCTACTGTGCTCCACTGTACTCTATCTCTACTGTACTCCACTCTACTCTACCTCTACTGTAATCCACTGTACTCTATCTCTACTGTACTCCACTCTACTCTACCTCTACTGTACTCCACTGTACTCTATCTCTACTGTGCTCCACTGTACTCTATCTCTACTGTACTCCACTGTACTCTACCTCTACTGTAATCTACTGTACTCTATCTCTACTCTGCTCCACTGTACTCTATCTCTATTGTGCTCCACTGTACTCCACTGTACTCTACCTCTACTGTGCTCCACTGTACTCTATCTCTACTGTACTCCACTGTTGTCTATCTCTACTGTACTCCAAAGTACTCTATCTCTACTGTACTACACTGTACTCTACCTCTACTGTAATCCACTGTACTCTACCTCTACTGTACTCCACTGTACTCTACCTCTACTGTACTCCACTGTACTCTACCTCTACTGTGCTCCACTGTACTCTATCTCTACTGTACTCCACTGTACTCTACCTCTACTGTACTCCACTGTACTCTATCTCTACTGTGCTCCACTGTACTCTATCTCTACTGTACTCCACTCTACTCTACCTCTACTGTACTCCACTGTACTCTATCTCTACTGTGCTCCACTGTACTCTATCTCTACTGTACTCCACTGTACTCTACCTCTACTGTAATCTACTGTACTCTATCTCTACTCTGCTCCACTGTACTCTATCTCTATTGTGCTCCATTGTACTCCACTGTACTCTACCTCTACTGTGTTCCACTGTACTCTATCTCTACTGTACTCCACTGTTGTCTATCTCTACTGTACTCCAAATTACTCTATCTCTACTGTACTCCACTGTACTCTACTTCTACTCTACTCCTCTGTACTCTACCTCTACTGTACTCCACTGTACTCTACCTCTACTGTACTCCACTGTACTCTACCTCTACTGTACTCCACTGTACTCTACCTCTACTGTGCTCCACTGTACTCTATCTCTACTGTACTCCACTGTACTCTACCTCTACTGTACTCCACTGTACTCTATCTCTACTGTGCTCCACTGTACTCTATCTCTACTGTACTCCACTGTACTCTACCTCTACTGTGCTCCACTGTACTCTATCTCTACTGTACTCCACTCTACTCTACCTCTACTGTACTCCACTGTACTCTATCTCTACTGTGCTCCACTGTACTCTATCTCTACTGTACTCCACTGTACTCTACCTCTACTGTACTCCACTGTACTCTACCTCTACTGTACTCCACTGTACTCTACCTCTACTGTGCTCCACTGTACTCTATCTCTACTGTGCTCCACTGCACTCCAATGTACTCTACCTCTATTGTACTCCACTGTACTCTACCTCGACTGTGCTCCACTGTACTCTATCTCTACTCTGCTCCACTGTACTCTACCTCTAATGTGCTCCACTGTACTCTATCTCTACTCTGCTCCACTGTACTCTATCTCTATTGTGCACCACTGTACTCCACTGTACTCTATCTCTACTGTGCTCCACTGTACTCTATCTCTACTGTACTCCACTGTACTCTACCTCTACTGTGCTCCACTGTACTATATCTCTACTGTACTCCACTCTACTCTACCTCTACTGTACTCCGCTGTACTCTATCTCTACTGTGCTCCACTGTACTCTATCTCTACTGTACTCCACTCTACTCTACCTCTAATGTGCTCCACTGTACTCTATCTCTACTGTGCTCCACTGTACTCTATCTCTACTGTACGCCACTGTACTCTACCTCTACTCTACTCCACTGTACTCTACCTCTACTGTACTCCACTGTACTCTTTCTCTACTGTGCTCCACTGTACTCTATCTCTACTGTACTCCACTGTACTCTACCTCTACTGTGCTCCACTGTACTCTACCTCTACTGTACTCCACTCTACTCTACCTCTACTGTACTCCGCTGTACTCTATCTCCACTGTGCTCCACTGTACTCTATCTCTACTGTACTCCACTCTACTCTACCTCTACTGTGCTCCACTGTACTCTATCTCTACTGTGCTCCACTGTACTCTATCTCTACTGTACTCCACTGTACCCTACCTCTACTGTACTCCACTGTACTCTACCTCTACTGTACTCCACTGTACTCTACCTCTACTGTGCTCCACTGTACTCTATCTCTACTGTACTCCACTGTACTCTACCTCTACTGTACTCCACTGTACTCTATCTCTACTGTGCTCCACTGTACTCTATCTCTACTGTACTCCACTGTACTCTACCTCTACTGTGCTCCAATGTACTCTATCTCTACTGTACTCCACTCTACTCTACCTCTACTGTACTCCACTGTACTCTATCTCTACTGTACTCCACTCTACTCTACCTCTACTGTACTCCACTGTACTCTATCTCTACTGTGCTCCACTGTACTCTATCTCTACTGTACTCCACTGTACTCTACCTCTACTGTGCTCCACTGTACTCTACCTCTACTGTACTCCACTCTACTCTACCTCTACTGTAATCCACTGTACTCTATCTCTACTGTACTCCACTGTACTCTACCTCTACTGTACTCCACTGTACTCTATCTCTACTGTGCTCCACTGTACTCTATCTCTACTGTACTCCACTGTACTCTACCTCTACTGTAATCTACTGTACTCTATCTCTACTCTGCTCCACTGTACTCTATCTCTATTGTGCTCCACTGTACTCCACTGTACTCTACCTCTACTGTGCTCCACTGTAATCTATCTCTACTGTACTTCACTGTTGTCTATCTCTACTGTACTCCAAAGTACTCTATCTCTACTGTACTCCACTGTACTCTACCTCTACTGTAATCCATTGTACTCTACCTCTACTGTACTCCACTGTACTCTACCTCTACTGTACTCCACTGTACTCTACCTCTACTGTGCTCCACTGTACTCTATCTCTACTGTACTCCACTGTACTCTACCTCTACTGTACTCCACTGTACTCTATCTCTACTGTGCTCCACTGTACTCTATCTCTACTGTACTCCACTGTACTCTACCTCTACTGTGCTCCACTGTACTCTATCTCTACTGTACTCCACTCTACTCTACCTCTACTGTGCTCCACTGTACTCTATCTCTACTGTGCTCCACTGTATTCTATCTCTACTGTACTCCACTGTACTCTACCTCTACTGTACTCCACTGTACTCTACCTCTACTGTACTCCACTGTACTCTACCTCTACTGTGCTCCACTGTACTCTATCTCTACTGTACTCAACTGTACTCTACCTCTACTGTACTCCACTGTACTCTATCTCTACTGTGCTCCACTGTACTCTATCTCTACTGTACTCCACTGTACTCTACCTCTACTGTGCTCCACTGTACTCTATCTCTACTCTACTCCACTCTAATCTACCTCTACTGTACTCCACTGTACTATATCTCTACTGTACTCCACTCTACTCTACCTCTACTGTACTCCACTGTACTCTATCTCTACTGTACTCCACTGTACTCTATCTCTACTGTGATCCACTGTACTCTATCTCTATTGTACTCCACTTTACTCTACCTCTACTGTGCTCCACTGTACTCTATCTCTACTGTACTCCACTCTACTCTACCTCTACTGTACTCCACTGTACTCTATCTCTACTGTGCTCCACTGTACTCTATCTCTACTGTACTCCACTGTACTCTACCTCTACTGTAATCTACTGTACTCTATCTCTACTCTGCTCCACTGTACTCTATCTCTATTGTGCTCCACTGTACTCCACTGTACTCTACCTCTACTGTGCTCCACTGTTGTCTATCTCTACTGTACTCCAAAGTACTCTATCTCTACTGTACTCCACTGTACTTTACCTCTACTCTACTCCACTGTACTTTACCTCTACTGTACTCCACTGTACTCTACCTCTACTGTACTCCACTGTACTCTACCTCTACTGTGCTCCACTGTACTCTATCTCTACTGTACTCCACTGTACTCTACCTCTACTGTACTCCACTGTACTCTATCTCTACTGTGCTCCACTGTACTCTATCTCTACTGTGCTCCACTGCACTCCACTATACTCTATCTCTACTGTACTCCACTGTACTCTATCTCTACTGTGCTCCACTGTACTCTACCTCTACTGTACTCCACTGTACTCTACCTCTACTGTACTCCACTGTACTCTATCTCTACTGTGGTCCACTGTACACTATCTCTACTGTGCTCCACTGCACTCCAATATACTCTACCTTTACTGTACTCCACTGTACTCTACCTCTACTGTACTCTACTGTACTCTACCTCTACTGTGCTCCACTGTACTCTATATCTACTGTGCTCCACTGTACTCTATCTCTACTGTACTCCACTGTACTCTATCTCTACTGTGCTCCACTGTACTCTATCTCCACTGTACTCTACCTCTACTGTACTCCACTGTACTCTACCTCTACTGTACTCCACTGTACTCTATCTCTACTGTGCTCCACTGTACACTATCTCTACTGTGCTCCACTGCACTCCAATGTACTCTACCTCTACTGTACTCCACTGTACTCTACCTCTACTGTGCTCCACTGTACTCTATCTCTACTGTACTCCACTGTACTCTATCTCTACTGTACTCCACTGTACTCTACCTCTACTGTACTCCACTGTACTCTATCTCTACTGTGCTCCACTGTACTCTATCTCTACTGTGCTCCACTGCACTCCAATGTACTCTACCTCTATTGTACTCCACTGTACCCTACCTCGACTGTGCTCCACTGTACTCTATCTCTACTCTGCTCCACTGTACTCTACCTCTTCTGTGCTCCACTGTACCCTATCTCTACTCTGCTCCACTGTACTCTATCTCTATTGTGCTCCACTGTACTCCACTGTACTCTATCTCTACTGTGCTCCACTGTACTCTATCTCTACTGTACTCCACTGTACTCTACCTCTACTGTGCTCCACTGTACTATATCTCTACTGTACTCCACTCTACTCTACCTCTACTGTACTCCGCTGTACTCTATCTCTACTGTGCTCCACTGTACTCTATCTCTACTGTACTCCACTCTACTCTACCTCTAATGTGCTCCACTGTACTCTATCTCTACTGTGCTCCACTGTACTCTATCTCTACTGTACTCCACTGTACTCTACCTCTACTGTACTCCACTGTACTCTACCTCTACTGTACTCCACTGTACTCTACCTCTACTGTGCTCCACTGTACTCTATCTCTACTGTACTCCACTGTACTCTACCTCTACTGTACTCCACTGTACTCTATCTCTACTGTGCTCCACTGTACTCTATCTCTACTGTACTCCACTGTACTCTACCTCTACTGTGCTCCACTGTACTCTATCTCTACTGTACTCCACTCTACTCTACATCTACTGTACTCCGCTGTACTCTATCTCTACTGTGCTCCACTGTACTCTATCTCTACTGTACTCCACTCTACTCTACCTCTACTGTGCTCCACTGTACTCTATCTCTACTGTGCTCCACTGTACTCTATCTCTACTGTACTCCACTGTACTCTACCTCTACTGTACTCCACTGTACTCTACCTCTACTGTACTCCACTGTACTCTACCTCTACTGTGCTCCACTGTACTCTATCTCTACTGTACTCCACTGTACTCTACCTCTACTGTACTCCACTGTACTCTATCTCTACTGTGCTCCACTGTACTCTATCTCTACTGTACTCCACTGTACTCTACCTCTACTGTGCTCCACTGTACTCTATCTCTACTGTACTCCACTCTACTCTACCTCTACTGTACTCCACTGTACTCTATCTCTACTGTACTCCACTCTACTATACCTCTACTCTACTCCACTGTACTCTATCTCTACTGTGCTCAACTGTACTCTATCTCTACTGTACTCCACTGTACTCTACCTCTACTGTGCTCCACTGTACTCTATCTCTACTGTACTCCACTCTACTCTACCTCTACTGTAATCCACTGTACTCTACCTCTACTGTACTCCACTGTACTCTATTTCTACTGTGCTCCACTGTACTCTATCTCTACAGTGCTCCACTGTACTCTATCTCTATTGTGCTCCACTGTACTCCACTGTACTCTACCTCTACTGTGCTCCACTGTACTCTATCTCTACTGTACTCCACTGTACTCTACCTCTACTGTACTCCACTGTACTCTACCTCTACTGTTCTCCACTGTACTCTATCTCTACTGTACTCCACTGTAGTCTATCTCTACTGTACTCCACTGTACTCTATCTCTACTGTACTCCACTGTACTCTACCTCTACTGTACTCCACTGTACTCTATCTCTACTGTGCTCCACTGTACTCTATCTCTACTGTGCTCCAGTGCACTCCACTATACTCTATCTCTACTGTACTCCACTGTACTCTATCTCTACTGTGCTCCACTGTACTCTACCTCTACTGTACTCCACTGTACTCTACCTCTACTGTACTCCAATGTACTCTATCTCTACTGTGGTCCACTGTACACTATCTCTACTGTGCTCCACTGCACTCCAATATACTCTACCTCTACTGTACTCAACTGTACTCTACCTCTACTGTTCTCCACTGTACTCTATCTCTACTGTACTCTACTGTACTCTACCTCTACTGTGCTCCACTGTACTCTATGTCTACTCTGATCCACTGTACTCTATCTCTACTGTACTCCACTGTACTCTATCTCTACTGTGCTCCACTGTACTCTATCTCCACTGTACTCTACCTCTACTGTACTCCACTGTACTTTACCTCTACTGTACTCCACTGTACTCTATCTCTACTGTGCTCCACTCTACTCTACCTCTACTGTACTCCGCTGTACTCTATCTCTACTGTGCTCCACTGTACTCTATCTCTACTGTACTCCACTGTACTCTACCTCTACTGTACTCCACTGTACTCTACCTCTACTGTACTCCACTGTACTCTACCTCTACTGTGCTCCACTGTACTCTATCTCTACTGTACTCCACTGTACTCTACCTCTACTGTACTCCACTGTACTCTATCTCTACTGTGCTCCACTGTACTCTATCTCTACTCTACTCCACTGTACTCTACCTCTACTGTGCTCCACTGTACTCTATCTCTACTTTACTCCACTCTACTCTACCTCTACTGTACTCCGCTGTACTCTAGCTCTACTGTGTTCCACTGTACTCTATCTCTACTGTACTCCACTCTACTCTACCTCTACTGTGCTCCACTGTACTCTATCTCTACTGTGCTCCACTGTACTCTATCTCTACTGTACTCCACTGTACTCTACCTCTACTGTACTCCACTGTACTCTACCTCTACTGTACTCCACTGTACTCTACCTCTACTGTGCTCCACTGTACTCTATCTCTACTGTACTCCACTGTACTCTATCTCTACTGTACTCCACTGTACTCTATTTCTACTGTACTCCACTCTACTCTACCTCTACTGTACTCCACTGTACTCTATCTCTACTGTGCTCCACTGTACTCTATCTCTTCTGTACTCCACTGTACTCTACCTCTACTGTAATCTACTGTACTCTATCTCTACTCTGCTCCACTGTACTCTATCTCTATTGTGCTCCACTATACTCCACTGTACTCTATCTCTACTGTACTCCACTGTACTCTACCTCTACTGTACTCCACTGTACTCTTTCTCTACTGTGCTCCACTGTACTCTATCTCTACTGTACTCCACTGTACTCTACCTCTACTGTGCTCCACTGTACTCTATCTCTACTGTACTCCACTCTACTCTACCTCTACTTTACTCCGCTGTACTCTATCTCTACTGTGCTCCACTGTACTCTATCTCTAGTGTGCTCCACTCTACTTTACCTCTACTGTGCTCCACTGTACTCTATCTCTAATGTGCTCCACTGTACTCTATCTCTACTGTACTCCACTGTACTCTACCTCTACTGTACTTCACTGTACTCTACCTCTACTGTACTCCACTGTACTCTACCTCTACTGTGCTCCACTGTACTATATCTCTACTGTACTCCACTCTACTCTACCTCTACTGTACTCCGCTGTACTCTATCTCTACTGTGCTCCACTGTACTCTATCTCTACTGTACTCCACTCTACTCTACCTCTACTGTGCTCCACTGTACTCTATCTCTACTGTGCTCCACTGTACTCTATCTCTACTGTACTCCACTGTACTCTACCTCTACTGTACTCCACTGTACTCTACCTCTACTGTACTCCACTGTACTCTACCTCTACTGTGCTCCACTGTACTCTATCTCTACTGTACTCCACTGTACTCTACCTCTACTGTACTCCACTGTACTCTATCTCTAATGTGCTCCACTGTACTCTATCTCTACTGTACTCCACTGTACTCTACCTCTACTGTGCTCCACTGTACTCTATCTCTACTGTACTCCACTCTACTCTACCTCTACTGTACTCCGCTGTACTCTATCTCTACTGTGCTCCACTGTACTCTATCTCTACTGTGCTCCACTCTACTCTACCTCTACTGTGCTCCACTGTACTCTATCTCTAATATGCTCCACTGTACTCTATCTCTACTGTGCTCCACTGTACTCTATCTCTACTGTACTCCACTGTACTCTACCTCTACTGTACTCCACTGTACTCTACCTCTACTGTACTCCACTGTACTCTACCTCTACTGTGCTCCACTGTACTCTATCTCTACTGTACTCCACTGTACTCTACCTCTACTGTACTCCACTGTACTCTATCTCTAATGTGCTCCACTGTACTCTATCTCTACTGTACTCCACTGTACTCTACCTCTACTGTACTCCACTGTACTCTACCTCTACTGTACTCCACTGTACTCTACCTCTACTGTGCTCCACTGTATTCTATCTCTACTGTACTCCACTGTACTCTACCTCTACTGTACTTCACTGTACTCTATCTCTAATGTGCTCCACTGTACTCTATCTCTACTGTACTCCACTCTACTCTACCTCTACTGTGCTCCACTGTACTCTATCTCTACTGTGCTCCACTGTACTCTATCTCTACTGTACTCCACTGTACTCTACCTCTACTGTACTCCACTGTACTCTACCTCTACTGTACTCCACTGTACTCTACCTCTACTGTGCTCCACTGTACTCTATCTCTACTGTACTCCACTGTACTCTACCTCTACTGTACTCCACTGTACTCTATCTCTAATGTGCTCCACTGTACTCTATCTCTACTGTACTCCACTGTACTCTACCTCTACTGTGCTCCACTGTACTCTATCTCTACTGTACTCCACTCTACTCTACCTCTACTGTACTCCGCTGTACTCTATCTCTACTGTGCTCCACTGTACTCTATCTCTACTGTGCTCCACTCTACTCTACCTATACTGTGCTCCACTGTACTCTATCTCTAATGTGCTCCACTGTACTCTATCTCTACTGTACTCCACTGTACTCTACCTCTACTGTACTCCACTGTACTCTACCTCTACTGTGCTCCACTGTACTCTATCTCTACTGTACTCCACTGTACTCTACCTCTACTGTGCTCCACTGTACTCTATCTCTACTGTACTCCACTCTACTCTACCTCTACTGTACTCCACTGTACTCTATCTCTACTGTACTCCACTCTACTCTACCTCTACTGTACTCCACTGTACTCTATCTCTACTGTACTCCACTGTACTCTATCTCTACTGTGCTCCACTGTACTCTATCTCTACTGTACTCCACTGTACTCTACCTCTACTGTGCTCCACTGTACTCTATCTCTACTGTGTTCCACTGTACTCTACCTCTACTGTACTCCACTGTACTCTATCTCTACTGTACTCCACTCTACTCTACCTCTACTGTACTCCACTGTACTCTATCTCTACTGTGCTCCACTGTACTCTATCTCTACTGTAATCTACTGTACTCTATCTCTACTCTGCTCCACTGTACTCTATCTCTATTGTGCTCCACTGTACTCCACTGTACTCTACCTCTACTGTGTTCCACTGTACTCTATCTCTACTGTACTCCACTGTTGTCTATCTCTACTGTACTCCAAAGTACTCTATCTCTACTGTACTCCACTGTACTCTACCTCTACTCTACTCCACTGTACTCTACCTCTACTGTACTCCACTGTACTCTACCTCTACTGTACTCCACTGTACTCTACCTCTACTGTACTCCACTGTACTCTACCTCTACTGTGCTCCACTGTACTCTATCTCTACTGTACTCCACTGTACTCTACCTCTACTGTACTCCACTGTACTCTATCTCTACTGTGCTCCACTGTACTCTATCTCTACTGTACTCCACTGTACTCTACCTCTACTGTGCTCCACTGTACTCTACCTCTACTGTACTCCACTGTACTCTACCTCTACTGTGCTCCACTGTACTCTATCTCTACTGTACTCGGCTGTACTCTACCTTTACTGTACTCCACTGTACTCTATCTCTACTGTGCTCGACTGTACTCTATCTCTACTGTACTCCACTGTACTCTACCTCTACTGTGCTCCACTGTACTCTATCTCTACTGTACTCCACTCTACTCTACCTCTACTGTACTCCACTGTACTCTATCTCTACTGTGCTCCACTGTACTCTATCTCTACTGTACTCCACTGTACTCTACCTCTACTGTGCTCCACTGTACTCTATCTCTACTGTACTCCACTCTACTCTACCTCTACTGTACTCCACTGTACTCTATCTCTACTGTACTCCACTCTACTCTACCTCTACTGTACTCCACTGTACTCTATCTCTACTGTGCTCCACTGTACTCTATCTCTACTGTACTCCACTGTACTCTATCTCTACTGTACTCCACTGTACTCTACCTCTACTGTACTCCACTGTAATCTACCTCTACTGTGCTCCACTGTACTCTATCTCTACTGTACTCCACTGTAGTCTATCTCTACTGTACTCCACTGTACTCTATCTCTACTGTACTCCACAGTACTCCACCTCTACTGTACTCCACTGTACTCTATCTCTACTGTACTCCACTGTACTCTATCTCTACTGTGCTCCACTGTACTCTACCTCTACTGTACTCCACTGTACTCTACCTCTACTGTACTCCACTGTACTCTATCTCTACTGTGGTCCACTGTACACTATCTCTACTTTGCTCCACTGCACTCCACTGTACTCTATCTCTACTGTACTCCACTGTACTCTACCTCTACTGTGCTCCACTGTACTCTATCTCTACTGTACTCTACTGTACTCTACCTCTACTGTGCTCCACTGTACTCTATATCTACTGTGCTCCACTGTACTCTATCTCTACTGTACTCCACTGTACTCTATCTCTACTGTGCTCCACTGTACTCTATCTCCACTGTACTCTACCTCTACTGTACTCCACTGTACTCTACCTCTACTGTACTCCACTGTACTCTATCTCTACTGTGCTCCACTGTACACTATCTCTACTGTGCTCCACTGCACTCCAATGTACTCTACCTCTACTGTACTCCACTGTACTCTACCTCTACTGTGCTCCACTGTACTCTATCTCTACTGTACTCCACTGTACTCTATCTCTACTGTACTCCACTGTACTCTACCTCTACTGTACTCCACTGTACTCTATCTCTACTGTGCTCCACTGTACTCTATCTCTACTGTGCTCCACTGCACTCCAATGTACTCTACCTCTATTGTACTCCACTGTACCCTACCTCGACTGTGCTCCACTGTACTCTATCTCTACTCTGCTCCACTGTACTCTATCTCTATTGTGCTCCACTGTACTCCACTGTACTCTATCTCTACTGTGCTCCACTGTACTCTATCTCTACTGTACTCCACTGTACTCTACCTCTACTGTACTCCACTGTACTCTTTCTCTACTGTGCTCCACTGTACTCTATCTCTACTGTACTCCACTGTACTCTACCTCTACTGTGCTCCACTGTACTCTATCTCTACTGTACTCCACTCTACTCTACCTCTACTTTACTCCGCTGTACTCTATCTCTACTGTGCTCCACTGTACTCTATCTCTACTGTGCTCCACTCTACTTTACCTCTACTGTGCTCAACTGTACTCTATCTCTAATGTGCTCCACTGTACTCTATCTCTACTGTACTCCACTGTACTCTACCTCTACTGTACTCCACTGTACTCTACCTCTACTGTACTCCACTGTACTCTACCTCTACTGTGCTCCACTGTACTATATCTCTACTGTACTCCACTCTACTCTACCTCTACTGTACTCCGCTGTACTCTATCTCTACTGTGCTCCACTGTACTCTATCTCTACTGTACTCCACTCTACTCTACCTCTACTGTGCTCCACTGTACTCTATCTCTACTGTGCTCCACTGTACTCTATCTCTACTGTACTCCACTGTACTCTACCTCTACTGTACTCCACTGTACTCTACCTCTACTGTACTCCACTGTACTCTACCTCTACTGTGCTCCACTGTACTCTATCTCTACTGTACTCCACTGTACTCTACCTCTACTGTACTCCACTGTACTCTATCTCTAATGTGCTCCACTGTACTCTATCTCTACTGTACTCCACTGTACTCTACCTCTACTGTGCTCCACTGTACTCTATCTCTACTGTACTCCACTCTACTCTACCTCTACTGTACTCCGCTGTACTCTATCTCTACTGTGCTCCACTGTACTCTATCTCTACTGTGCTCCACTCTACTCTACCTCTACTGTGCTCCACTGTACTCTATCTCTAATGTGCTCCACTGTACTCTATCTCTACTGTGCTCCACTGTACTCTATCTCTACTGTACTCCACTGTACTCTACCTCTACTGTACTCCACTGTACTCTACCTCTACTGTACTCCACTGTACTCTACCTCTACTGTGCTCCACTGTACTCTATCTCTACTGTACTCCACTGTACTCTACCTCTACTGTACTCCACTGTACTCTATCTCTAATGTGCTCCACTGTACTCTATCTCTACTGTACTCCACTGTACTCTACCTCTACTGTACTCCACTGTACTCTACCTCTACTGTACTCCACTGTACTCTACCTCTACTGTGCTCCACTGTATTCTATCTCTACTGTACTCCACTGTACTCTACCTCTACTGTACTTCACTGTACTCTATCTCTAATGTGCTCCACTGTACTCTATCTCTACTGTACTCCACTGTACTCTATCTCTACTGTACTCCACTCTACTCTACCTCTACTGTGCTCCACTGTACTCTATCTCTACTGTGCTCCACTGTACTCTATCTCTACTGTACTCCACTGTACTCTACCTCTACTGTACTCCACTGTACTCTACCTCTACTGTACTCCACTGTACTCTACCTCTACTGTGCTCCACTGTACTCTATCTCTACTGTACTCCACTGTACTCTACCTCTACTGTACTCCACTGTACTCTATCTCTAATGTGCTCCACTGTACTCTATCTCTACTGTACTCCACTGTACTCTACCTCTACTGTGCTCCACTGTACTCTATCTCTACTGTACTCCACTCTACTCTACCTCTACTGTACTCCGCTGTACTCTATCTCTACTGTGCTCCACTGTACTCTATCTCTACTGTGCTCCACTCTACTCTACCTCTACTGTGCTCCACTGTACTCTATCTCTAATGTGCTCCACTGTACTCTATCTCTACTGTACTCCACTGTACTCTACCTCTACTGTACTCCACTGTACTCTACCTCTACTGTGCTCCACTGTACTCTATCTCTACTCTACTCCACTCTACTCTACCTCTACTGTACTCCACTGTACTCTATCTCTACTGTACTCCACTCTACTCTACCTCTACTGTACTCCACTGTACTCTATCTCTACTGTACTCCACTGTACTCTATCTCTACTGTGCTCCACTGTACTCTATCTCTACTGTACTCCACTGTACTCTACCTCTACTGTGCTCCACTGTACTCTATCTCTACTGTGCTCCACTGTACTCTACCTCTACTGTACTCCACTGTACTCTATCTCTACTGTACTCCACTCTACTCTACCTCTACTGTACTCCACTGTACTCTATCTCTACTGTGCTCCACTGTACTCTATCTCTACTGTACTCCACTGTACTCTACCTCTACTGTAATCTACTGTACTCTATCTCTACTCTGCTCCACTGTACTCTATCTCTATTGTGCTCCACTGTACTCCACTGTACTCTACCTCTACTGTGTTCCACTGTACTCTATCTCTACTGTACTCCACTGTTGTCTATCTCTACTGTACTCCAAAGTACTCTATCTCTACTGTACTCCACTGTACTCTACCTCTACTCTACTCCACTGTACTCTACCTCTACTGTACTCCACTGTACTCTACCTCTACTGTACTCCACTGTACTCTACCTCTACTGTACTCCACTGTACTCTACCTCTACTGTGCTCCACTGTACTCTATCTCTACTGTACTCCACTGTACTCTACCTCTACTGTACTCCACTGTACTCTATCTCTACTGTGCTCCACTGTACTCTATCTCTACTGTACTCCACTGTACTCTACCTCTACTGTGCTCCACTGTACTCTATCTCTACTGTACTCCACTCTACTCTACCTCTACTGTACTCCACTGTACTCTATCTCTACTGTGCTCCACTGTACTCTATCTCTACTGTACTCCACTGTACTCTACCTCTACTGTGCTCCACTGTACTCTATCTCTACTGTACTCCACTCTACTCTACCTCTACTGTACTCCACTGTACTCTATCTCTACTGTACTCCACTCTACTCTACCTCTACTGTACTCCACTGTACTCTATCTCTACTGTGCTCCACTGTACTCTATCTCTACTGTACTCCACTGTACTCTATCTCTACTGTACTCCACTGTACTCTACCTCTACTGTACTCCACTGTACTCTACCTCTACTGTGCTCCACTGTACTCTATCTCTACTGTACTCCACTGTAGTCTATCTCTACTGTACTCCACTGTACTCTATCTCTACTGTACTCCACTCTACTCTACCTCTACTGTACTCCACTGTACTCTATCTCTACTGTACTCCACTCTACTCTACCTCTACTGTACTCCACTTTACTCTATCTCTACTGTGCTCCACTGTACTCTATCTCTACTGTACTCCACTGTACTCTACCTCTACTGTGCTCGACTGTACTCTATCTCTACTGTACTCCACTGTACTCTACCTCTACTGTACTCCACTGTACTCTACCTCTACTGTGCTCCACTGTACTCTATCTCTACTGTACTCCACTGTACTCTACCTCTACTGTACTTCACTGTACTCTATCTCTAATGTGCTCCACTGTACTCTATCTCTACTGTACTCCACTCTACTCTACCTCTACTGTGCTCCACTGTACTCTATCTCTACTGTGCTCCACTGTACTCTATCTCTACTGTACTCCACTGTACTCTACCTCTACTGTACTCCACTGTACTCTACCTCTACTGTACTCCACTGTACTCTACCTCTACTGTGCTCCACTGTACTCTATCTCTACTGTACTCCACTGTACTCTACCTCTACTGTACTCCACTGTACTCTATCTCTAATGTGCTCCACTGTACTCTATCTCTACTGTACTCCACTGTACTCTACCTCTACTGTGCTCCACTGTACTCTATCTCTACTGTACTCCACTCTACTCTACCTCTACTGTACTCCGACGTACTCTATCTCTACTGTGCTCCACTGTACTCTATCTCTACTGTGCTCCACTCTACTCTACCTCTACTGTGCTCCACTGTACTCTATCTCTAATGTGCTCCACTGTACTCTATCTCTACTGTACTCCACTGTACTCTACCTCTACTGTACTCTACCTCTACTGTACTCCACTGTACTCTACCTCTACTGTGCTCCACTGTACTCTATCTCTACTGTACTCCACTGTACTCTACCTCTACTGTGCTCCACTGTACTCTATCTCTACTGCACTCCACTCTACTCTACCTCTACTGTACTCCACTGTACTCTATCTCTACTGTACTCCACTCTACTCTACCTCTACTGTACTCCACTGTACTCTATCTCTACTGTACTCCACTGTACTCTATCTCTACTGTGCTCCACTGTACTCTATCTCTACTGTACTCCACTGTACTCTACCTCTACTGTGCTCCACTGTACTCTATCTCTACTGTGCTCCACTGTACTCTACCTCTACTGTACTCCACTGTACTCTATCTCTACTGTACTCCACTCTACTCTACCTCTACTGTACTCCACTGTACTCTATCTCTACTGTGCTCCACTGTACTCTATCTCTACTGTACTCCACTGTACTCTACCTCTACTGTAATCTACTGTACTCTATCTCTACTCTGCTCCACTGTACTCTATCTCTATTGTGCTCCACTGTACTCCACTGTACTCTACCTCTACTGTGTTCCACTGTACTCTATCTCTACTGTACTCCACTGTTGTCTATCTCTACTGTACTCCAAAGTACTCTATCTCTACTGTACTCCACTGTACTCTACCTCTACTCTACTCCACTGTACTCTACCTCTACTGTACTCCACTGTACTCTACCTCTACTGTACTCCACTGTACTCTACCTCTACTGTACTCCACTGTACTCTACCTCTACTGTGCTCCACTGTACTCTATCTCTACTGTACTCCACTGTACTCTACCTCTACTGTACTCCACTGTACTCTATCTCTACTGTGCTCCACTGTACTCTATCTCTACTGTACTCCACTGTACTCTACCTCTACTGTGCTCCACTGTACTCTATCTCTACTGTACTCCACTCTACTCAACCTCTACTGTACTCCACTGTACTCTATCTCTACTGTGCTCCACTGTACTCTATCTCTACTGTACTCCACTGTACTCTACCTCTACTGTGCTCCACTGTACTCTATCTCTACTGTACTCCACTCTACTCTACCTCTACTGTACTCCACTGTACTCTATCTCTACTGTACTCCACTCTACTCTACCTCTACTGTACTCCACTGTACTCTATCTCTACTGTGCTCCACTGTACTCTATCTCTACTGTACTCCACTGTACTCTATCTCTACTGTACTCCACTGTACTCTACCTCTACTGTACTCCACTGTACTCTACCTCTACTGTGCTCCACTGTACTCTATCTCTACTGTACTCCACTGTAGTCTATCTCTACTGTACTCCACTGTACTCTATCTCTACTGTACTCCACAGTACTCCACCTCTACTGTACTCCACTGTACTCTATCTCTACTGTGCTCTGCTGTACTCTATCTCTACTGTGCTCCACTGCACTCCACTATACTCTATCTCTACTGTACTCCACTGTACTCTATCTCTACTGTGCTCCACTGTACTCTACCTCTACTGTACTCCACTGTACTCTACCTCTACTGTACTCCACTGTACTCTATCTCTACTGTGGTCCACTGTACACTATCTCTACTTTGCTCCACTGCACTCCACTGTACTCTATCTCTACTGTACTCCACTGTACTCTACCTCTACTGTGCTCCACTGTACTCTATCTCTACTGTACTATACTGTACTCTACCTCTACTGTGCTCCACTGCACTCTATATCTACTGTGCTCCACTCTACTCTATCTCTACTGTACTCCACTGTACTCTATCTCTACTGTGCTCCACTGTACTCTCTCTCCACTGTACTCTACCTCTACTGTACTCCACTGTACTCTACCTCTACTGTACTCCACTGTACTCTATCTCTACTGTGCTCCACTGTACACTATCTCTACTGTGCTCCACTGCATTCCAATGTACTCTACCTCTACTGTACTCCACTGTACTCTACCTCTACTGTGCTCCACTGTACTCTATCTCTACTGTACTCCACTGTACTCTATCTCTACTGTACTCCACTGTACTCTACCTCTACTGTACTCCACTGTACTCTATCTCTACTGTGCTCCACTGTACTCTATCTCTACTGTGCTCCACTGCACTCCAATGTACTCTACCTCTATTGTACTCCACTGTACCCTACCTCGACTGTGCTCCACTGTACTCTATCTCTACTCTGCTCCACTGTACTCTATCTCTACTGTACTCCACTCTACTCTACCTCTACTGTACTCCGCTGTACTCTATCTCTACTCTGCTCCACTGTACTCTACCTCTTCTGTGCTCCACTGTACCCTATCTCTACTCTGCTCCACTGTACTCTATCTCTATTGTGCTCCACTGTACTCCACTGTACTCTATCTCTACTGTGCTCCACTGTACTCTATCTCTACTGTACTCCACTGTACTCTACCTCTACTGTGCTCCACTGTACTATATCTCTACTGTACTCCACTCTACTCTACCTCTACTGTACTCCGCTGTACTCTATCTCTACTGTGCTCCACTGTACTCTATCTCTACTGTACTCCACTCTACTCTACCTCTAATGTGCTCCACTGTACTCTATCTCTACTGTGCTCCACTGTACTCTATCTCTACTGTACTCCACTGTACTCTACCTCTACTGTACTCCACTGTACTCTACCTCTACTGTACTCCACTGTACTCTACCTCTACTGTGCTCCACTGTACTCTATCTCTACTGTACTCCACTGTACTCTACCTCTACTGTACTCCACTGTACTCTATCTCTACTGTGCTCCACTGTACTCTATCTCTACTGTACTCCACTGTACTCTACCTCTACTGTGCTCCACTGTACTCTATCTCTACTGTACTCCACTCTACTCTACATCTACTGTACTCCGCTGTACTCTATCTCTACTGTGCTCCACTGTACTCTATCTCTACTGTACTCCACTCTACTCTACCTCTACTGTGCTCCACTGTACTCTATCTCTACTGTGCTCCACTGTACTCTATCTCTACTGTACTCCACTGTACTCTACCTCTACTGTACTCCACTGTACTCTACCTCTACTGTACTCCACTGTACTCTACCTCTACTGTGCTCCACTGTACTCTATCTCTACTGTACTCCACTGTACTCTACCTCTACTGTACTCCACTGTACTCTATCTCTACTGTGCTCCACTGTACTCTATCTCTACTGTACTCCACTGTACTCTACCTCTACTGTGCTCCACTGTACTCTATCTCTACTGTACTCCACTCTACTCTACCTCTACTGTACTCCACTGTACTCTATCTCTACTGTACTCCACTCTACTATACCTCTACTCTACTCCACTGTACTCTATCTCTACTGTGCTCAACTGTACTCTATCTCTACTGTACTCCACTGTACTCTACCTCTACTGTGCTCCACTGTACTCTATCTCTACTGTACTCCACTCTACTCTACCTCTACTGTAATCCACTGTACTCTACCTCTACTGTACTCCACTGTACTCTATTTCTACTGTGCTCCACTGTACTCTATCTCTACAGTGCTCCACTGTACTCTATCTCTATTGTGCTCCACTGTACTCCACTGTACTCTACCTCTACTGTGCTCCACTGTACTCTATCTCTACTGTACTCCACTGTACTCTACCTCTACTGTACTCCACTGTACTCTACCTCTACTGTTCTCCACTGTACTCTATCTCTACTGTACTCCACTGTAGTCTATCTCTACTGTACTCCACTGTACTCTATCTCTACTGTACTCCACTGTACTCTACCTCTACTGTACTCCACTGTACTCTATCTCTACTGTGCTCCACTGTACTCTATCTCTACTGTGCTCCAGTGCACTCCACTATACTCTATCTCTACTGTACTCCACTGTACTCTATCTCTACTGTGCTCCACTGTACTCTACCTCTACTGTACTCCACTGTACTCTACCTCTACTGTACTCCAATGTACTCTATCTCTACTGTGGTCCACTGTACACTATCTCTACTGTGCTCCACTGCACTCCAATATACTCTACCTCTACTGTACTCAACTGTACTCTACCTCTACTGTTCTCCACTGTACTCTATCTCTACTGTACTCTACTGTACTCTACCTCTACTGTGCTCCACTGTACTCTATGTCTACTCTGATCCACTGTACTCTATCTCTACTGTACTCCACTGTACTCTATCTCTACTGTGCTCCACTGTACTCTATCTCCACTGTACTCTACCTCTACTGTACTCCACTGTACTTTACCTCTACTGTACTCCACTGTACTCTATCTCTACTGTGCTCCACTCTACTCTACCTCTACTGTACTCCGCTGTACTCTATCTCTACTGTGCTCCACTGTACTCTATCTCTACTGTACTCCACTGTACTCTACCTCTACTGTACTCCACTGTACTCTACCTCTACTGTACTCCACTGTACTCTACCTCTACTGTGCTCCACTGTACTCTATCTCTACTGTACTCCACTGTACTCTACCTCTACTGTACTCCACTGTACTCTATCTCTACTGTGCTCCACTGTACTCTATCTCTACTCTACTCCACTGTACTCTACCTCTACTGTGCTCCACTGTACTCTATCTCTACTTTACTCCACTCTACTCTACCTCTACTGTACTCCGCTGTACTCTAGCTCTACTGTGTTCCACTGTACTCTATCTCTACTGTACTCCACTCTACTCTACCTCTACTGTGCTCCACTGTACTCTATCTCTACTGTGCTCCACTGTACTCTATCTCTACTGTACTCCACTGTACTCTACCTCTACTGTACTCCACTGTACTCTACCTCTACTGTACTCCACTGTACTCTACCTCTACTGTGCTCCACTGTACTCTATCTCTACTGTACTCCACTGTACTCTATCTCTACTGTACTCCACTGTACTCTATTTCTACTGTACTCCACTCTACTCTACCTCTACTGTACTCCACTGTACTCTATCTCTACTGTGCTCCACTGTACTCTATCTCTTCTGTACTCCACTGTACTCTACCTCTACTGTAATCTACTGTACTCTATCTCTACTCTGCTCCACTGTACTCTATCTCTATTGTGCTCCACTATACTCCACTGTACTCTATCTCTACTGTACTCCACTGTACTCTACCTCTACTGTACTCCACTGTACTCTTTCTCTACTGTGCTCCACTGTACTCTATCTCTACTGTACTCCACTGTACTCTACCTCTACTGTGCTCCACTGTACTCTATCTCTACTGTACTCCACTCTACTCTACCTCTACTTTACTCCGCTGTACTCTATCTCTACTGTGCTCCACTGTACTCTATCTCTAGTGTGCTCCACTCTACTTTACCTCTACTGTGCTCCACTGTACTCTATCTCTAATGTGCTCCACTGTACTCTATCTCTACTGTACTCCACTGTACTCTACCTCTACTGTACTTCACTGTACTCTACCTCTACTGTACTCCACTGTACTCTACCTCTACTGTGCTCCACTGTACTATATCTCTACTGTACTCCACTCTACTCTACCTCTACTGTACTCCGCTGTACTCTATCTCTACTGTGCTCCACTGTACTCTATCTCTACTGTACTCCACTCTACTCTACCTCTACTGTGCTCCACTGTACTCTATCTCTACTGTGCTCCACTGTACTCTATCTCTACTGTACTCCACTGTACTCTACCTCTACTGTACTCCACTGTACTCTACCTCTACTGTACTCCACTGTACTCTACCTCTACTGTGCTCCACTGTACTCTATCTCTACTGTACTCCACTGTACTCTACCTCTACTGTACTCCACTGTACTCTATCTCTAATGTGCTCCACTGTACTCTATCTCTACTGTACTCCACTGTACTCTACCTCTACTGTGCTCCACTGTACTCTATCTCTACTGTACTCCACTCTACTCTACCTCTACTGTACTCCGCTGTACTCTATCTCTACTGTGCTCCACTGTACTCTATCTCTACTGTGCTCCACTCTACTCTACCTCTACTGTGCTCCACTGTACTCTATCTCTAATATGCTCCACTGTACTCTATCTCTACTGTGCTCCACTGTACTCTATCTCTACTGTACTCCACTGTACTCTACCTCTACTGTACTCCACTGTACTCTACCTCTACTGTACTCCACTGTACTCTACCTCTACTGTGCTCCACTGTACTCTATCTCTACTGTACTCCACTGTACTCTACCTCTACTGTACTCCACTGTACTCTATCTCTAATGTGCTCCACTGTACTCTATCTCTACTGTACTCCACTGTACTCTACCTCTACTGTACTCCACTGTACTCTACCTCTACTGTACTCCACTGTACTCTACCTCTACTGTGCTCCACTGTATTCTATCTCTACTGTACTCCACTGTACTCTACCTCTACTGTACTTCACTGTACTCTATCTCTAATGTGCTCCACTGTACTCTATCTCTACTGTACTCCACTCTACTCTACCTCTACTGTGCTCCACTGTACTCTATCTCTACTGTGCTCCACTGTACTCTATCTCTACTGTACTCCACTGTACTCTACCTCTACTGTACTCCACTGTACTCTACCTCTACTGTACTCCACTGTACTCTACCTCTACTGTGCTCCACTGTACTCTATCTCTACTGTACTCCACTGTACTCTACCTCTACTGTACTCCACTGTACTCTATCTCTAATGTGCTCCACTGTACTCTATCTCTACTGTACTCCACTGTACTCTACCTCTACTGTGCTCCACTGTACTCTATCTCTACTGTACTCCACTCTACTCTACCTCTACTGTACTCCGCTGTACTCTATCTCTACTGTGCTCCACTGTACTCTATCTCTACTGTGCTCCACTCTACTCTACCTATACTGTGCTCCACTGTACTCTATCTCTAATGTGCTCCACTGTACTCTATCTCTACTGTACTCCACTGTACTCTACCTCTACTGTACTCCACTGTACTCTACCTCTACTGTGCTCCACTGTACTCTATCTCTACTGTACTCCACTGTACTCTACCTCTACTGTGCTCCACTGTACTCTATCTCTACTGTACTCCACTCTACTCTACCTCTACTGTACTCCACTGTACTCTATCTCTACTGTACTCCACTCTACTCTACCTCTACTGTACTCCACTGTACTCTATCTCTACTGTACTCCACTGTACTCTATCTCTACTGTGCTCCACTGTACTCTATCTCTACTGTACTCCACTGTACTCTACCTCTACTGTGCTCCACTGTACTCTATCTCTACTGTGTTCCACTGTACTCTACCTCTACTGTACTCCACTGTACTCTATCTCTACTGTACTCCACTCTACTCTACCTCTACTGTACTCCACTGTACTCTATCTCTACTGTGCTCCACTGTACTCTATCTCTACTGTAATCTACTGTACTCTATCTCTACTCTGCTCCACTGTACTCTATCTCTATTGTGCTCCACTGTACTCCACTGTACTCTACCTCTACTGTGTTCCACTGTACTCTATCTCTACTGTACTCCACTGTTGTCTATCTCTACTGTACTCCAAAGTACTCTATCTCTACTGTACTCCACTGTACTCTACCTCTACTCTACTCCACTGTACTCTACCTCTACTGTACTCCACTGTACTCTACCTCTACTGTACTCCACTGTACTCTACCTCTACTGTACTCCACTGTACTCTACCTCTACTGTGCTCCACTGTACTCTATCTCTACTGTACTCCACTGTACTCTACCTCTACTGTACTCCACTGTACTCTATCTCTACTGTGCTCCACTGTACTCTATCTCTACTGTACTCCACTGTACTCTACCTCTACTGTGCTCCACTGTACTCTACCTCTACTGTACTCCACTGTACTCTACCTCTACTGTGCTCCACTGTACTCTATCTCTACTGTACTCGGCTGTACTCTACCTTTACTGTACTCCACTGTACTCTATCTCTACTGTGCTCGACTGTACTCTATCTCTACTGTACTCCACTGTACTCTACCTCTACTGTGCTCCACTGTACTCTATCTCTACTGTACTCCACTCTACTCTACCTCTACTGTACTCCACTGTACTCTATCTCTACTGTGCTCCACTGTACTCTATCTCTACTGTACTCCACTGTACTCTACCTCTACTGTGCTCCACTGTACTCTATCTCTACTGTACTCCACTCTACTCTACCTCTACTGTACTCCACTGTACTCTATCTCTACTGTACTCCACTCTACTCTACCTCTACTGTACTCCACTGTACTCTATCTCTACTGTGCTCCACTGTACTCTATCTCTACTGTACTCCACTGTACTCTATCTCTACTGTACTCCACTGTACTCTACCTCTACTGTACTCCACTGTAATCTACCTCTACTGTGCTCCACTGTACTCTATCTCTACTGTACTCCACTGTAGTCTATCTCTACTGTACTCCACTGTACTCTATCTCTACTGTACTCCACAGTACTCCACCTCTACTGTACTCCACTGTACTCTATCTCTACTGTACTCCACTGTACTCTATCTCTACTGTGCTCCACTGTACTCTACCTCTACTGTACTCCACTGTACTCTACCTCTACTGTACTCCACTGTACTCTATCTCTACTGTGGTCCACTGTACACTATCTCTACTTTGCTCCACTGCACTCCACTGTACTCTATCTCTACTGTACTCCACTGTACTCTACCTCTACTGTGCTCCACTGTACTCTATCTCTACTGTACTCTACTGTACTCTACCTCTACTGTGCTCCACTGTACTCTATATCTACTGTGCTCCACTGTACTCTATCTCTACTGTACTCCACTGTACTCTATCTCTACTGTGCTCCACTGTACTCTATCTCCACTGTACTCTACCTCTACTGTACTCCACTGTACTCTACCTCTACTGTACTCCACTGTACTCTATCTCTACTGTGCTCCACTGTACACTATCTCTACTGTGCTCCACTGCACTCCAATGTACTCTACCTCTACTGTACTCCACTGTACTCTACCTCTACTGTGCTCCACTGTACTCTATCTCTACTGTACTCCACTGTACTCTATCTCTACTGTACTCCACTGTACTCTACCTCTACTGTACTCCACTGTACTCTATCTCTACTGTGCTCCACTGTACTCTATCTCTACTGTGCTCCACTGCACTCCAATGTACTCTACCTCTATTGTACTCCACTGTACCCTACCTCGACTGTGCTCCACTGTACTCTATCTCTACTCTGCTCCACTGTACTCTATCTCTATTGTGCTCCACTGTACTCCACTGTACTCTATCTCTACTGTGCTCCACTGTACTCTATCTCTACTGTACTCCACTGTACTCTACCTCTACTGTACTCCACTGTACTCTTTCTCTACTGTGCTCCACTGTACTCTATCTCTACTGTACTCCACTGTACTCTACCTCTACTGTGCTCCACTGTACTCTATCTCTACTGTACTCCACTCTACTCTACCTCTACTTTACTCCGCTGTACTCTATCTCTACTGTGCTCCACTGTACTCTATCTCTACTGTGCTCCACTCTACTTTACCTCTACTGTGCTCAACTGTACTCTATCTCTAATGTGCTCCACTGTACTCTATCTCTACTGTACTCCACTGTACTCTACCTCTACTGTACTCCACTGTACTCTACCTCTACTGTACTCCACTGTACTCTACCTCTACTGTGCTCCACTGTACTATATCTCTACTGTACTCCACTCTACTCTACCTCTACTGTACTCCGCTGTACTCTATCTCTACTGTGCTCCACTGTACTCTATCTCTACTGTACTCCACTCTACTCTACCTCTACTGTGCTCCACTGTACTCTATCTCTACTGTGCTCCACTGTACTCTATCTCTACTGTACTCCACTGTACTCTACCTCTACTGTACTCCACTGTACTCTACCTCTACTGTACTCCACTGTACTCTACCTCTACTGTGCTCCACTGTACTCTATCTCTACTGTACTCCACTGTACTCTACCTCTACTGTACTCCACTGTACTCTATCTCTAATGTGCTCCACTGTACTCTATCTCTACTGTACTCCACTGTACTCTACCTCTACTGTGCTCCACTGTACTCTATCTCTACTGTACTCCACTCTACTCTACCTCTACTGTACTCCGCTGTACTCTATCTCTACTGTGCTCCACTGTACTCTATCTCTACTGTGCTCCACTCTACTCTACCTCTACTGTGCTCCACTGTACTCTATCTCTAATGTGCTCCACTGTACTCTATCTCTACTGTGCTCCACTGTACTCTATCTCTACTGTACTCCACTGTACTCTACCTCTACTGTACTCCACTGTACTCTACCTCTACTGTACTCCACTGTACTCTACCTCTACTGTGCTCCACTGTACTCTATCTCTACTGTACTCCACTGTACTCTACCTCTACTGTACTCCACTGTACTCTATCTCTAATGTGCTCCACTGTACTCTATCTCTACTGTACTCCACTGTACTCTACCTCTACTGTACTCCACTGTACTCTACCTCTACTGTACTCCACTGTACTCTACCTCTACTGTGCTCCACTGTATTCTATCTCTACTGTACTCCACTGTACTCTACCTCTACTGTACTTCACTGTACTCTATCTCTAATGTGCTCCACTGTACTCTATCTCTACTGTACTCCACTGTACTCTATCTCTACTGTACTCCACTCTACTCTACCTCTACTGTGCTCCACTGTACTCTATCTCTACTGTGCTCCACTGTACTCTATCTCTACTGTACTCCACTGTACTCTACCTCTACTGTACTCCACTGTACTCTACCTCTACTGTACTCCACTGTACTCTACCTCTACTGTGCTCCACTGTACTCTATCTCTACTGTACTCCACTGTACTCTACCTCTACTGTACTCCACTGTACTCTATCTCTAATGTGCTCCACTGTACTCTATCTCTACTGTACTCCACTGTACTCTACCTCTACTGTGCTCCACTGTACTCTATCTCTACTGTACTCCACTCTACTCTACCTCTACTGTACTCCGCTGTACTCTATCTCTACTGTGCTCCACTGTACTCTATCTCTACTGTGCTCCACTCTACTCTACCTCTACTGTGCTCCACTGTACTCTATCTCTAATGTGCTCCACTGTACTCTATCTCTACTGTACTCCACTGTACTCTACCTCTACTGTACTCCACTGTACTCTACCTCTACTGTGCTCCACTGTACTCTATCTCTACTCTACTCCACTCTACTCTACCTCTACTGTACTCCACTGTACTCTATCTCTACTGTACTCCACTCTACTCTACCTCTACTGTACTCCACTGTACTCTATCTCTACTGTACTCCACTGTACTCTATCTCTACTGTGCTCCACTGTACTCTATCTCTACTGTACTCCACTGTACTCTACCTCTACTGTGCTCCACTGTACTCTATCTCTACTGTGCTCCACTGTACTCTACCTCTACTGTACTCCACTGTACTCTATCTCTACTGTACTCCACTCTACTCTACCTCTACTGTACTCCACTGTACTCTATCTCTACTGTGCTCCACTGTACTCTATCTCTACTGTACTCCACTGTACTCTACCTCTACTGTAATCTACTGTACTCTATCTCTACTCTGCTCCACTGTACTCTATCTCTATTGTGCTCCACTGTACTCCACTGTACTCTACCTCTACTGTGTTCCACTGTACTCTATCTCTACTGTACTCCACTGTTGTCTATCTCTACTGTACTCCAAAGTACTCTATCTCTACTGTACTCCACTGTACTCTACCTCTACTCTACTCCACTGTACTCTACCTCTACTGTACTCCACTGTACTCTACCTCTACTGTACTCCACTGTACTCTACCTCTACTGTACTCCACTGTACTCTACCTCTACTGTGCTCCACTGTACTCTATCTCTACTGTACTCCACTGTACTCTACCTCTACTGTACTCCACTGTACTCTATCTCTACTGTGCTCCACTGTACTCTATCTCTACTGTACTCCACTGTACTCTACCTCTACTGTGCTCCACTGTACTCTATCTCTACTGTACTCCACTCTACTCTACCTCTACTGTACTCCACTGTACTCTATCTCTACTGTGCTCCACTGTACTCTATCTCTACTGTACTCCACTGTACTCTACCTCTACTGTGCTCCACTGTACTCTATCTCTACTGTACTCCACTCTACTCTACCTCTACTGTACTCCACTGTACTCTATCTCTACTGTACTCCACTCTACTCTACCTCTACTGTACTCCACTGTACTCTATCTCTACTGTGCTCCACTGTACTCTATCTCTACTGTACTCCACTGTACTCTATCTCTACTGTACTCCACTGTACTCTACCTCTACTGTACTCCACTGTACTCTACCTCTACTGTGCTCCACTGTACTCTATCTCTACTGTACTCCACTGTAGTCTATCTCTACTGTACTCCACTGTACTCTATCTCTACTGTACTCCACTCTACTCTACCTCTACTGTACTCCACTGTACTCTATCTCTACTGTACTCCACTCTACTCTACCTCTACTGTACTCCACTTTACTCTATCTCTACTGTGCTCCACTGTACTCTATCTCTACTGTACTCCACTGTACTCTACCTCTACTGTGCTCGACTGTACTCTATCTCTACTGTACTCCACTGTACTCTACCTCTACTGTACTCCACTGTACTCTACCTCTACTGTGCTCCACTGTACTCTATCTCTACTGTACTCCACTGTACTCTACCTCTACTGTACTTCACTGTACTCTATCTCTAATGTGCTCCACTGTACTCTATCTCTACTGTACTCCACTCTACTCTACCTCTACTGTGCTCCACTGTACTCTATCTCTACTGTGCTCCACTGTACTCTATCTCTACTGTACTCCACTGTACTCTACCTCTACTGTACTCCACTGTACTCTACCTCTACTGTACTCCACTGTACTCTACCTCTACTGTGCTCCACTGTACTCTATCTCTACTGTACTCCACTGTACTCTACCTCTACTGTACTCCACTGTACTCTATCTCTAATGTGCTCCACTGTACTCTATCTCTACTGTACTCCACTGTACTCTACCTCTACTGTGCTCCACTGTACTCTATCTCTACTGTACTCCACTCTACTCTACCTCTACTGTACTCCGACGTACTCTATCTCTACTGTGCTCCACTGTACTCTATCTCTACTGTGCTCCACTCTACTCTACCTCTACTGTGCTCCACTGTACTCTATCTCTAATGTGCTCCACTGTACTCTATCTCTACTGTACTCCACTGTACTCTACCTCTACTGTACTCTACCTCTACTGTACTCCACTGTACTCTACCTCTACTGTGCTCCACTGTACTCTATCTCTACTGTACTCCACTGTACTCTACCTCTACTGTGCTCCACTGTACTCTATCTCTACTGCACTCCACTCTACTCTACCTCTACTGTACTCCACTGTACTCTATCTCTACTGTACTCCACTCTACTCTACCTCTACTGTACTCCACTGTACTCTATCTCTACTGTACTCCACTGTACTCTATCTCTACTGTGCTCCACTGTACTCTATCTCTACTGTACTCCACTGTACTCTACCTCTACTGTGCTCCACTGTACTCTATCTCTACTGTGCTCCACTGTACTCTACCTCTACTGTACTCCACTGTACTCTATCTCTACTGTACTCCACTCTACTCTACCTCTACTGTACTCCACTGTACTCTATCTCTACTGTGCTCCACTGTACTCTATCTCTACTGTACTCCACTGTACTCTACCTCTACTGTAATCTACTGTACTCTATCTCTACTCTGCTCCACTGTACTCTATCTCTATTGTGCTCCACTGTACTCCACTGTACTCTACCTCTACTGTGTTCCACTGTACTCTATCTCTACTGTACTCCACTGTTGTCTATCTCTACTGTACTCCAAAGTACTCTATCTCTACTGTACTCCACTGTACTCTACCTCTACTCTACTCCACTGTACTCTACCTCTACTGTACTCCACTGTACTCTACCTCTACTGTACTCCACTGTACTCTACCTCTACTGTACTCCACTGTACTCTACCTCTACTGTGCTCCACTGTACTCTATCTCTACTGTACTCCACTGTACTCTACCTCTACTGTACTCCACTGTACTCTATCTCTACTGTGCTCCACTGTACTCTATCTCTACTGTACTCCACTGTACTCTACCTCTACTGTGCTCCACTGTACTCTATCTCTACTGTACTCCACTCTACTCAACCTCTACTGTACTCCACTGTACTCTATCTCTACTGTGCTCCACTGTACTCTATCTCTACTGTACTCCACTGTACTCTACCTCTACTGTGCTCCACTGTACTCTATCTCTACTGTACTCCACTCTACTCTACCTCTACTGTACTCCACTGTACTCTATCTCTACTGTACTCCACTCTACTCTACCTCTACTGTACTCCACTGTACTCTATCTCTACTGTGCTCCACTGTACTCTATCTCTACTGTACTCCACTGTACTCTATCTCTACTGTACTCCACTGTACTCTACCTCTACTGTACTCCACTGTACTCTACCTCTACTGTGCTCCACTGTACTCTATCTCTACTGTACTCCACTGTAGTCTATCTCTACTGTACTCCACTGTACTCTATCTCTACTGTACTCCACAGTACTCCACCTCTACTGTACTCCACTGTACTCTATCTCTACTGTGCTCTGCTGTACTCTATCTCTACTGTGCTCCACTGCACTCCACTATACTCTATCTCTACTGTACTCCACTGTACTCTATCTCTACTGTGCTCCACTGTACTCTACCTCTACTGTACTCCACTGTACTCTACCTCTACTGTACTCCACTGTACTCTATCTCTACTGTGGTCCACTGTACACTATCTCTACTTTGCTCCACTGCACTCCACTGTACTCTATCTCTACTGTACTCCACTGTACTCTACCTCTACTGTGCTCCACTGTACTCTATCTCTACTGTACTATACTGTACTCTACCTCTACTGTGCTCCACTGCACTCTATATCTACTGTGCTCCACTCTACTCTATCTCTACTGTACTCCACTGTACTCTATCTCTACTGTGCTCCACTGTACTCTCTCTCCACTGTACTCTACCTCTACTGTACTCCACTGTACTCTACCTCTACTGTACTCCACTGTACTCTATCTCTACTGTGCTCCACTGTACACTATCTCTACTGTGCTCCACTGCATTCCAATGTACTCTACCTCTACTGTACTCCACTGTACTCTACCTCTACTGTGCTCCACTGTACTCTATCTCTACTGTACTCCACTGTACTCTATCTCTACTGTACTCCACTGTACTCTACCTCTACTGTACTCCACTGTACTCTATCTCTACTGTGCTCCACTGTACTCTATCTCTACTGTGCTCCACTGCACTCCAATGTACTCTACCTCTATTGTACTCCACTGTACCCTACCTCGACTGTGCTCCACTGTACTCTATCTCTACTCTGCTCCACTGTACTCTATCTCTACTGTACTCCACTCTACTCTACCTCTACTGTACTCCGCTGTACTCTATCTCTACTGTGCTCCACTGTACTCTATCTCTACTGTACTCCACTCTACTCTACCTCTACTGTGCTCCACTGTACTCTATCTCTACTGTGCTCCACTGTACTCTATCTCTACTGTACTCCACTGTACTCTACCTCTACTGTACTCCACTGTACTCTACCTCTACTGTACTCCACTGTACTCTACCTCTACTGTGCTCCACTGTACTCTATCTCTACTGTACTCCACTGTACTCTACCTCTACTGTACTCCACTGTACTCTATCTCTAATGTGCTCCACTGTACTCTATCTCTACTGTACTCCACTGTACTCTACCTCTACTGTGCTCCACTGTACTCTATCTCTACTGTACTCCACTCTACTCTACCTCTACTGTACTCCGCTGTACTCTATCTCTACTGTGCTCCACTGTACTCTATCTCTACTGTGCTCCACTCTACTCTACCTCTACTGTGCTCCACTGTACTCTATCTCTAATGTGCTCCACTGTACTCTATCTCTACTGTGCTCCACTGTACTCTATCTCTACTGTACTCCACTGTACTCTACCTCTACTGTACTCCACTGTACTCTACCTCTACTGTACTCCACTGTACTCTACCTCTACTGTGCTCCACTGTACTCTATCTCTACTGTACTCCACTGTACTCTACCTCTACTGTACTCCACTGTACTCTATCTCTAATGTGCTCCACTGTACTCTATCTCTACTGTACTCCACTGTACTCTACCTCTACTGTACTCCACTGTACTCTACCTCTACTGTACTCCACTGTACTCTACCTCTACTGTGCTCCACTGTATTCTATCTCTACTGTACTCCACTGTACTCTACCTCTACTGTACTTCACTGTACTCTATCTCTAATGTGCTCCACTGTACTCTATCTCTACTGTACTCCACTGTACTCTATCTCTACTGTACTCCACTCTACTCTACCTCTACTGTGCTCCACTGTACTCTATCTCTACTGTGCTCCACTGTACTCTATCTCTACTGTACTCCACTGTACTCTACCTCTACTGTACTCCACTGTACTCTACCTCTACTGTACTCCACTGTACTCTACCTCTACTGTGCTCCACTGTACTCTATCTCTACTGTACTCCACTGTACTCTACCTCTACTGTACTCCACTGTACTCTATCTCTAATGTGCTCCACTGTACTCTATCTCTACTGTACTCCACTGTACTCTACCTCTACTGTGCTCCACTGTACTCTATCTCTACTGTACTCCACTCTACTCTACCTCTACTGTACTCCGCTGTACTCTATCTCTACTGTGCTCCACTGTACTCTATCTCTACTGTGCTCCACTCTACTCTACCTCTACTGTGCTCCACTGTACTCTATCTCTAATGTGCTCCACTGTACTCTATCTCTACTGTACTCCACTGTACTCTACCTCTACTGTACTCCACTGTACTCTACCTCTACTGTGCTCCACTGTACTCTATCTCTACTCTACTCCACTCTACTCTACCTCTACTGTACTCCACTGTACTCTATCTCTACTGTACTCCACTCTACTCTACCTCTACTGTACTCCACTGTACTCTATCTCTACTGTACTCCACTGTACTCTATCTCTACTGTGCTCCACTGTACTCTATCTCTACTGTACTCCACTGTACTCTACCTCTACTGTGCTCCACTGTACTCTATCTCTACTGTGCTCCACTGTACTCTACCTCTACTGTACTCCACTGTACTCTATCTCTACTGTACTCCACTCTACTCTACCTCTACTGTACTCCACTGTACTCTATCTCTACTGTGCTCCACTGTACTCTATCTCTACTGTACTCCACTGTACTCTACCTCTACTGTAATCTACTGTACTCTATCTCTACTCTGCTCCACTGTACTCTATCTCTATTGTGCTCCACTGTACTCCACTGTACTCTACCTCTACTGTGTTCCACTGTACTCTATCTCTACTGTACTCCACTGTTGTCTATCTCTACTGTACTCCAAAGTACTCTATCTCTACTGTACTCCACTGTACTCTACCTCTACTCTACTCCACTGTACTCTACCTCTACTGTACTCCACTGTACTCTACCTCTACTGTACTCCACTGTACTCTACCTCTACTGTACTCCACTGTACTCTACCTCTACTGTGCTCCACTGTACTCTATCTCTACTGTACTCCACTGTACTCTACCTCTACTGTACTCCACTGTACTCTATCTCTACTGTGCTCCACTGTACTCTATCTCTACTGTACTCCACTGTACTCTACCTCTACTGTGCTCCACTGTACTCTATCTCTACTGTACTCCACTCTACTCTACCTCTACTGTACTCCACTGTACTCTATCTCTACTGTGCTCCACTGTACTCTATCTCTACTGTACTCCACTGTACTCTACCTCTACTGTGCTCCACTGTACTCTATCTCTACTGTACTCCACTCTACTCTACCTCTACTGTACTCCACTGTACTCTATCTCTACTGTACTCCACTCTACTCTACCTCTACTGTACTCCACTGTACTCTATCTCTACTGTGCTCCACTGTACTCTATCTCTACTGTACTCCACTGTACTCTATCTCTACTGTACTCCACTGTACTCTACCTCTACTGTACTCCACTGTACTCTACCTCTACTGTGCTCCACTGTACTCTATCTCTACTGTACTCCACTGTAGTCTATCTCTACTGTACTCCACTGTACTCTATCTCTACTGTACTCCACTCTACTCTACCTCTACTGTACTCCACTGTACTCTATCTCTACTGTACTCCACTCTACTCTACCTCTACTGTACTCCACTTTACTCTATCTCTACTGTGCTCCACTGTACTCTATCTCTACTGTACTCCACTGTACTCTACCTCTACTGTGCTCGACTGTACTCTATCTCTACTGTACTCCACTGTACTCTACCTCTACTGTACTCCACTGTACTCTACCTCTACTGTGCTCCACTGTACTCTATCTCTACTGTACTCCACTGTACTCTACCTCTACTGTACTTCACTGTACTCTATCTCTAATGTGCTCCACTGTACTCTATCTCTACTGTACTCCACTCTACTCTACCTCTACTGTGCTCCACTGTACTCTATCTCTACTGTGCTCCACTGTACTCTATCTCTACTGTACTCCACTGTACTCTACCTCTACTGTACTCCACTGTACTCTACCTCTACTGTACTCCACTGTACTCTACCTCTACTGTGCTCCACTGTACTCTATCTCTACTGTACTCCACTGTACTCTACCTCTACTGTACTCCACTGTACTCTATCTCTAATGTGCTCCACTGTACTCTATCTCTACTGTACTCCACTGTACTCTACCTCTACTGTGCTCCACTGTACTCTATCTCTACTGTACTCCACTCTACTCTACCTCTACTGTACTCCGACGTACTCTATCTCTACTGTGCTCCACTGTACTCTATCTCTACTGTGCTCCACTCTACTCTACCTCTACTGTGCTCCACTGTACTCTATCTCTAATGTGCTCCACTGTACTCTATCTCTACTGTACTCCACTGTACTCTACCTCTACTGTACTCTACCTCTACTGTACTCCACTGTACTCTACCTCTACTGTGCTCCACTGTACTCTATCTCTACTGTACTCCACTGTACTCTACCTCTACTGTGCTCCACTGTACTCTATCTCTACTGCACTCCACTCTACTCTACCTCTACTGTACTCCACTGTACTCTATCTCTACTGTACTCCACTCTACTCTACCTCTACTGTACTCCACTGTACTCTATCTCTACTGTACTCCACTGTACTCTATCTCTACTGTGCTCCACTGTACTCTATCTCTACTGTACTCCACTGTACTCTACCTCTACTGTGCTCCACTGTACTCTATCTCTACTGTGCTCCACTGTACTCTACCTCTACTGTACTCCACTGTACTCTATCTCTACTGTACTCCACTCTACTCTACCTCTACTGTACTCCACTGTACTCTATCTCTACTGTGCTCCACTGTACTCTATCTCTACTGTACTCCACTGTACTCTACCTCTACTGTAATCTACTGTACTCTATCTCTACTCTGCTCCACTGTACTCTATCTCTATTGTGCTCCACTGTACTCCACTGTACTCTACCTCTACTGTGTTCCACTGTACTCTATCTCTACTGTACTCCACTGTTGTCTATCTCTACTGTACTCCAAAGTACTCTATCTCTACTGTACTCCACTGTACTCTACCTCTACTCTACTCCACTGTACTCTACCTCTACTGTACTCCACTGTACTCTACCTCTACTGTACTCCACTGTACTCTACCTCTACTGTACTCCACTGTACTCTACCTCTACTGTGCTCCACTGTACTCTATCTCTACTGTACTCCACTGTACTCTACCTCTACTGTACTCCACTGTACTCTATCTCTACTGTGCTCCACTGTACTCTATCTCTACTGTACTCCACTGTACTCTACCTCTACTGTGCTCCACTGTACTCTATCTCTACTGTACTCCACTCTACTCAACCTCTACTGTACTCCACTGTACTCTATCTCTACTGTGCTCCACTGTACTCTATCTCTACTGTACTCCACTGTACTCTACCTCTACTGTGCTCCACTGTACTCTATCTCTACTGTACTCCACTCTACTCTACCTCTACTGTACTCCACTGTACTCTATCTCTACTGTACTCCACTCTACTCTACCTCTACTGTACTCCACTGTACTCTATCTCTACTGTGCTCCACTGTACTCTATCTCTACTGTACTCCACTGTACTCTATCTCTACTGTACTCCACTGTACTCTACCTCTACTGTACTCCACTGTACTCTACCTCTACTGTGCTCCACTGTACTCTATCTCTACTGTACTCCACTGTAGTCTATCTCTACTGTACTCCACTGTACTCTATCTCTACTGTACTCCACAGTACTCCACCTCTACTGTACTCCACTGTACTCTATCTCTACTGTGCTCTGCTGTACTCTATCTCTACTGTGCTCCACTGCACTCCACTATACTCTATCTCTACTGTACTCCACTGTACTCTATCTCTACTGTGCTCCACTGTACTCTACCTCTACTGTACTCCACTGTACTCTACCTCTACTGTACTCCACTGTACTCTATCTCTACTGTGGTCCACTGTACACTATCTCTACTTTGCTCCACTGCACTCCACTGTACTCTATCTCTACTGTACTCCACTGTACTCTACCTCTACTGTGCTCCACTGTACTCTATCTCTACTGTACTATACTGTACTCTACCTCTACTGTGCTCCACTGCACTCTATATCTACTGTGCTCCACTCTACTCTATCTCTACTGTACTCCACTGTACTCTATCTCTACTGTGCTCCACTGTACTCTCTCTCCACTGTACTCTACCTCTACTGTACTCCACTGTACTCTACCTCTACTGTACTCCACTGTACTCTATCTCTACTGTGCTCCACTGTACACTATCTCTACTGTGCTCCACTGCATTCCAATGTACTCTACCTCTACTGTACTCCACTGTACTCTACCTCTACTGTGCTCCACTGTACTCTATCTCTACTGTACTCCACTGTACTCTATCTCTACTGTACTCCACTGTACTCTACCTCTACTGTACTCCACTGTACTCTATCTCTACTGTGCTCCACTGTACTCTATCTCTACTGTGCTCCACTGCACTCCAATGTACTCTACCTCTATTGTACTCCACTGTACCCTACCTCGACTGTGCTCCACTGTACTCTATCTCTACTCTGCTCCACTGTACTCTATCTCTATTGTGCTCCACTGTACTCCACTGTACTCTATCTCTAGTGTGCTCCACTGTACTCTATCTCTACTGTACTCCACTGTACTCTACCTCTACTGTGCTCCACTGTACTATATCTCTACTGTACTCCACTCTACTCTACCTCTACTGTACTCCGCTGTACTCTATCTCTACTGTGCTCCACTGTACTCTATCTCTACTGTACTCCACTCTACTCTACCTCTACTGTGCTCCACTGTACTCTATCTCTACTGTGCTCCACTGTACTCTATCTCTACTGTACTCCACTGTACTCTACCTCTACTGTACTCCACTGTACTCTATCTCTACTGTACTCCACTCTACTCTACCTCTACTGTACTCCACTGTACTCTATCTCTACTGTACTCCACTCTACTCTACCTCTACTGTACTCCACTTTACTCTATCTCTACTGTGCTCCACTGTACTCTATCTCTACTGTACTCCACTGTACTCTACCTCTACTGTGCTCGACTGTACTCTATCTCTACTGTACTCCACTCTACTCTACCTCTACTGTACTCCACTGTACTCTATCTCTACTGTGCTCCACTGTACTCTATCTCTACTGTACTCCACTGTACTCTACCTCTAGTGTGCTCCACTGTACACTATCTCTACTGTAATCCACTCTACTCTACCTCTACTGTACTCCACTGTACTCTATCTCTACTGTACTCCACTCTACTCTACCTCTACTGTACTCCACTGTACTCTATCTCTACTGTGCTCCACTGTACTCTATCTCTACTGTACTCCACTGTACTCTACCTCTACTGTAATCTACTGTACTCTATCTCTACTGTGCTCCACTGTACTCTATCTCTACTGTGCTCCACTGCACTCCACTATACTCTATCTCTACTGTACTCCACTGTACTCTATCTCTACTGTGCTCCACTGTACTCTACCTCTACTGTACTCCACTGTACTCTACCTCTACTGTACTCCACTGTACTCTATCTCTACAGTGGTCCACTGTACACTATCTCTACTGTGCTCCACTGCACTCCAATATACTCTACCTCTACTGTACTCCACTGTACTCTACCTCTACTGTGCTCCACTGTACTCTATCTCTACTGTACTCTACTGTACTCTACCTCTACTGTGCTCCACTGTACTCTATATCTACTGTGCTCCACTGTACTCTATCTCTACTGTACTCCACTGTACTCTATCTCTACTGTGCTCCACTGTACTCTATCTCCACTGTACTCTACCTCTACTGTACTCCACTGTACTCTACCTCTACTGTACTCCACTGTACTCTATCTCTACTGTGCTCCACTGTACACTATCTCTACTGTGCTCCACTGCACTCCAATGTACTCTACCTCTACTGTACTCCACTTTACTCTACCTCTACTGTGCTCCACTGTACTCTATCTCTACTGTACTCCACTGTACTCTATCTCTACTGTACTCCACTGTACTCTACCTCTACTGTGCTCCACTGTACTCTATCTCTACTGTACTCCACTCTACTCTACCTCTACTGTGCTCCACTGTACTCTACCTCTACTGTACTCCACTGTACTCTACCTCTACTGTACTCCACTGTACTCTATCTCTACTGTGCTCCACTGTACTCTATCTCTACTGTACTCCACTGTACTCTACCTCTACTGTGCTCCACTGTACTCTATCTCTACTGTACTCCACTCTACTCTACCTCTACTGTACTCCGCTGTACTCTATCTCTACTGTGCTCCACTGTACTCTATCTCTACTGTGATCCACTGTACTCTATCTCTATTGTACTCCACTTTACTCTACCTCTACTGTGCTCCACTGTACTCTATCTCTACTGTACTCCACTCTACTCTACCTCTACTGTACTCCACTGTACTCTATCTCTACTGTGCTCCACTGTACTCTATCTCTACTGTACTCCACTGTACTCTACCTCTACTGTAATCTACTGTACTCTATCTCTACTCTGCTCCACTGTACTCTATCTCTATTGTGCTCCACTGTACTCCACTGTACTCTACCTCTACTGTGCTCCACTGTTGTCTATCTCTACTGTACTCCAAAGTACTCTATCTCTACTGTACTCCACTGTACTTTACCTCTACTCTACTCCACTGTACTTTACCTCTACTGTACTCCACTGTACTCTACCTCTACTGTACTCCACTGTACTCTACCTCTACTGTGCTCCACTGTACTCTATCTCTACTGTACTCCACTGTACTCTACCTCTACTGTACTCCACTGTACTCTATCTCTACTGTGCTCCACTGTACTCTATCTCTACTGTGCTCCACTGCACTCCACTATACTCTATCTCTACTGTACTCCACTGTACTCTATCTCTACTGTGCTCCACTGTACTCTACCTCTACTGTACTCCACTGTACTCTACCTCTACTGTACTCCACTGTACTCTATCTCTACTGTGGTCCACTGTACACTATCTCTACTGTGCTCCACTGCACTCCAATATACTCTACCTTTACTGTACTCCACTGTACTCTACCTCTACTGTACTCTACTGTACTCTACCTCTACTGTGCTCCACTGTACTCTATATCTACTGTGCTCCACTGTACTCTATCTCTACTGTACTCCACTGTACTCTATCTCTACTGTGCTCCACTGTACTCTATCTCCACTGTACTCTACCTCTACTGTACTCCACTGTACTCTACCTCTACTGTACTCCACTGTACTCTATCTCTACTGTGCTCCACTGTACACTATCTCTACTGTGCTCCACTGCACTCCAATGTACTCTACCTCTACTGTACTCCACTGTACTCTACCTCTACTGTGCTCCACTGTACTCTATCTCTACTGTACTCCACTGTACTCTATCTCTACTGTACTCCACTGTACTCTACCTCTACTGTACTCCACTGTACTCTATCTCTACTGTGCTCCACTGTACTCTATCTCTACTGTGCTCCACTGCACTCCAATGTACTCTACCTCTATTGTACTCCACTGTACCCTACCTCGACTGTGCTCCACTGTACTCTATCTCTACTCTGCTCCACTGTACTCTACCTCTTCTGTGCTCCACTGTACCCTATCTCTACTCTGCTCCACTGTACTCTATCTCTATTGTGCTCCACTGTACTCCACTGTACTCTATCTCTACTGTGCTCCACTGTACTCTATCTCTACTGTACTCCACTGTACTCTACCTCTACTGTGCTCCACTGTACTATATCTCTACTGTACTCCACTCTACTCTACCTCTACTGTACTCCGCTGTACTCTATCTCTACTGTGCTCCACTGTACTCTATCTCTACTGTACTCCACTCTACTCTACCTCTAATGTGCTCCACTGTACTCTATCTCTACTGTGCTCCACTGTACTCTATCTCTACTGTACTCCACTGTACTCTACCTCTACTGTACTCTCTACTGTACTCCACTGTACTCTACCTCTACTGTACTCCACTGTACTCTACCTCTACTGTGCTCCACTGTACTCTATCTCTACTGTACTCCACTGTACTCTACCTCTACTGTACTCCACTGTACTCTATCTCTACTGTGCTCCACTGTACTCTATCTCTACTGTACTCCACTGTACTCTACCTCTACTGTGCTCCACTGTACTCTATCTCTACTGTACTCCACTCTACTCTACATCTACTGTACTCCGCTGTACTCTATCTCTACTGTGCTCCACTGTACTCTATCTCTACTGTACTCCACTCTACTCTACCTCTACTGTGCTCCACTGTACTCTATCTCTACTGTGCTCCACTGTACTCTATCTCTACTGTACTCCACTGTACTCTACCTCTACTGTACTCCACTGTACTCTACCTCTACTGTACTCCACTGTACTCTACCTCTACTGTGCTCCACTGTACTCTATCTCTACTGTACTCCACTGTACTCTACCTCTACTGTACTCCACTGTACTCTATCTCTACTGTGCTCCACTGTACTCTATCTCTACTGTACTCCACTGTACTCTACCTCTACTGTGCTCCACTGTACTCTATCTCTACTGTACTCCACTCTACTCTACCTCTACTGTACTCCACTGTACTCTATCTCTACTGTACTCCACTCTACTATACCTCTACTCTACTCCACTGTACTCTATCTCTACTGTGCTCAACTGTACTCTATCTCTACTGTACTCCACTGTACTCTACCTCTACTGTGCTCCACTGTACTCTATCTCTACTGTACTCCACTCTACTCTACCTCTACTGTAATCCACTGTACTCTACCTCTACTGTACTCCACTGTACTCTATTTCTACTGTGCTCCACTGTACTCTATCTCTACAGTGCTCCACTGTACTCTATCTCTATTGTGCTCCACTGTACTCCACTGTACTCTACCTCTACTGTGCTCCACTGTACTCTATCTCTACTGTACTCCACTGTACTCTACCTCTACTGTACTCCACTGTACTCTACCTCTACTGTTCTCCACTGTACTCTATCTCTACTGTACTCCACTGTAGTCTATCTCTACTGTACTCCACTGTACTCTATCTCTACTGTACTCCACTGTACTCTACCTCTACTGTACTCCACTGTACTCTATCTCTACTGTGCTCCACTGTACTCTATCTCTACTGTGCTCCAGTGCACTCCACTATACTCTATCTCTACTGTACTCCACTGTACTCTATCTCTACTGTGCTCCACTGTACTCTACCTCTACTGTACTCCACTGTACTCTACCTCTACTGTACTCCAATGTACTCTATCTCTACTGTGGTCCACTGTACACTATCTCTACTGTGCTCCACTGCACTCCAATATACTCTACCTCTACTGTACTCAACTGTACTCTACCTCTACTGTTCTCCACTGTACTCTATCTCTACTGTACTCTACTGTACTCTACCTCTACTGTGCTCCACTGTACTCTATGTCTACTCTGATCCACTGTACTCTATCTCTACTGTACTCCACTGTACTCTATCTCTACTGTGCTCCACTGTACTCTATCTCCACTGTACTCTACCTCTACTGTACTCCACTGTACTTTACCTCTACTGTACTCCACTGTACTCTATCTCTACTGTGCTCCACTCTACTCTACCTCTACTGTACTCCGCTGTACTCTATCTCTACTGTGCTCCACTGTACTCTATCTCTACTGTACTCCACTGTACTCTACCTCTACTGTACTCCACTGTACTCTACCTCTACTGTACTCCACTGTACTCTACCTCTACTGTGCTCCACTGTACTCTATCTCTACTGTACTCCACTGTACTCTACCTCTACTGTACTCCACTGTACTCTATCTCTACTGTGCTCCACTGTACTCTATCTCTACTCTACTCCACTGTACTCTACCTCTACTGTGCTCCACTGTACTCTATCTCTACTTTACTCCACTCTACTCTACCTCTACTGTACTCCGCTGTACTCTAGCTCTACTGTGTTCCACTGTACTCTATCTCTACTGTACTCCACTCTACTCTACCTCTACTGTGCTCCACTGTACTCTATCTCTACTGTGCTCCACTGTACTCTATCTCTACTGTACTCCACTGTACTCTACCTCTACTGTACTCCACTGTACTCTACCTCTACTGTACTCCACTGTACTCTACCTCTACTGTGCTCCACTGTACTCTATCTCTACTGTACTCCACTGTACTCTATCTCTACTGTACTCCACTGTACTCTATTTCTACTGTACTCCACTCTACTCTACCTCTACTGTACTCCACTGTACTCTATCTCTACTGTGCTCCACTGTACTCTATCTCTTCTGTACTCCACTGTACTCTACCTCTACTGTAATCTACTGTACTCTATCTCTACTCTGCTCCACTGTACTCTATCTCTATTGTGCTCCACTATACTCCACTGTACTCTATCTCTACTGTACTCCACTGTACTCTACCTCTACTGTACTCCACTGTACTCTTTCTCTACTGTGCTCCACTGTACTCTATCTCTACTGTACTCCACTGTACTCTACCTCTACTGTGCTCCACTGTACTCTATCTCTACTGTACTCCACTCTACTCTACCTCTACTTTACTCCGCTGTACTCTATCTCTACTGTGCTCCACTGTACTCTATCTCTAGTGTGCTCCACTCTACTTTACCTCTACTGTGCTCCACTGTACTCTATCTCTAATGTGCTCCACTGTACTCTATCTCTACTGTACTCCACTGTACTCTACCTCTACTGTACTTCACTGTACTCTACCTCTACTGTACTCCACTGTACTCTACCTCTACTGTGCTCCACTGTACTATATCTCTACTGTACTCCACTCTACTCTACCTCTACTGTACTCCGCTGTACTCTATCTCTACTGTGCTCCACTGTACTCTATCTCTACTGTACTCCACTCTACTCTACCTCTACTGTGCTCCACTGTACTCTATCTCTACTGTGCTCCACTGTACTCTATCTCTACTGTACTCCACTGTACTCTACCTCTACTGTACTCCACTGTACTCTACCTCTACTGTACTCCACTGTACTCTACCTCTACTGTGCTCCACTGTACTCTATCTCTACTGTACTCCACTGTACTCTACCTCTACTGTACTCCACTGTACTCTATCTCTAATGTGCTCCACTGTACTCTATCTCTACTGTACTCCACTGTACTCTACCTCTACTGTGCTCCACTGTACTCTATCTCTACTGTACTCCACTCTACTCTACCTCTACTGTACTCCGCTGTACTCTATCTCTACTGTGCTCCACTGTACTCTATCTCTACTGTGCTCCACTCTACTCTACCTCTACTGTGCTCCACTGTACTCTATCTCTAATATGCTCCACTGTACTCTATCTCTACTGTGCTCCACTGTACTCTATCTCTACTGTACTCCACTGTACTCTACCTCTACTGTACTCCACTGTACTCTACCTCTACTGTACTCCACTGTACTCTACCTCTACTGTGCTCCACTGTACTCTATCTCTACTGTACTCCACTGTACTCTACCTCTACTGTACTCCACTGTACTCTATCTCTAATGTGCTCCACTGTACTCTATCTCTACTGTACTCCACTGTACTCTACCTCTACTGTACTCCACTGTACTCTACCTCTACTGTACTCCACTGTACTCTACCTCTACTGTGCTCCACTGTATTCTATCTCTACTGTACTCCACTGTACTCTACCTCTACTGTACTTCACTGTACTCTATCTCTAATGTGCTCCACTGTACTCTATCTCTACTGTACTCCACTCTACTCTACCTCTACTGTGCTCCACTGTACTCTATCTCTACTGTGCTCCACTGTACTCTATCTCTACTGTACTCCACTGTACTCTACCTCTACTGTACTCCACTGTACTCTACCTCTACTGTACTCCACTGTACTCTACCTCTACTGTGCTCCACTGTACTCTATCTCTACTGTACTCCACTGTACTCTACCTCTACTGTACTCCACTGTACTCTATCTCTAATGTGCTCCACTGTACTCTATCTCTACTGTACTCCACTGTACTCTACCTCTACTGTGCTCCACTGTACTCTATCTCTACTGTACTCCACTCTACTCTACCTCTACTGTACTCCGCTGTACTCTATCTCTACTGTGCTCCACTGTACTCTATCTCTACTGTGCTCCACTCTACTCTACCTATACTGTGCTCCACTGTACTCTATCTCTAATGTGCTCCACTGTACTCTATCTCTACTGTACTCCACTGTACTCTACCTCTACTGTACTCCACTGTACTCTACCTCTACTGTGCTCCACTGTACTCTATCTCTACTGTACTCCACTGTACTCTACCTCTACTGTGCTCCACTGTACTCTATCTCTACTGTACTCCACTCTACTCTACCTCTACTGTACTCCACTGTACTCTATCTCTACTGTACTCCACTCTACTCTACCTCTACTGTACTCCACTGTACTCTATCTCTACTGTACTCCACTGTACTCTATCTCTACTGTGCTCCACTGTACTCTATCTCTACTGTACTCCACTGTACTCTACCTCTACTGTGCTCCACTGTACTCTATCTCTACTGTGTTCCACTGTACTCTACCTCTACTGTACTCCACTGTACTCTATCTCTACTGTACTCCACTCTACTCTACCTCTACTGTACTCCACTGTACTCTATCTCTACTGTGCTCCACTGTACTCTATCTCTACTGTAATCTACTGTACTCTATCTCTACTCTGCTCCACTGTACTCTATCTCTATTGTGCTCCACTGTACTCCACTGTACTCTACCTCTACTGTGTTCCACTGTACTCTATCTCTACTGTACTCCACTGTTGTCTATCTCTACTGTACTCCAAAGTACTCTATCTCTACTGTACTCCACTGTACTCTACCTCTACTCTACTCCACTGTACTCTACCTCTACTGTACTCCACTGTACTCTACCTCTACTGTACTCCACTGTACTCTACCTCTACTGTACTCCACTGTACTCTACCTCTACTGTGCTCCACTGTACTCTATCTCTACTGTACTCCACTGTACTCTACCTCTACTGTACTCCACTGTACTCTATCTCTACTGTGCTCCACTGTACTCTATCTCTACTGTACTCCACTGTACTCTACCTCTACTGTGCTCCACTGTACTCTACCTCTACTGTACTCCACTGTACTCTACCTCTACTGTGCTCCACTGTACTCTATCTCTACTGTACTCGGCTGTACTCTACCTTTACTGTACTCCACTGTACTCTATCTCTACTGTGCTCGACTGTACTCTATCTCTACTGTACTCCACTGTACTCTACCTCTACTGTGCTCCACTGTACTCTATCTCTACTGTACTCCACTCTACTCTACCTCTACTGTACTCCACTGTACTCTATCTCTACTGTGCTCCACTGTACTCTATCTCTACTGTACTCCACTGTACTCTACCTCTACTGTGCTCCACTGTACTCTATCTCTACTGTACTCCACTCTACTCTACCTCTACTGTACTCCACTGTACTCTATCTCTACTGTACTCCACTCTACTCTACCTCTACTGTACTCCACTGTACTCTATCTCTACTGTGCTCCACTGTACTCTATCTCTACTGTACTCCACTGTACTCTATCTCTACTGTACTCCACTGTACTCTACCTCTACTGTACTCCACTGTAATCTACCTCTACTGTGCTCCACTGTACTCTATCTCTACTGTACTCCACTGTAGTCTATCTCTACTGTACTCCACTGTACTCTATCTCTACTGTACTCCACAGTACTCCACCTCTACTGTACTCCACTGTACTCTATCTCTACTGTACTCCACTGTACTCTATCTCTACTGTGCTCCACTGTACTCTACCTCTACTGTACTCCACTGTACTCTACCTCTACTGTACTCCACTGTACTCTATCTCTACTGTGGTCCACTGTACACTATCTCTACTTTGCTCCACTGCACTCCACTGTACTCTATCTCTACTGTACTCCACTGTACTCTACCTCTACTGTGCTCCACTGTACTCTATCTCTACTGTACTCTACTGTACTCTACCTCTACTGTGCTCCACTGTACTCTATATCTACTGTGCTCCACTGTACTCTATCTCTACTGTACTCCACTGTACTCTATCTCTACTGTGCTCCACTGTACTCTATCTCCACTGTACTCTACCTCTACTGTACTCCACTGTACTCTACCTCTACTGTACTCCACTGTACTCTATCTCTACTGTGCTCCACTGTACACTATCTCTACTGTGCTCCACTGCACTCCAATGTACTCTACCTCTACTGTACTCCACTGTACTCTACCTCTACTGTGCTCCACTGTACTCTATCTCTACTGTACTCCACTGTACTCTATCTCTACTGTACTCCACTGTACTCTACCTCTACTGTACTCCACTGTACTCTATCTCTACTGTGCTCCACTGTACTCTATCTCTACTGTGCTCCACTGCACTCCAATGTACTCTACCTCTATTGTACTCCACTGTACCCTACCTCGACTGTGCTCCACTGTACTCTATCTCTACTCTGCTCCACTGTACTCTATCTCTATTGTGCTCCACTGTACTCCACTGTACTCTATCTCTACTGTGCTCCACTGTACTCTATCTCTACTGTACTCCACTGTACTCTACCTCTACTGTACTCCACTGTACTCTTTCTCTACTGTGCTCCACTGTACTCTATCTCTACTGTACTCCACTGTACTCTACCTCTACTGTGCTCCACTGTACTCTATCTCTACTGTACTCCACTCTACTCTACCTCTACTTTACTCCGCTGTACTCTATCTCTACTGTGCTCCACTGTACTCTATCTCTACTGTGCTCCACTCTACTTTACCTCTACTGTGCTCAACTGTACTCTATCTCTAATGTGCTCCACTGTACTCTATCTCTACTGTACTCCACTGTACTCTACCTCTACTGTACTCCACTGTACTCTACCTCTACTGTACTCCACTGTACTCTACCTCTACTGTGCTCCACTGTACTATATCTCTACTGTACTCCACTCTACTCTACCTCTACTGTACTCCGCTGTACTCTATCTCTACTGTGCTCCACTGTACTCTATCTCTACTGTACTCCACTCTACTCTACCTCTACTGTGCTCCACTGTACTCTATCTCTACTGTGCTCCACTGTACTCTATCTCTACTGTACTCCACTGTACTCTACCTCTACTGTACTCCACTGTACTCTACCTCTACTGTACTCCACTGTACTCTACCTCTACTGTGCTCCACTGTACTCTATCTCTACTGTACTCCACTGTACTCTACCTCTACTGTACTCCACTGTACTCTATCTCTAATGTGCTCCACTGTACTCTATCTCTACTGTACTCCACTGTACTCTACCTCTACTGTGCTCCACTGTACTCTATCTCTACTGTACTCCACTCTACTCTACCTCTACTGTACTCCGCTGTACTCTATCTCTACTGTGCTCCACTGTACTCTATCTCTACTGTGCTCCACTCTACTCTACCTCTACTGTGCTCCACTGTACTCTATCTCTAATGTGCTCCACTGTACTCTATCTCTACTGTGCTCCACTGTACTCTATCTCTACTGTACTCCACTGTACTCTACCTCTACTGTACTCCACTGTACTCTACCTCTACTGTACTCCACTGTACTCTACCTCTACTGTGCTCCACTGTACTCTATCTCTACTGTACTCCACTGTACTCTACCTCTACTGTACTCCACTGTACTCTATCTCTAATGTGCTCCACTGTACTCTATCTCTACTGTACTCCACTGTACTCTACCTCTACTGTACTCCACTGTACTCTACCTCTACTGTACTCCACTGTACTCTACCTCTACTGTGCTCCACTGTATTCTATCTCTACTGTACTCCACTGTACTCTACCTCTACTGTACTTCACTGTACTCTATCTCTAATGTGCTCCACTGTACTCTATCTCTACTGTACTCCACTGTACTCTATCTCTACTGTACTCCACTCTACTCTACCTCTACTGTGCTCCACTGTACTCTATCTCTACTGTGCTCCACTGTACTCTATCTCTACTGTACTCCACTGTACTCTACCTCTACTGTACTCCACTGTACTCTACCTCTACTGTACTCCACTGTACTCTACCTCTACTGTGCTCCACTGTACTCTATCTCTACTGTACTCCACTGTACTCTACCTCTACTGTACTCCACTGTACTCTATCTCTAATGTGCTCCACTGTACTCTATCTCTACTGTACTCCACTGTACTCTACCTCTACTGTGCTCCACTGTACTCTATCTCTACTGTACTCCACTCTACTCTACCTCTACTGTACTCCGCTGTACTCTATCTCTACTGTGCTCCACTGTACTCTATCTCTACTGTGCTCCACTCTACTCTACCTCTACTGTGCTCCACTGTACTCTATCTCTAATGTGCTCCACTGTACTCTATCTCTACTGTACTCCACTGTACTCTACCTCTACTGTACTCCACTGTACTCTACCTCTACTGTGCTCCACTGTACTCTATCTCTACTCTACTCCACTCTACTCTACCTCTACTGTACTCCACTGTACTCTATCTCTACTGTACTCCACTCTACTCTACCTCTACTGTACTCCACTGTACTCTATCTCTACTGTACTCCACTGTACTCTATCTCTACTGTGCTCCACTGTACTCTATCTCTACTGTACTCCACTGTACTCTACCTCTACTGTGCTCCACTGTACTCTATCTCTACTGTGCTCCACTGTACTCTACCTCTACTGTACTCCACTGTACTCTATCTCTACTGTACTCCACTCTACTCTACCTCTACTGTACTCCACTGTACTCTATCTCTACTGTGCTCCACTGTACTCTATCTCTACTGTACTCCACTGTACTCTACCTCTACTGTAATCTACTGTACTCTATCTCTACTCTGCTCCACTGTACTCTATCTCTATTGTGCTCCACTGTACTCCACTGTACTCTACCTCTACTGTGTTCCACTGTACTCTATCTCTACTGTACTCCACTGTTGTCTATCTCTACTGTACTCCAAAGTACTCTATCTCTACTGTACTCCACTGTACTCTACCTCTACTCTACTCCACTGTACTCTACCTCTACTGTACTCCACTGTACTCTACCTCTACTGTACTCCACTGTACTCTACCTCTACTGTACTCCACTGTACTCTACCTCTACTGTGCTCCACTGTACTCTATCTCTACTGTACTCCACTGTACTCTACCTCTACTGTACTCCACTGTACTCTATCTCTACTGTGCTCCACTGTACTCTATCTCTACTGTACTCCACTGTACTCTACCTCTACTGTGCTCCACTGTACTCTATCTCTACTGTACTCCACTCTACTCTACCTCTACTGTACTCCACTGTACTCTATCTCTACTGTGCTCCACTGTACTCTATCTCTACTGTACTCCACTGTACTCTACCTCTACTGTGCTCCACTGTACTCTATCTCTACTGTACTCCACTCTACTCTACCTCTACTGTACTCCACTGTACTCTATCTCTACTGTACTCCACTCTACTCTACCTCTACTGTACTCCACTGTACTCTATCTCTACTGTGCTCCACTGTACTCTATCTCTACTGTACTCCACTGTACTCTATCTCTACTGTACTCCACTGTACTCTACCTCTACTGTACTCCACTGTACTCTACCTCTACTGTGCTCCACTGTACTCTATCTCTACTGTACTCCACTGTAGTCTATCTCTACTGTACTCCACTGTACTCTATCTCTACTGTACTCCACTCTACTCTACCTCTACTGTACTCCACTGTACTCTATCTCTACTGTACTCCACTCTACTCTACCTCTACTGTACTCCACTTTACTCTATCTCTACTGTGCTCCACTGTACTCTATCTCTACTGTACTCCACTGTACTCTACCTCTACTGTGCTCGACTGTACTCTATCTCTACTGTACTCCACTGTACTCTACCTCTACTGTACTCCACTGTACTCTACCTCTACTGTGCTCCACTGTACTCTATCTCTACTGTACTCCACTGTACTCTACCTCTACTGTACTTCACTGTACTCTATCTCTAATGTGCTCCACTGTACTCTATCTCTACTGTACTCCACTCTACTCTACCTCTACTGTGCTCCACTGTACTCTATCTCTACTGTGCTCCACTGTACTCTATCTCTACTGTACTCCACTGTACTCTACCTCTACTGTACTCCACTGTACTCTACCTCTACTGTACTCCACTGTACTCTACCTCTACTGTGCTCCACTGTACTCTATCTCTACTGTACTCCACTGTACTCTACCTCTACTGTACTCCACTGTACTCTATCTCTAATGTGCTCCACTGTACTCTATCTCTACTGTACTCCACTGTACTCTACCTCTACTGTGCTCCTCTGTACTCTATCTCTACTGTACTCCACTCTACTCTACCTCTACTGTACTCCGACGTACTCTATCTCTACTGTGCTCCACTGTACTCTATCTCTACTGTGCTCCACTCTACTCTACCTCTACTGTGCTCCACTGTACTCTATCTCTAATGTGCTCCACTGTACTCTATCTCTACTGTACTCCACTGTACTCTACCTCTACTGTACTCTACCTCTACTGTACTCCACTGTACTCTACCTCTACTGTGCTCCACTGTACTCTATCTCTACTGTACTCCACTGTACTCTACCTCTACTGTGCTCCACTGTACTCTATCTCTACTGCACTCCACTCTACTCTACCTCTACTGTACTCCACTGTACTCTATCTCTACTGTACTCCACTCTACTCTACCTCTACTGTACTCCACTGTACTCTATCTCTACTGTACTCCACTGTACTCTATCTCTACTGTGCTCCACTGTACTCTATCTCTACTGTACTCCACTGTACTCTACCTCTACTGTGCTCCACTGTACTCTATCTCTACTGTGCTCCACTGTACTCTACCTCTACTGTACTCCACTGTACTCTATCTCTACTGTACTCCACTCTACTCTACCTCTACTGTACTCCACTGTACTCTATCTCTACTGTGCTCCACTGTACTCTATCTCTACTGTACTCCACTGTACTCTACCTCTACTGTAATCTACTGTACTCTATCTCTACTCTGCTCCACTGTACTCTATCTCTATTGTGCTCCACTGTACTCCACTGTACTCTACCTCTACTGTGTTCCACTGTACTCTATCTCTACTGTACTCCACTGTTGTCTATCTCTACTGTACTCCAAAGTACTCTATCTCTACTGTACTCCACTGTACTCTACCTCTACTCTACTCCACTGTACTCTACCTCTACTGTACTCCACTGTACTCTACCTCTACTGTACTCCACTGTACTCTACCTCTACTGTACTCCACTGTACTCTACCTCTACTGTGCTCCACTGTACTCTATCTCTACTGTACTCCACTGTACTCTACCTCTACTGTACTCCACTGTACTCTATCTCTACTGTGCTCCACTGTACTCTATCTCTACTGTACTCCACTGTACTCTACCTCTACTGTGCTCCACTGTACTCTATCTCTACTGTACTCCACTCTACTCAACCTCTACTGTACTCCACTGTACTCTATCTCTACTGTGCTCCACTGTACTCTATCTCTACTGTACTCCACTGTACTCTACCTCTACTGTGCTCCACTGTACTCTATCTCTACTGTACTCCACTCTACTCTACCTCTACTGTACTCCACTGTACTCTATCTCTACTGTACTCCACTCTACTCTACCTCTACTGTACTCCACTGTACTCTATCTCTACTGTGCTCCACTGTACTCTATCTCTACTGTACTCCACTGTACTCTATCTCTACTGTACTCCACTGTACTCTACCTCTACTGTACTCCACTGTACTCTACCTCTACTGTGCTCCACTGTACTCTATCTCTACTGTACTCCACTGTAGTCTATCTCTACTGTACTCCACTGTACTCTATCTCTACTGTACTCCACAGTACTCCACCTCTACTGTACTCCACTGTACTCTATCTCTACTGTGCTCTGCTGTACTCTATCTCTACTGTGCTCCACTGCACTCCACTATACTCTATCTCTACTGTACTCCACTGTACTCTATCTCTACTGTGCTCCACTGTACTCTACCTCTACTGTACTCCACTGTACTCTACCTCTACTGTACTCCACTGTACTCTATCTCTACTGTGGTCCACTGTACACTATCTCTACTTTGCTCCACTGCACTCCACTGTACTCTATCTCTACTGTACTCCACTGTACTCTACCTCTACTGTGCTCCACTGTACTCTATCTCTACTGTACTATACTGTACTCTACCTCTACTGTGCTCCACTGCACTCTATATCTACTGTGCTCCACTCTACTCTATCTCTACTGTACTCCACTGTACTCTATCTCTACTGTGCTCCACTGTACTCTCTCTCCACTGTACTCTACCTCTACTGTACTCCACTGTACTCTACCTCTACTGTACTCCACTGTACTCTATCTCTACTGTGCTCCACTGTACACTATCTCTACTGTGCTCCACTGCATTCCAATGTACTCTACCTCTACTGTACTCCACTGTACTCTACCTCTACTGTGCTCCACTGTACTCTATCTCTACTGTACTCCACTGTACTCTATCTCTACTGTACTCCACTGTACTCTACCTCTACTGTACTCCACTGTACTCTATCTCTACTGTGCTCCACTGTACTCTATCTCTACTGTGCTCCACTGCACTCCAATGTACTCTACCTCTATTGTACTCCACTGTACCCTACCTCGACTGTGCTCCACTGTACTCTATCTCTACTCTGCTCCACTGTACTCTATCTCTATTGTGCTCCACTGTACTCCACTGTACTCTATCTCTAGTGTGCTCCACTGTACTCTATCTCTACTGTACTCCACTGTACTCTACCTCTACTGTGCTCCACTGTACTATATCTCTACTGTACTCCACTCTACTCTACCTCTACTGTACTCCGCTGTACTCTATCTCTACTGTGCTCCACTGTACTCTATCTCTACTGTACTCCACTCTACTCTACCTCTACTGTGCTCCACTGTACTCTATCTCTACTGTGCTCCACTGTACTCTATCTCTACTGTACTCCACTGTACTCTACCTCTACTGTACTCCACTGTACTCTATCTCTACTGTACTCCACTCTACTCTACCTCTACTGTACTCCACTGTACTCTATCTCTACTGTACTCCACTCTACTCTACCTCTACTGTACTCCACTTTACTCTATCTCTACTGTGCTCCACTGTACTCTATCTCTACTGTACTCCACTGTACTCTACCTCTACTGTGCTCGACTGTACTCTATCTCTACTGTACTCCACTCTACTCTACCTCTACTGTACTCCACTGTACTCTATCTCTACTGTGCTCCACTGTACTCTATCTCTACTGTACTCCACTGTACTCTACCTCTAGTGTGCTCCACTGTACACTATCTCTACTGTAATCCACTCTACTCTACCTCTACTGTACTCCACTGTACTCTATCTCTACTGTACTCCACTCTACTCTACCTCTACTGTACTCCACTGTACTCTATCTCTACTGTGCTCCACTGTACTCTATCTCTACTGTACTCCACTGTACTCTACCTCTACTGTAATCTACTGTACTCTATCTCTACTGTGCTCCACTGTACTCTATCTCTACTGTGCTCCACTGCACTCCACTATACTCTATCTCTACTGTACTCCACTGTACTCTATCTCTACTGTGCTCCACTGTACTCTACCTCTACTGTACTCCACTGTACTCTACCTCTACTGTACTCCACTGTACTCTATCTCTACAGTGGTCCACTGTACACTATCTCTACTGTGCTCCACTGCACTCCAATATACTCTACCTCTACTGTACTCCACTGTACTCTACCTCTACTGTGCTCCACTGTACTCTATCTCTACTGTACTCTACTGTACTCTACCTCTACTGTGCTCCACTGTACTCTATATCTACTGTGCTCCACTGTACTCTATCTCTACTGTACTCCACTGTACTCTATCTCTACTGTGCTCCACTGTACTCTATCTCCACTGTACTCTACCTCTACTGTACTCCACTGTACTCTACCTCTACTGTACTCCACTGTACTCTATCTCTACTGTGCTCCACTGTACACTATCTCTACTGTGCTCCACTGCACTCCAATGTACTCTACCTCTACTGTACTCCACTTTACTCTACCTCTACTGTGCTCCACTGTACTCTATCTCTACTGTACTCCACTGTACTCTATCTCTACTGTACTCCACTGTACTCTACCTCTACTGTGCTCCACTGTACTCTATCTCTACTGTACTCCACTCTACTCTACCTCTACTGTGCTCCACTGTACTCTACCTCTACTGTACTCCACTGTACTCTACCTCTACTGTACTCCACTGTACTCTATCTCTACTGTGCTCCACTGTACTCTATCTCTACTGTACTCCACTGTACTCTACCTCTACTGTGCTCCACTGTACTCTATCTCTACTGTACTCCACTCTACTCTACCTCTACTGTACTCCGCTGTACTCTATCTCTACTGTGCTCCACTGTACTCTATCTCTACTGTGCTCCACTCTACTCTACCTCTACTGTGCTCCACTGTACTCTATCTCTAATGTGCTCCACTGTACTCTATCTCTACTGTACTCCACTGTACTCTACCTCTACTGTACTCCACTGTACTCTACCTCTACTGTACTCCGCTGTACTCTATCTCTACTGTGCTCCACTGTACTCTATCTCTACTGTGCTCCACTCTACTCTACCTCTACTGTGCTCCACTGTACTCTATCTCTAATGTGCTCCACTGTACTCTATCTCTACTGTACTCCACTGTACTCTACCTCTACTGTACTCCACTCTACTCTACCTCTACTGTACTCCACTGTACTCTACCTCTACTGTGCTCCACTGTACTCTATCTCTACTGTACTCCACTGTACTCTACCTCTACTGTGCTCCACTGTACTCTATCTCTACTGTACTCCACTCTACTCTACCTCTACTGTACTCCACTGTACTCTATCTCTACTGTACTCCACTCTACTCTACCTCTACTGTACTCCACTGTACTCTATCTCTACTGTACTCCACTGTACTCTATCTCTACTGTGCTCCACTGTACTCTATCTCTACTGTACTCCACTGTACTCTACCTCTACTGTGCTCCACTGTACTCTATCTCTACTGTACTCCACTCTACTCTACCTCTACTGTACTCCACTGTACTCTATCTCTACTGTGCTCCACTGTACTCTATCTCTACTGTACTCCACTGTACTCTACCTCTACTGTAATCTACTGTACTCTATCTCTACTGTGCTCCACTGTACTCTATCTCTACTGTGCTCCACTGCACTCCACTATACTCTATCTCTACTGTACTCCACTGTACTCTATCTCTACTGTGCTCCACTGTACTCTACCTCTACTGTACTCCACTGTACTCTACCTCTACTGTACTCCACTGTACTCTATCTCTACAGTGGTCCACTGTACACTATCTCTACTGTGCTCCACTGCACTCCAATATACTCTACCTCTACTGTACTCCACTGTACTCTACCTCTACTGTGCTCCACTGTACTCTATCTCTACTGTACTCTACTGTACTCTACCTCTACTGTGCTCCACTGTACTCTATATCTACTGTGCTCCACTGTACTCTATCTCTACTGTACTCCACTGTACTCTATCTCTACTGTGCTCCACTGTACTCTATCTCCACTGTACTCTACCTCTACTGTACTCCACTGTACTCTACCTCTACTGTACTCCACTGTACTCTATCTCTACTGTGCTCCACTGTACACTATCTCTACTGTGCTCCACTGCACTCCAATGTACTCTACCTCTACTGTACTCCACTTTACTCTACCTCTACTGTGCTCCACTGTACTCTATCTCTACTGTACTCCACTGTACTCTATCTCTACTGTACTCCACTGTACTCTACCTCTACTGTGCTCCACTGTACTCTATCTCTACTGTACTCCACTCTACTCTACCTCTACTGTGCTCCACTGTACTCTACCTCTACTGTACTCCACTGTACTCTACCTCTACTGTACTCCACTGTACTCTATCTCTACTGTGCTCCACTGTACTCTATCTCTACTGTACTCCACTGTACTCTACCTCTACTGTGCTCCACTGTACTCTATCTCTACTGTACTCCACTCTACTCTACCTCTACTGTACTCCGCTGTACTCTATCTCTACTGTGCTCCACTGTACTCTATCTCTACTGTACTCCACTGTACTCTACCTCTACTGTGCTCCACTGTACTCTATCTCTACTGTACTCCACTCTACTCTACCTCTACTGTACTCCGCTGTACTCTATCTCTACTGTGCTCCACTGTACTCTATCTCTACTGTGCTCCACTCTACTCTACCTCTACTGTGCTCCACTGTACTCTATCTCTAATGTGCTCCACTGTACTCTATCTCTACTGTACTCCACTGTACTCTACCTCTACTGTACTCCACTGTACTCTACCTCTACTGTACTCCGCTGTACTCTATCTCTACTGTGCTCCACTGTACTCTATCTCTACTGTGCTCCACTCTACTCTACCTCTACTGTGCTCCACTGTACTCTATCTCTAATGTGCTCCACTGTACTCTATCTCTACTGTACTCCACTGTACTCTACCTCTACTGTACTCCACTCTACTCTACCTCTACTGTACTCCACTGTACTCTACCTCTACTGTGCTCCACTGTACTCTATCTCTACTGTACTCCACTGTACTCTACCTCTACTGTGCTCCACTGTACTCTATCTCTACTGTACTCCACTCTACTCTACCTCTACTGTACTCCACTGTACTCTATCTCTACTGTACTCCACTCTACTCTACCTCTACTGTACTCCACTGTACTCTATCTCTACTGTACTCCACTGTACTCTATCTCTACTGTGCTCCACTGTACTCTATCTCTACTGTACTCCACTGTACTCTACCTCTACTCTGCTCCACTGTACTCTATCTCTACTGTACTCCACTCTACTCTACCTCTACTGTACTCCACTGTACTCTATCTCTACTGTGCTCCACTGTACTCTATCTCTACTGTACTCCACTGTACTCTACCTCTACTGTAATCTACTGTACTCTATCTCTACTGTGCTCCACTGTACTCTATCTCTACTGTGCTCCACTGCACTCCACTATACTCTATCTCTACTGTACTCCACTGTACTCTATCTCTACTGTGCTCCACTGTACTCTACCTCTACTGTACTCCACTGTACTCTACCTCTACTGTACTCCACTGTACTCTATCTCTACAGTGGTCCACTGTACACTATCTCTACTGTGCTCCACTGCACTCCAATATACTCTACCTCTACTGTACTCCACTGTACTCTACCTCTACTGTGCTCCACTGTACTCTATCTCTACTGTACTCTACTGTACTCTACCTCTACTGTGCTCCACTGTACTCTATATCTACTGTGCTCCACTGTACTCTATCTCTACTGTACTCCACTGTACTCTATCTCTACTGTGCTCCACTGTACTCTATCTCCACTGTACTCTACCTCTACTGTACTCCACTGTACTCTACCTCTACTGTACTCCACTGTACTCTATCTCTACTGTGCTCCACTGTACACTATCTCTACTGTGCTCCACTGCACTCCAATGTACTCTACCTCTACTGTACTCCACTTTACTCTACCTCTACTGTGCTCCACTGTACTCTATCTCTACTGTACTCCACTGTACTCTATCTCTACTGTACTCCACTGTACTCTACCTCTACTGTGCTCCACTGTACTCTATCTCTACTGTACTCCACTCTACTCTACCTCTACTGTGCTCCACTGTACTCTACCTCTACTGTACTCCACTGTACTCTACCTCTACTGTACTCCACTGTACTCTATCTCTACTGTGCTCCACTGTACTCTATCTCTACTGTACTCCACTGTACTCTACCTCTACTGTGCTCCACTGTACTCTATCTCTACTGTACTCCACTCTACTCTACCTCTACTGTACTCCGCTGTACTCTATCTCTACTGTGCTCCACTGTACTCTATCTCTACTGTGCTCCACTCTACTCTACCTCTACTGTGCTCCACTGTACTCTATCTCTAATGTGCTCCACTGTACTCTATCTCTACTGTACTCCACTGTACTCTACCTCTACTGTACTCCACTGTACTCTACCTCTACTGTACTCCGCTGTACTCTATCTCTACTGTGCTCCACTGTACTCTATCTCTACTGTGCTCCACTCTACTCTACCTCTACTGTGCTCCACTGTACTCTATCTCTAATGTGCTCCACTGTACTCTATCTCTACTGTACTCCACTGTACTCTACCTCTACTGTACTCCACTCTACTCTACCTCTACTGTACTCCACTGTACTCTACCTCTACTGTGCTCCACTGTACTCTATCTCTACTGTACTCCACTGTACTCTACCTCTACTGTGCTCCACTGTACTCTATCTCTACTGTACTCCACTCTACTCTACCTCTACTGTACTCCACTGTACTCTATCTCTACTGTACTCCACTCTACTCTACCTCTACTGTACTCCACTGTACTCTATCTCTACTGTACTCCACTGTACTCTATCTCTACTGTGCTCCACTGTACTCTATCTCTACTGTACTCCACTGTACTCTACCTCTACTGTGCTCCACTGTACTCTATCTCTACTGTACTCCACTCTACTCTACCTCTACTGTACTCCACTGTACTCTATCTCTACTGTGCTCCACTGTACTCTATCTCTACTGTACTCCACTGTACTCTACCTCTACTGTAATCTACTGTACTCTATCTCTACTCTGCTCCACTGTACTCTATCTCTATTGTGCTCCATTGTACTCCACTGTACTCTACCTCTACTGTGTTCCACTGTACTCTATCTCTACTGTACTCCACTGTTGTGTATCTCTACTGTACTCCAAAGTACTCTATCTCTACTGTACTCCACTGTACTCTACTTCTACTCTACTCCTCTGTACTCTACCTCTACTGTACTCCACTGTACTCTACCTCTACTGTACTCCACTGTACTCTACCTCTACTGTACTCCACTGTACTCTACCTCTACTGTGCTCCACTGTACTCTATCTCTACTGTACTCCACTGTACTCTACCTCTACTGTACTCCACTGTACTCTACCTCTACTGTACTCCACTGTACTCTACCTCTACTGTGCTCCACTGTACTCTATCTCTACTGTGCTCCACTGCACTCTAATGTACTCCACCTCTATTGTACTCCACTGTACTCTACCTCGACTGTGCTCCACTGTACTCTATCTCTACTCTGCTCCACTGTACTCTACCTCTAATGTGCTCCACTGTACTCTATCTCTACTCTGCTCCACTGTACTCTATATCTATTGTGCTCCACTGTACTCCACTGTACTCTATCTCTACTGTGCTCCACTGTACTCTATCTCTACTGTACTCCACTGTACTCTACCTCTACTGTGCTCCACTGTACTATATCTCTACTGTACTCCACTCTACTCTACCTCTACTGTACTCCGCTGTACTCTATCTCTACTGTGCTCCACTGTACTCTATCTCTACTGTACTCCACTCTACTCTACCTCTAATGTGCTCCACTGTACTCTATCTCTACTGTGCTCCACTGTACTCTATCTCTACTGTACTCCACTGTACTCTACCTCTACTGTACTCCACTGTACTCTACCTCTACTGTACTCCACTGTACTCTACCTCTACTGTGCTCCACTGTACTCTATCTCTACTGTACTCCACTGTACTCTACATCTACTGTACTCCACTGTACTCTTTCTCTACTGTGCTCCACTGTACTCTATCTCTACTGTACTCCACTGTACTCTACCTCTACTGTGCTCCACTGTACTCTACCTCTACTGTACTCCACTCTACTCTACCTCTACTGTACTCCGCTGTACTCTATCTCTACTGTGCTCCACTGTACTCTATCTCTACTGTACTCCACTCTACTCTACCTCTACTGTGCTCCACTGTACTCTATCTCTACTGTGCTCCACTGTACTCTATCTCTACTGTACTCCACTGTACCCTACCTCTACTGTACTCCACTGTACTCTACCTCTACTGTACTCCACTGTACTCTACCTCTACTGTGCTCCACTGTACTCTATCTCTACTGTACTCCACTGTACTCTACCTCTACTGTACTCCACTGTACTCTATCTCTACTGTGCTCCACTGTACTCTATCTCTACTGTACTCCACTCTACTCTACCTCTACTGTACTCCACTGTACTCTATCTCTACTGTACTCCACTCTACTCTACCTCTACTGTACTCCACTGTACTCTATCTCTACTGTGCTCCACTGTACTCTATCTCTACTGTACTCCACTGTACTCTACCTCTACTGTGCTCCACTGTACTCTATCTCTACTGTACTCCACTCTACTCTACCTCTACTGTAATCCACTGTACTCTATCTCTACTGTACTCCACTCAACTCTACCTCTACTGTACTCCACTGTACTCTATCTCTACTGTGCTCCACTGTACTCTATCTCTACTGTACTCCACTGTACTCTACCTCTACTGTAATCTACTGTACTCTATCTCTACTCTGCTCCACTGTACTCTATCTCTACTGTACTCCACTGTACTCTACATCTACTGTACTCCACTGTACTCTTTCTCTACTGTACTCCACTGTACTCTACATCTACTGTACTCCACTGTACTCTTTCTCTACTGTGCTCCACTGTACTCTATCTCTACTGTACTCCACTGTACTCTACCTCTACTGTGCTCCACTGTACTCTACCTCTACTGTACTCCACTCTACTCTACCTCTACTGTACTCCGCTGTACTCTATCTCTACTGTGCTCCACTGTACTCTATCTCTACTGTACTCCACTCTACTCTACCTCTACTGTGCTCCACTGTACTCTATCTCTACTGTGCTCCACTGTACTCTATCTCTACTGTACTCCACTGTACCCTACCTCTACTGTACTCCACTGTACTCTACCTCTACTGTACTCCACTGTACTCTACCTCTACTGTGCTCCACTGTACTCTATCTCTACTGTACTCCACTGTACTCTACCTCTACTGTACTCCACTGTACTCTATCTCTACTGTGCTCCACTGTACTCTATCTCTACTGTACTCCACTCTACTCTACCTCTACTGTACTCCACTGTACTCTATCTCTACTGTACTCCACTCTACTCTACCTCTACTGTACTCCACTGTACTCTATCTCTACTGTGCTCCACTGTACTCTATCTCTACTGTACTCCACTGTACTCTACCTCTACTGTGCTCCACTGTACTCTATCTCTACTGTACTCCACTCTACTCTACCTCTACTGTAATCCACTGTACTCTATCTCTACTGTACTCCACTCTACTCTACCTCTACTGTACTCCACTGTACTCTATCTCTACTGTGCTCCACTGTACTCTATCTCTACTGTACTCCACTGTACTCTACCTCTACTGTAATCTACTGTACTCTATCTCTACTCTGCTCCACTGTACTCTATCTCTATTGTGCTCCACTGTACTCCACTGTACTCTACCTCTACTGTGCTCCACTGTACTCTATCTCTACTGTACTCCACTGTTGTCTATCTCTACTGTATTCCAAAGTACTCTATCTCTACTGTACTACACTGTACTCTACCTCTACTGTAATCCACTGTACTCTACCTCTATTGTACTCCACTGTACTCTACCTCTACTGTACTCCACTGTACTCTACCTCTACTGTGCTCCACTGTACTCTATCTCTACTGTACTCCACTGTACTCTACCTCTACTGTACTCCACTGTACTCTATCTCTACTGTGCTCCACTGTACTCTATCTCTACTGTACTCCACTCTACTCTACCTCTACTGTACTCCACTGTACTCTATCTCTAATGTGCTCCACTGTACTCTATCTCTACTGTACTCCACTGTACTCTACCTCTACTGTAATCTACTGTACTCTATCTCTACTCTGCTCCACTGTACTCTATCTCTATTGTGCTCCATTGTACTCCACTGTACTCTACCTCTACTGTGTTCCACTGTACTCTATCTCTACTGTACTCCACTGTTGTCTATCTCTACTGTACTCCAAATTACTCTATCTCTACTGTACTCCACTGTACTCTACTTCTACTCTACTCCTCTGTACTCTACCTCTACTGTACTCCACTGTACTCTACCTCTACTGTACTCCACTGTACTCTACCTCTACTGTACTCCACTGTACTCTACCTCTACTGTGCTCCACTGTACTCTATCTCTACTGTACTCCACTGTACTCTACCTCTACTGTACTCCAATGTACTCTATCTCTACTGTGCTCCACTGTACTCTACCTCTACTGTACTCCACTGTACTCTACCTCTACTGTGCTCCACTGTACTCTATCTCTACTGTACTCCACTCTACTCTACCTCTACTGTACTCCACTGTACTCTATCTCTACTGTGCTCCACTGTACTCTATCTCTACTGTACTCCACTGTACTCTACCTCTACTGTACTCCACTGTACTCTACCTCTACTGTACTCCACTGTACTCTACCTCTACTGTGCTCCACTGTACTCTATCTCTACTGTGCTCCACTGCACTCCAATGTACTCTACCTCTATTGTACTCCACTGTACTCTACCTCGACTGTGCTCCACTGTACTCTATCTCTACTCTGCTCCAATGTACTCTACCTCTAATGTGCTCCACTGTACTCTATCTCTACTCTGCTCCACTGTACTCTATCTCTATTGTGCACCACTGTACTCCACTGTACTCTATCTCTACTGTGCTCCACTGTACTCTATCTCTACTGTACTCCACTGTACTCTACCTCTACTGTGCTCCACTGTACTATATCTCTACTGTAATCCACTCTACTCTACCTCTACTGTACTCCGCTGTACTCTATCTCTACTGTGCTCCACTGTACTCTATCTCTACTGTACTCCACTCTACTCTACCTCTAATGTGCTCCACTGTACTCTATCTCTACTGTGCTCCACTGTACTCTATCTCTACTGTACTCCACTGTACTCTACCTCTACTGTACTCCACTGTACTCTACCTCTACTGTACTCCACTGTACTCTACCTCTACTGTGCTCCACTGTACTCTATCTCTACTCGACTCCACTGTACTCTACCTCTACTGTACTCCACTGTACTCTTTCTCTACTGTGCTCCACTGTACTCTATCTCTACTGTACTCCACTGTACTCTACCTCTACTGTGCTCCACTGTACTCTACCTCTACTGTACTCCACTCTACTCTACCTCTACTGTACTCCGCTGTACTCTATCTCTACTGTGCTCCACTGTACTCTATCTCTACTGTACTCCACTCTACTCTACCTCTACTGTGCTCCACTGTACTCTATCTCTACTGTGCTCCAATGTACTCTATCTCTACTGTACTCCACTGTACCCTACCTCTACTGTACTCCACTGTACTCTACCTCTACTGTACTCCACTGTACTCTACCTCTACTGTGCTCCACTGTACTCTATCTCTACTGTACTCCACTGTACTCTACCTCTACTGTACTCCACTGTACTCTATCTCTACTGTGCTCCACTGTACTCTATCTCTACTGTACTCCACTGTACTCTACCTCTACTGTGCTCCACTGTACTCTATCTCTACTGTACTCCACTCTACTCTACCTCTACTGTACTCCACTGTACTCTATCTCTACTGTACTCCACTCTACTCTACCTCTACTGTACTCCACTGTACTCTATCTCTACTGTGCTCCACTGTACTCTATCTCTACTGTACTCCACTGTACTCTACCTCTACTGTGATCCACTGTACTCTACCTCTACTGTACTCCACTCTACTCTACCTCTACTGTAATCCACTGTACTCTATCTCTACTGTACTCCACTGTAGTCTATCTCTACTGTACTCCACTGTACTCTATCTCTACTGTACTCCACAGTACTCCACCTCTACTGTACTCCACTGTACTCTATCTCTACTGTACTCCACTGTACTCTACCTCTACTGTGCTCCACTGTACTCTACCTCCACTGTACTCTACCTCTACTGTACTCCACTCTACTCTACCTCTACTGTACTCCGCTGTACTCTATCTCTACTGTGCTCCACTGTACTCTATCTCTACTGTACTCCACTCTACTCTACCTCTACTGTGCTCCACTGTACTCTATCTCTACTGTGCTCCACTGTACTCTATCTCTACTGTACTCCACTGTACCCTACCTCTACTGTACTCCACTGTACTCTACCTCTACTGTACTCCACTGTACTCTACCTCTACTGTGCTCCACTGTACTCTATCTCTACTGTACTCCACTGTACTCTACCTCTACTGTACTCCACTGTACTCTATCTCTACTGTGCTCCACTGTACTCTATCTCTACTGTACTCCACTGTACTCTACCTCTAGTGTGCTCCACTGTACACTATCTCTACTGTAATCCACTCTACTCTACCTCTACTGTACTCCACTGTACTCTATCTCTACTGTACTCCACTCTACTCTACCTCTACTGTACTCCACTGTACTCTATCTCTACTGTGCTCCACTGTACTCTATCTCTACTGTACTCCACTGTACTCTACCTCTACTGTAATCTACTGTACTCTATCTCTACTGTGCTCCACTGTACTCTATCTCTACTGTGCTCCACTGCACTCCACTATACTCTATCTCTACTGTACTCCACTGTACTCTATCTCTACTGTGCTCCACTGTACTCTACCTCTACTGTACTCCACTGTACTCTACCTCTACTGTACTCCACTGTACTCTATCTCTACAGTGGTCCACTGTACACTATCTCTACTGTGCTCCACTGCACTCCAATATACTCTACCTCTACTGTACTCCACTGTACTCTACCTCTACTGTGCTCCACTGTACTCTATCTCTACTGTACTCTACTGTACTCTACCTCTACTGTGCTCCACTGTACTCTATATCTACTGTGCTCCACTGTACTCTATCTCTACTGTACTCCACTGTACTCTATCTCTACTGTGCTCCACTGTACTCTATCTCCACTGTACTCTACCTCTACTGTACTCCACTGTACTCTACCTCTACTGTACTCCACTGTACTCTATCTCTACTGTGCTCCACTGTACACTATCTCTACTGTGCTCCACTGCACTCCAATGTACTCTACCTCTACTGTACTCCACTTTACTCTACCTCTACTGTGCTCCACTGTACTCTATCTCTACTGTACTCCACTGTACTCTATCTCTACTGTACTCCACTGTACTCTACCTCTACTGTGCTCCACTGTACTCTATCTCTACTGTACTCCACTCTACTCTACCTCTACTGTGCTCCACTGTACTCTACCTCTACTGTACTCCACTGTACTCTACCTCTACTGTACTCCACTGTACTCTATCTCTACTGTGCTCCACTGTACTCTATCTCTACTGTGCTCCACTGCACTCCAATGTACTCTACCTCTATTGTACTCCACTGTACTCTACCTCGACTGTGCTCCACTGTACTCTATCTCTACTCTGCTCCACTGTACTCTACCTCTAATGTGCTCCACTGTACTCTATCTCTACTCTGCTCCACTGTACTCTATCTCTATTGTGCACCACTGTACTCCACTGTACTCTATCTCTACTGTGCTCCACTGTACTCTATCTCTACTGTACTCCACTGTACTCTACCTCTACTGTGCTCCACTGTACTATATCTCTACTGTAATCCACTCTACTCTACCTCTACTGTACTCCGCTGTACTCTATCTCTACTGTGCTCCACTGTACTCTATCTCTACTGTACTCCACTCTACTCTACCTCTAATGTGCTCCACTGTACTCTATCTCTACTGTGCTCCACTGTACTCTATCTCTACTGTACTCCACTGTACTCTACCTCTACTGTACTCCACTGTACTCTACCTCTACTGTACTCCACTGTACTCTACCTCTACTGTGCTCCACTGTACTCTATTTCTACTCTACTCCACTGTACTCTACCTCTACTGTACTCCACTGTACTCTTTCTCTACTGTGCTCCACTGTACTCTATCTCTACTGTACTCCACTGTACTCTACCTCTACTGTGCTCCACTGTACTCTACCTCTACTGTACTCCACTCTACTCTACCTCTACTGTACTCCGCTGTACTCTATCTCTACTGTGCTCCACTGTACTCTATCTCTACTGTACTCCACTCTACTCTACCTCTACTGTGCTCCACTGTACTCTATCTCTACTGTGCTCCACTGTACTCTATCTCTACTGTACTCCACTGTACCCTACCTCTACTGTACTCCACTGTACTCTACCTCTACTGTACTCCACTGTACTCTACCTCTACTGTGCTCCACTGTACTCTATCTCTACTGTACTCCACTGTACTCTACCTCTACTGTACTCCACTGTACTCTATCTCTACTGTGCTCCACTGTACTCTATCTCTACTGTACTCCACTGTACTCTACCTCTACTGTGCTCCACTGTACTCTATCTCTACTGTACTCCACTCTACTCTACCTCTACTGTACTCCACTGTACTCTATCTCTACTGTACTCCACTCTACTCTACCTCTACTGTACTCCACTGTACTCTATCTCTACTGTGCTCCACTGTACTCTATCTCTACTGTACTCCACTGTACTCTACCTCTACTGTGCTCCACTGTACTCTACCTCTACTGTACTCCACTCTACTCTACCTCTACTGTAATCCACTGTACTCTATCTCTACTGTACTCCACTGTAGTCTATCTCTACTGTACTCCACTGTACTCTATCTCTACTGTACTCCACAGTACTCCACCTCTACTGTACTCCACTGTACTCTATCTCTACTGTACTCCACTGTACTCTACCTCTACTGTGCTCCACTGTACTCTACCTCTACTGTACTCCACTCTACTCTACCTCTACTGTACTCCGCTGTACTCTATCTCTACTGTGCTCCACTGTACTCTATCTCTACTGTACTCCACTCTACTCTACCTCTACTGTGCTCCACTGTACTCTATCTCTACTGTGCTCCACTGTACTCTATCTCTACTGTACTCCACTGTACCCTACCTCTACTGTACTCCACTGTACTCTACCTCTACTGTACTCCACTGTACTCTACCTCTACTGTGCTCCACTGTACTCTATCTCTACTGTACTCCACTGTACTCTACCTCTACTGTACTCCACTGTACTCTATCTCTACTGTGCTCCATTGTACTCTATCTCTACTGTACTCCACTGTACTCTACCTCTAGTGTGCTCCACTGTACACTATCTCTACTGTAATCCACTCTACTCTACCTCTACTGTACTCCACTGTACTCTATCTCTACTGTACTCCACTCTACTCTACCTCTACTGTACTCCACTGTACTCTATCTCTACTGTGCTCCACTGTACTCTATCTCTACTGTACTCCACTGTACTCTACCTCTACTGTAATCTACTGTACTCTATCTCTACTGTGCTCCACTGTACTCTATCTCTACTGTGCTCCACTGCACTCCACTATACTCTATCTCTACTGTACTCCACTGTACTCTATCTCTACTGTGCTCCACTGTACTCTACCTCTACTGTACTCCACTGTACTCTACCTCTACTGTACTCCACTGTACTCTATCTCTACAGTGGTCCACTGTACACTATCTCTACTGTGCTCCACTGCACTCCAATATACTCTACCTCTACTGTACTCCACTGTACTCTACCTCTACTGTGCTCCACTGTACTCTATCTCTACTGTACTCTACTGTACTCTACCTCTACTGTGCTCCACTGTACTCTATATCTACTGTGCTCCACTGTACTCTATCTCTACTGTACTCCACTGTACTTTATCTCTACTGTGCTCCACTGTACTCTATCTCCACTGTACTCTACCTCTACTGTACTCCACTGTACTCTACCTCTACTGTACTCCACTGTACTCTATCTCTACTGTGCTCCACTGTACACTATCTCTACTGTGCTCCACTGCACTCCAATGTACTCTACCTCTACTGTACTCCACTTTACTCTACCTCTACTGTGCTCCACTGTACTCTATCTCTACTGTACTCCACTGTACTCTATCTCTACTGTACTCCACTGTACTCTACCTCTACTGTGCTCCACTGTACTCTATCTCTACTGTACTCTACTCTACTCTACCTCTACTGTGCTCCACTGTACTCTACCTCTACTGTACTCCACTGTACTCTACCTCTACTGTACTCCACTGTACTCTATCTCTACTGTGCTCCACTGTACTCTATCTCTACTGTACTCCACTGTACTCTACCTCTACTGTGCTCCACTGTACTCTATCTCTACTGTACTCCACTCTACTCTACCTCTACTGTACTCCGCTGTACTCTATCTCTACTGTGCTCCACTGTACTCTATCTCTACTGTGCTCCACTCTACTCTACCTCTACTGTGCTCCACTGTACTCTATCTCTAATGTGCTCCACTGTACTCTATCTCTACTGTACTCCACTGTACTCTACCTCTACTGTACTCCACTGTACTCTACCTCTACTGTACTCCGCTGTACTCTATCTCTACTGTGCTCCACTGTACTCTATCTCTACTGTGCTCCACTCTACTCTACCTCTACTGTGCTCCACTGTACTCTATCTCTAATGTGCTCCACTGTACTCTATCTCTACTGTACTCCACTGTACTCTACCTCTACTGTACTCCACTCTACTCTACCTCTACTGTACTCCACTGTACTCTACCTCTACTGTGCTCCACTGTACTCTATCTCTACTGTACTCCACTGTACTCTACCTCTACTGTGCTCCACTGTACTCTATCTCTACTGTACTCCACTCTACTCTACCTCTACTGTACTCCACTGTACTCTATCTCTACTGTACTCCACTCTACTCTACCTCTACTGTACTCCACTGTACTCTATCTCTACTGTACTCCACTGTACTCTATCTCTACTGTGCTCCACTGTACTCTATCTCTACTGTACTCCACTGTACTCTACCTCTACTGTGCTCCACTGTACTCTATCTCTACTGTACTCCACTCTACTCTACCTCTACTGTACTCCACTGTACTCTATCTCTACTGTGCTCCACTGTACTCTATCTCTACTGTACTCCACTGTACTCTACCTCTACTGTAATCTACTGTACTCTATCTCTACTCTGCTCCACTGTACTCTATCTCTATTGTGCTCCATTGTACTCCACTGTACTCTACCTCTACTGTGTTCCACTGTACTCTATCTCTACTGTACTCCACTGTTGTGTATCTCTACTGTACTCCAAAGTACTCTATCTCTACTGTACTCCACTGTACTCTACTTCTACTCTACTCCTCTGTACTCTACCTCTACTGTACTCCACTGTACTCTACCTCTACTGTACTCCACTGTACTCTACCTCTACTGTACTCCACTGTACTCTACCTCTACTGTGCTCCACTGTACTCTATCTCTACTGTACTCCACTGTACTCTACCTCTACTGTACTCCACTGTACTCTATCTCTACTGTGCTCCACTGTACTCTATCTCTACTGTACTCCACTGTACTCTACCTCTACTGTACTCCACTGTACTCTACCTCTACTGTACTCCACTGTACTCTACCTCTACTTAGCTCCACTGTACTCTATCTCTACTGTGCTCCACTGCACTCTAATGTACTCCACCTCTATTGTACTCCACTGTACTCTACCTCGACTGTGCTCCACTGTACTCTATCTCTACTCTGCTCCACTGTACTCTACCTCTAATGTGCTCCAATGTACTCTATCTCTACTCTGCTCCACTGTACTCTATATCTATTGTGCTCCACTGTACTCCACTGTACTCTATCTCTACTGTGCTCCACTGTACTCTATCTCTACTGTACTCCACTGTACTCTACCTCTACTGTGCTCCACTGTACTATATCTCTACTGTACTCCACTCTACTCTACCTCTACTGTACTCCGCTGTACTCTATCTCTACTGTGCTCCACTGTACTCTATCTCTACTGTACTCCACTCTACTCTACCTCTAATGTGCTCCACTGTACTCTATCTCTACTGTGCTCCACTGTACTCTATCTCTACTGTACTCCACTGTACTCTACCTCTACTGTACTCCACTGTACTCTACCTCTACTGTACTCCACTGTACTCTACCTCTACTGTGCTCCACTGTACTCTATCTCTACTGTACTCCACTGTACTCTACATCTACTGTACTCCACTGTACTCTTTCTCTACTGTGCTCCACTGTACTCTATCTCTACTGTACTCCACTGTACTCTACCTCTACTGTGCTCCACTGTACTCTACCTCTACTGTACTCCACTCTACTCTACCTCTACTGTACTCCGCTGTACTCTATCTCTACTGTGCTCCACTGTACTCTATCTCTACTGTACTCCACTCTACTCTACCTCTACTGTGCTCCACTGTACTCTATCTCTACTGTGCTCCACTGTACTCTATCTCTACTGTACTCCACTGTACCCTACCTCTACTGTACTCCACTGTACTCTACCTCTACTGTACTCCACTGTACTCTACCTCTACTGTGCTCCACTGTACTCTATCTCTACTGTACTCCACTGTACTCTACCTCTACTGTACTCCACTGTACTCTATCTCTACTGTGCTCCACTGTACTCTATCTCTACTGTACTCCACTCTACTCTACCTCTACTGTACTCCACTGTACTCTATCTCTACTGTACTCCACTCTACTCTACCTCTACTGTACTCCACTGTACTCTATCTCTACTGTGCTCCACTGTACTCTATCTCTACTGTACTCCACTGTACTCTACCTCTACTGTGCTCCACTGTACTCTATCTCTACTGTACTCCACTCTACTCTACCTCTACTGTAATCCACTGTACTCTATCTCTACTGTACTCCACTCTACTCTACCTCTACTGTACTCCACTGTACTCTATCTCTACTGTGCTCCACAGTACTCTATCTCTACTGTACTCCACTGTACTCTACCTCTACTGTAATCTACTGTACTCTATCTCTACTCTGCTCCACTGTACTCTATCTCTATTGTGCTCCACTGTACTCCACTGTACTCTACCTCTACTGTGCTCCACTGTACTCTATCTCTACTGTACTCCACTGTTGTCTATCTCTACTGTATTCCAAAGTACTCTATCTCTACTGTACTACACTGTACTCTACCTCTACTGTAATCCACTGTACTCTACCTCTACTGTACTCCACTGTACTCTACCTCTACTGTACTCCACTGTACTCTACCTCTACTGTGCTCCACTGTACTCTATCTCTACTGTACTCCACTGTACTCTACCTCTACTGTACTCCACTGTACTCTATCTCTACTGTGCTCCACTGTACTCTATCTCTACTGTACTCCACTCTACTCTACCTCTACTGTACTCCACTGTACTCTATCTCTAATGTGCTCCACTGTACTCTATCTCTACTGTACTCCACTGTACTCTACCTCTACTGTAATCTACTGTACTCTATCTCTACTCTGCTCCACTGTACTCTATCTCTATTGTGCTCCATTGTACTCCACTGTACTCTACCTCTACTGTGTTCCACTGTACTCTATCTCTACTGTACTCCACTGTTGTCTATCTCTACTGTACTCCAAATTACTCTATCTCTACTGTACTCCACTGTACTCTACTTCTACTCTACTCCTCTGTACTCTACCTCTACTGTACTCCACTGTACTCTACCTCTACTGTACTCCACTGTACTCTACCTCTACTGTACTCCACTGTACTCTACCTCTACTGTGCTCCACTGTACTCTATCTCTACTGTACTCCACTGTACTCTACCTCTACTGTACTCCACTGTACTCTATCTCTACTGTGCTCCACTGTACTCTACCTCTACTGTACTCCACTGTACTCTACCTCTACTGTGCTCCACTGTACTCTATCTCTACTGTACTCCACTCTACTCTACCTCTACTGTACTCCACTGTACTCTATCTCTACTGTGCTCCACTGTACTCTATCTCTACTGTACTCCACTGTACTCTACCTCTACTGTACTCCACTGTACTCTACCTCTACTGTACTCCACTGTACTCTACCTCTACTGTGCTCCACTGTACTCTATCTCTACTGTGCTCCACTGCACTCCAATGTACTCTACCTCTATTGTACTCCACTGTACTCTACCTCGACTGTGCTCCACTGTACTCTATCTCTACTCTGATCCACTGTACTCTACCTCTAATGTGCTCCACTGTACTCTATCTCTACTCTGCTCCACTGTACTCTATCTCTATTGTGCACCACTGTACTCCACTGTACTCTATCTCTACTGTGCTCCACTGTACTCTATCTCTACTGTACTCCACTGTACTCTACCTCTACTGTGCTCCACTGTACTATATCTCTACTGTAATCCACTCTACTCTACCTCTACTGTACTCCGCTGTACTCTATCTCTACTGTGCTCCACTGTACTCTATCTCTACTGTACTCCACTCTACTCTACCTCTAATGTGCTCCACTGTACTCTATCTCTACTGTGCTCCACTGTACTCTATCTCTACTGTACTCCACTGTACTCTACCTCTACTGTACTCCACTGTACTCTACCTCTACTGTACTCCACTGTACTCTACCTCTACTGTGCTCCACTGTACTCTATCTCTACTCTACTCCACTGTACTCTACCTCTACTGTACTCCACTGTACTCTTTCTCTACTGTGCTCCACTGTACTCTATCTCTACTGTACTCCACTGTACTCTACCTCTACTGTGCTCCACTGTACTCTACCTCTACTGTACTCCACTCTACTCTACCTCTACTGTACTCCGCTGTACTCTATCTCTACTGTGCTCCACTGTACTCTATCTCTACTGTACTCCACTCTACTCTACCTCTACTGTGCTCCACTGTACTCTATCTCTACTGTGCTCCACTGTACTCTATCTCTACTGTACTCCACTGTACCCTACCTCTACTGTACTCCACTGTACTCTACCTCTACTGTACTCCACTGTACTCTACCTCTACTGTGCTCCACTGTACTCTATCTCTACTGTACTCCACTGTACTCTACCTCTACTGTACTCCACTGTACTCTATCTCTACTGTGCTCCACTGTACTCTATCTCTACTGTACTCCACTGTACTCTACCTCTACTGTGCTCCACTGTACTCTATCTCTACTGTACTCCACTCTACTCTACCTCTACTGTACTCCACTGTACTCTATCTCTAATGTACTCCACTCTACTCTACCTCTACTGTACTCCACTGTACTCTATCTCTACTGTGCTCCACTGTACTCTATCTCTACTGTACTCCACTGTACTCTACCTCTACTGTGCTCCACTGTACTCTACCTCTACTGTACTCCACTCTACTCTACCTCTACTGTAATCCACTGTACTCTATCTCTACTGTACTCCACTGTAGTCTATCTCTACTGTACTCCACTGTACTCTATCTCTACTGTACTCCACAGTACTCCACCTCTACTGTACTCCACTGTACTCTATCTCTACTGTGCTCTGCTGTACTCTATCTCTACTGTGCTCCACTGCACTCCACTATACTCAATCTCTACTGTACTCCACTGTACTCTATCTCTACTGTGCTCCACTGTACTCTACCTCTACTGTACTCCACTGTACTCTACCTCTACTGTACTCCACTGTACTCTATCTCTACTGTGGTCCACTGTACACTATCTCTACTTTGCTCCACTGCACTCCACTGTACTCTATCTCTACTGTACTCCACTGTACTCTACCTCTACTGTGCTCCACTGTACTCTATCTCTACTGTACTATACTGTACTCTACCTCTACTGTGCTCCACTGTACTCTATATCTACTGTGCTCCACTGTACTCTATCTCTACTGTACTCCACTGTACTCTATCTCTACTGTGCTCCACTGTACTCTATCTCCACTGTACTCTACCTCTACTGTACTCCACTGTACTCTACCTCTACTGTACTCCACTGTACTCTATCTCTACTGTGCTCCACTGTACACTATCTCTACTGTGCTCCACTGCACTCCAATGTACTCTACCTCTACTGTACTCCACTGTACTCTACCTCTACTGTGCTCCACTGTACTCTATCTCTACTGTACTCCACTGTACTCTATCTCTACTGTACTCCACTGTACTCTACCTCTACTGTACTCCACTGTACTCTATCTCTACTGTCCTCCACTGTACTCTATCTCTACTGTGCTCCACTGCACTCCAATGTACTCTACCTCTATTGTACTCCACTGTACCCTACCTCGACTGTGCTCCACTGTACTCTATCTCTACTCTGCTCCACTGCACTCTATCTCTATTGTGCTCCACTGTACTCCACTGTACTCTATCTCTACTGTGCTCCACTGTACTCTATCTCTACTGTACTCCACTGTACTCTACCTCTACTGTGCTCCACTGTACTATATCTCTACTGTACTCCACTCTACTCTACCTCTACTGTACTCCGCTGTACTCTATCTCTACTGTGCTCCACTGTACTCTATCTCTACTGTACTCCACTCTACTCTACCTCTACTGTGCTCCACTGTACTCTATCTCTACTGTGCTCCACTGTACTCTATCTCTACTGTACTCCACTGTACTCTACCTCTACTGTACTCCACTGTACTCTATCTCTACTGTACTCCACTCTACTCTACCTCTACTGTACTCCACTGTACTCTATCTCTACTGTACTCCACTCTACTCTACCTCTACTGTACTCCACTTTACTCTATCTCTACTGTGCTCCACTGTACTCTATCTCTACTGTACTCCACTGTACTCTACCTCTACTGTGCTCGACTGTACTCTATCTCTACTGTACTCCACTCTACTCTACCTCTACTGTACTCCACTGTACTCTATCTCTACTGTGCTCCACTGTACTCTATCTCTACTGTACTCCACTGTACTCTACCTCTAGTGTGCTCCACTGTACACTATCTCTACTGTAATCCACTCTACTCTACCTCTACTGTACTCCACTGTACTCTATCTCTACTGTACTCCACTCTACTCTACCTCTACTGTACTCCACTGTACTCTATCTCTACTGTGCTCCACTGTACTCTATCTCTACTGTACTCCACTGTACTCTACCTCTACTGTGCTCCACTGTACTCTATCTCTACTGTACTCCACTCTACTCTACCTCTACTGTACTCCACTGTACTCTATCTCTACTGTGCTCCACTGTACTCTATCTCTACTGTACTCCACTGTACTCTACCTCTACTGTGCTCCACTGTACTCTATCTCTACTGTACTCCACTCTACTCTACCTCTACTGTACTCCACTGTACTCTATCTCTACTGTACTCCACTCTACTCTACCTCTACTGTACTCCACTGTACTCTATCTCTACTGTGCTCCACTGTACTCTATCTCTACTGTACTCCACTGTACTCTATCTCTACTGTACTCCACTGTACTCTACCTCTACTGTACTCCACTGTACTCTACCTCTACTGTGCTCCACTGTACTCTATCTCTACTGTACTCCACTGTAGTCTATCTCTACTTTACTCCACTGTACTCTATCTCTACTGTACTCCACAGTACTCCACCTCTACTGTACTCCACTGTACTCTATCTCTACTGTGCTCTGCTGTACTCTATCTCTACTGTGCTCCACTGCACTCCACTATACTCTATCTCTACTGTACTCCACTGTACTCTATCTCTACTGTGCTCCACTGTACTCTACCTCTACTGTACTCCACTGTACTCTACCTCTACTGTACTCCACTGTACTCTATCTCTACTGTGGTCCACTGTACACTATCTCTACTTTGCTCCACTGCACTCCACTGTACTCTATCTCTACTGTACTCCACTGTACTCTACCTCTACTGTGCTCCACTGTACTCTATCTCTACTGTACTCTACTGTACTCTACCTCTACTGTGCTCCACTGTACTCTACCTCTACTGTACTCCACTCTACTCTACCTCTACTGTACTCCGCTGTACTCTATCTCTACTGTGCTCCACTGTACTCTATCTCTACTGTACTCCACTCTACTCTACCTCTACTGTGCTCCACTGTACTCTATCTCTACTGTGCTCCACTGTACTCTATCTCTACTGTACTCCACTGTACCCTACCTCTACTGTACTCCACTGTACTCTACCTCTACTGTACTCCACTGTACTCTACCTCTACTGTGCTCCACTGTACTCTATCTCTACTGTACTCCACTGTACTCTACCTCTACTGTACTCCACTGTACTCTATCTCTACTGTGCTCCACTGTACTCTATCTCTACTGTACTCCACTCTACTCTACCTCTACTGTACTCCACTGTACTCTATCTCTACTGTACTCCACTCTACTCTACCTCTACTGTACTCCACTGTACTCTATCTCTACTGTGCTCCACTGTACTCTATCTCTACTGTACTCCACTGTACTCTACCTCTACTGTGCTCCACTGTACTCTATCTCTACTGTACTCCACTCTACTCTACCTCTACTGTAATCCACTGTACTCTATCTCTACTGTACTCCACTCTACTCTACCTCTACTGTACTCCACTGTACTCTATCTCTACTGTGCTCCACTGTACTCTATCTCTACTGTACTCCACTGTACTCTACCTCTACTGTAATCTACTGTACTCTATCTCTACTCTGCTCCACTGTACTCTATCTCTACTGTACTCCACTGTACTCTACATCTACTGTACTCCACTGTACTCTTTCTCTACTGTACTCCACTGTACTCTACATCTACTGTACTCCACTGTACTCTTTCTCTACTGTGCTCCACTGTACTCTATCTCTACTGTACTCCACTGTACTCTACCTCTACTGTGCTCCACTGTACTCTACCTCTACTGTACTCCACTCTACTCTACCTCTACTGTACTCCGCTGTACTCTATCTCTACTGTGCTCCACTGTACTCTATCTCTACTGTACTCCACTCTACTCTACCTCTACTGTGCTCCACTGTACTCTATCTCTACTGTGCTCCACTGTACTCTATCTCTACTGTACTCCACTGTACCCTACCTCTACTGTACTCCACTGTACTCTACCTCTACTGTACTCCACTGTACTCTACCTCTACTGTGCTCCACTGTACTCTATCTCTACTGTACTCCACTGTACTCTACCTCTACTGTACTCCACTGTACTCTATCTCTACTGTGCTCCACTGTACTCTATCTCTACTGTACTCCACTCTACTCTACCTCTACTGTACTCCACTGTACTCTATCTCTACTGTACTCCACTCTACTCTACCTCTACTGTACTCCACTGTACTCTATCTCTACTGTGCTCCACTGTACTCTATCTCTACTGTACTCCACTGTACTCTACCTCTACTGTGCTCCACTGTACTCTATCTCTACTGTACTCCACTCTACTCTACCTCTACTGTAATCCACTGTACTCTATCTCTACTGTACTCCACTCTACTCTACCTCTACTGTACTCCACTGTACTCTATCTCTACTGTACTCCACTGTACTCTATCTCTACTGTACTCCACTGTACTCTACCTCTACTGTAATCTACTGTACTCTATCTCTACTCTGCTCCACTGTACTCTATCTCTATTGTGCTCCACTGTACTCCACTGTACTCTACCTCTACTGTGCTCCACTGTACTCTATCTCTACTGTACTCCACTGTTGTCTATCTCTACTGTATTCCAAAGTACTCTATCTCTACTGTACTACACTGTACTCTACCTCTACTGTAATCCACTGTACTCTACCTCTACTGTACTCCACTGTACTCTACCTCTACTGTACTCCACTGTACTCTACCTCTACTGTGCTCCACTGTACTCTATCTCTACTGTACTCCACTGTACTCTACCTCTACTGTACTCCACTGTACTCTATCTCTACTGTGCTCCACTGTACTCTATCTCTACTGTACTCCACTCTACTCTACCTCTACTGTACTCCACTGTACTCTATCTCTAATGTGCTCCACTGTACTCTATCTCTACTGTACTCCACTGTACTCTACCTCTACTGTAATCTACTGTACTCTATCTCTACTCTGCTCCACTGTACTCTATCTCTATTGTGCTCCATTGTACTCCACTGTACTCTACCTCTACTGTGTTCCACTGTACTCTATCTCTACTGTACTCCACTGTTGTCTATCTCTACTGTACTCCAAATTACTCTATCTCTACTGTACTCCACTGTACTCTACTTCTACTCTACTCCTCTGTACTCTACCTCTACTGTACTCCACTGTACTCTACCTCTACTGTACTCCACTGTACTCTACCTCTACTGTACTCCACTGTACTCTACCTCTACTGTGCTCCACTGTACTCTATCTCTACTGTACTCCACTGTACTCTACCTCTACTGTACTCCACTGTACTCTATCTCTACTGTGCTCCACTGTACTCTACCTCTACTGTACTCCACTGTACTCTACCTCTACTGTGCTCCACTGTACTCTATCTCTACTGTACTCCACTCTACTCTACCTCTACTGTACTCCACTGTACTCTATCTCTACTGTGCTCCACTGTACTCTATCTCTACTGTACTCCACTGTACTCTACCTCTACTGTACTCCACTGTACTCTACCTCTACTGTACTCCACTGTACTCTACCTCTACTGTGCTCCACTGTACTCTATCTCTACTGTGCTCCACTGCACTCCAATGTACTCTACCTCTATTGTACTCCACTGTACTCTACCTCGACTGTGCTCCACTGTACTCTATCTCTACTCTGCTCCAATGTACTCTACCTCTAATGTGCTCCACTGTACTCTATCTCTACTCTGCTCCACTGTACTCTATCTCTATTGTGCACCACTGTACTCCACTGTACTCTATCTCTACTGTGCTCCACTGTACTCTATCTCTACTGTACTCCACTGTACTCTACCTCTACTGTGCTCCACTGTACTATATCTCTACTGTAATCCACTCTACTCTACCTCTACTGTACTCCGCTGTACTCTATCTCTACTGTGCTCCACTGTACTCTATCTCTACTGTACTCCACTCTACTCTACCTCTAATGTGCTCCACTGTACTCTATCTCTACTGTGCTCCACTGTACTCTATCTCTACTGTACTCCACTGTACTCTACCTCTACTGTACTCCACTGTACTCTACCTCTACTGTACTCCACTGTACTCTACCTCTACTGTGCTCCACTGTACTCTATCTCTACTCGACTCCACTGTACTCTACCTCTACTGTACTCCACTGTACTCTTTCTCTACTGTGCTCCACTGTACTCTATCTCTACTGTATTCCACTGTACTCTACCTCTACTGTGCTCCACTGTACTCTACCTCTACTGTACTCCACTCTACTCTACCTCTACTGTACTCCGCTGTACTCTATCTCTACTGTGCTCCACTGTACTCTATCTCTACTGTACTCCACTCTACTCTACCTCTACTGTGCTCCACTGTACTCTATCTCTACTGTGCTCCAATGTACTCTATCTCTACTGTACTCCACTGTACCCTACCTCTACTGTACTCCACTGTACTCTACCTCTACTGTACTCCACTGTACTCTACCTCTACTGTGCTCCACTGTACTCTATCTCTACTGTACTCCACTGTACTCTACCTCTACTGTACTCCACTGTACTCTATCTCTACTGTGCTCCACTGTACTCTATCTCTACTGTACTCCACTGTACTCTACCTCTACTGTGCTCCACTGTACTCTATCTCTACTGTACTCCACTCTACTCTACCTCTACTGTACTCCACTGTACTCTATCTCTACTGTACTCCACTCTACTCTACCTCTACTGTACTCCACTGTACTCTATCTCTACTGTGCTCCACTGTACTCTATCTCTACTGTACTCCACTGTACTCTACCTCTACTGTGCTCCACTGTACTCTACCTCTACTGTACTCCACTCTACTCTACCTCTACTGTAATCCACTGTACTCTATCTCTACTGTACTCCACTGTAGTCTATCTCTACTGTACTCCACTGTACTCTATCTCTACTGTACTCCACAGTACTCCACCTCTACTGTACTCCACTGTACTCTATCTCTACTGTGCTCTGCTGTACTCTATCTCTACTGTGCTCCACTGCACTCCACTATACTCTATCTCTACTGTACTCCACTGTACTCTATCTCTACTGTGCTCCACTGTACTCTACCTCTACTGTACTCCACTGTACTCTACCTCTACTGTACTCCACTGTACTCTATCTCTACTGTGGTCCACTGTACACTATCTCTACTTTGCTCCACTGCACTCCACTGTACTCTATCTCTACTGTACTCCACTGTACTCTACCTCTACTGTGCTCCACTGTACTCTATCTCTACTGTACTATACTGTACTCTACCTCTACTGTGCTCCACTGTACTCTATATCTACTGTGCTCCACTGTACTCTATCTCTACTGTACTCCACTGTACTCTATCTCTACTGTGCTCCACTGTACTCTATCTCCACTGTACTCTACCTCTACTGTACTCCACTGTACTCTACCTCTACTGTACTCCACTGTACTCTATCTCTACTGTGCTCCACTGTACACTATCTCTACTGTGCTCCACTGCACTCCAATGTACTCTACCTCTACTGTACTCCACTGTACTCTACCTCTACTGTGCTCCACTGTACTCTATCTCTACTGTACTCCACTGTACTCTATCTCTACTGTACTCCACTGTACTCTACCTCTACTGTACTCCACTGTACTCTATCTCTACTGTGCTCCACTGTACTCTATCTCTACTGTGCTCCACTGCACTCCAATGTACTCTACCTCTATTGTACTCCACTGTACCCTACCTCGACTGTGCTCCACTGTACTCTATCTCTACTCTGCTCCACTGCACTCTATCTCTATTGTGCTCCACTGTACTCCACTGTACTCTATCTCTACTGTGCTCCACTGTACTCTATCTCTACTGTACTCTACCTCTACTGTGCTCCACTGTACTATATCTCTACTGTACTCCACTCTACTCTACCTCTACTGTACTCCGCTGTACTCTATCTCTACTGTGCTCCACTGTACTCTATCTCTACTGTACTCCACTCTACTCTACCTCTACTGTGCTCCACTGTACTCTATCTCTACTGTGCTCCACTGTACTCTATCTCTACTGTACTCCACTGTACTCTACCTCTACTGTACTCCACTGTACTCTATCTCTACTGTACTCCACTCTACTCTACCTCTACTGTACTCCACTGTACTCTATCTCTACTGTACTCCACTCTACTCTACCTCTACTGTACTCCACTTTACTCTATCTCTACTGTGCTCCACTGTACTCTATCTCTACTGTACTCCACTGTACTCTACCTCTACTGTGCTCGACTGTACTCTATCTCTACTGTACTCCACTCTACTCTACCTCTACTGTACTCCACTGTACTCTATCTCTACTGTGCTCCACTGTACTCTATCTCTACTGTACTCCACTGTACTCTACCTCTAGTGTGCTCCACTGTACACTATCTCTACTGTAATCCACTCTACTCTACCTCTACTGTACTCCACTGTACTCTATCTCTACTGTACTCCACTCTACTCTACCTCTACTGTACTCCACTGTACTCTATCTCTACTGTGCTCCACTGTACTCTATCTCTACTGTACTCCACTGTACTCTACCTCTACTGTGCTCCACTGTACTCTATCTCTACTGTACTCCACTCTACTCTACCTCTACTGTACTCCACTGTACTCTATCTCTACTGTGCTCCACTGTACACTATCTCTACTGTACTCCACTGTACTCTACCTCTACTGTGCTCCACTGTACTCTATCTCTACTGTACTCCACTCTACTCTACCTCTACTGTACTCCACTGTACACTATCTCTACTGTACTCCACTCTACTCTACCTCTACTGTACTCCACTGTACTCTATCTCTACTGTGCTCCACTGTACTCTATCTCTACTGTACTCCACTGTACTCTATCTCTACTGTACTCCACTGTACTCTACCTCTACTGTACTCCACTGTACTCTACCTCTACTGTGCTCCACTGTACTCTATCTCTACTGTACTCCACTGTAGTCTATCTCTACTTTACTCCACTGTACTCTATCTCTACTGTACTCCACAGTACTCCACCTCTACTGTACTCCACTGTACTCTATCTCTACTGTGCTCTGCTGTACTCTATCTCTACTGTGCTCCACTGCACTCCACTATACTCTATCTCTACTGTACTCCACTGTACTCTATCTCTACTGTGCTCCACTGTACTCTACCTCTACTGTACTCCACTGTACTCTACCTCTACTGTACTCCACTGTACTCTATCTCTACTGTGGTCCACTGTACACTATCTCTACTTTGCTCCACTGCACTCCACTGTACTCTATCTCTACTGTACTCCACTGTACTCTACCTCTACTGTGCTCCACTGTACTCTATCTCTACTGTACTCTACTGTACTCTACCTCTACTGTGCTCCACTGTACTCTATATCTACTGTGCTCCACTGTACTCTATCTCTACTGTACTCCACTGTACTCTATCTCTACTGTGCTCCACTGTACTCTATCTCCACTGTACTCTACCTCTACTGTACTCCACTGTACTCTACCTCTATTGTACTCCACTGTACTCTATCTCTACTGTGCTCCACTGTACACTATCTCTACTGTGCTCCACTGCACTCCAATGTACTCTACCTCTACTGTACTCCACTGTACTCTACCTCTACTGTGCTCCACTGTACTCTATCTCTACTGTACTCCACTGTACTCTATCTCTACTGTACTCCACTGTACTCTACCTCTACTGTACTCCACTGTACTCTATCTCTACTGTGCTCCACTGCACTCCAATGTACTCTACCTCTATTGTACTCCACTGTACCCTACCTCGACTGTGCTCCACTGTACTCTATCTCTACTCTGCTCCACTGTACTCTATCTCTATTGTGCTCCACTGTACTCCACTGTACTCTATCTCTACTGTGCTCCACTGTACTCTATCTCTACTGTACTCCACTGTACTCTACCTCTACTGTACTCCACTGTACTCTTTCTCTACTGTGCTCCACTGTACTCTATCTCTACTGTACTCCACTGTACTCTACCTCTACTGTGCTCCACTGTACTCTATCTCTACTGTACTCCACTCTACTCTACCTCTACTTTACTCCGCTGTACTCTATCTCTACTGTGCTCCACTGTACTCTATCTCTACTGTGCTCCACTCTACTTTACCTCTACTGTGCTCCACTGTACTCTATCTCTAATGTGCTCCACTGTACTCTATCTCTACTGTACTCCACTGTACTCTACCTCTACTGTACTCCACTGTACTCTACCTCTACTGTACTCCACTGTATTCTACCTCTACTGTGCTCCACTGTACTATATCTCTACTGTACTCCACTCTACTCTACCTCTACTGTACTCCGCTGTACTCTATCTCTACTGTGCTCCACTGTACTCTATCTCTACTGTACTCCACTCTACTCTACCTCTACTGTGCTCCACTGTACTCTATCTCTACTGTGCTCCACTGTACTCTATCTCTACTGTACTCCACTGTACTCTACCTCTACTGTACTCCACTGTACTCTACCTCTACTGTACTCCACTGTACTCTACCTCTACTGTGCTCCACTGTACTCTATCTCTACTGTACTCCACTGTACTCTACCTCTACTGTACTCCACTGTACTCTATCTCTAATGTGCTCCACTGTACTCTATCTCTACTGTACTCCACTGTACTCTACCTCTACTGTGCTCCACTGTACTCTATCTCTACTGTACTCCACTCTACTCTACCTCTACTGTACTCCGCTGTACTCTATCTCTACTGTGCTCCACTGTACTCTATTTCTACTGTGCTCCACTCTACTCTACCTCTACTGTGCTCCACTGTACTCTATCTCTAATGTGCTCCACTGTACTCTATCTCTACTGTGCTCCACTGTACTCTATCTCTACTGTACTCCACTGTACTCTACCTCTACTGTACTCCACTGTACTCTACCTCTACTGTACTCCACTGTACTCTACCTCTACTGTGCTCCACTGTACTCTATCTCTACTGTACTCCACTGTACTCTACCTCTACTGTACTCCACTGTACTCTATCTCTAATGTGCTCCACTGTACTCTATCTCTACTGTACTCCACTGTACTCTACCTCTACTGTACTCCACTGTACTCTACCTCTACTGTACTCCACTGTACTCTACCTCTACTGTGCTCCACTGTATTCTATCTCTACTGTACTCCACTGTACTCTACCTCTACTGTACTTCACTGTACTCTATCTCTAATGTGCTCCACTGTACTCTATCTCTACTGTACTCCACTCTACTCTACCTCTACTGTGCTCCACTGTACTCTATCTCTACTGTGCTCCACTGTACTCTATCTCTACTGTACTCCACTGTACTCTACCTCTACTGTACTCCACTGTACTCTACCTCTACTGTACTCCACTGTACTCTACCTCTACTGTGCTCCACTGTACTCTATCTCTACTGTACTCCACTGTACTCTACCTCTACTGTACTCCACTGTACTCTATCTCTAATGTGCTCCACTGTACTCTATCTCTACTGTACTCCACTGTACTCTACCTCTACTGTGCTCCACTGTACTCTATCTCTACTGTACTCCACTCTACTCTACCTCTACTGTACTCCGCTGTACTCTATCTCTACTGTGCTCCACTGTACTCTATCTCTACTGTGCTCCACTCTACTCTACCTCTACTGTGCTCCACTGTACTCTATCTCTAATGTGCTCCACTGTACTCTATCTCTACTGTACTCCACTGTACTCTACCTCTACTGTACTCCACTGTACTCTACCTCTACTGTGCTCCACTGTACTCTATCTCTACTGTACTCCACTGTACTCTACCTCTACTGTGCTCCACTGTACTCTATCTCTACTGTACTCCACTCTACTCTACCTCTACTGTACTCCACTGTACTCTATCTCTACTGTACTCCACTCTACTTTACCTCTACTGTACTCCACTGTACTCTATCTCTACTGTACTCCACTGTACTCTATCTCTACTGTGCTCCACTGTACTCTATCTCTACTGTACTCCACTGTACTCTACCTCTACTGTGCTCCACTGTACTCTATCTCTACTGTGCTCCACTGTACTCTACCTCTACTGTACTCCACTGTACTCTATCTCTACTGTACTCCACTCTATTCTACCTCTACTGTACTCCACTGTACTCTATCTCTACTGTGCTCCACTGTACTCTATCTCTACTGTACTCCACTGTACTCTACCTCTACTGTAATCTACTGTACTCTATCTCTACTCTGCTCCACTGTACTCTATCTCTATTGTGCTCCACTGTACTCCACTGTACTCTACCTCTACTGTGTTCCACTGTACTCTATCTCTACTGTACTCCACTGTTGTCTATCTCTACTGTACTCCAAAGTACTCTATCTCTACTGTACTCCACTGTACTCTACCTCTACTCTACTCCACTGTACTCTACCTCTACTGTACTCCACTGTACTCTACCTCTACTGTACTCCACTGTACTCTACCTCTACTGTACTCCACTGTACTCTACCTCTACTGTGCTCCACTGTACTCTATCTCTACTGTACTCCACTGTACTCTACCTCTACTGTACTCCACTGTACTCTATCTCTACTGTGCTCCACTGTAATCTATCTCTACTGTACTCCACTGTACTCTACCTCTACTGTGCTCCACTGTACTCTATCTCTACTGTACTCCACTCTACTCTACCTCTACTGTACTCCACTGTACTCTATCTCTACTGTGCTCCACTGTACTCTATCTCTACTGTACTCCACTGTACTCTACCTCTACTGTGCTCCACTGTACTCTATCTCTACTGTACTCCACTCTACTCTACCTCTACTGTACTCCACTGTACTCTATCTCTACTGTACTCCACTCTACTCTACCTCTACTGTACTCCACTGTACTCTATCTCTACTGTGCTCCACTGTACTCTATCTCTACTGTACTCCACTGTACTCTATCTCTACTGTACTCCACTGTACTCTACCTCTACTGTACTCCACTGTACTCTACCTCTACTGTGCTCCACTGTACTCTATCTCTACTGTACTCCACTGTAGTCTATCTCTACTGTACTCCACTGTACTCTATCTCTACTGTACTCCACAGTACTCCACCTCTACTGTACTCCACTGTACTCTATCTCTACTGTGCTCTGCTGTACTCTATCTCTACTGTGCTCCACTGCACTCCACTATACTCTATCTCTACTGTACTCCACTGTACTCTATCTCTACTGTGCTCCACTGTACTCTACCTCTACTGTACTCCACTGTACTCTACCTCTACTGTACTCCACTGTACTCTATCTCTACTGTGGTCCACTGTACACTATCTCTACTTTGCTCCACTGCACTCCACTGTACTCTATCTCTACTGTACTCCACTGTACTCTACCTCTACTGTGCTCCACTGTACTCTATCTCTACTGTACTCTACTGTACTCTACCTCTACTGTGCTCCACTGTACTCTATATCTACTGTGCTCCACTGTACTCTATCTCTACTGTACTCCACTGTACTCTATCTCTACTGTGCTCCACTGTACTCTATCTCCACTGTACTCTACCTCTACTGTACTCCACTGTACTCTACCTCTACTGTACTCCACTGTACTCTATCTCTACTGTGCTCCACTGTACTCTACCTCTACTGTACTCCACTGTACTCTACCTCTACTGTACTCCACTGTACTCTATCTCTACTGTGGTCCACTGTACACTATCTCTACTTTGCTCCACTGCACTCCACTGTACTCTATCTCTACTGTACTCCACTGTACTCTACCTCTACTGTGCTCCACTGTACTCTATCTCTACTGTACTCTACTGTACTCTACCTCTACTGTGCTCCACTGTACTCTATATCTACTGTGCTCCACTGTACTCTATCTCTACTGTACTCCACTGTACTCTATCTCTACTGTGCTCCACTGTACTCTATCTCCACTGTACTCTACCTCTACTGTACTCCACTGTACTCTACCTCTACTGTACTCCACTGTACTCTATCTCTACTGTGCTCCACTGTACACTATCTCTACTGTGCTCCACTGCACTCCAATGTACTCTACCTCTACTGTACTCCACTGTACTCTACCTCTACTGTGCTCCACTGTACTCTATCTCTACTGTACTCCACTGTACTCTATCTCTACTGTACTCCACTGTACTCTACCTCTACTGTACTCCACTGTACTCTATCTCTACTGTGCTCCACTGTACTCTATCTCTACTGTGCTCCACTGCACTCCAATGTACTCTACCTCTATTGTACTCCACTGTACCCTACCTCGACTGTGCTCCACTGTACTCTATCTCTACTCTGCTCCACTGTGCTCTATCTCTATTGTGCTCCACTGTACTCCACTGTACTCTATCTCTACTGTGCTCCACTGTACTCTATCTCTACTGTACTCCACTGTACTCTACCTCTACTGTGCTCCACTGTACTATATCTCTACTGTACTCCACTCTACTCTACCTCTACTGTACTCCGCTGTACTCTATCTCTACTGTGCTCCACTGTACTCTATCTCTACTGTACTCCACTCTACTCTACCTCTACTGTGCTCCACTGTACTCTATCTCTACTGTGCTCCACTGTACTCTATCTCTACTGTACTCCACTGTACTCTACCTCTACTGTACTCCGCTGTACTCTATCTCTACTGTGCTCCACTGTACTCTATCTCTACTGTACTCCACTCTACTCTACCTCTACTGTGCTCCACTGTACTCTATCTCTACTGTGCTCCACTGTACTCTATCTCTACTGTACTCCACTGTACACTACCTCTACTGTACTCCACTGTACTCTACCTCTACTGTGCTCCACTGTACTCTATCTCTACTGTACTCCACTGTAGTCTATCTCTACTGTACCCCACTGTACTCTATCTCTACTGTACTCCACTGTACTCTACCTCTACTGTACTCCACTGTACTCTATATCTCCAATGCTCCACTGTACTCTATCTCTACTGTGCTCCACTGTACTCTATCTCTATTGTGCTCCACTGTACTCCACTGTACTCTACCTCTACTGCGCTCCACTGTACTCTATCTCTACTGTACTCCACTGTAGTCTATCTCTACTGTACTCCACTGTACTCTATCTCTATTGTGCTCCACTGTACTCCACTGTACTCTATCTCTACTGTACTCCACTCTACTCTACCTCTACTGTACTCCACTGTACTCTATCTCTACTGTACTCCACTCTACTCTACCTCTACTGTACTCCACTTTACTCTATCTCTACTGTGCTCCACTGTACTCTATCTCTACTGTACTCCACTGTACTCTACCTCTACTGTGCTCGACTGTACTCTATCTCTACTGTACTCCACTCTACTCTACCTCTACTGTACTCCACTGTACTCTATCTCTACTGTGCTCCACTGTACTCTATCTCTACTGTACTCCACTGTACTCTACCTCTAGTGTGCTCCACTGTACACTATCTCTACTGTAATCCACTCTACTCTACCTCTACTGTACTCCACTGTACTCTATCTCTACTGTACTCCACTCTACTCTACCTCTACTGTACTCCACTGTACTCTATCTCTACTGTGCTCCACTGTACTCTATCTCTACTGTACTCCACTGTACTCTACCTCTACTGTGCTCCACTGTACTCTATCTCTACTGTACTCCACTCTACTCTACCTCTACTGTACTCCACTGTACTCTATCTCTACTGTGCTCCACTGTACTCTATCTCTACTGTACTCCACTGTACTCTACCTCTACTGTGCTCCACTGTACTCTATCTCTACTGTACTCCACTCTACTCTACCTCTACTGTACTCCACTGTACTCTATCTCTACTGTACTCCACTCTACTCTACCTCTACTGTACTCCACTGTACTCTATCTCTACTGTGCTCCACTGTACTCTATCTCTACTGTACTCCACTGTACTCTATCTCTACTGTACTCCACTGTACTCTACCTCTACTGTACTCCACTGTACTCTACCTCTACTGTGCTCCACTGTACTCTATCTCTACTGTACTCCACTGTAGTCTATCTCTACTTTACTCCACTGTACTCTATCTCTACTGTACTCCACAGTACTCCACCTCTACTGTACTCCACTGTACTCTATCTCTACTGTGCTCTGCTGTACTCTATCTCTACTGTGCTCCACTGCACTCCACTATACTCTATCTCTACTGTACTCCACTGTACTCTATCTCTACTGTGCTCCACTGTACTCTACCTCTACTGTACTCCACTGTACTCTACCTCTACTGTACTCCACTGTACTCTATCTCTACTGTGGTCCACTGTACACTATCTCTACTTTGCTCCACTGCACTCCACTGTACTCTATCTCTACTGTACTCCACTGTACTCTACCTCTACTGTGCTCCACTGTACTCTATCTCTACTGTACTCTACTGTACTCTACCTCTACTGTGCTCCACTGTACTCTACCTCTACTGTACTCCACTCTACTCTACCTCTACTGTACTCCGCTGTACTCTATCTCTACTGTGCTCCACTGTACTCTATCTCTACTGTACTCCACTCTACTCTACCTCTACTGTGCTCCACTGTACTCTATCTCTACTGTACTCCACTTTACTCTACCTCTACTGTGCTCCACTGTACTCTATCTCTACTGTACTCCACTGTACCCTACCTCTACTGTACTCCACTGTACTCTACCTCTACTGTACTCCACTGTACTCTACCTCTACTGTGCTCCACTGTACTCTATCTCTACTGTACTCCACTGTACTCTACCTCTACTGTACTCCACTGTACTCTATCTCTACTGTGCTCCACTGTACTCTATCTCTACTGTACTCCACTCTACTCTACCTCTACTGTACTCCACTGTACTCTATCTCTACTGTACTCCACTCTACTCTACCTCTACTGTACTCCACTGTACTCTATCTCTACTGTGCTCCACTGTACTCTATCTCTACTGTACTCCACTGTACTCTACCTCTACTGTGCTCCACTGTACTCTATCTCTACTGTACTCCACTCTACTCTACCTCTACTGTAATCCACTGTACTCTATCTCTACTGTACTCCACTCTACTCTACCTCTACTGTACTCCACTGTACTCTATCTCTACTGTGCTCCACTGTACTCTATCTCTACTGTACTCCACTGTACTCTACCTCTACTGTAATCTACTGTACTCTATCTCTACTCTGCTCCACTGTACTCTATCTCTACTGTACTCCACTGTACTCTACATCTACTGTACTCCACTGTACTCTTTCTCTACTGTACTCCACTGTACTCTACATCTACTGTACTCCACTGTACTCTTTCTCTACTGTGCTCCACTGTACTCTATCTCTACTGTACTCCACTGTACTCTACCTCTACTGTGCTCCACTGTACTCTACCTCTACTGTACTCCACTCTACTCTACCTCTACTGTACTCCGCTGTACTCTATCTCTACTGTGCTCCACTGTACTCTATCTCTACTGTACTCCACTCTACTCTACCTCTACTGTGCTCCACTGTACTCTATCTCTACTGTGCTCCACTGTACTCTATCTCTACTGTACTCCACTGTACCCTACCTCTACTGTACTCCACTGTACTCTACCTCTACTGTACTCCACTGTACTCTACCTCTACTGTGCTCCACTGTACTCTATCTCTACTGTACTCCACTGTACTCTACCTCTACTGTACTCCACTGTACTCTATCTCTACTGTGCTCCACTGTACTCTATCTCTACTGTACTCCACTCTACTCTACCTCTACTGTACTCCACTGTACTCTATCTCTACTGTACTCCACTCTACTCTACCTCTACTGTACTCCACTGTACTCTATCTCTACTGTGCTCCACTGTACTCTATCTCTACTGTACTCCACTGTACTCTACCTCTACTGTGCTCCACTGTACTCTATCTCTACTGTACTCCACTCTACTCTACCTCTACTGTAATCCACTGTACTCTATCTCTACTGTACTCCACTCTACTCTACCTCTACTGTACTCCACTGTACTCTATCTCTACTGTGCTCCACTGTACTCTATCTCTACTGTACTCCACTGTACTCTACCTCTACTGTAATCTACTGTACTCTATCTCTACTCTGCTCCACTGTACTCTATCTCTATTGTGCTCCACTGTACTCCACTGTACTCTACCTCTACTGTGCTCCACTGTACTCTATCTCTACTGTACTCCACTGTTGTCTATCTCTACTGTATTCCAAAGTACTCTATCTCTACTGTACTACACTGTACTCTACCTCTACTGTAATCCACTGTACTCTACCTCTACTGTACTCCACTGTACTCTACCTCTACTGTACTCCACTGTACTCTACCTCTACTGTGCTCCACTGTACTCTATCTCTACTGTACTCCACTGTACTCTACCTCTACTGTACTCCACTGTACTCTATCTCTACTGTGCTCCACTGTACTCTATCTCTACTGTACTCCACTCTACTCTACCTCTACTGTACTCCACTGTACTCTATCTCTAATGTGCTCCACTGTACTCTATCTCTACTGTACTCCACTGTACTCTACCTCTACTGTAATCTACTGTACTCTATCTCTACTCTGCTCCACTGTACTCTATCTCTATTGTGCTCCATTGTACTCCACTGTACTCTACCTCTACTGTGTTCCACTGTACTCTATCTCTACTGTACTCCACTGTTGTCTATCTCTACTGTACTCCAAATTACTCTATCTCTACTGTACTCCACTGTACTCTACTTCTACTCTACTCCTCTGTACTCTACCTCTACTGTACTCCACTGTACTCTACCTCTACTGTACTCCACTGTACTCTACCTCTACTGTACTCCACTGTACTCTACCTCTACTGTGCTCCACTGTACTCTATCTCTACTGTACTCCACTGTACTCTACCTCTACTGTACTCCACTGTACTCTATCTCTACTGTGCTCCACTGTACTCTACCTCTACTGTACTCCACTGTACTCTACCTCTACTGTGCTCCACTGTACTCTATCTCTACTGTACTCCACTCTACTCTACCTCTACTGTACTCCACTGTACTCTATCTCTACTGTGCTCCACTGTACTCTATCTCTACTGTACTCCACTGTACTCTACCTCTACTGTACTCCACTGTACTCTACCTCTACTGTACTCCACTGTACTCTACCTCTACTGTGCTCCACTGTACTCTATCTCTACTGTGCTCCACTGCACTCCAATGTACTCTACCTCTATTGTACTCCACTGTACTCTACCTCGACTGTGCTCCACTGTACTCTATCTCTACTCTGCTCCAATGTACTCTACCTCTAATGTGCTCCACTGTACTCTATCTCTACTCTGCTCCACTGTACTCTATCTCTATTGTGCACCACTGTACTCCACTGTACTCTATCTCTACTGTGCTCCACTGTACTCTATCTCTACTGTACTCCACTGTACTCTACCTCTACTGTGCTCCACTGTACTATATCTCTACTGTAATCCACTCTACTCTACCTCTACTGTACTCCGCTGTACTCTATCTCTACTGTGCTCCACTGTACTCTATCTCTACTGTACTCCACTCTACTCTACCTCTAATGTGCTCCACTGTACTCTATCTCTACTGTGCTCCACTGTACTCTATCTCTACTGTACTCCACTGTACTCTACCTCTACTGTACTCCACTGTACTCTACCTCTACTGTACTCCACTGTACTCTACCTCTACTGTGCTCCACTGTACTCTATCTCTACTCGACTCCACTGTACTCTACCTCTACTGTACTCCACTGTACTCTTTCTCTACTGTGCTCCACTGTACTCTATCTCTACTGTATTCCACTGTACTCTACCTCTACTGTGCTCCACTGTACTCTACCTCTACTGTACTCCACTCTACTCTACCTCTACTGTACTCCGCTGTACTCTATCTCTACTGTGCTCCACTGTACTCTATCTCTACTGTACTCCACTCTACTCTACCTCTACTGTGCTCCACTGTACTCTATCTCTACTGTGCTCCAATGTACTCTATCTCTACTGTACTCCACTGTACCCTACCTCTACTGTACTCCACTGTACTCTACCTCTACTGTACTCCACTGTACTCTACCTCTACTGTGCTCCACTGTACTCTATCTCTACTGTACTCCACTGTACTCTACCTCTACTGTACTCCACTGTACTCTATCTCTACTGTGCTCCACTGTACTCTATCTCTACTGTACTCCACTGTACTCTACCTCTACTGTGCTCCACTGTACTCTATCTCTACTGTACTCCACTCTACTCTACCTCTACTGTACTCCACTGTACTCTATCTCTACTGTACTCCACTCTACTCTACCTCTACTGTACTCCACTGTACTCTATCTCTACTGTGCTCCACTGTACTCTATCTCTACTGTACTCCACTGTACTCTACCTCTACTGTGCTCCACTGTACTCTACCTCTACTGTACTCCACTCTACTCTACCTCTACTGTAATCCACTGTACTCTATCTCTACTGTACTCCACTGTAGTCTATCTCTACTGTACTCCACTGTACTCTATCTCTACTGTACTCCACAGTACTCCACCTCTACTGTACTCCACTGTACTCTATCTCTACTGTGCTCTGCTGTACTCTATCTCTACTGTGCTCCACTGCACTCCACTATACTCTATCTCTACTGTACTCCACTGTACTCTATCTCTACTGTGCTCCACTGTACTCTACCTCTACTGTACTCCACTGTACTCTACCTCTACTGTACTCCACTGTACTCTATCTCTACTGTGGTCCACTGTACACTATCTCTACTTTGCTCCACTGCACTCCACTGTACTCTATCTCTACTGTACTCCACTGTACTCTACCTCTACTGTGCTCCACTGTACTCTATCTCTACTGTACTATACTGTACTCTACCTCTACTGTGCTCCACTGTACTCTATATCTACTGTGCTCCACTGTACTCTATCTCTACTGTACTCCACTGTACTCTATCTCTACTGTGCTCCACTGTACTCTATCTCCACTGTACTCTACCTCTACTGTACTCCACTGTACTCTACCTCTACTGTACTCCACTGTACTCTATCTCTACTGTGCTCCACTGTACACTATCTCTACTGTGCTCCACTGCACTCCAATGTACTCTACCTCTACTGTACTCCACTGTACTCTACCTCTACTGTGCTCCACTGTACTCTATCTCTACTGTACTCCACTGTACTCTATCTCTACTGTACTCCACTGTACTCTACCTCTACTGTACTCCACTGTACTCTATCTCTACTGTGCTCCACTGTACTCTATCTCTACTGTGCTCCACTGCACTCCAATGTACTCTACCTCTATTGTACTCCACTGTACCCTACCTCGACTGTGCTCCACTGTACTCTATCTCTACTCTGCTCCACTGCACTCTATCTCTATTGTGCTCCACTGTACTCCACTGTACTCTATCTCTACTGTGCTCCACTGTACTCTATCTCTACTGTACTCTACCTCTACTGTGCTCCACTGTACTATATCTCTACTGTACTCCACTCTACTCTACCTCTACTGTACTCCGCTGTACTCTATCTCTACTGTGCTCCACTGTACTCTATCTCTACTGTACTCCACTCTACTCTACCTCTACTGTGCTCCACTGTACTCTATCTCTACTGTGCTCCACTGTACTCTATCTCTACTGTACTCCACTGTACTCTACCTCTACTGTACTCCACTGTACTCTATCTCTACTGTACTCCACTCTACTCTACCTCTACTGTACTCCACTGTACTCTATCTCTACTGTACTCCACTCTACTCTACCTCTACTGTACTCCACTTTACTCTATCTCTACTGTGCTCCACTGTACTCTATCTCTACTGTACTCCACTGTACTCTACCTCTACTGTGCTCGACTGTACTCTATCTCTACTGTACTCCACTCTACTCTACCTCTACTGTACTCCACTGTACTCTATCTCTACTGTGCTCCACTGTACTCTATCTCTACTGTACTCCACTGTACTCTACCTCTAGTGTGCTCCACTGTACACTATCTCTACTGTAATCCACTCTACTCTACCTCTACTGTACTCCACTGTACTCTATCTCTACTGTACTCCACTCTACTCTACCTCTACTGTACTCCACTGTACTCTATCTCTACTGTGCTCCACTGTACTCTATCTCTACTGTACTCCACTGTACTCTACCTCTACTGTGCTCCACTGTACTCTATCTCTACTGTACTCCACTCTACTCTACCTCTACTGTACTCCACTGTACTCTATCTCTACTGTGCTCCACTGTACACTATCTCTACTGTACTCCACTGTACTCTACCTCTACTGTGCTCCACTGTACTCTATCTCTACTGTACTCCACTCTACTCTACCTCTACTGTACTCCACTGTACACTATCTCTACTGTACTCCACTCTACTCTACCTCTACTGTACTCCACTGTACTCTATCTCTACTGTGCTCCACTGTACTCTATCTCTACTGTACTCCACTGTACTCTATCTCTACTGTACTCCACTGTACTCTACCTCTACTGTACTCCACTGTACTCTACCTCTACTGTGCTCCACTGTACTCTATCTCTACTGTACTCCACTGTAGTCTATCTCTACTTTACTCCACTGTACTCTATCTCTACTGTACTCCACAGTACTCCACCTCTACTGTACTCCACTGTACTCTATCTCTACTGTGCTCTGCTGTACTCTATCTCTACTGTGCTCCACTGCACTCCACTATACTCTATATCTACTGTACTCCACTGTACTCTATCTCTACTGTGCTCCACTGTACTCTACCTCTACTGTACTCCACTGTACTCTACCTCTACTGTACTCCACTGTACTCTATCTCTACTGTGGTCCACTGTACACTATCTCTACTTTGCTCCACTGCACTCCACTGTACTCTATCTCTACTGTACTCCACTGTACTCTACCTCTACTGTGCTCCACTGTACTCTATCTCTACTGTACTCTACTGTACTCTACCTCTACTGTGCTCCACTGTACTCTATATCTACTGTGCTCCACTGTACTCTATCTCTACTGTACTCCACTGTACTCTATCTCTACTGTGCTCCACTGTACTCTATCTCCACTGTACTCTACCTCTACTGTACTCCACTGTACTCTACCTCTATTGTACTCCACTGTACTCTATCTCTACTGTGCTCCACTGTACACTATCTCTACTGTGCTCCACTGCACTCCAATGTACTCTACCTCTACTGTACTCCACTGTACTCTACCTCTACTGTGCTCCACTGTACTCTATCTCTACTGTACTCCACTGTACTCTATCTCTACTGTACTCCACTGTACTCTACCTCTACTGTACTCCACTGTACTCTATCTCTACTGTGCTCCACTGCACTCCAATGTACTCTACCTCTATTGTACTCCACTGTACCCTACCTCGACTGTGCTCCACTGTACTCTATCTCTACTCTGCTCCACTGTACTCTATCTCTATTGTGCTCCACTGTACTCCACTGTACTCTATCTCTACTGTGCTCCACTGTACTCTATCTCTACTGTACTCCACTGTACTCTACCTCTACTGTACTCCACTGTACTCTTTCTCTACTGTGCTCCACTGTACTCTATCTCTACTGTACTCCACTGTACTCTACCTCTACTGTGCTCCACTGTACTCTATCTCTACTGTACTCCACTCTACTCTACCTCTACTTTACTCCGCTGTACTCTATCTCTACTGTGCTCCACTGTACTCTATCTCTACTGTGCTCCACTCTACTTTACCTCTACTGTGCTCCACTGTACTCTATCTCTAATGTGCTCCACTGTACTCTATCTCTACTGTACTCCACTGTACTCTACCTCTACTGTACTCCACTGTACTCTACCTCTACTGTACTCCACTGTATTCTACCTCTACTGTGCTCCACTGTACTATATCTCTACTGTACTCCACTCTACTCTACCTCTACTGTACTCCGCTGTACTCTATCTCTACTGTGCTCCACTGTACTCTATCTCTACTGTACTCCACTCTACTCTACCTCTACTGTGCTCCACTGTACTCTATCTCTACTGTGCTCCACTGTACTCTATCTCTACTGTACTCCACTGTACTCTACCTCTACTGTACTCCACTGTACTCTACCTCTACTGTACTCCACTGTACTCTACCTCTACTGTGCTCCACTGTACTCTATCTCTACTGTACTCCACTGTACTCTACCTCTACTGTACTCCACTGTACTCTATCTCTAATGTGCTCCACTGTACTCTATCTCTACTGTACTCCACTGTACTCTACCTCTACTGTGCTCCACTGTACTCTATCTCTACTGTACTCCACTCTACTCTACCTCTACTGTACTCCGCTGTACTCTATCTCTACTGTGCTCCACTGTACTCTATTTCTACTGTGCTCCACTCTACTCTACCTCTACTGTGCTCCACTGTACTCTATCTCTAATGTGCTCCACTGTACTCTATCTCTACTGTGCTCCACTGTACTCTATCTCTACTGTACTCCACTGTACTCTACCTCTACTGTACTCCACTGTACTCTACCTCTACTGTACTCCACTGTACTCTACCTCTACTGTGCTCCACTGTACTCTATCTCTACTGTACTCCACTGTACTCTACCTCTACTGTACTCCACTGTACTCTATCTCTAATGTGCTCCACTGTACTCTATCTCTACTGTACTCCACTGTACTCTACCTCTACTGTACTCCACTGTACTCTACCTCTACTGTACTCCACTGTACTCTACCTCTACTGTGCTCCACTGTATTCTATCTCTACTGTACTCCACTGTACTCTACCTCTACTGTACTTCACTGTACTCTATCTCTAATGTGCTCCACTGTACTCTATCTCTACTGTACTCCACTCTACTCTACCTCTACTGTGCTCCACTGTACTCTATCTCTACTGTGCTCCACTGTACTCTATCTCTACTGTACTCCACTGTACTCTACCTCTACTGTACTCCACTGTACTCTACCTCTACTGTACTCCACTGTACTCTACCTCTACTGTGCTCCACTGTACTCTATCTCTACTGTACTCCACTGTACTCTACCTCTACTGTACTCCACTGTACTCTATCTCTAATGTGCTCCACTGTACTCTATCTCTACTGTACTCCACTGTACTCTACCTCTACTGTGCTCCACTGTACTCTATCTCTACTGTACTCCACTCTACTCTACCTCTACTGTACTCCGCTGTACTCTATCTCTACTGTGCTCCACTGTACTCTATCTCTACTGTGCTCCACTCTACTCTACCTCTACTGTGCTCCACTGTACTCTATCTCTAATGTGCTCCACTGTACTCTATCTCTACTGTACTCCACTGTACTCTACCTCTACTGTACTCCACTGTACTCTACCTCTACTGTGCTCCACTGTACTCTATCTCTACTGTACTCCACTGTACTCTACCTCTACTGTGCTCCACTGTACTCTATCTCTACTGTACTCCACTCTACTCTACCTCTACTGTACTCCACTGTACTCTATCTCTACTGTACTCCACTCTACTTTACCTCTACTGTACTCCACTGTACTCTATCTCTACTGTACTCCACTGTACTCTATCTCTACTGTGCTCCACTGTACTCTATCTCTACTGTACTCCACTGTACTCTACCTCTACTGTGCTCCACTGTACTCTATCTCTACTGTGCTCCACTGTACTCTACCTCTACTGTACTCCACTGTACTCTATCTCTACTGTACTCCACTCTATTCTACCTCTACTGTACTCCACTGTACTCTATCTCTACTGTGCTCCACTGTACTCTATCTCTACTGTACTCCACTGTACTCTACCTCTACTGTAATCTACTGTACTCTATCTCTACTCTGCTCCACTGTACTCTATCTCTATTGTGCTCCACTGTACTCCACTGTACTCTACCTCTACTGTGTTCCACTGTACTCTATCTCTACTGTACTCCACTGTTGTCTATCTCTACTGTACTCCAAAGTACTCTATCTCTACTGTACTCCACTGTACTCTACCTCTACTCTACTCCACTGTACTCTACCTCTACTGTACTCCACTGTACTCTACCTCTACTGTACTCCACTGTACTCTACCTCTACTGTACTCCACTGTACTCTACCTCTACTGTGCTCCACTGTACTCTATCTCTACTGTACTCCACTGTACTCTACCTCTACTGTACTCCACTGTACTCTATCTCTACTGTGCTCCACTGTAATCTATCTCTACTGTACTCCACTGTACTCTACCTCTACTGTGCTCCACTGTACTCTATCTCTACTGTACTCCACTCTACTCTACCTCTACTGTACTCCACTGTACTCTATCTCTACTGTGCTCCACTGTACTCTATCTCTACTGTACTCCACTGTACTCTACCTCTACTGTGCTCCACTGTACTCTATCTCTACTGTACTCCACTCTACTCTACCTCTACTGTACTCCACTGTACTCTATCTCTACTGTACTCCACTCTACTCTACCTCTACTGTACTCCACTGTACTCTATCTCTACTGTGCTCCACTGTACTCTATCTCTACTGTACTCCACTGTACTCTATCTCTACTGTACTCCACTGTACTCTACCTCTACTGTACTCCACTGTACTCTACCTCTACTGTGCTCCACTGTACTCTATCTCTACTGTACTCCACTGTAGTCTATCTCTACTGTACTCCACTGTACTCTATCTCTACTGTACTCCACAGTACTCCACCTCTACTGTACTCCACTGTACTCTATCTCTACTGTGCTCTGCTGTACTCTATCTCTACTGTGCTCCACTGCACTCCACTATACTCTATCTCTACTGTACTCCACTGTACTCTATCTCTACTGTGCTCCACTGTACTCTACCTCTACTGTACTCCACTGTACTCTACCTCTACTGTACTCCACTGTACTCTATCTCTACTGTGGTCCACTGTACACTATCTCTACTTTGCTCCACTGCACTCCACTGTACTCTATCTCTACTGTACTCCACTGTACTCTACCTCTACTGTGCTCCACTGTACTCTATCTCTACTGTACTCTACTGTACTCTACCTCTACTGTGCTCCACTGTACTCTATATCTACTGTGCTCCACTGTACTCTATCTCTACTGTACTCCACTGTACTCTATCTCTACTGTGCTCCACTGTACTCTATCTCCACTGTACTCTACCTCTACTGTACTCCACTGTACTCTACCTCTACTGTACTCCACTGTACTCTATCTCTACTGTGCTCCACTGTACTCTACCTCTACTGTACTCCACTGTACTCTACCTCTACTGTACTCCACTGTACTCTATCTCTACTGTGGTCCACTGTACACTATCTCTACTTTGCTCCACTGCACTCCACTGTACTCTATCTCTACTGTACTCCACTGTACTCTACCTCTACTGTGCTCCACTGTACTCTATCTCTACTGTACTCTACTGTACTCTACCTCTACTGTGCTCCACTGTACTCTATATCTACTGTGCTCCACTGTACTCTATCTCTACTGTACTCCACTGTACTCTATCTCTACTGTGCTCCACTGTACTCTATCTCCACTGTACTCTACCTCTACTGTACTCCACTGTACTCTACCTCTACTGTACTCCACTGTACTCTATCTCTACTGTGCTCCACTGTACACTATCTCTACTGTGCTCCACTGCACTCCAATGTACTCTACCTCTACTGTACTCCACTGTACTCTACCTCTACTGTGCTCCACTGTACTCTATCTCTACTGTACTCCACTGTACTCTATCTCTACTGTACTCCACTGTACTCTACCTCTACTGTACTCCACTGTACTCTATCTCTACTGTGCTCCACTGTACTCTATCTCTACTGTGCTCCACTGCACTCCAATGTACTCTACCTCTATTGTACTCCACTGTACCCTACCTCGACTGTGCTCCACTGTACTCTATCTCTACTCTGCTCCACTGTGCTCTATCTCTATTGTGCTCCACTGTACTCCACTGTACTCTATCTCTACTGTGCTCCACTGTACTCTATCTCTACTGTACTCCACTGTACTCTACCTCTACTGTGCTCCACTGTACTATATCTCTACTGTACTCCACTCTACTCTACCTCTACTGTACTCCGCTGTACTCTATCTCTACTGTGCTCCACTGTACTCTATCTCTACTGTACTCCACTCTACTCTACCTCTACTGTGCTCCACTGTACTCTATCTCTACTGTGCTCCACTGTACTCTATCTCTACTGTACTCCACTGTACTCTACCTCTACTGTACTCCGCTGTACTCTATCTCTACTGTGCTCCACTGTACTCTATCTCTACTGTACTCCACTCTACTCTACCTCTACTGTGCTCCACTGTACTCTATCTCTACTGTGCTCCACTGTACTCTATCTCTACTGTACTCCACTGTACACTACCTCTACTGTACTCCACTGTACTCTACCTCTACTGTGCTCCACTGTACTCTATCTCTACTGTACTCCACTGTAGTCTATCTCTACTGTACCCCACTGTACTCTATCTCTACTGTACTCCACTGTACTCTACCTCTACTGTACTCCACTGTACTCTATATCTCCAATGCTCCACTGTACTCTATCTCTACTGTGCTCCACTGTACTCTATCTCTATTGTGCTCCACTGTACTCCACTGTACTCTACCTCTACTGCGCTCCACTGTACTCTATCTCTACTGTACTCCACTGTAGTCTATCTCTACTGTACTCCACTGTACTCTATCTCTACTGTGCTCCACTGTACTCTATCTCTATTGTGCTCCACTGTTTTCTATCTCTACTGTGCTCCACTGTACTCTATCTCTATTGTGCTCCACTGTACTCCACTGTACTCTACCTCTACTGTGCTCCACTGTACTCTATCTCTACTGTACTCCACTGTATTCTATCTCTACTGTACTCCAAAGTACTCTATCTCTACTGTACTCCACTGTACTCTACCTCTACTCTACTCCACTGTACAATACCTCTACTGTACTCCACTGTACTCTACCTCTAATGTACTCCACTGTACTCTACCTCTACTGTGCTCCACTGTACTCTATCTCTACTGTACTCCACTGTACTCTACCTCTACTGTGCTCCACTGTACACTATCTCTACTGTACTCCACTCTACTCTACCTCTACTGTACTCCACTGTACTCTATCTCTACTGTACTCCACTCTACTCTACCTCTACTGTACTCCACTGTACTCTATCTCTACTGTGCTCCACTGTACTCTATCTCTACTGTACTCCACTGTACTCTACCTCCACTGTAATCTACTGTACTCTATCTCTACTCTGCTCCACTGTACTCTATCTCTATTTTGCTCCACTGAACTCCACTGTACTCTACCTCTACTGTGCTCCACTGTATTCTATCTCTACTGTACTCCACTGTAGTCTATCTCTACTGTACTCGAAAGTACTCTATCTCTACTGTACTCCACTGTACTCTACCTCTACTCTACTCCACTGTACTCTACCTCTACTGTACTCCACTGTACTCTACCTCTAATGTACTCCACTGTACTCTACCTCTACTGTGCTCCACTGTACTCTATCTCTACTGTACTCCACTGTACTCTACCTCTACTGTACTCCACTGTACTCTACCTCTACTGTCCTCAACTGTACTCTACCTCTACTGTACTCCACTGTACTCTACCTCTACTGTACTCCACTGTACTCTACCTCTACTGTGCTCCACTGTACTCTATCTCTACTGTACTCCACTGTAGTCTATCTCTACTGTACTCCACTGTACTCTATCTCTACTGTACTCCACTGTACTCTACCTCTACTGTACTCCACTGTACTCTATCTCTACTGTGCTCCACTGTACTCTATCTCTATTGTGCTCCACTGTAATGCACTGTACTCTACCTCTACTGTGCTCCACTGTACTCTATCTCGACTGTACTCCACTGTATTCTATCTCTACTGTACTCCACTGTAGTCTATCTCTACTGTACTCGAAAGTACTCTATCTCTACTGTACTCCACTGTACTCTACCTCTACTCTACTCCACTGTACTCTACCTCTACTGTACTCCACTGTACTCTACCTCTACTGTACTCCACTGTACTCTACCTCTGTACTCTACCTCTACTGTACTCCACTGTACTCTACCTCTACTGTACTCCACTGTACTCTACCTCTACTGTGCTCCACTGTACTCTATCTCTACTGTACTCCACTGTACTCTACCTCTACTGTACTCCACTGTACTCTATCTCTACTGTGCTCCACTGTACTCTATCTCTACTGTACTCCACTGTACTCTACCTCTACTGTGCTCCACTGTACTCTATCTCTACTGTACTCCACTCTACTCTACCTCTACTGTACTCCACTGTACTCTATCTCTACTGTACTCAACTCTACTCTACCTCTACTGTACTCCACTGTACTCTATCTCTACTGTACTCCACTGTACTCTACCTCTACTGTACTCCACTGTACTCTACCTCTACTGTCCTCAACTGTACTCTACCTCTACTGTACTCCACTGTACTCTATCTCTACTGTACTCCACTGTACTCTACCTCTACTGTGCTCCACTGTACTCTATCTCTACTGTACTCCACTTTACTCTATATCTACTGTACTCCACTGTACTCTACCTCTACTGTGCTCCACTGTACTCTATCTCTACTGTGCTCCACTGTACTCTACCTCTACTGTACTCCACTGTACTCTACCTCTACTGTACTCCACTGTACTCTACCTCTACTGTGCTCCACTGTACTCTATCTCTACTGTACTCCACTGTAGTCTATCTCTACTGTACTCCACTGTACTCTATCTCTACTGTACTCCACTGTACTCTACCTCTACTGTAATCTACTGTACTCTATCTCTACTCTGCTCCACTGTACTCTATCTCTATTGTGCTCCACTGTACTCCACTGTACTCTACCTCTACTGTGCTCCACTGTACTCTATCTCTACTGTACTCCACTGTAGTCTATCTCTACTGTACTCCAAAGTACTCTATCTCTACTGTACTCCACTGTACTCTACCTCTACTCTACTCCACTGTACTCTACCTCTACTGTACTCCACTGTACTCTACCTCTAATGTACTCCACTGTACTCTACCTCTACTGTGCTCCACTGTACTCTATCTCTACTGTACTCCACTGTACTCTACCTCTACTGTACTCCACTGTACTCTACCTCTACTGTCCTCAACTGTACTCTACCTCTACTGTACTCCACTGTACTCTACCTCTACTGTACTCCACTGTACTCTACCTCTACTGTGCTCCACTGTACTCTATCTCTACTGTACTCCACTGTAGTCTATCTCTACTGTACTCCACTGTACTCTATCTCTACTGTACTCCACTGTACTCTACCTCTACTGTACTCCACTGTACTCTATCTCTACTGTGCTCCACTTTACTCTATCTCTATTGTGCTCCACTGTACTCCACTGTACTCTACCTCTACTGTGCTCCACTGTACTCTATCTCTACTGTACTCCACTCTACTCTACCTCTACTGTACTCCACTCTACTCTATCTCTACTGTACTCCACTCTACTCTACCTCTACTGTACTCCACTGTACTCTATCTCTACTGTGCTCCACTGTACTCTATCTCTACTGTACTCCACTGTACTCTACCTCTACTGTAATCTACTGTACTCTATCTCTACTCTGCTCCACTGTACTCTATCTCTATTGTGCTCCACTGTACTCCACTGTACTCTACCTCTACTGTGCTCCACTGTACTCTATCTCTACTGTACTCCACTGTTGTCTATCTCTACTGTACTCCAAAGTACTCTATCTCTACTGTACTCCACTGTACTCTACCTCTACTCTACTCCACTGTACTCTACCTCTACTGTACTCCACTGTACTCTACCTCTAATGTACTCCACTGTACTCTACCTCTACTGTGCTCCACTGTACTCTATCTCTACTGTACTCCACTGTACTCTACCTCTAGTGTACTCCACTGTACTCTACCTCTACTGTCCTCAACTGTACTCTACCTCTACTGTACTCCACTGTACTCTACCTCTACTGTACTCCACTGTACTCTACCTCTACTGTGCTCCACTCTACTCTATCTCTACTGTACTCCACTGTAGTCTATCTCTACTGTACTCCACTGTACTCTATCTCTACTGTACTCCACTGTACTCTACCTCTACTGTACTCCACTGTACTCTATCTCTACTGTGCTCCACTGTACTCTATCTCTACTGTGCTCCACTGTACTCTATCTCTATTGTGCTCCACTGTACTCCACTGTACTCTACCTCTACTGCGCTCCACTGTACTCTATCTCTACTGTACTCCACTGTAGTCTATCTCTACTGTACTCCACTGTACTCTATCTCTACTGTACTCCACTGCACTCTACCTCTACTGTACTCCACTGTACTCTATCTCTACTGTGCTCCACTGTACTCTATCTCTACTGTGCTCCACTGTACTCTATCTCTATTGTGCTCCACTGTACTCCACTGTACTCTACCTCTACTGTGCTCCACTGTACTCTATCTCTACTGTACTCCACTATACTCTATCTCTACTGTACTCCACTGTACTCTACCTCTACTGTAATCTACTGTACTCTATCTCTACTCTGCTCCACTGTACTCTATCTCTATTGTGCTCCACTGTACTCCACTGTACTCTACCTCTACTCTGCTCCACTGTACTCTATCTCTACTGTACTCCACTGTAATCTATCTCTAATGTACTCCACTCTACTCTACCTCTACTTTACTCCACTGTACTCTATCTCTACTGTACTCCACTCTACTCTACCTCTACTTTTCTCCACTGTACTCTATCTCTACTGTGCTCCACTGTACTCTATCTCTACTGTACTCCACTGTACTCTACCTCTACTGTAATCTACTGTACTCTATCTCTACTCTGCTCCACTGTACTCTATCTCTATTGTGCTCCACTGTACTCCACTGTACTCTACCTCTACTGTGCTCCACTGTACTCTATCTCTACTGTACTCCACTGTTGTCTATCTCTACTGTATTCCAAAGTAATCTATCTCTAATGTACTCCACTGTACTCTACCTCTACTCTACTCCACTGTACTCTACCTCTACTGTACTCCACTGTACTCTACCTCTAATGTACTCCACTGTACTCTACCTCTACTGTGCTCCACTGTACTCTATTTCTACTGTACTCCACTGTACTCTACCTCTACTGTCCTCAACTGTACTCTACCTCTACTGTACTCCACTGTACTCTATCTCTACTGTGCTCCACTGTACTCTATCTATACTGTGCTCTACTGTACTCTACCTCTACTGTGCTCCACTGTACTCTATCTCTACTGTACTCCACTGTACTCTATCTCTACTGTACTCCACTGTAGTCTATCTCTACTGTACTCCACTGTACTCTACCTCTACTGTACTCCACTGTACTCTCTCTCTACTCTGCTCCACTGTACTCTATCTCTACTGTGCTCCACTGTACTCTATCTCTACTGTACTCCACTGTACTCTATCTCTACTGTGCTCCACTGTACTCTATCTCTACTGTACTCCAATGTACTCTACCTCTACTGTGCTCCACTGTACTCTATCTCTACTGTACTCCGATCTACTCTACCTCTACTGTACTCCACTGTACTCTATCTCTACTGTACTCCACTGTAGTCTATCTCTACTATACTCCACTGTACTCTACCTCTATTGTACTCCACTGTACTCTCTCTCTACTCTGCTCCACTGTACTCTATCTCTACTGTGCTCCACTGTACTCTATCTCTACTGTACTCCACTGTACTCTATCTCTACTATGCTCCACTGTACTCTATCTCTACTGTACTCCAATGTACTCTACCTCTACTGTGCTCCACTGTACTCTGTCTCTACTGTACTCCGATCTATTCTACCTCTACTGTACTCCACTGTACTCTATCTCTACTGTACTCCACTCTACTCTACCTCTACTGTACTCCACTGTACTCTATCTCTACTGTGCTCCACTGTACTCTATCTCTACTGTACTCCACTGTACTCTACCTCTACTGTGCTCCACTGAACTCTATCTCTACTGTACTCCACTGTACTCTACCTCTACTGTGCTCCACTGTACTCTACCTCTAGTGTACTCCACTGTACTCTACCTCTACTGTACTCCACTGTACTCTATCTCTACTGTGCTCCACTGTACACTATCTCTACTGTGCTCCACTGCACTCCAATGTACTCTACCTATACTGTACTCCACTGTACTCTACCTCTACTCTGCTCCACTGTACTCTATCTCTACTGTACTCCACTGTACTCTATCTCTACTGTACTCCACTGTACTCTACATCTACTATAATCCACTGTACTCTATCTCTACTCTGCTCCACTGTACTCTATCTCTATTGTGCTCCACTGTACTCTATCTCTACTGTACTCCACTGTACTCTACCTCTACTGTGCTCCACTGTACTATATCTCTACTGTACTCCACTCTACTCTACCTCTACTGTACTCCGCTGTACTCTATCTCTACTGTACTCCACTCTACTCTACCTCTACTGTGCTCCACTGTACTCTATCTCTACTGTGCTCCACTGTACTCTATCTCTACTGTACTCCACTGTACTCTACCTCTACTGTACTCAACTGTACTCTACCTCTACTGTGCTCCACTGTACTCTATCTCTACTGTGCTCCACTGTACTCTATCTCTACTGTACTCCACTGTACTCTACCTCTACTGTACTCCACTGTACTCTACCTCTACTGTACTCCACTGTACTCTACCTCTACTGTGCTCCACTGTACTCTATCTCTACTGTACTCCACTGTACTCTACCTCTACTGTACTCCACTGTACTCTATCTCTACTGTGCTCCACTGTACTCTATCTCTACTGTACTCCACTGTACTCTACCTCTACTGTGCTCCACTGTACTCTATCTCTACTGTACTCCACTCTACTCTACCTCTACTGTACTCCACTGTACTCTATCTCTACTGTACTCCACTCTACTCTACCTCTACTGTACTCCACTGTACTCTATCTCTACTGTGCTCCACTGTACTCTATCTCTACTGTACTCCACTGTACTCTACCTCTACTGTGCTCCACTGTACACTATCTCTACTGTACTCCACTCTACTCTACCTCTACTGTACTCCACTGTACTCTATCTCTACTGTACTCCACTGTACTCTATCTCTACTGTACTCCACTGTACTCTACCTCTACTGTAATCTACTGTACTCTATCTCTACTCTGCTCCACTGTACTCTATCTCTATTGTGCTCCACTGTACTCCATTGTACTCTACCTCTACTGTGCTCCACTGTACTCTATCTCTACTGTACTCCACTGTAGTCTATCTCTAATGTACTCCACTCTACTCTACCTCTACTGTACTCCACTGTACTCTATCTCTACTGTGCTCCACTGTACTCTATCTCTACTGTACTCCACTCTACTCTACCTCTACTGTACTCCACTGTACTCTATCTCTACTGTGCTCCACTGTACTCTATCTCTACTGTACTCTACTGTACTCTACCTCTACTGTGCTCCACTGTACACTATCTCTACTGTACTCCACTCTACTCTACCTCTATTGTGCTCCACTGTACTCCACTGTACTCTACCTCTACTGTGCTCCACTGTACTCTATCTCTACTGTACTCCACTGTAGTCTATCTCTACTGTACTCCAAAGTACTCTATCTCTACTGTACTCCACTGTACTCTACCTCTACTCTACTCCACTGTACTCTACCTCTACTGTACTCCACTGTACTCTACCTCTAATGTACTCCACTGTACTCTACCTCTACTGTGCTCCACTGTACTCTATCTCTACTCTACTCCACTGTACTCTACCTCTACTGTACTCCACTGTACTCTACCTCTACTGTCCTCAACTGTACTCTACCTCTACTGTACTCCACTGCACTCTACCTCTACTGTACTCCACTGTACTCTACCTCTACTGTGCTCCACTGTACTCTATCTCTACTGTACTCCACTGTAGTCTATCTCTACTGTACTCCACTGTACTCTATCTCTACTGTACTCCACTGTACTCTACCTCTACTGTACTCCACTGTACTCTATCTCTACTGTGCTCCACTGTACTCTATCTCTATTTTGCTCCACTGTACTCCACTGTACTCTACCTCTACTGTGCTCCACTATACTCTATCTCTACTGTACTCCACTGTAGTCTATCTCTACTGTACTCCACTGTACTCTATCTCTACTGTACTCCACTGTACTCTACCTCTACTGTACTCCACTGTACTCTATCTCTACTGTGCTCCACTGTACTCTATCTCTATTGTGCTCCACTGTAATGCACTGTACTCTACCTCTACTGTGCTCCACTGTACTCTATCTCGACTGTACTCCACTGTATTCTATCTCTACTGTACTCCACTGTAGTCTATCTCTACTGTACTCGAAAGTACTCTATCTCTACTGTACTCCACTGTACTCTACCTCTACTCTACTCCACTGTACTCTACCTCTACTGTACTCCACTGTACTCTACCTCTACTGTACTCCACTGTACTCTACCTCTGTACTCTACCTCTACTGTACTCCACTGTACTCTACCTCTACTGTACTCCACTGTACTCTACCTCTACTGTGCTCCACTGTACTCTATCTCTACTGTACTCCACTGTACTCTACCTCTACTGTACTCCACTGTACTCTATCTCTACTGTGCTCCACTGTACTCTATCTCTACTGTACTCCACTGTACTCTACCTCTACTGTGCTCCACTGTACTCTATCTCTACTGTACTCCACTCTACTCTACCTCTACTGTACTCCACTGTACTCTATCTCTACTGTACTCAACTCTACTCTACCTCTACTGTACTCCACTGTACTCTATCTCTACTGTACTCCACTGTACTCTACCTCTACTGTACTCCACTGTACTCTACCTCTACTGTCCTCAACTGTACTCTACCTCTACTGTACTCCACTGTACTCTATCTCTACTGTACTCCACTGTACTCTACCTCTACTGTGCTCCACTGTACTCTATCTCTACTGTACTCCACTGTACTCTATATCTACTGTACTCCACTGTACTCTACCTCTACTGTGCTCCACTGTACTCTATCTCTACTGTGCTCCACTGTACTCTACCTCTACTGTACTCCACTGTACTCTACCTCTACTGTACTCCACTGTACTCTACCTCTACTGTGCTCCACTGTACTCTATCTCTACTGTACTCCACTGTAGTCTATCTCTACTGTACTCCACTGTACTCTATCTCTACTGTACTCCACTGTACTCTACCTCTACTGTAATATACTGTACTCTATCTCTACTCTGCTCCACTGTACTCTATCTCTATTGTGCTCCACTGTACTCCACTGTACTCTACCTCTACTGTGCTCCACTGTACTCTATCTCTACTGTACTCCACTGTAGTCTATCTCTACTGTACTCCAAAGTACTCTATCTCTACTGTACTCCACTGTACTCTACCTCTACTCTACTCCACTGTACTCTACCTCTACTGTACTCCACTGTACTCTACCTCTAATGTACTCCACTGTACTCTACCTCTACTGTGCTCCACTGTACTCTACCTCTACTGTACTCCACTGTACTCTACCTCTAATGTACTCCACTGTACTCTACCTCTACTGTGCTCCACTGTACTCTATCTCTACTGTACTCCACTGTACTCTACCTCTACTGTACTCCACTGTACTCTACCTCTACTGTCCTCAACTGTACTCTACCTCTACTGTACTCCACTGTACTCTACCTCTACTGTACTCCACTGTACTCTATCTCTACTGTACTCCACTGTAGTCTATCTCTACTGTACTCCACTGTACTCTATCTCTACTGTACTCCACTGTACTCTACCTCTACTGTACTCCACTGTACTCTATCTCTACTGTGCTCCACTTTACTCTATCTCTATTGTGCTCCACTGTACTCCACTGTACTCTACCTCTACTGTGCTCCACTGTACTCTATCTCTACTGTACTCCACTCTACTCTACCTCTACTGTACTCCACTCTACTCTATCTCTACTGTACTCCACTCTACTCTACCTCTACTGTACTCCACTGTACTCTATCTCTACTGTGCTCCACTGTACTCTATCTCTACTGTACTCCACTGTACTCTACCTCTACTGTAATCTACTGTACTCTATCTCTACTCTGCTCCACTGTACTCTATCTCTATTGTGCTCCACTGTACTCCACTGTACTCTACCTCTACTGTGCTCCACTGTACTCTATCTCTACTGTACTCCACTGTTGTCTATCTCTACTGTACTCCAAAGTACTCTATCTCTACTGTACTCCACTGTACTCTACCTCTACTCTACTCCACTGTACTCTACCTCTACTGTACTCCACTGTACTCTACCTCTACTGTACTCCACTGTACTCTACCTCTACTGTACTCCACTGTACTCTACCTCTACTGTGCTCCACTGTACTCTATCTCTACTGTACTCCACTGTACTCTACCTCTACTGTACTCCACTGTACTCTATCTCTACTGTGCTCCACTGTACTCTATCTCTACTGTACTCCACTGTACTCTACCTCTACTGTGCTCCACTGTACTCTATCTCTACTGTACTCCACTCTACTCTACCTCTACTGTACTCCACTGTACTCTATCTCTACTGTACTCCACTCTACTCTACCTCTACTGTACTCCACTGTACTCTATCTCTACTGTGCTCCACTGTACTCTATCTCTTCTGTACTCCACTGTACTCTACCTCTACTGTAATCTACTGTACTCTATCTCTACTCTGCTCCACTGTACTCTATCTCTATTGTGCTCCACTGTACTCCACTGTACTATACCTCTACTGTGCTCCACTGTACTCTATCTCTACTGTACTCCACTGTTGTCTATCTCTACTGTGCTCCAAAGTACTCTATCTCTACTGTACTCCACTGTACTCTACCTCTACTCTACTCCACTGTACTCTACCTCTACTGTACTCCACTGTACTCTACCTCTAATGTACTCCACTGTACTCTACCTCTACTGTGCTCCACTGTACTCTATCTCTACTGTACTCCACTGTACTCTACCTCTAGTGTACTCCACTGTACTCTACCTCTACTGTCCTCAACTGTACTCTACCTCTACTGTACTCCACTGTACTCTACCTCTACTGTACTCCACTGTACTCTACCTCTACTGTGCTCCACTGTACTCTATCTCTACTGTACTCCACTGTAGTCTATCTCTACTGTACTCCACTGTACTCTATCTCTACTGTACTCCACTGTACTCTACCTCTACTGTACTCCACTGTACTCTATCTGTACTGTGCTCCACTGTACTCTATCTCTACTGTGCTCCACTGTACTCTATCTCTATTGTGCTCCACTGTACTCCACTGTACTCTACCTCTACTGCGCTCCACTGTACTCTATCTCTACTGTACTCCACTGTAGTCTATCTCTACTGTACTCCACTGTACTCTATCTCTACTGTACTCCACTGCACTCTACCTCTACTGTACTCCACTGTACTCTATCTCTACTGTGCTCCACTGTACTCTATCTCTACTGTGCTCCACTGTACTCTATCTCTATTGTGCTCCACTGTACTCCACTGTACTCTACCTCTACTGTACTCCACTGTACTCTATCTCTACTGTACTCCACTCTACTCTACCTCTACTGTACTCCACTGTACTCTATCTCTACTGTGCTCCACTGTACTCTATCTCTACTGTACTCCACTGTACTCTACCTCTACTGTGCTCCACTGTACTCTATCTCTACTGTACTCCACTCTACTCTACCTCTACTGTAATCCACTGTACTCTATCTCTACTGTACTCCACTCTACTCTACCTCTACTGTACTCCACTGTACTCTATCTCTACTGTGCTCCACTGTACTCTATCTCTACTGTACTCCACTGTACTCTACCTCTACTGTAATCTACTGTACTCTATCTCTACTCTGCTCCACTGTACTCTATCTCTACTGTACTCCACTGTACTCTACATCTACTGTACTCCACTGTACTCTTTCTCTACTGTACTCCACTGTACTCTACATCTACTGTACTCCACTGTACTCTTTCTCTACTGTGCTCCACTGTACTCTATCTCTACTGTACTCCACTGTACTCTACCTCTACTGTGCTCCACTGTACTCTACCTCTACTGTACTCCACTCTACTCTACCTCTACTGTACTCCGCTGTACTCTATCTCTACTGTGCTCCACTGTACTCTATCTCTACTGTACTCCACTCTACTCTACCTCTACTGTGCTCCACTGTACTCTACCTCTACTGTACTCCACTGTACTCTATCTCTACTGTGCTCCACTGTACTCTATCTCTACTGTACTCCACTGTACTCTACCTCTACTGTGCTCCACTGTACTCTATCTCTACTGTACTCCACTCTACTCTACCTCTACTGTACTCCACTGTACTCTATCTCTACTGTACTCAACTCTACTCTACCTCTACTGTACTCCACTGTACTCTATCTCTACTGTACTCCACTGTACTCTACCTCTACTGTACTCCACTGTACTCTACCTCTACTGTCCTCAACTGTACTCTACCTCTACTGTACTCCACTGTACTCTATCTCTACTGTACTCCACTGTACTCTACCTCTACTGTGCTCCACTGTACTCTATCTCTACTGTACTCCACTTTACTCTATATCTACTGTACTCCACTGTACTCTACCTCTACTGTGCTCCACTGTACTCTATCTCTACTGTGCTCCACTGTACTCTACCTCTACTGTACTCCACTGTACTCTACCTCTACTGTACTCCACTGTACTCTACCTCTACTGTGCTCCACTGTACTCTATCTCTACTGTACTCCACTGTAGTCTATCTCTACTGTACTCCACTGTACTCTATCTCTACTGTACTCCACTGTACTCTACCTCTACTGTAATCTACTGTACTCTATCTCTACTCTGCTCCACTGTACTCTATCTCTATTGTGCTCCACTGTACTCCACTGTACTCTACCTCTACTGTGCTCCACTGTACTCTATCTCTACTGTACTCCACTGTAGTCTATCTCTACTGTACTCCAAAGTACTCTATCTCTACTGTACTCCACTGTACTCTACCTCTACTCTACTCCACTGTACTCTACCTCTACTGTACTCCACTGTACTCTACCTCTAATGTACTCCACTGTACTCTACCTCTACTGTGCTCCACTGTACTCTATCTCTACTGTACTCCACTGTACTCTACCTCTACTGTACTCCACTGTACTCTACCTCTACTGTCCTCAACTGTACTCTACCTCTACTGTACTCCACTGTACTCTACCTCTACTGTACTCCACTGTACTCTACCTCTACTGTGCTCCACTGTACTCTATCTCTACTGTACTCCACTGTAGTCTATCTCTACTGTACTCCACTGTACTCTATCTCTACTGTACTCCACTGTACTCTACCTCTACTGTACTCCACTGTACTCTATCTCTACTGTGCTCCACTTTACTCTATCTCTATTGTGCTCCACTGTACTCCACTGTACTCTACCTCTACTGTGCTCCACTGTACTCTATCTCTACTGTACTCCACTCTACTCTACCTCTACTGTACTCCACTCTACTCTATCTCTACTGTACTCCACTCTACTCTACCTCTACTGTACTCCACTGTACTCTATCTCTACTGTGCTCCACTGTACTCTATCTCTACTGTACTCCACTGTACTCTACCTCTACTGTAATCTACTGTACTCTATCTCTACTCTGCTCCACTGTACTCTATCTCTATTGTGCTCCACTGTACTCCACTGTACTCTACCTCTACTGTGCTCCACTGTACTCTATCTCTACTGTACTCCACTGTTGTCTATCTCTACTGTACTCCAAAGTACTCTATCTCTACTGTACTCCACTGTACTCTACCTCTACTCTACTCCACTGTACTCTACCTCTACTGTACTCCACTGTACTCTACCTCTAATGTACTCCACTGTACTCTACCTCTACTGTGCTCCACTGTACTCTATCTCTACTGTACTCCACTGTACTCTACCTCTAGTGTACTCCACTGTACTCTACCTCTACTGTCCTCAACTGTACTCTACCTCTACTGTACTCCACTGTACTCTACCTCTACTGTACTCCACTGTACTCTACCTCTACTGTGCTCCACTCTACTCTATCTCTACTGTACTCCACTGTAGTCTATCTCTACTGTACTCCACTGTACTCTATCTCTACTGTACTCCACTGTACTCTACCTCTACTGTACTCCACTGTACTCTATCTCTACTGTGCTCCACTGTACTCTATCTCTACTGTGCTCCACTGTACTCTATCTCTATTGTGCTCCACTGTACTCCACTGTACTCTACCTCTACTGCGCTCCACTGTACTCTATCTCTACTGTACTCCACTGTAGTCTATCTCTACTGTACTCCACTGTACTCTATCTCTACTGTACTCCACTGCACTCTACCTCTACTGTACTCCACTGTACTCTATCTCTACTGTGCTCCACTGTACTCTATCTCTACTGTGCTCCACTGTACTCTATCTCTATTGTGCTCCACTGTACTCCACTGTACTCTACCTCTACTGTGCTCCACTGTACTCTATCTCTACTGTACTCCACTATACTCTATCTCTACTGTACTCCACTGTACTCTACCTCTACTGTAATCTACTGTACTCTATCTCTACTCTGCTCCACTGTACTCTATCTCTATTGTGCTCCACTGTACTCCACTGTACTCTACCTCTACTCTGCTCCACTGTACTCTATCTCTACTGTACTCCACTGTAATCTATCTCTAATGTACTCCACTCTACTCTACCTCTACTTTACTCCACTGTACTCTATCTCTACTGTACTCCACTCTACTCTACCTCTACTTTTCTCCACTGTACTCTATCTCTACTGTGCTCCACTGTACTCTATCTCTACTGTACTCCACTGTACTCTACCTCTACTGTAATCTACTGTACTCTATCTCTACTCTGCTCCACTGTACTCTATCTCTATTGTGCTCCACTGTACTCCACTGTACTCTACCTCTACTGTGCTCCACTGTACTCTATCTCTACTGTACTCCACTGTTGTCTATCTCTACTGTATTCCAAAGTAATCTATCTCTAATGTACTCCACTGTACTCTACCTCTACTCTACTCCACTGTACTCTACCTCTACTGTACTCCACTGTACTCTACCTCTAATGTACTCCACTGTACTCTACCTCTACTGTGCTCCACTGTACTCTATTTCTACTGTACTCCACTGTACTCTACCTCTACTGTCCTCAACTGTACTCTACCTCTACTGTACTCCACTGTACTCTATCTCTACTGTGCTCCACTGTACTCTATCTCTACTGTGCTCTACTGTACTCTACCTCTACTGTGCTCCACTGTACTCTATCTCTACTGTACTCCACTGTACTCTATCTCTACTGTACTCCACTGTAGTCTATCTCTACTGTACTCCACTGTACTCTACCTCTACTGTACTCCACTGTACTCTCTCTCTACTCTGCTCCACTGTACTCTATCTCTACTGTGCTCCACTGTACTCTATCTCTACTGTACTCCACTGTACTCTATCTCTACTGTGCTCCACTGTACTCTATCTCTACTGTACTCCAATGTACTCTACCTCTACTGTGCTCCACTGTACTCTATCTCTACTGTACTCCGATCTACTCTACCTCTACTGTACTCCACTGTACTCTATCTCTACTGTACTCCACTGTAGTCTATCTCTACTATACTCCACTGTACTCTACCTCTATTGTACTCCACTGTACTCTCTCTCTACTCTGCTCCACTGTACTCTATCTCTACTGTGCTCCACTGTACTCTATCTCTACTGTACTCCACTGTACTCTATCTCTACTATGCTCCACTGTACTCTATCTCTACTGTACTCCAATGTACTCTACCTCTACTGTGCTCCACTGTACTCTATCTCTACTGTACTCCGATCTATTCTACCTCTACTGTACTCCACTGTACTCTATCTCTACTGTACTCCACTCTACTCTACCTCTACTGTACTCCACTGTACTCTATCTCTACTGTGCTCCACTGTACTCTATATCTACTGTACTCCACTGTACTCTACCTCTACTGTGCTCCACTGAACTCTATCTCTACTGTACTCCACTGTACTCTACCTCTACTGTGCTCCACTGTACTCTACCTCTAGTGTACTCCACTGTACTCTACCTCTACTGTACTCCACTGTACTCTATCTCTACTGTGCTCCACTGTACACTATCTCTACTGTGCTCCACTGCACTCCAATGTACTCTACCTATACTGTACTCCACTGTACTCTACCTCTACTCTGCTCCACTGTACTCTATCTCTACTGTACTCCACTGTACTCTATCTCTACTGTACTCCACTGTACTCTACATCTACTATAATCCACTGTACTCTATCTCTACTCTGCTCCACTGTACTCTATCTCTATTGTGCTCCACTGTACTCTATCTCTACTGTACTCCACTGTACTCTACCTCTACTGTGCTCCACTGTACTATATCTCTACTGTACTCCACTCTACTCTACCTCTACTGTACTCCGCTGTACTCTATCTCTACTGTACTCCACTCTACTCTACCTCTACTGTGCTCCACTGTACTCTATCTCTACTGTGCTCCACTGTACTCTATCTCTACTGTACTCCACTGTACTCTACCTCTACTGTACTCAACTGTACTCTACCTCTACTGTGCTCCACTGTACTCTATCTCTACTGTGCTCCACTGTACTCTATCTCTACTGTACTCCACTGTACTCTACCTCTACTGTACTCCACTGTACTCTACCTCTACTGTACTCCACTGTACTCTACCTCTACTGTGCTCCACTGTACTCTATCTCTACTGTACTCCACTGTACTCTACCTCTACTGTACTCCACTGTACTCTATCTCTACTGTGCTCCACTGTACTCTATCTCTACTGTACTCCACTGTACTCTACCTCTACTGTGCTCCACTGTACTCTATCTCTACTGTACTCCACTCTACTCTACCTCTACTGTACTCCACTGTACTCTATCTCTACTGTACTCCACTCTACTCTACCTCTACTGTACTCCACTGTACTCTATCTCTACTGTGCTCCACTGTACTCTATCTCTACTGTACTCCACTGTACTCTACCTCTACTGTGCTCCACTGTACACTATCTCTACTGTACTCCACTCTACTCTACCTCTACTGTACTCCACTGTACTCTATCTCTACTGTACTCCACTGTACTCTATCTCTACTGTACTCCACTGTACTCTACCTCTACTGTAATCTACTGTACTCTATCTCTACTCTGCTCCACTGTACTCTATCTCTATTGTGCTCCACTGTACTCCATTGTACTCTACCTCTACTGTGCTCCACTGTACTCTATCTCTACTGTACTCCACTGTAGTCTATCTCTAATGTACTCCACTCTACTCTACCTCTACTGTACTCCACTGTACTCTATCTCTACTGTGCTCCACTGTACTCTATCTCTACTGTACTCCACTCTACTCTACCTCTACTGTACTCCACTGTACTCTATCTCTACTGTGCTCCACTGTACTCTATCTCTACTGTACTCTACTGTACTCTACCTCTACTGTGCTCCACTGTACACTATCTCTACTGTACTCCACTCTACTCTACCTCTATTGTGCTCCACTGTACTCCACTGTACTCTACCTCTACTGTGCTCCACTGTACTCTATCTCTACTGTACTCCACTGTAGTCTATCTCTACTGTACTCCAAAGTACTCTATCTCTACTGTACTCCACTGTACTCTACCTCTACTCTACTCCACTGTACTCTACCTCTACTGTACTCCACTGTACTCTACCTCTAATGTACTCCACTGTACTCTACCTCTACTGTGCTCCACTGTACTCTATCTCTACTCTACTCCACTGTACTCTACCTCTACTGTACTCCACTGTACTCTACCTCTACTGTCCTCAACTGTACTCTACCTCTACTGTACTCCACTGCACTCTACCTCTACTGTACTCCACTGTACTCTACCTCTACTGTGCTCCACTGTACTCTATCTCTACTGTACTCCACTGTAGTCTATCTCTACTGTACTCCACTGTACTCTATCTCTACTGTACTCCACTGTACTCTACCTCTACTGTACTCCACTGTACTCTATCTCTACTGTGCTCCACTGTACTCTATCTCTATTTTGCTCCACTGTACTCCACTGTACTCTACCTCTACTGTGCTCCACTATACTCTATCTCTACTGTACTCCACTGTAGTCTATCTCTACTGTACTCCACTGTACTCTATCTCTACTGTACTCCACTGTACTCTACCTCTACTGTACTCCACTGTACTCTATCTCTACTGTGCTCCACTGTACTCTATCTCTATTGTGCTCCACTGTAATGCACTGTACTCTACCTCTACTGTGCTCCACTGTACTCTATCTCGACTGTACTCCACTGTATTCTATCTCTACTGTACTCCACTGTAGTCTATCTCTACTGTACTCGAAAGTACTCTATCTCTACTGTACTCCACTGTACTCTACCTCTACTCTACTCCACTGTACTCTACCTCTACTGTACTCCACTGTACTCTACCTCTACTGTACTCCACTGTACTCTACCTCTGTACTCTACCTCTACTGTACTCCACTGTACTCTACCTCTACTGTACTCCACTGTACTCTACCTCTACTGTGCTCCACTGTACTCTATCTCTACTGTACTCCACTGTACTCTACCTCTACTGTACTCCACTGTACTCTATCTCTACTGTGCTCCACTGTACTCTATCTCTACTGTACTCCACTGTACTCTACCTCTACTGTGCTCCACTGTACTCTATCTCTACTGTACTCCACTCTACTCTACCTCTACTGTACTCCACTGTACTCTATCTCTACTGTACTCAACTCTACTCTACCTCTACTGTACTCCACTGTACTCTATCTCTACTGTACTCCACTGTACTCTACCTCTACTGTACTCCACTGTACTCTACCTCTACTGTCCTCAACTGTACTCTACCTCTACTGTACTCCACTGTACTCTATCTCTACTGTACTCCACTGTACTCTACCTCTACTGTGCTCCACTGTACTCTATCTCTACTGTACTCCACTGTACTCTATATCTACTGTACTCCACTGTACTCTACCTCTACTGTGCTCCACTGTACTCTATCTCTACTGTGCTCCACTGTACTCTACCTCTACTGTACTCCACTGTACTCTACCTCTACTGTACTCCACTGTACTCTACCTCTACTGTGCTCCACTGTACTCTATCTCTACTGTACTCCACTGTAGTCTATCTCTACTGTACTCCACTGTACTCTATCTCTACTGTACTCCACTGTACTCTACCTCTACTGTAATATACTGTACTCTATCTCTACTCTGCTCCACTGTACTCTATCTCTATTGTGCTCCACTGTACTCCACTGTACTCTACCTCTACTGTGCTCCACTGTACTCTATCTCTACTGTACTCCACTGTAGTCTATCTCTACTGTACTCCAAAGTACTCTATCTCTACTGTACTCCACTGTACTCTACCTCTACTCTACTCCACTGTACTCTACCTCTACTGTACTCCACTGTACTCTACCTCTAATGTACTCCACTGTACTCTACCTCTACTGTGCTCCACTGTACTCTACCTCTACTGTACTCCACTGTACTCTACCTCTAATGTACTCCACTGTACTCTACCTCTACTGTGCTCCACTGTACTCTATCTCTACTGTACTCCACTGTACTCTACCTCTACTGTACTCCACTGTACTCTACCTCTACTGTCCTCAACTGTACTCTACCTCTACTGTACTCCACTGTACTCTACCTCTACTGTACTCCACTGTACTCTATCTCTACTGTACTCCACTGTAGTCTATCTCTACTGTACTCCACTGTACTCTATCTCTACTGTACTCCACTGTACTCTACCTCTACTGTACTCCACTGTACTCTATCTCTACTGTGCTCCACTTTACTCTATCTCTATTGTGCTCCACTGTACTCCACTGTACTCTACCTCTACTGTGCTCCACTGTACTCTATCTCTACTGTACTCCACTCTACTCTACCTCTACTGTACTCCACTCTACTCTATCTCTACTGTACTCCACTCTACTCTACCTCTACTGTACTCCACTGTACTCTATCTCTACTGTGCTCCACTGTACTCTATCTCTACTGTACTCCACTCTACTCTACCTCTACTGTACTCCACTGTACTCTATCTCTACTGTGCTCCACTGTACTCTATCTCTTCTGTACTCCACTGTACTCTACCTCTACTGTAATCTACTGTACTCTATCTCTACTCTGCTCCACTGTACTCTATCTCTATTGTGCTCCACTGTACTCCACTGTACTCTACCTCTACTGTGCTCCACTGTACTCTATCTCTACTGTACTCCACTGTTGTCTATCTCTACTGTGCTCCAAAGTACTCTATCTCTACTGTACTCCACTGTACTCTACCTCTACTCTACTCCACTGTACTCTACCTCTACTGTACTCCACTGTACTCTACCTCTAATGTACTCCACTGTACTCTACCTCTACTGTGCTCCACTGTACTCTATCTCTACTGTACTCCACTGTACTCTACCTCTAGTGTACTCCACTGTACTCTACCTCTACTGTCCTCAACTGTACTCTACCTCTACTGTACTCCACTGTACTCTACCTCTACTGTACTCCACTGTACTCTACCTCTACTGTGCTCCACTGTACTCTATCTCTACTGTACTCCACTGTAGTCTATCTCTACTGTACTCCACTGTACTCTATCTCTACTGTACTCCACTGTACTCTACCTCTACTGTACTCCACTGTACTCTATCTGTACTGTGCTCCACTGTACTCTATCTCTACTGTGCTCCACTGTACTCTATCTCTATTGTGCTCCACTGTACTCCACTGTACTCTACCTCTACTGCGCTCCACTGTACTCTATCTCTACTGTACTCCACTGTAGTCTATCTCTACTGTACTCCACTGTACTCTATCTCTACTGTACTCCACTGCACTCTACCTCTACTGTACTCCACTGTACTCTATCTCTACTGTGCTCCACTGTACTCTATCTCTACTGTGCTCCACTGTACTCTATCTCTATTGTGCTCCACTGTACTCCACTGTACTCTACCTCTACTGTACTCCACTGTACTCTATCTCTACTGTACTCCACTCTACTCTACCTCTACTGTACTCCACTGTACTCTATCTCTACTGTGCTCCACTGTACTCTATCTCTACTGTACTCCACTGTACTCTACCTCTACTGTGCTCCACTGTACTCTATCTCTACTGTACTCCACTCTACTCTACCTCTACTGTAATCCACTGTACTCTATCTCTACTGTACTCCACTCTACTCTACCTCTACTGTACTCCACTGTACTCTATCTCTACTGTGCTCCACTGTACTCTATCTCTACTGTACTCCACTGTACTCTACCTCTACTGTAATCTACTGTACTCTATCTCTACTCTGCTCCACTGTACTCTATCTCTACTGTACTCCACTGTACTCTACATCTACTGTACTCCACTGTACTCTTTCTCTACTGTACTCCACTGTACTCTACATCTACTGTACTCCACTGTACTCTTTCTCTACTGTGCTCCACTGTACTCTATCTCTACTGTACTCCACTGTACTCTACCTCTACTGTGCTCCACTGTACTCTACCTCTACTGTACTCCACTCTACTCTACCTCTACTGTACTCCGCTGTACTCTATCTCTACTGTGCTCCACTGTACTCTATCTCTACTGTACTCCACTCTACTCTACCTCTACTGTGCTCCACTGTACTCTACCTCTACTGTACTCCACTGTACTCTATCTCTACTGTGCTCCACTGTACTCTATCTCTACTGTACTCCACTGTACTCTACCTCTACTGTGCTCCACTGTACTCTATCTCTACTGTACTCCACTCTACTCTACCTCTACTGTACTCCACTGTACTCTATCTCTACTGTACTCAACTCTACTCTACCTCTACTGTACTCCACTGTACTCTATCTCTACTGTACTCCACTGTACTCTACCTCTACTGTACTCCACTGTACTCTACCTCTACTGTCCTCAACTGTACTCTACCTCTACTGTACTCCACTGTACTCTATCTCTACTGTGCTCCACTGTACTCTATCTCTACTGTACTCCACTGTACTCTACCTCTACTGTGCTCCACTGTACTCTATCTCTACTGTACTCCACTCTACTCTACCTCTACTGTACTCCACTGTACTCTATCTCTACTGTACTCAACTCTACTCTACCTCTACTGTACTCCACTGTACTCTATCTCTACTGTACTCCACTGTACTCTACCTCTACTGTACTCCACTGTACTCTACCTCTACTGTCCTCAACTGTACTCTACCTCTACTGTGCTCCACTGTACTCTATCTCTACTGTACTCCACTGTAGTCTATCTCTACTGTACTCCACTGTACTCTATCTCTACTGTACTCCACTGTACTCTACCTCTACTGTAATCTACTGTACTCTATCTCTACTCTGCTCCACTGTACTCTATCTCTATTGTGCTCCACTGTACTCCACTGTACTCTACCTCTACTGTGCTCCACTGTACTCTATCTCTACTGTACTCCACTGTAGTCTATCTCTACTGTACTCCAAAGTACTCTATCTCTACTGTACTCCACTGTACTCTACCTCTACTCTACTCCACTGTACTCTACCTCTACTGTACTCCACTGTACTCTACCTCTAATGTACTCCACTGTACTCTACCTCTACTGTGCTCCACTGTACTCTATCTCTACTGTACTCCACTGTACTCTACCTCTACTGTACTCCACTGTACTCTACCTCTACTGTCCTCAACTGTACTCTACCTCTACTGTACTCCACTGTACTCTACCTCTACTGTACTCCACTGTACTCTACCTCTACTGTGCTCCACTGTACTCTATCTCTACTGTACTCCACTGTAGTCTATCTCTACTGTACTCCACTGTACTCTATCTCTACTGTACTCCACTGTACTCTACCTCTACTGTACTCCACTGTACTCTATCTCTACTGTGCTCCACTTTACTCTATCTCTATTGTGCTCCACTGTACTCCACTGTACTCTACCTCTACTGTGCTCCACTGTACTCTATCTCTACTGTACTCCACTCTACTCTACCTCTACTGTACTCCACTCTACTCTATCTCTACTGTACTCCACTCTACTCTACCTCTACTGTACTCCACTGTACTCTATCTCTACTGTGCTCCACTGTACTCTATCTCTACTGTACTCCACTGTACTCTACCTCTACTGTAATCTACTGTACTCTATCTCTACTCTGCTCCACTGTACTCTATCTCTATTGTGCTCCACTGTACTCCACTGTACTCTACCTCTACTGTGCTCCACTGTACTCTATCTCTACTGTACTCCACTGTTGTCTATCTCTACTGTACTCCAAAGTACTCTATCTCTACTGTACTCCACTGTACTCTACCTCTACTCTACTCCACTGTACTCTACCTCTACTGTACTCCACTGTACTCTACCTCTAATGTACTCCACTGTACTCTACCTCTACTGTGCTCCACTGTACTCTATCTCTACTGTACTCCACTGTACTCTACCTCTAGTGTACTCCACTGTACTCTACCTCTACTGTCCTCAACTGTACTCTACCTCTACTGTACTCCACTGTACTCTACCTCTACTGTACTCCACTGTACTCTACCTCTACTGTGCTCCACTCTACTCTATCTCTACTGTACTCCACTGTAGTCTATCTCTACTGTACTCCACTGTACTCTATCTCTACTGTACTCCACTGTACTCTACCTCTACTGTACTCCACTGTACTCTATCTCTACTGTGCTCCACTGTACTCTATCTCTACTGTGCTCCACTGTACTCTATCTCTATTGTGCTCCACTGTACTCCACTGTACTCTACCTCTACTGCGCTCCACTGTACTCTATCTCTACTGTACTCCACTGTAGTCTATCTCTACTGTACTCCACTGTACTCTATCTCTACTGTACTCCACTGCACTCTACCTCTACTGTACTCCACTGTACTCTATCTCTACTGTGCTCCACTGTACTCTATCTCTACTGTGCTCCACTGTACTCTATCTCTATTGTGCTCCACTGTACTCCACTGTACTCTACCTCTACTGTGCTCCACTGTACTCTATCTCTACTGTACTCCACTATACTCTATCTCTACTGTACTCCACTGTACTCTACCTCTACTGTAATCTACTGTACTCTATCTCTACTCTGCTCCACTGTACTCTATCTCTATTGTGCTCCACTGTACTCCACTGTACTCTACCTCTACTCTGCTCCACTGTACTCTATCTCTACTGTACTCCACTGTAATCTATCTCTAATGTACTCCACTCTACTCTACCTCTACTTTACTCCACTGTACTCTATCTCTACTGTACTCCACTCTACTCTACCTCTACTTTTCTCCACTGTACTCTATCTCTACTGTGCTCCACTGTACTCTATCTCTACTGTACTCCACTGTACTCTACCTCTACTGTAATCTACTGTACTCTATCTCTACTCTGCTCCACTGTACTCTATCTCTATTGTGCTCCACTGTACTCCACTGTACTCTACCTCTACTGTGCTCCACTGTACTCTATCTCTACTGTACTCCACTGTTGTCTATCTCTACTGTATTCCAAAGTAATCTATCTCTAATGTACTCCACTGTACTCTACCTCTACTCTACTCCACTGTACTCTACCTCTACTGTACTCCACTGTACTCTACCTCTAATGTACTCCACTGTACTCTACCTCTACTGTGCTCCACTGTACTCTATTTCTACTGTACTCCACTGTACTCTACCTCTACTGTCCTCAACTGTACTCTACCTCTACTGTACTCCACTGTACTCTATCTCTACTGTGCTCCACTGTACTCTATCTCTACTGTGCTCTACTGTACTCTACCTCTACTGTGCTCCACTGTACTCTATCTCTACTGTACTCCACTGTACTCTATCTCTACTGTACTCCACTGTAGTCTATCTCTACTGTACTCCACTGTACTCTACCTCTACTGTACTCCACTGTACTCTCTCTCTACTCTGCTCCACTGTACTCTATCTCTACTGTGCTCCACTGTACTCTATCTCTACTGTACTCCACTGTACTCTATCTCTACTGTGCTCCACTGTACTCTATCTCTACTGTACTCCAATGTACTCTACCTCTACTGTGCTCCACTGTACTCTATCTCTACTGTACTCCGATCTACTCTACCTCTACTGTACTCCACTGTACTCTATCTCTACTGTACTCCACTGTAGTCTATCTCTACTATACTCCACTGTACTCTACCTCTATTGTACTCCACTGTACTCTCTCTCTACTCTGCTCCACTGTACTCTATCTCTACTGTGCTCCACTGTACTCTATCTCTACTGTACTCCACTGTACTCTATCTCTACTATGCTCCACTGTACTCTATCTCTACTGTACTCCAATGTACTCTACCTCTACTGTGCTCCACTGTACTCTATCTCTACTGTACTCCGATCTATTCTACCTCTACTGTACTCCACTGTACTCTATCTCTACTGTACTCCACTCTACTCTACCTCTACTGTACTCCACTGTACTCTATCTCTACTGTGCTCCACTGTACTCTATCTCTACTGTACTCCACTGTACTCTACCTCTACTGTGCTCCACTGAACTCTATCTCTACTGTACTCCACTGTACTCTACCTCTACTGTGCTCCACTGTACTCTACCTCTAGTGTACTCCACTGTACTCTACCTCTACTGTACTCCACTGTACTCTATCTCTACTGTGCTCCACTGTACACTATCTCTACTGTGCTCCACTGCACTCCAATGTACTCTACCTATACTGTACTCCACTGTACTCTACCTCTACTCTGCTCCACTGTACTCTATCTCTACTGTACTCCACTGTACTCTACATCTACTATAATCCACTGTACTCTATCTCTACTCTGCTCCACTGTACTCTATCTCTATTGTGCTCCACTGTACTCTATCTCTACTGTACTCCACTGTACTCTACCTCTACTGTGCTCCACTGTACTATATCTCTACTGTACTCCACTCTACTCTACCTCTACTGTACTCCGCTGTACTCTATCTCTACTGTACTCCACTCTACTCTACCTCTACTGTGCTCCACTGTACTCTATCTCTACTGTGCTCCACTGTACTCTATCTCTACTGTACTCCACTGTACTCTACCTCTACTGTACTCAACTGTACTCTACCTCTACTGTGCTCCACTGTACTCTATCTCTACTGTGCTCCACTGTACTCTATCTCTACTGTACTCCACTGTACTCTACCTCTACTGTACTCCACTGTACTCTACCTCTACTGTACTCCACTGTACTCTACCTCTACTGTGCTCCACTGTACTCTATCTCTACTGTACTCCACTGTACTCTACCTCTACTGTACTCCACTGTACTCTATCTCTACTGTGCTCCACTGTACTCTATCTCTACTGTACTCCACTGTACTCTACCTCTACTGTGCTCCACTGTACTCTATCTCTACTGTACTCCACTCTACTCTACCTCTACTGTACTCCACTGTACTCTATCTCTACTGTACTCCACTCTACTCTACCTCTACTGTACTCCACTGTACTCTATCTCTACTGTGCTCCACTGTACTCTATCTCTACTGTACTCCACTGTACTCTACCTCTACTGTGCTCCACTGTACACTATCTCTACTGTACTCCACTCTACTCTACCTCTACTGTACTCCACTGTACTCTATCTCTACTGTACTCCACTGTACTCTATCTCTACTGTACTCCACTGTACTCTACCTCTACTGTAATCTACTGTACTCTATCTCTACTCTGCTCCACTGTACTCTATCTCTATTGTGCTCCACTGTACTCCATTGTACTCTACCTCTACTGTGCTCCACTGTACTCTATCTCTACTGTACTCCACTGTAGTCTATCTCTAATGTACTCCACTCTACTCTACCTCTACTGTACTCCACTGTACTCTATCTCTACTGTGCTCCACTGTACTCTATCTCTACTGTACTCCACTCTACTCTACCTCTACTGTACTCCACTGTACTCTATCTCTACTGTGCTCCACTGTACTCTATCTCTACTGTACTCTACTGTACTCTACCTCTACTGTGCTCCACTGTACACTATCTCTACTGTACTCCACTCTACTCTACCTCTATTGTGCTCCACTGTACTCCACTGTACTCTACCTCTACTGTGCTCCACTGTACTCTATCTCTACTGTACTCCACTGTAGTCTATCTCTACTGTACTCCAAAGTACTCTATCTCTACTGTACTCCACTGTACTCTACCTCTACTCTACTCCACTGTACTCTACCTCTACTGTACTCCACTGTACTCTACCTCTAATGTACTCCACTGTACTCTACCTCTACTGTGCTCCACTGTACTCTATCTCTACTCTACTCCACTGTACTCTACCTCTACTGTACTCCACTGTACTCTACCTCTACTGTCCTCAACTGTACTCTACCTCTACTGTACTCCACTGCACTCTACCTCTACTGTACTCCACTGTACTCTACCTCTACTGTGCTCCACTGTACTCTATCTCTACTGTACTCCACTGTAGTCTATCTCTACTGTACTCCACTGTACTCTATCTCTACTGTACTCCACTGTACTCTACCTCTACTGTACTCCACTGTACTCTATCTCTACTGTGCTCCACTGTACTCTATCTCTATTTTGCTCCACTGTACTCCACTGTACTCTACCTCTACTGTGCTCCACTATACTCTATCTCTACTGTACTCCACTGTAGTCTATCTCTACTGTACTCCACTGTACTCTATCTCTACTGTACTCCACTGTACTCTACCTCTACTGTACTCCACTGTACTCTATCTCTACTGTGCTCCACTGTACTCTATCTCTATTGTGCTCCACTGTAATGCACTGTACTCTACCTCTACTGTGCTCCACTGTACTCTATCTCGACTGTACTCCACTGTATTCTATCTCTACTGTACTCCACTGTAGTCTATCTCTACTGTACTCGAAAGTACTCTATCTCTACTGTACTCCACTGTACTCTACCTCTACTCTACTCCACTGTACTCTACCTCTACTGTACTCCACTGTACTCTACCTCTACTGTACTCCACTGTACTCTACCTCTGTACTCTACCTCTACTGTACTCCACTGTACTCTACCTCTACTGTACTCCACTGTACTCTACCTCTACTGTGCTCCACTGTACTCTATCTCTACTGTACTCCACTGTACTCTACCTCTACTGTACTCCACTGTACTCTATCTCTACTGTGCTCCACTGTACTCTATCTCTACTGTACTCCACTGTACTCTACCTCTACTGTGCTCCACTGTACTCTATCTCTACTGTACTCCACTCTACTCTACCTCTACTGTACTCCACTGTACTCTATCTCTACTGTACTCAACTCTACTCTACCTCTACTGTACTCCACTGTACTCTATCTCTACTGTACTCCACTGTACTCTACCTCTACTGTACTCCACTGTACTCTACCTCTACTGTCCTCAACTGTACTCTACCTCTACTGTACTCCACTGTACTCTATCTCTACTGTACTCCACTGTACTCTACCTCTACTGTGCTCCACTGTACTCTATCTCTACTGTACTCCACTGTACTCTATATCTACTGTACTCCACTGTACTCTACCTCTACTGTGCTCCACTGTACTCTATCTCTACTGTGCTCCACTGTACTCTACCTCTACTGTACTCCACTGTACTCTACCTCTACTGTACTCCACTGTACTCTACCTCTACTGTGCTCCACTGTACTCTATCTCTACTGTACTCCACTGTAGTCTATCTCTACTGTACTCCACTGTACTCTATCTCTACTGTACTCCACTGTACTCTACCTCTACTGTAATATACTGTACTCTATCTCTACTCTGCTCCACTGTACTCTATCTCTATTGTGCTCCACTGTACTCCACTGTACTCTACCTCTACTGTGCTCCACTGTACTCTATCTCTACTGTACTCCACTGTAGTCTATCTCTACTGTACTCCAAAGTACTCTATCTCTACTGTACTCCACTGTACTCTACCTCTACTCTACTCCACTGTACTCTACCTCTACTGTACTCCACTGTACTCTACCTCTAATGTACTCCACTGTACTCTACCTCTACTGTGCTCCACTGTACTCTACCTCTACTGTACTCCACTGTACTCTACCTCTAATGTACTCCACTGTACTCTACCTCTACTGTGCTCCACTGTACTCTATCTCTACTGTACTCCACTGTACTCTACCTCTACTGTACTCCACTGTACTCTACCTCTACTGTCCTCAACTGTACTCTACCTCTACTGTACTCCACTGTACTCTACCTCTACTGTACTCCACTGTACTCTATCTCTACTGTACTCCACTGTAGTCTATCTCTACTGTACTCCACTGTACTCTATCTCTACTGTACTCCACTGTACTCTACCTCTACTGTACTCCACTGTACTCTATCTCTACTGTGCTCCACTTTACTCTATCTCTATTGTGCTCCACTGTACTCCACTGTACTCTACCTCTACTGTGCTCCACTGTACTCTATCTCTACTGTACTCCACTCTACTCTACCTCTACTGTACTCCACTCTACTCTATCTCTACTGTACTCCACTCTACTCTACCTCTACTGTACTCCACTGTACTCTATCTCTACTGTGCTCCACTGTACTCTATCTCTACTGTACTCCACTGTACTCTACCTCTACTGTAATCTACTGTACTCTATCTCTACTCTGCTCCACTGTACTCTATCTCTATTGTGCTCCACTGTACTCCACTGTACTCTACCTCTACTGTGCTCCACTGTACTCTATCTCTACTGTACTCCACTGTTGTCTATCTCTACTGTACTCCAAAGTACTCTATCTCTACTGTACTCCACTGTACTCTACCTCTACTCTACTCCACTGTACTCTACCTCTACTGTACTCCACTGTACTCTACCTCTACTGTACTCCACTGTACTCTACCTCTACTGTACTCCACTGTACTCTACCTCTAGTGTGCTCCACTGTACTCTATCTCTACTGTACTCCACTGTACTCTACCTCTACTGTACTCCACTGTACTCTATCTCTACTGTGCTCCACTGTACTCTATCTCTACTGTACTCCACTGTACTCTACCTCTACTGTGCTCCACTGTACTCTATCTCTACTGTACTCCACTCTACTCTACCTCTACTGTACTCCACTGTACTCTATCTCTACTGTACTCCACTCTACTCTACCTCTACTGTACTCCACTGTACTCTATCTCTACTGTGCTCCACTGTACTCTATCTCTTCTGTACTCCACTGTACTCTACCTCTACTGTAATCTACTGTACTCTATCTCTACTCTGCTCCACTGTACTCTATCTCTATTGTGCTCCACTGTACTCCACTGTACTCTACCTCTACTGTGCTCCACTGTACTCTATCTCTACTGTACTCCACTGTTGTCTATCTCTACTGTGCTCCAAAGTACTCTATCTCTACTGTACTCCACTGTACTCTACCTCTACTCTACTCCACTGTACTCTACCTCTACTGTACTCCACTGTACTCTACCTCTAATGTACTCCACTGTACTCTACCTCTACTGTGCTCCACTGTACTCTATCTCTACTGTACTCCACTGTACTCTACCTCTAGTGTACTCCACTGTACTCTACCTCTACTGTCCTCAACTGTACTCTACCTCTACTGTACTCCACTGTACTCTACCTCTACTGTACTCCACTGTACTCTACCTCTACTGTGCTCCACTGTACTCTATCTCTACTGTACTCCACTGTAGTCTATCTCTACTGTACTCCACTGTACTCTATCTCTACTGTACTCCACTGTACTCTACCTCTACTGTACTCCACTGTACTCTATCTGTACTGTGCTCCACTGTACTCTATCTCTACTGTGCTCCACTGTACTCTATCTCTATTGTGCTCCACTGTACTCCACTGTACTCTACCTCTACTGCGCTCCACTGTACTCTATCTCTACTGTACTCCACTGTAGTCTATCTCTACTGTACTCCACTGTACTCTATCTCTACTGTACTCCACTGCACTCTACCTCTACTGTACTCCACTGTACTCTATCTCTACTGTGCTCCACTGTACTCTATCTCTACTGTGCTCCACTGTACTCTATCTCTATTGTGCTCCACTGTACTCCACTGTACTCTACCTCTACTGTACTCCACTGTACTCTATCTCTACTGTACTCCACTCTACTCTACCTCTACTGTACTCCACTGTACTCTATCTCTACTGTGCTCCACTGTACTCTATCTCTACTGTACTCCACTGTACTCTACCTCTACTGTGCTCCACTGTACTCTATCTCTACTGTACTCCACTCTACTCTACCTCTACTGTAATCCACTGTACTCTATCTCTACTGTACTCCACTCTACTCTACCTCTACTGTACTCCACTGTACTCTATCTCTACTGTGCTCCACTGTACTCTATCTCTACTGTACTCCACTGTACTCTACCTCTACTGTAATCTACTGTACTCTATCTCTACTCTGCTCCACTGTACTCTATCTCTACTGTACTCCACTGTACTCTACATCTACTGTACTCCACTGTACTCTTTCTCTACTGTACTCCACTGTACTCTACATCTACTGTACTCCACTGTACTCTTTCTCTACTGTGCTCCACTGTACTCTATCTCTACTGTACTCCACTGTACTCTACCTCTACTGTGCTCCACTGTACTCTACCTCTACTGTACTCCACTCTACTCTACCTCTACTGTACTCCGCTGTACTCTATCTCTACTGTGCTCCACTGTACTCTATCTCTACTGTACTCCACTCTACTCTACCTCTACTGTGCTCCACTGTACTCTATCTCTACTGTGCTCCACTGTACTCTATCTCTACTGTACTCCACTGTACCCTACCTCTACTGTACTCCACTGTACTCTACCTCTACTGTACTCCACTGTACTCTACCTCTACTGTGCTCCACTGTACTCTATCTCTACTGTACTCCACTGTACTCTACCTCTACTGTACTCCACTGTACTCTATCTCTACTGTGCTCCACTGTACTCTATCTCTACTGTACTCCACTCTACTCTACCTCTACTGTACTCCACTGTACTCTATCTCTACTGTACTCCACTCTACTCTACCTCTACTGTACTCCACTGTACTCTATCTCTACTGTGCTCCACTGTACTCTATCTCTACTGTACTCCACTGTACTCTACCTCTACTGTGCTCCACTGTACTCTATCTCTACTGTACTCCACTCTACTCTACCTCTACTGTAATCCACTGTACTCTATCTCTACTGTACTCCACTCTACTCTACCTCTACTGTACTCCACTGTACTCTATCTCTACTGTGCTCCACTGTACTCTATCTCTACTGTACTCCACTGTACTCTACCTCTACTGTAATCTACTGTACTCTATCTCTACTCTGCTCCACTGTACTCTATCTCTATTGTGCTCCACTGTACTCCACTGTACTCTACCTCTACTGTGCTCCACTGTACTCTATCTCTACTGTACTCCACTGTTGTCTATCTCTACTGTATTCCAAAGTACTCTATCTCTACTGTACTACACTGTACTCTACCTCTACTGTAATCCACTGTACTCTACCTCTACTGTACTCCACTGTACTCTACCTCTACTGTACTCCACTGTACTCTACCTCTACTGTGCTCCACTGTACTCTATCTCTACTGTACTCCACTGTACTCTACCTCTACTGTACTCCACTGTACTCTATCTCTACTGTGCTCCACTGTACTCTATCTCTACTGTACTCCACTCTACTCTACCTCTACTGTACTCCACTGTACTCTATCTCTAATGTGCTCCACTGTACTCTATCTCTACTGTACTCCACTGTACTCTACCTCTACTGTAATCTACTGTACTCTATCTCTACTCTGCTCCACTGTACTCTATCTCTATTGTGCTCCATTGTACTCCACTGTACTCTACCTCTACTGTGTTCCACTGTACTCTATCTCTACTGTACTCCACTGTTGTCTATCTCTACTGTACTCCAAATTACTCTATCTCTACTGTACTCCACTGTACTCTACTTCTACTCTACTCCTCTGTACTCTACCTCTACTGTACTCCACTGTACTCTACCTCTACTGTACTCCACTGTACTCTACCTCTACTGTACTCCACTGTACTCTACCTCTACTGTGCTCCACTGTACTCTATCTCTACTGTACTCCACTGTACTCTACCTCTACTGTACTCCACTGTACTCTATCTCTACTGTGCTCCACTGTACTCTACCTCTACTGTACTCCACTGTACTCTACCTCTACTGTGCTCCACTGTACTCTATCTCTACTGTACTCCACTCTACTCTACCTCTACTGTACTCCACTGTACTCTATCTCTACTGTGCTCCACTGTACTCTATCTCTACTGTACTCCACTGTACTCTACCTCTACTGTACTCCACTGTACTCTACCTCTACTGTACTCCACTGTACTCTACCTCTACTGTGCTCCACTGTACTCTATCTCTACTGTGCTCCACTGCACTCCAATGTACTCTACCTCTATTGTACTCCACTGTACTCTACCTCGACTGTGCTCCACTGTACTCTATCTCTACTCTGCTCCAATGTACTCTACCTCTAATGTGCTCCACTGTACTCTATCTCTACTCTGCTCCACTGTACTCTATCTCTATTGTGCACCACTGTACTCCACTGTACTCTATCTCTACTGTGCTCCACTGTACTCTATCTCTACTGTACTCCACTGTACTCTACCTCTACTGTGCTCCACTGTACTATATCTCTACTGTAATCCACTCTACTCTACCTCTACTGTACTCCGCTGTACTCTATCTCTACTGTGCTCCACTGTACTCTATCTCTACTGTACTCCACTCTACTCTACCTCTAATGTGCTCCACTGTACTCTATCTCTACTGTGCTCCACTGTACTCTATCTCTACTGTACTCCACTGTACTCTACCTCTACTGTACTCCACTGTACTCTACCTCTACTGTACTCCACTGTACTCTACCTCTACTGTGCTCCACTGTACTCTATCTCTACTCGACTCCACTGTACTCTACCTCTACTGTACTCCACTGTACTCTTTCTCTACTGTGCTCCACTGTACTCTATCTCTACTGTACTCCACTGTACTCTACCTCTACTGTGCTCCACTGTACTCTACCTCTACTGTACTCCACTCTACTCTACCTCTACTGTACTCCGCTGTACTCTATCTCTACTGTGCTCCACTGTACTCTATCTCTACTGTACTCCACTCTACTCTACCTCTACTGTGCTCCACTGTACTCTATCTCTACTGTGCTCCAATGTACTCTATCTCTACTCTACTCCACTGTACCCTACCTCTACTGTACTCCACTGTACTCTACCTCTACTGTACTCCACTGTACTCTACCTCTACTGTGCTCCACTGTACTCTATCTCTACTGTACTCCACTGTACTCTACCTCTACTGTACTCCACTGTACTCTATCTCTACTGTGCTCCACTGTACTCTATCTCTACTGTACTCCACTGTACTCTACCTCTACTGTGCTCCACTGTACTCTATCTCTACTGTACTCCACTCTACTCTACCTCTACTGTACTCCACTGTACTCTATCTCTACTGTACTCCACTCTACTCTACCTCTACTGTACTCCACTGTACTCTATCTCTACTGTGCTCCACTGTACTCTATCTCTACTGTACTCCACTGTACTCTACCTCTACTGTGCTCCACTGTACTCTACCTCTACTGTACTCCACTCTACTCTACCTCTACTGTAATCCACTGTACTCTATCTCTACTGTACTCCACTGTAGTCTATCTCTACTGTACTCCACTGTACTCTATCTCTACTGTACTCCACAGTACTCCACCTCTACTGTACTCCACTGTACTCTATCTCTACTGTGCTCTGCTGTACTCTATCTCTACTGTGCTCCACTGCACTCCACTATACTCTATCTCTACTGTACTCCACTGTACTCTATCTCTACTGTGCTCCACTGTACTCTACCTCTACTGTACTCCACTGTACTCTACCTCTACTGTACTCCACTGTACTCTATCTCTACTGTGGTCCACTGTACACTATCTCTACTTTGCTCCACTGCACTCCACTGTACTCTATCTCTACTGTACTCCACTGTACTCTACCTCTACTGTGCTCCACTGTACTCTATCTCTACTGTACTATACTGTACTCTACCTCTACTGTGCTCCACTGTACTCTATATCTACTGTGCTCCACTGTACTCTATCTCTACTGTACTCTACTGTACTCTATCTCTACTGTGCTCCACTGTACTCTATCTCCACTGTACTCTACCTCTACTGTACTCCACTGTACTCTACCTCTACTGTACTCCACTGTACTCTATCTCTACTGTGCTCCACTGTACACTATCTCTACTGTGCTCCACTGCACTCCAATGTACTCTACCTCTACTGTACTCCACTGTACTCTACCTCTACTGTGCTCCACTGTACTCTATCTCTACTGTACTCCACTGTACTCTATCTCTACTGTACTCCACTGTACTCTACCTCTACTGTACTCCACTGTACTCTATCTCTACTGTGCTCCACTGTACTCTATCTCTACTGTGCTCCACTGCACTCCAATGTACTCTACCTCTATTGTACTCCACTGTACCCTACCTCGACTGTGCTCCACTGTACTCTATCTCTACTCTGCTCCACTGCACTCTATCTCTATTGTGCTCCACTGTACTCCACTGTACTCTATCTCTACTGTGCTCCACTGTACTCTATCTCTACTGTACTCTACCTCTACTGTGCTCCACTGTACTATATCTCTACTGTACTCCACTCTACTCTACCTCTACTGTACTCCGCTGTACTCTATCTCTACTGTGCTCCACTGTACTCTATCTCTACTGTACTCCACTCTACTCTACCTCTACTGTGCTCCACTGTACTCTATCTCTACTGTGCTCCACTGTACTCTATCTCTACTGTACTCCACTGTACTCTACCTCTACTGTACTCCACTGTACTCTATCTCTACTGTACTCCACTCTACTCTACCTCTACTGTACTCCACTGTACTCTATCTCTACTGTACTCCACTCTACTCTACCTCTACTGTACTCCACTTTACTCTATCTCTACTGTGCTCCACTGTACTCTATCTCTACTGTACTTCACTGTACTCTACCTCTACTGTGCTCGACTGTACTCTATCTCTACTGTACTCCACTCTACTCTACCTCTACTGTACTCCACTGTACTCTATCTCTACTGTGCTCCACTGTACTCTATCTCTACTGTACTCCACTGTACTCTACCTCTAGTGTGCTCCACTGTACACTATCTCTACTGTAATCCACTCTACTCTACCTCTACTGTACTCCACTGTACTCTATCTCTACTGTACTCCACTCTACTCTACCTCTACTGTACTCCACTGTACTCTATCTCTACTGTGCTCCACTGTACTCTATCTCTACTGTACTCCACTGTACTCTACCTCTACTGTGCTCCACTGTACTCTATCTCTACTGTACTCCACTCTACTCTACCTCTACTGTACTCCACTGTACTCTATCTCTACTGTGCTCCACTGTACACTATCTCTACTGTACTCCACTGTACTCTACCTCTACTGTGCTCCACTGTACTCTATCTCTACTGTACTCCACTCTACTCTACCTCTACTGTACTCCACTGTACTCTATCTCTACTGTACTCCACTCTACTCTACCTCTACTGTACTCCACTGTACTCTATCTCTACTGTGCTCCACTGTACTCTATCTCTACTGTACTCCACTGTACTCTATCTCTACTGTACTCCACTGTACTCTACCTCTACTGTACTCCACTGTACTCTACCTCTACTGTGCTCCACTGTACTCTATCTCTACTGTACTCCACTGTAGTCTATCTCTACTTTACTCCACTGTACTCTATCTCTACTGTACTCCACAGTACTCCACCTCTACTGTACTCCACTGTACTCTATCTCTACTGTGCTCTGCTGTACTCTATCTCTACTGTGCTCCACTGCACTCCACTATACTCTATCTCTACTGTACTCCACTGTACTCTATCTCTACTGTGCTCCACTGTACTCTACCTCTACTGTACTCCACTGTACTCTATCTCTACTGTGCTCCACTGTACTCTACCTCTACTGTACTCCACTGTACTCTATCTCTACTGTACTCCACTGTACTCTATCTCTACTGTGGTCCACTGTACACTATCTCTACTTTGCTCCACTGCACTCCACTGTACTCTATCTCTACTGTACTCCACTGTACTCTACCTCTACTGTGCTCCACTGTACTCTATCTCTACTGTACTCTACTGTACTCTACCTCTACTGTGCTCCACTGTACTCTATATCTACTGTGCTCCACTGTACTCTATCTCTACTGTACTCCACTGTACTCTATCTCTACTGTGCTCCACTGTACTCTATCTCCACTGTACTCTACCTCTACTGTACTCCACTGTACTCTGCCTCTATTGTACTCCACTGTACTCTATCTCTACTGTGCTCCACTGTACACTATCTCTACTGTGCTCCACTGCACTCCAATGTACTCTACCTCTACTGTACTCCACTGTACTCTACCTCTACTGTGCTCCACTGTACTCTATCTCTACTGTACTCCACTGTACTCTATCTCTACTGTACTCCACTGTACTCTACCTCTACTGTACTCCACTGTACTCTATCTCTACTGTGCTCCACTGTACTCTATCTCTACTGTGCTCCACTGCACTCCAATGTACTCTACCTCTATTGTACTCCACTGTACCCTACCTCGACTGTGCTCCACTGTACTCTATCTCTACTCTGCTCCACTGTACTCTATCTCTATTGTGCTCCACTGTACTCCACTGTACTCTATCTCTACTGTGCTCCACTGTACTCTATCTCTACTGTACTCCACTGTACTCTACCTCTACTGTACTCCACTGTACTCTTTCTCTACTGTGCTCCACTGTACTCTATCTCTACTGTACTCCACTGTACTCTACCTCTACTGTGCTCCACTGTACTCTATCTCTACTGTACTCCACTCTACTCTACCTCTACTTTACTCCGCTGTACTCTATCTCTACTGTGCTCCACTGTACTCTATCTCTACTGTGCTCCACTCTACTTTACCTCTACTGTGCTCCACTGTACTCTATCTCTAATGTGCTCCACTGTACTCTATCTCTACTGTACTCCACTGTACTCTACCTCTACTGTACTCCACTTTACTCTACCTCTACTGTACTCCACTGTACTCTACCTCTACTGTGCTCCACTGTACTATATCTCTACTGTACTCCACTCTACTCTACCTCTACTGTACTCCGCTGTACTCTATCTCTACTGTACTCCACTCTACTCTACCTCTACTGTGCTCCACTGTACTCTATCTCTACTGTGCTCCACTGTACTCTATCTCTACTGTACTCCACTGTACTCTACCTCTACTGTACTCCACTGTACTCTACCTCTACTGTACTCCACTGTACTCTACCTCTACTGTGCTCCACTGTACTCTATCTCTACTGTACTCCACTGTACTCTACCTCTACTGTACTCCACTGTACTCTATCTCTAATGTGCTCCACTGTACTCTATCTCTACTGTACTCCACTGTACTCTACCTCTACTGTGCTCCACTGTACTCTATCTCTACTGTACTCCACTCTACTCTACCTCTACTGTACTCCGCTGTACTCTATCTCTACTGTGCTCCACTGTACTCTATTTCTACTGTGCTCCACTCTACTCTACCTCTACTGTGCTCCACTGTACTCTATCTCTAATGTGCTCCACTGTACTCTATCTCTACTCTGCTCCACTGTACTCTATCTCTACTGTACTCCACTGTACTCTACCTCTACTGTACTCCACTGTACTCTACCTCTACTGTACTCCACTGTACTCTACCTCTACTGTGCTCCACTGTACTCTATCTCTACTGTACTCCACTGTACTCTACCTCTACTGTACTCCACTGTACTCTATCTCTAATGTGCTCCACTGTACTCTATCTCTACTGTACTCCACTGTACTCTACCTCTACTGTACTCCACTGTACTCTACCTCTACTGTACTCCACTGTACTCTACCTCTACTGTGCTCCACTTTATTCTATCTCTACTGTACTCCACTGTACTCTACCTCTACTGTACTTCACTGTACTCTATCTCTAATGTGCTCCACTGTACTCTATCTCTACTGTACTCCACTCTACTCTACCTCTACTGTGCTCCACTGTACTCTATCTCTACTGTGCTCCACTGTACTCTATCTCTACTGTACTCCACTGTACTCTACCTCTACTGTACTCCACTGTACTCTACCTCTACTGTACTCCACTGTACTCTACCTCTACTGTGCTCCACTGTACTCTATCTCTACTGTACTCCACTGTACTCTACCTCTACTGTACTCCACTGTACTCTATCTCTAATGTGCTCCACTGTACTCTATCTCTACTGTACTCCACTGTACTCTACCTCTACTGTGCTCCACTGTACTCTATCTCTACTGTACTCCACTCTACTCTACCTCTACTGTACTCCGCTGTACTCTATCTCTACTGTGCTCCACTGTACTCTATCTCTACTGTGCTCCACTCTACTCTACCTCTACTGTGCTCCACTGTACTCTATCTCTAATGTGCTCCACTGTACTCTATCTCTACTGTACTCCACTGTACTCTACCTCTACTGTACTCCACTGTACTCTACCTCTACTGTGCTCCACTGTACTCTATCTCTACTGTACTCCACTGTACTCTACCTCTACTGTGCTCCACTGTACTCTATCTCTACTGTACTCCACTCTACTCTACCTCTACTGTACTCCACTGTACTCTATCTCTACTGTACTCCACTCTACTTTACCTCTACTGTACTCCACTGTACTCTATCTCTACTGTACTCCACTGTACTCTATCTCTACTGTGCTCCACTGTACTCTATCTCTACTGTACTCCACTGTACTCTACCTCTACTGTGCTCCACTGTACTCTATCTCTACTGTGCTCCACTGTACTCTACCTCTACTGTACTCCACTGTACTCTATCTCTACTGTACTCCACTCTATTCTACCTCTACTGTACTCCACTGTACTCTATCTCTACTGTGCTCCACTGTACTCTATCTCTACTGTACTCCACTGTACTCTACCTCTACTGTAATCTACTGTACTCTATCTCTACTCTGCTCCACTGTACTCTATCTCTATTGTGCTCCACTGTACTCCACTGTACTCTACCTCTACTGTGTTCCACTGTACTCTATCTCTACTGTACTCCACTGTTGTCTATCTCTACTGTACTCCAAAGTACTCTATCTCTACTGTACTCCACTGTACTCTACCTCTACTCTACTCCACTGTACTCTACCTCTACTGTACTCCACTGTACTCTACCTCTACTGTACTCCACTGTACTCTACCTCTACTGTACTCCACTGTACTCTACCTCTACTGTGCTCCACTGTACTCTATCTCTACTGTACTCCACTGTACTCTACCTCTACTGTACTCCACTGTACTCTATCTCTACTGTGCTCCACTGTACTCTATCTCTACTGTACTCCACTGTACTCTACCTCTACTGTGCTCCACTGTACTCTATCTCTACTGTACTCCACTCTACTCTACCTCTACTGTACTCCACTGTACTCTATCTCTACTGTGCTCCACTGTACTCTATCTCTACTGTACTCCACTGTACTCTACCTCTACTGTGCTCCACTGTACTCTATCTCTACTGTACTCCACTCTACTCTACCTCTACTGTACTCCACTGTACTCTATCTCTACTGTGCTCCACTGTACTCTATCTCTACTGTACTCCACTGTACTCTATCTCTACTGTACTCCACTGTACTCTACCTCTACTGTACTCCACTGTACTCTACCTCTACTGTGCTCCACTGTACTCTATCTCTACTGTACTCCACTGTAGTCTATCTCTACTGTACTCCACTGTACTCTATCTCTACTGTACTCCACAGTACTCCACCTCTACTGTACTCCACTGTACTCTATCTCTACTGTGCTCTGCTGTACTCTATCTCTACTGTGCTCCACTGCACTCCACTATACTCTATCTCTACTGTACTCCACTGTACTCTATCTCTACTGTGCTCCACTGTACTCTACCTCTACTGTACTCCACTGTACTCTACCTCTACTGTACTCCACTGTACTCTATCTCTACTGTGGTCCACTGTACACTATCTCTACTTTGCTCCACTGCACTCCACTGTACTCTATCTCTACTGTACTCCACTGTACTCTACCTCTACTGTGCTCCACTGTACTCTATCTCTACTGTACTCTACTGTACTCTACCTCTACTGTGCTCCACTGTACTCTATATCTACTGTGCTCCACTGTACTCTATCTCTACTGTACTCCACTGTACTCTATCTCTACTGTGCTCCACTGTACTCTATCTCCACTGTACTCTACCTCTACTGTACTCCACTGTACTCTACCTCTACTGTACTCCACTGTACTCTATCTCTACTGTGCTCCACTGTACTCTATCTCTACTGTACTCCACTGTACTCTACCTCTACTGTGCTCCACTGTACTCTATCTCTACTGTACTCCACTCTACTCTACCTCTACTGTACTCCACTGTACTCTATCTCTACTGTACTCCACTCTACTCTACCTCTACTGTACTCCACTGTACTCTATCTCTACTGTGCTCCACTGTACTCTATCTCTTCTGTACTCCACTGTACTCTACCTCTACTGTAATCTACTGTACTCTATCTCTACTCTGCTCCACTGTACTCTATCTCTATTGTGCTCCACTGTACTCCACTGTACTCTACCTCTACTGTGCTCCACTGTACTCTATCTCTACTGTACTCCACTGTTGTCTATCTCTACTGTGCTCCAAAGTACTCTATCTCTACTGTACTCCACTGTACTCTACCTCTACTCTACTCCACCGTACTCTACCTCTACTGTACTCCACTGTACTCTACCTCTAATGTACTCCACTGTACTCTACCTCTACTGTGCTCCACTGTACTCTATCTCTACTGTACTCCACTGTACTCTACCTCTAGTGTACTCCACTGTACTCTACCTCTACTGTCCTCAACTGTACTCTACCTCTACTGTACTCCACTGTACTCTACCTCTACTGTACTCCACTGTACTCTACCTCTACTGTGCTCCACTGTACTCTATCTCTACTGTACTCCACTGTAGTCTATCTCTACTGTACTCCACTGTACTCTATCTCTACTGTACTCCACTGTACTCTACCTCTACTGTACTCCACTGTACTCTATCTGTACTGTGCTCCACTGTACTCTATCTCTACTGTGCTCCACTGTACTCTATCTCTATTGTGCTCCACTGTACTCCACTGTACTCTACCTCTACTGCGCTCCACTGTACTCTATCTCTACTGTACTCCACTGTAGTCTATCTCTACTGTACTCCACTGTACTCTATCTCTACTGTACTCCACTGCACTCTACCTCTACTGTACTCCACTGTACTCTATCTCTACTGTGCTCCACTGTACTCTATCTCTACTGTGCTCCACTGTACTCTATCTCTATTGTGCTCCACTGTACTCCACTGTACTCTACCTCTACTGTACTCCACTGTACTCTATCTCTACTGTACTCCACTCTACTCTACCTCTACTGTACTCCACTGTACTCTATCTCTACTGTGCTCCACTGTACTCTATCTCTACTGTACTCCACTGTACTCTACCTCTACTGTGCTCCACTGTACTCTATCTCTACTGTACTCCACTCTACTCTACCTCTACTGTAATCCACTGTACTCTATCTCTACTGTACTCCACTCTACTCTACCTCTACTGTACTCCACTGTACTCTATCTCTACTGTGCTCCACTGTACTCTATCTCTACTGTACTCCACTGTACTCTACCTCTACTGTAATCTACTGTACTCTATCTCTACTCTGCTCCACTGTACTCTATCTCTACTGTACTCCACTGTACTCTACATCTACTGTACTCCACTGTACTCTTTCTCTACTGTACTCCACTGTACTCTACATCTACTGTACTCCACTGTACTCTTTCTCTACTGTGCTCCACTGTACTCTATCTCTACTGTACTCCACTGTACTCTACCTCTACTGTGCTCCACTGTACTCTACCTCTACTGTACTCCACTCTACTCTACCTCTACTGTACTCCGCTGTACTCTATCTCTACTGTGCTCCACTGTACTCTATCTCTACTGTACTCCACTCTACTCTACCTCTACTGTGCTCCACTGTACTCTATCTCTACTGTGCTCCACTGTACTCTATCTCTACTGTACTCCACTGTACCCTACCTCTACTGTACTCCACTGTACTCTACCTCTACTGTACTCCACTGTACTCTACCTCTACTGTGCTCCACTGTACTCTATCTCTACTGTACTCCACTGTACTCTACCTCTACTGTACTCCACTGTACTCTATCTCTACTGTGCTCCACTGTACTCTATCTCTACTGTACTCCACTCTACTCTACCTCTACTGTACTCCACTGTACTCTATCTCTACTGTACTCCACTCTACTCTACCTCTACTGTACTCCACTGTACTCTATCTCTACTGTGCTCCACTGTACTCTATCTCTACTGTACTCCACTGTACTCTACCTCTACTGTGCTCCACTGTACTCTATCTCTACTGTACTCCACTCTACTCTACCTCTACTGTAATCCACTGTACTCTATCTCTACTGTACTCCACTCTACTCTACCTCTACTGTACTCCACTGTACTCTATCTCTACTGTGCTCCACTGTACTCTATCTCTACTGTACTCCACTGTACTCTACCTCTACTGTAATCTACTGTACTCTATCTCTACTCTGCTCCACTGTACTCTATCTCTATTGTGCTCCACTGTACTCCACTGTACTCTACCTCTACTGTGCTCCACTGTACTCTATCTCTACTGTACTCCACTGTTGTCTATCTCTACTGTATTCCAAAGTACTCTATCTCTACTGTACTACACTGTACTCTACCTCTACTGTAATCCACTGTACTCTACCTCTACTGTACTCCACTGTACTCTACCTCTACTGTACTCCACTGTACTCTACCTCTACTGTGCTCCACTGTACTCTATCTCTACTGTACTCCACTGTACTCTACCTCTACTGTACTCCACTGTACTCTATCTCTACTGTGCTCCACTGTACTCTATCTCTACTGTACTCCACTCTACTCTACCTCTACTGTACTCCACTGTACTCTATCTCTAATGTGCTCCACTGTACTCTATCTCTACTGTACTCCACTGTACTCTACCTCTACTGTAATCTACTGTACTCTATCTCTACTCTGCTCCACTGTACTCTATCTCTATTGTGCTCCATTGTACTCCACTGTACTCTACCTCTACTGTGTTCCACTGTACTCTATCTCTACTGTACTCCACTGTTGTCTATCTCTACTGTACTCCAAATTACTCTATCTCTACTGTACTCCACAGTACTCTACTTCTACTCTACTCTTCTGTACTCTACCTCTACTGTACTCCACTGTACTCTACCTCTACTGTACTCCACTGTACTCTACCTCTACTGTACTCCACTGTACTCTACCTCTACTGTGCTCCACTGTACTCTATCTCTACTGTACTCCACTGTACTCTACCTCTACTGTACTCCACTGTACTCTATCTCTACTGTGCTCCACTGTACTCTACCTCTACTGTACTCCACTGTACTCTACCTCTACTGTGCTCCACTGTACTCTATCTCTACTGTACTCCACTCTACTCTACCTCTACTGTACTCCACTGTACTCTATCTCTACTGTGCTCCACTGTACTCTATCTCTACTGTACTCCACTGTACTCTACCTCTACTGTACTCCACTGTACTCTACCTCTACTGTACTCCACTGTACTCTACCTCTACTGTGCTCCACTGTACTCTATCTCTACTGTGCTCCACTGCACTCCAATGTACTCTACCTCTATTGTACTCCACTGTACTCTACCTCGACTGTGCTCCACTGTACTCTATCTCTACTCTGCTCCAATGTACTCTACCTCTAATGTGCTCCACTGTACTCTATCTCTACTCTGCTCCACTGTACTCTATCTCTATTGTGCACCACTGTACTCCACTGTACTCTATCTCTACTGTGCTCCACTGTACTCTATCTCTACTGTACTCCACTGTACTCTACCTCTACTGTGCTCCACTGTACTATATCTCTACTGTAATCCACTCTACTCTACCTCTACTGTACTCCGCTGTACTCTATCTCTACTGTGCTCCACTGTACTCTATCTCTACTGTACTCCACTCTACTCTACCTCTAATGTGCTCCACTGTACTCTATCTCTACTGTGCTCCACTGTACTCTATCTCTACTGTACTCCACTGTACTCTACCTCTACTGTACTCCACTGTACTCTACCTCTACTGTACTCCACTGTACTCTACCTCTACTGTGCTCCACTGTACTCTATCTCTACTCGACTCCACTGTACTCTACCTCTACTGTACTCCACTGTACTCTTTCTCTACTGTGCTCCACTGTACTCTATCTCTACTGTACTCCACTGTACTCTACCTCTACTGTGCTCCACTGTACTCTACCTCTACTGTACTCCACTCTACTCTACCTCTACTGTACTCCGCTGTACTCTATCTCTACTGTGCTCCACTGTACTCTATCTCTACTGTACTCCACTCTACTCTACCTCTACTGTGCTCCACTGTACTCTATCTCTACTGTGCTCCAATGTACTCTATCTCTACTGTACTCCACTGTACCCTACCTCTACTGTACTCCACTGTACTCTACCTCTACTGTACTCCACTGTACTCTACCTCTACTGTGCTCCACTGTACTCTATCTCTACTGTACTCCACTGTACTCTACCTCTACTGTACTCCACTGTACTCTATCTCTACTGTGCTCCACTGTACTCTATCTCTACTGTACTCCACTGTACTCTACCTCTACTGTGCTCCACTGTACTCTATCTCTACTGTACTCCACTCTACTCTACCTCTACTGTACTCCACTGTACTCTATCTCTACTGTACTCCACTCTACTCTACCTCTACTGTACTCCACTGTACTCTATCTCTACTGTGCTCCACTGTACTCTATCTCTACTGTACTCCACTGTACTCTACCTCTACTGTGCTCCACTGTACTCTACCTCTACTGTACTCCACTCTACTCTACCTCTACTGTAATCCACTGTACTCTATCTCTACTGTACTCCACTGTAGTCTATCTCTACTGTACTCCACTGTACTCTATCTCTACTGTACTCCACAGTACTCCACCTCTACTGTACTCCACTGTACTCTATCTCTACTGTGCTCTGCTGTACTCTATCTCTACTGTGCTCCACTGCACTCCACTATACTCTATCTCTACTGTACTCCACTGTACTCTATCTCTACTGTGCTCCACTGTACTCTACCTCTACTGTACTCCACTGTACTCTACCTCTACTGTACTCCACTGTACTCTATCTCTACTGTGGTCCACTGTACACTATCTCTACTTTGCTCCACTGCACTCCACTGTACTCTATCTCTACTGTACTCCACTGTACTCTACCTCTACTGTGCTCCACTGTACTCTATCTCTACTGTACTATACTGTACTCTACCTCTACTGTGCTCCACTGTACTCTATATCTACTGTGCTCCACTGTACTCTATCTCTACTGTACTCCACTGTACTCTATCTCTACTGTGCTCCACTGTACTCTATCTCCACTGTACTCTACCTCTACTGTACTCCACTGTACTCTACCTCTACTGTACTCCACTGTACTCTATCTCTACTGTGCTCCACTGTACACTATCTCTACTGTGCTCCACTGCACTCCAATGTACTCTACCTCTACTGTACTCCACTGTACTCTACCTCTACTGTGCTCCACTGTACTCTATCTCTACTGTACTCCACTGTACTCTATCTCTACTGTACTCCACTGTACTCTACCTCTACTGTACTCCACTGTACTCTATCTCTACTGTGCTCCACTGTACTCTATCTCTACTGTGCTCCACTGCACTCCAATGTACTCTACCTCTATTGTACTCCACTGTACCCTACCTCGACTGTGCTCCACTGTACTCTATCTCTACTCTGCTCCACTGCACTCTATCTCTATTGTGCTCCACTGTACTCCACTGTACTCTATCTCTACTGTGCTCCACTGTACTCTATCTCTACTGTACTCTACCTCTACTGTGCTCCACTGTACTATATCTCTACTGTACTCCACTCTACTCTACCTCTACTGTACTCCGCTGTACTCTATCTCTACTGTGCTCCACTGTACTCTATCTCTACTGTACTCCACTCTACTCTACCTCTACTGTGCTCCACTGTACTCTATCTCTACTGTGCTCCACTGTACTCTATCTCTACTGTACTCCACTGTACTCTACCTCTACTGTACTCCACTGTACTCTATCTCTACTGTACTCCACTCTACTCTACCTCTACTGTACTCCACTGTACTCTATCTCTACTGTACTCCACTCTACTCTACCTCTACTGTACTCCACTTTACTCTATCTCTACTGTGCTCCACTGTACTCTATCTCTACTGTACTTCACTGTACTCTACCTCTACTGTGCTCGACTGTACTCTATCTCTACTGTACTCCACTCTACTCTACCTCTACTGTACTCCACTGTACTCTATCTCTACTGTGCTCCACTGTACTCTATCTCTACTGTACTCCACTGTACTCTACCTCTAGTGTGCTCCACTGTACACTATCTCTACTGTAATCCACTCTACTCTACCTCTACTGTACTCCACTGTACTCTATCTCTACTGTACTCCACTCTACTCTACCTCTACTGTACTCCACTGTACTCTATCTCTACTGTGCTCCACTGTACTCTATCTCTACTGTACTCCACTGTACTCTACCTCTACTGTGCTCCACTGTACTCTATCTCTACTGTACTCCACTCTACTCTACCTCTACTGTACTCCACTGTACTCTATCTCTACTGTGCTCCACTGTACACTATCTCTACTGTACTCCACTGTACTCTACCTCTACTGTGCTCCACTGTACTCTATCTCTACTGTACTCCACTCTACTCTACCTCTACTGTACTCCACTGTACTCTATCTCTACTGTACTCCACTCTACTCTACCTCTACTGTACTCCACTGTACTCTATCTCTACTGTGCTCCACTGTACTCTATCTCTACTGTACTCCACTGTACTCTATCTCTACTGTACTCCACTGTACTCTACCTCTACTGTACTCCACTGTACTCTACCTCTACTGTGCTCCACTGTACTCTATCTCTACTGTACTCCACTGTAGTCTATCTCTACTTTACTCCACTGTACTCTATCTCTACTGTACTCCACAGTACTCCACCTCTACTGTACTCCACTGTACTCTATCTCTACTGTGCTCTGCTGTACTCTATCTCTACTGTGCTCCACTGCACTCCACTATACTCTATCTCTACTGTACTCCACTGTACTCTATCTCTACTGTGCTCCACTGTACTCTACCTCTACTGTACTCCACTGTACTCTACCTCTACTGTACTCCACTGTACTCTATCTCTACTGTGGTCCACTGTACACTATCTCTACTTTGCTCCACTGCACTCCACTGTACTCTATCTCTACTGTACTCCACTGTACTCTACCTCTACTGTGCTCCACTGTACTCTATCTCTACTGTACTCTACTGTACTCTACCTCTACTGTGCTCCACTGTACTCTATATCTACTGTGCTCCACTGTACTCTATCTCTACTGTACTCCACTGTACTCTATCTCTACTGTGCTCCACTGTACTCTATCTCCACTGTACTCTACCTCTACTGTACTCCACTGTACTCTACCTCTATTGTACTCCACTGTACTCTATCTCTACTGTGCTCCACTGTACACTATCTCTACTGTGCTCCACTGCACTCCAATGTACTCTACCTCTACTGTACTCCACTGTACTCTACCTCTACTGTGCTCCACTGTACTCTATCTCTACTGTACTCCACTGTACTCTATCTCTACTGTACTCCACTGTACTCTACCTCTACTGTACTCCACTGTACTCTATCTCTACTGTGCTCCACTGTACTCTATCTCTACTGTGCTCCACTGCACTCCAATGTACTCTACCTCTATTGTACTCCACTGTACCCTACCTCGACTGTGCTCCACTGTACTCTATCTCTACTCTGCTCCACTGTACTCTATCTCTATTGTGCTCCACTGTACTCCACTGTACTCTATCTCTACTGTGCTCCACTGTACTCTATCTCTACTGTACTCCACTGTACTCTACCTCTACTGTACTCCACTGTACTCTTTCTCTACTGTGCTCCACTGTACTCTATCTCTACTGTACTCCACTGTACTCTACCTCTACTGTGCTCCACTGTACTCTATCTCTACTGTACTCCACTCTACTCTACCTCTACTTTACTCCGCTGTACTCTATCTCTACTGTGCTCCACTGTACTCTATCTCTACTGTGCTCCACTCTACTTTACCTCTACTGTGCTCCACTGTACTCTATCTCTAATGTGCTCCACTGTACTCTATCTCTACTGTACTCCACTGTACTCTACCTCTACTGTACTCCACTGTACTCTACCTCTACTGTACTCCACTGTACTCTACCTCTACTGTGCTCCACTGTACTATATCTCTACTGTACTCCACTCTACTCTACCTCTACTGTACTCCGCTGTACTCTATCTCTACTGTGCTCCACTGTACTCTATCTCTACTGTACTCCACTCTACTCTACCTCTACTGTGCTCCACTGTACTCTATCTCTACTGTGCTCCACTGTACTCTATCTCTACTGTACTGCACTGTACTCTACCTCTACTGTACTCCACTGTACTCTACCTCTACTGTACTCCACTGTACTCTACCTCTACTGTGCTCCACTGTACTCTATCTCTACTGTACTCCACTGTACTCTACCTCTACTGTACTCCACTGTACTCTATCTCTAATGTGCTCCACTGTACTCTATCTCTACTGTACTCCACTGTACTCTACCTCTACTGTGCTCCACTGTACTCTATCTCTACTGTACTCCACTCTACTCTACCTCTACTGTACTCCGCTGTACTCTATCTCTACTGTGCTCCACTGTACTCTATTTCTACTGTGCTCCACTCTACTCTACCTCTACTGTGCTCCACTGTACTCTATCTCTAATGTGCTCCACTGTACTCTATCTCTACTGTGCTCCACTGTACTCTATCTCTACTGTACTCCACTGTACTCTACCTCTACTGTACTCCACTGTACTCTACCTCTACTGTACTCCACTGTACTCTACCTCTACTGTGCTCCACTGTACTCTATCTCTACTGTACTCCACTGTACTCTACCTCTACTGTACTCCACTGTACTCTATCTCTAATGTGCTCCACTGTACTCTATCTCTACTGTACTCCACTGTACTCTACCTCTACTGTACTCCACTGTACTCTACCTCTACTGTACTCCACTGTACTCTACCTCTACTGTGCTCCACTTTATTCTATCTCTACTGTACTCCACTGTACTCTACCTCTACTGTACTTCACTGTACTCTATCTCTAATGTGCTCCACTGTACTCTATCTCTACTGTACTCCACTCTACTCTACCTCTACTGTGCTCCACTGTACTCTATCTCTACTGTGCTCCACTGTACTCTATCTCTACTGTACTCCACTGTACTCTACCTCTACTGTACTCCACTGTACTCTACCTCTACTGTACTCCACTGTACTCTACCTCTACTGTGCTCCACTGTACTCTATCTCTACTGTACTCCACTGTACTCTACCTCTACTGTACTCCACTGTACTCTATCTCTAATGTGCTCCACTGTACTCTATCTCTACTGTACTCCACTGTACTCTACCTCTACTGTGCTCCACTGTACTCTATCTCTACTGTACTCCACTCTACTCTACCTCTACTGTACTCCGCTGTACTCTATCTCTACTGTGCTCCACTGTACTCTATCTCTACTGTGCTCCACTCTACTCTACCTCTACTGTGCTCCACTGTACTCTATCTCTAATGTGCTCCACTGTACTCTATCTCTACTGTACTCCACTGTACTCTACCTCTACTGTACTCCACTGTACTCTACCTCTACTGTGCTCCACTGTACTCTATCTCTACTGTACTCCACTGTACTCTACCTCTACTGTGCTCCACTGTACTCTATCTCTACTGTACTCCACTCTACTCTACCTCTACTGTACTCCACTGTACTCTATCTCTACTGTACTCCACTCTACTTTACCTCTACTGTACTCCACTGTACTCTATCTCTACTGTACTCCACTGTACTCTATCTCTACTGTGCTCCACTGTACTCTATCTCTACTGTACTCCACTGTACTCTACCTCTACTGTGCTCCACTGTACTCTATCTCTACTGTGCTCCACTGTACTCTACCTCTACTGTACTCCACTGTACTCTATCTCTACTGTACTCCACTCTATTCTACCTCTACTGTACTCCACTGTACTCTATCTCTACTGTGCTCCACTGTACTCTATCTCTACTGTACTCCACTGTACTCTACCTCTACTGTAATCTACTGTACTCTATCTCTACTCTGCTCCACTGTACTCTATCTCTATTGTGCTCCACTGTACTCCACTGTACTCTACCTCTACTGTGTTCCACTGTACTCTATCTCTACTGTACTCCACTGTTGTCTATCTCTACTGTACTCCAAAGTACTCTATCTCTACTGTACTCCACTGTACTCTACCTCTACTCTACTCCACTGTACTCTACCTCTACTGTACTCCACTGTACTCTACCTCTACTGTACTCCACTGTACTCTACCTCTACTGTACTCCACTGTACTCTACCTCTACTGTGCTCCACTGTACTCTATCTCTACTGTACTCCACTGTACTCTACCTCTACTGTACTCCACTGTACTCTATCTCTACTGTGCTCCACTGTACTCTATCTCTACTGTACTCCACTGTACTCTACCTCTACTGTGCTCCACTGTACTCTATCTCTACTGTACTCCACTCTACTCTACCTCTACTGTACTCCACTGTACTCTATCTCTACTGTGCTCCACTGTACTCTATCTCTACTGTACTCCACTGTACTCTACCTCTACTGTGCTCCACTGTACTCTATCTCTACTGTACTCCACTCTACTCTACCTCTACTGTACTCCACTGTACTCTATCTCTACTGTACTCCACTCTACTCTACCTCTACTGTACTCCACTGTACTCTATCTCTACTGTGCTCCACTGTACTCTATCTCTACTGTACTCCACTGTACTCTATCTCTACTGTACTCCACTGTACTCTACCTCTACTGTACTCCACTGTACTCTACCTCTACTGTGCTCCACTGTACTCTATCTCTACTGTACTCCACTGTAGTCTATCTCTACTGTACTCCACTGTACTCTATCTCTACTGTACTCCACAGTACTCCACCTCTACTGTACTCCACTGTACTCTATCTCTACTGTGCTCTGCTGTACTCTATCTCTACTGTGCTCCACTGCACTCCACTATACTCTATCTCTACTGTACTCCACTGTACTCTATCTCTACTGTGCTCCACTGTACTCTACCTCTACTGTACTCCACTGTACTCTACCTCTACTGTACTCCACTGTACTCTATCTCTACTGTGGTCCACTGTACACTATCTCTACTTTGCTCCACTGCACTCCACTGTACTCTATCTCTACTGTACTCCACTGTACTCTACCTCTACTGTGCTCCACTGTACTCTATCTCTACTGTACTCTACTGTACTCTACCTCTACTGTGCTCCACTGTACTCTATATCTACTGTGCTCCACTGTACTCTATCTCTACTGTACTCCACTGTACTCTATCTCTACTGTGCTCCACTGTACTCTATCTCCACTGTACTCTACCTCTACTGTACTCCACTGTACTCTACCTCTACTGTACTCCACTGTACTCTATCTCTACTGTGCTCCACTGTACACTATCTCTACTGTGCTCCACTGCACTCCAATGTACTCTACCTCTACTGTACTCCACTGTACTCTACCTCTACTGTGCTCCACTGTACTCTATCTCTACTGTACTCCACTGTACTCTATCTCTACTGTACTCCACTGTACTCTACCTCTACTGTACTCCACTGTACTCTATCTCTACTGTGCTCCACTGTACTCTATCTCTACTGTGCTCCACTGCACTCCAATGTACTCTACCTCTATTGTACTCCACTGTACCCTACCTCGACTGTGCTCCACTGTACTCTATCTCTACTCTGCTCCACTGTGCTCTATCTCTATTGTGCTCCACTGTACTCCACTGTACTCTATCTCTACTGTGCTCCACTGTACTCTATCTCTACTGTACTCCACTGTACTCTACCTCTACTGTGCTCCACTGTACTATATCTCTACTGTACTCCACTCTACTCTACCTCTACTGTACTCCGCTGTACTCTATCTCTACTGTGCTCCACTGTACTCTATCTCTACTGTACTCCACTCTACTCTACCTCTACTGTGCTCCACTGTACTCTATCTCTACTGTGCTCCACTGTACTCTATCTCTACTGTACTCCACTCTACTCTACCTCTACTGTACTCCGCTGTACTCTATCTCTACTGTGCTCCACTGTACTCTATCTCTACTGTACTCCACTCTACTCTACCTCTACTGTGCTCCACTGTACTCTATCTCTACTGTGCTCCACTGTACTCTATCTCTACTGTACTCCACTGTACACTACCTCTACTGTACTCCACTGTACTCTACCTCTACTGTGCTCCACTGTACTCTATCTCTACTGTACTCCACTGTAGTCTATCTCTACTGTACCCCACTGTACTCTATCTCTACTGTACTCCACTGTACTCTACCTCTACTGTACTCCACTGTACTCTATATCTCCAATGCTCCACTGTACTCTATCTCTACTGTGCTCCACTGTACTCTATCTCTATTGTGCTCCACTGTACTCCACTGTACTCTACCTCTACTGCGCTCCACTGTACTCTATCTCTACTGTACTCCACTGTAGTCTATCTCTACTGTACTCCACTGTACTCTATCTCTACTGTGCTCCACTGTACTCTATCTCTATTGTGCTCCACTGTACTCTATCTCTACTGTGCTCCACTGTACTCTATCTCTATTGTGCTCCACTGTACTCCACTGTACTCTACCTCTACTGTGCTCCACTGTACTCTATCTCTACTGTACTCCACTTTATTCTATCTCTACTGTACTCCAAAGTACTCTATCTCTACTGTACTCCACTGTACTCTACCTCTACTCTACTCCACTGTACAATACCTCTACTGTACTCCACTGTACTCTACCTCTAATGTACTCCACTGTACTCTACCTCTACTGTGCTCCACTGTACTCTATCTCTACTGTACTCCACTGTACTCTACCTCTACTGTGCTCCACTGTACACTATCTCTACTGTACTCCACTCTACTCTACCTCTACTGTACTCCACTGTACTCTATCTCTACTGTACTCCACTCTACTCTACCTCTACTGTACTCCACTGTACTCTATCTCTACTGTGCTCCACTGTACTCTATCTCTACTGTACTCCACTGTACTCTACCTCCACTGTAATCTACTGTACTCTATCTCTACTCTGCTCCACTGTACTCTATCTCTATTTTGCTCCACTGAACTCCACTGTACTCTACCTCTACTGTGCTCCACTGTATTCTATCTCTACTGTACTCCACTGTAGTCTATCTCTACTGTACTCGAAAGTACTCTATCTCTACTGTACTCCACTGTACTCTACCTCTACTCTACTCCACTGTACTCTACCTCTACTGTACTCCACTGTACTCTACCTCTAATGTACTCCACTGTACTCTACCTCTACTGTGCTCCACTGTACTCTATCTCTACTGTACTCCACTGTACTCTACCTCTACTGTACTCCACTGTACTCTACCTCTACTGTCCTCAACTGTACTCTACCTCTACTGTACTCCACTGTACTCTACCTCTACTGTACTCCACTGTACTCTACCTCTACTGTGCTCCACTGTACTCTATCTCTACTGTACTCCACTGTAGTCTATCTCTACTGTACTCCACTGTACTCTATCTCTACTGTACTCCACTGTACTCTACCTCTACTGTACTCCACTGTACTCTATCTCTACTGTGCTCCACTGTACTCTATCTCTATTGTGCTCCACTGTAATGCACTGTACTCTACCTCTACTGTGCTCCACTGTACTCTATCTCGACTGTACTCCACTGTATTCTATCTCTACTGTACTCCACTGTAGTCTATCTCTACTGTACTCGAAAGTACTCTATCTCTACTGTACTCCACTGTACTCTACCTCTACTCTACTCCACTGTACTCTACCTCTACTGTACTCCACTGTACTCTACCTCTACTGTACTCCACTGTACTCTACCTCTGTACTCTACCTCTACTGTACTCCACTGTACTCTACCTCTACTGTACTCCACTGTACTCTACCTCTACTGTGCTCCACTGTACTCTATCTCTACTGTACTCCACTGTACTCTACCTCTACTGTACTCCACTGTACTCTATCTCTACTGTGCTCCACTGTACTCTATCTCTACTGTACTCCACTGTACTCTACCTCTACTGTGCTCCACTGTACTCTATCTCTACTGTACTCCACTCTACTCTACCTCTACTGTACTCCACTGTACTCTATCTCTACTGTACTCAACTCTACTCTACCTCTACTGTACTCCACTGTACTCTATCTCTACTGTACTCCACTGTACTCTACCTCTACTGTACTCCACTGTACTCTACCTCTACTGTCCTCAACTGTACTCTACCTCTACTGTACTCCACTGTACTCTATCTCTACTGTACTCCACTGTACTCTACCTCTACTGTGCTCCACTGTACTCTATCTCTACTGTACTCCACTTTACTCTATATCTACTGTACTCCACTGTACTCTACCTCTACTGTGCTCCACTGTACTCTATCTCTACTGTGCTCCACTGTACTCTACCTCTACTGTACTCCACTGTACTCTACCTCTACTGTACTCCACTGTACTCTACCTCTACTGTGCTCCACTGTACTCTATCTCTACTGTACTCCACTGTAGTCTATCTCTACTGTACTCCACTGTACTCTATCTCTACTGTACTCCACTGTACTCTACCTCTACTGTAATCTACTGTACTCTATCTCTACTCTGCTCCACTGTACTCTATCTCTATTGTGCTCCACTGTACTCCACTGTACTCTACCTCTACTGTGCTCCACTGTACTCTATCTCTACTGTACTCCACTGTAGTCTATCTCTACTGTACTCCAAAGTACTCTATCTCTACTGTACTCCACTGTACTCTACCTCTACTCTACTCCACTGTACTCTACCTCTACTGTACTCCACTGTACTCTACCTCTAATGTACTCCACTGTACTCTACCTCTACTGTGCTCCACTGTACTCTATCTCTACTGTACTCCACTGTACTCTACCTCTACTGTACTCCACTGTACTCTACCTCTACTGTCCTCAACTGTACTCTACCTCTACTGTACTCCACTGTACTCTACCTCTACTGTACTCCACTGTACTCTACCTCTACTGTGCTCCACTGTACTCTATCTCTACTGTACTCCACTGTAGTCTATCTCTACTGTACTCCACTGTACTCTATCTCTACTGTACTCCACTGTACTCTACCTCTACTGTACTCCACTGTACTCTATCTCTACTGTGCTCCACTTTACTCTATCTCTATTGTGCTCCACTGTACTCCACTGTACTCTACCTCTACTGTGCTCCACTGTACTCTATCTCTACTGTACTCCACTCTACTCTACCTCTACTGTACTCCACTCTACTCTATCTCTACTGTACTCCACTCTACTCTACCTCTACTGTACTCCACTGTACTCTATCTCTACTGTGCTCCACTGTACTCTATCTCTACTGTACTCCACTGTACTCTACCTCTACTGTAATCTACTGTACTCTATCTCTACTCTGCTCCACTGTACTCTATCTCTATTGTGCTCCACTGTACTCCACTGTACTCTACCTCTACTGTGCTCCACTGTACTCTATCTCTACTGTACTCCACTGTTGTCTATCTCTATTGTACTCCAAAGTACTCTATCTCTACTGTACTCCACTGTACTCTACCTCTACTCTACTCCACTGTACTCTACCTCTACTGTACTCCACTGTACTCTACCTCTAATGTACTCCACTGTACTCTACCTCTACTGTGCTCCACTGTACTCTATCTCTACTGTACTCCACTGTACTCTACCTCTAGTGTACTCCACTGTACTCTACCTCTACTGTCCTCAACTGTACTCTACCTCTACTGTACTCCACTGTACTCTACCTCTACTGTACTCCACTGTACTCTACCTCTACTGTGCTCCACTCTACTCTATCTCTACTGTACTCCACTGTAGTCTATCTCTACTGTACTCCACTGTACTCTATCTCTACTGTACTCCACTGTACTCTACCTCTACTGTACTCCACTGTACTCTATCTCTACTGTGCTCCACTGTACTCTATCTCTACTGTGCTCCACTGTACTCTATCTCTATTGTGCTCCACTGTACTCCACTGTACTCTACCTCTACTGCGCTCCACTGTACTCTATCTCTACTGTACTCCACTGTAGTCTATCTCTACTGTACTCCACTGTACTCTATCTCTACTGTACTCCACTGCACTCTACCTCTACTGTACTCCACTGTACTCTATCTCTACTGTGCTCCACTGTACTCTATCTCTACTGTGCTCCACTGTACTCTATCTCTATTGTGCTCCACTGTACTCCACTGTACTCTACCTCTACTGTGCTCCACTGTACTCTATCTCTACTGTACTCCACTATACTCTATCTCTACTGTACTCCACTGTACTCTACCTCTACTGTAATCTACTGTACTCTATCTCTACTCTGCTCCACTGTACTCTATCTCTATTGTGCTCCACTGTACTCCACTGTACTCTACCTCTACTCTGCTCCACTGTACTCTATCTCTACTGTACTCCACTGTAATCTATCTCTAATGTACTCCACTCTACTCTACCTCTACTTTACTCCACTGTACTCTATCTCTACTGTACTCCACTCTACTCTACCTCTACTTTTCTCCACTGTACTCTATCTCTACTGTAATCCACTGTACTCTATCTCTACTGTACTCCACTGTACTCTACCTCTACTGTAATCTACTGTACTCTATCTCTACTCTGCTCCACTGTACTCTATCTCTATTGTGCTACACTGTACTCCACTGTACTCTACCTCTACTGTGCTCCACTGTACTCTATCTCTACTGTACTCCACTGTTGTCTATCTCTACTGTATTCCAAAGTAATCTATCTCTAATGTACTCCACTGTACTCTACCTCTACTCTACTCCACTGTACTCTACCTCTACTGTACTCCACTGTACTCTACCTCTAATGTACTCCACTGTACTCTACCTCTACTGTGCTCCACTGTACTCTATTTCTACTGTACTCCACTGTACTCTACCTCTACTGTCCTCAACTGTACTCTACCTCTACTGTACTCCACTGTACTCTATCTCTACTGTGCTCCACTGTACTCTATCTCTACTGTGCTCTACTGTACTCTACCTCTACTGTGCTCCACTGTACTCTATCTCTACTGTACTCAACTGTACTCTATCTCTACTGTACTCCACTGTAGTCTATCTCTACTGTACTCCACTGTACTCTACCTCTACTGTACTCCACTGTACTCTCTCTCTACTCTGCTCCACTGTACTCTATCTCTACTGTGCTCCACTGTACTCTATCTCTACTGTACTCCACTGTACTCTATCTCTACTGTGCTCCACTGTACTCTATCTCTACTGTACTCCAATGTACTCTACCTCTACTGTGCTCCACTGTACTCTATCTCTACTGTACTCCGATCTACTCTACCTCTACTGTACTCCACTGTACTCTATCTCTACTGTACTCCACTGTAGTCTATCTCTACTATACTCCACTGTACTCTACCTCTATTGTACTCCACTGTACTCTCTCTCTACTCTGCTCCACTGTACTCTATCTCTACTGTGCTCCACTGTACTCTATCTCTACTGTACTCCACTGTACTCTATCTCTACTATGCTCCACTGTACTCTATCTCTACTGTACTCCAATGTACTCTACCTCTACTGTGCTCCACTGTACTCTATCTCTACTGTACTCCGATCTATTCTACCTCTACTGTACTCCACTGTACTCTATCTCTACTGTACTCCACTCTACTCTACCTCTACTGTACTCCACTGTACTCTATCTCTACTGTGCTCCACTGTACTCTATCTCTACTGTACTCCACTGTACTCTACCTCTACTGTGCTCCACTGAACTCTATCTCTACTGTACTCCACTGTACTCTACCTCTACTGTGCTCCACTGTACTCTACCTCTAGTGTACTCCACTGTACTCTACCTCTACTGTACTCCACTGTACTCTATCTCTACTGTGCTCCACTGTACACTATCTCTACTGTGCTCCACTGCACTCCAATGTACTCTACCTATACTGTACTCCACTGTACTCTACCTCTACTCTGCTCCACTGTACTCTATCTCTACTGTACTCCACTGTACTCTATCTCTACTGTACTCCACTGTACTCTACATCTACTATAATCCACTGTACTCTATCTCTACTCTGCTCCACTGTACTCTATCTCTATTGTGCTCCACTGTACTCTATCTCTACTGTACTCCACTGTACTCTACCTCTACTGTGCTCCACTGTACTATATCTCTACTGTACTCCACTCTACTCTACCTCTACTGTACTCCGCTGTACTCTATCTCTACTGTACTCCACTCTACTCTACCTCTACTGTGCTCCACTGTACTCTATCTCTACTGTGCTCCACTGTACTCTATCTCTACTGTACTCCACTGTACTCTACCTCTACTGTACTCAACTGTACTCTACCTCTACTGTGCTCCACTGTACTCTATCTCTACTGTGCTCCACTGTACTCTATCTCTACTGTACTCCACTGTACTCTACCTCTACTGTACTCCACTGTACTCTACCTCTACTGTACTCCACTGTACTCTACCTCTACTGTGCTCCACTGTACTCTATCTCTACTGTACTCCACTGTACTCTACCTCTACTGTACTCCACTGTACTCTATCTCTACTGTGCTCCACTGTACTCTATCTCTACTGTACTCCACTGTACTCTACCTCTACTGTGCTCCACTGTACTCTATCTCTACTGTACTCCACTCTACTCTACCTCTACTGTACTCCACTGTACTCTATCTCTACTGTACTCCACTCTACTCTACCTCTACTCTACTCCACTGTACTCTATCTCTACTGTGCTCCACTGTACTCTATCTCTACTGTACTCCACTGTACTCTACCTCTACTGTGCTCCACTGTACACTATCTCTACTGTACTCCACTCTACTCTACCTCTACTGTACTCCACTGTACTCTATCTCTACTGTACTCCACTGTACTCTATCTCTACTGTACTCCACTGTACTCTACCTCTACTGTAATCTACTGTACTCTATCTCTACTCTGCTCCACTGTACTCTATCTCTATTGTGCTCCACTGTACTCCATTGTACTCTACCTCTACTGTGCTCCACTGTACTCTATCTCTACTGTACTCCACTGTAGTCTATCTCTAATGTACTCCACTCTACTCTACCTCTACTGTACTCCACTGTACTCTATCTCTACTGTGCTCCACTGTACTCTATCTCTACTGTACTCCACTCTACTCTACCTCTACTGTACTCCACTGTACTCTATCTCTACTGTGCTCCACTGTACTCTATCTCTACTGTACTCTACTGTACTCTACCTCTACTGTGCTCCACTGTACACTATCTCTACTGTACTCCACTCTACTCTACCTCTATTGTGCTCCACTGTACTCCACTGTACTCTACCTCTACTGTGCTCCACTGTACTCTATCTCTACTGTACTCCACTGTAGTCTATCTCTACTGTACTCCAAAGTACTCTATCTCTACTGTACTCCACTGTACTCTACCTCTACTCTACTCCACTGTACTCTACCTCTACTGTACTCCACTGTACTCTACCTCTAATGTACTCCACTGTACTCTACCTCTACTGTGCTCCACTGTACTCTATCTCTACTCTACTCCACTGTACTCTACCTCTACTGTACTCCACTGTACTCTACCTCTACTGTCCTCAACTGTACTCTACCTCTACTGTACTCCACTGCACTCTACCTCTACTGTACTCCACTGTACTCTACCTCTACTGTGCTCCACTGTACTCTATCTCTACTGTACTCCACTGTAGTCTATCTCTACTGTACTCCACTGTACTCTATCTCTACTGTACTCCACTGTACTCTACCTCTACTGTACTCCACTGTACTCTATCTCTACTGTGCTCCACTGTACTCTATCTCTATTTTGCTCCACTGTACTCCACTGTACTCTACCTCTACTGTGCTCCACTATACTCTATCTCTACTGTACTCCACTGTAGTCTATCTCTACTGTACTCCACTGTACTCTATCTCTACTGTACTCCACTGTACTCTACCTCTACTGTACTCCACTGTACTCTATCTCTACTGTGCTCCACTGTACTCTATCTCTATTGTGCTCCACTGTAATGCACTGTACTCTACCTCTACTGTGCTCCACTGTACTCTATCTCGACTGTACTCCACTGTATTCTATCTCTACTGTACTCCACTGTAGTCTATCTCTACTGTACTCGAAAGTACTCTATCTCTACTGTACTCCACTGTACTCTACCTCTACTCTACTCCACTGTACTCTACCTCTACTGTACTCCACTGTACTCTACCTCTACTGTACTCCACTGTACTCTACCTCTGTACTCTACCTCTACTGTACTCCACTGTACTCTACCTCTACTGTACTCCACTGTACTCTATCTCTACTGTGCTCCACTGTACTCTATCTCTACTGTACTCCACTGTACTCTACCTCTACTGTGCTCCACTGTACTCTATCTCTACTGTACTCCACTCTACTCTACCTCTACTGTACTCCACTGTACTCTATCTCTACTGTACTCAACTCTACTCTACCTCTACTGTACTCCACTGTACTCTATCTCTACTGTACTCCACTGTACTCTACCTCTACTGTACTCCACTGTACTCTACCTCTACTGTCCTCAACTGTACTCTACCTCTACTGTACTCCACTGTACTCTATCTATACTGTACTCCACTGTACTCTACCTCTACTGTGCTCCACTGTACTCTATCTCTACTGTACTCCACTGTACTCTATATCTACTGTACTCCACTGTACTCTACCTCTACTGTGCTCCACTGTACTCTATCTCTACTGTGCTCCACTGTACTCTACCTCTACTGTACTCCACTGTACTCTACCTCTACTGTACTCCACTGTACTCTACCTCTACTGTGCTCCACTGTACTCTATCTCTACTGTACTCCACTGTAGTCTATCTCTACTGTACTCCACTGTACTCTATCTCTACTGTACTCCACTGTACTCTACCTCTACTGTAATATACTGTACTCTATCTCTACTCTGCTCCACTGTACTCTATCTCTATTGTGCTCCACTGTACTCCACTGTACTCTACCTCTACTGTGCTCCACTGTACTCTATCTCTACTGTACTCCACTGTAGTCTATCTCTACTGTACTCCAAAGTACTCTATCTCTACTGTACTCCACTGTACTCTACCTCTACTCTACTCCACTGTACTCTACCTCTACTGTACTCCACTGTACTCTACCTCTAATGTACTCCACTGTACTCTACCTCTACTGTGCTCCACTGTACTCTATCTCTACTGTACTCCACTGTACTCTACCTCTACTGTACTCCACTGTACTCTACCTCTACTGTCCTCAACTGTACTCTACCTCTACTGTACTCCACTGTACTCTACCTCTACTGTACTCCACTGTACTCTACCTCTACTGTGCTCCACTGTACTCTATCTCTACTGTACTCCACTGTAGTCTATCTCTACTGTACTCCACTGTACTCTATCTCTACTGTACTCCACTGTACTCTACCTCTACTGTACTCCACTGTACTCTATCTCTACTGTGCTCCACTTTACTCTATCTCTATTGTGCTCCACTGTACTCCACTGTACTCTACCTCTACTGTGCTCCACTGTACTCTATCTCTACTGTACTCCACTCTACTCTACCTCTACTGTACTCCACTCTACTCTATCTCTACTGTACTCCACTCTACTCTACCTCTACTGTACTCCACTGTACTCTATCTCTACTGTGCTCCACTGTACTCTATCTCTACTGTACTCCACTGTACTCTACCTCTACTGTAATCTACTGTACTCTATCTCTACTCTGCTCCACTGTACTCTATCTCTATTGTGCTCCACTGTACTCCACTGTACTCTACCTCTACTGTGCTCCACTGTACTCTATCTCTACTGTACTCCACTGTTGTCTATCTCTACTGTACTCCAAAGTACTCTATCTCTACTGTACTCCACTGTACTCTACCTCTACTCTACTCCACTGTACTCTACCTCTACTGTACTCCACTGTACTCTACCTCTACTGTACTCCACTGTACTCTACCTCTACTGTACTCCACTGTACTCTACCTCTACTGTGCTCCACTGTACTCTATCTCTACTGTACTCCACTGTACTCTACCTCTACTGTACTCCACTGTACTCTATCTCTACTGTGCTCCACTGTACTCTATCTCTACTGTACTCCACTGTACTCTACCTCTACTGTGCTCCACTGTACTCTATCTCTACTGTACTCCACTCTACTCTACCTCTACTGTACTCCACTGTACTCTATCTCTACTGTACTCCACTCTACTCTACCTCTACTGTACTCCACTGTACTCTATCTCTACTGTGCTCCACTGTACTCTATCTCTTCTTTACTCCACTGTACTCTACCTCTACTGTAATCTACTGTACTCTATCTCTACTCTGCTCCACTGTACTCTATCTCTATTGTGCTCCACTGTACTCCACTGTACTCTACCTCTACTGTGCTCCACTGTACTCTATCTCTACTGTACTCCACTGTTGTCTATCTCTACTGTGCTCCAAAGTACTCTATCTCTACTGTACTCCACTGTACTCTACCTCTACTCTACTCCACTGTACTCTACCTCTACTGTACTCCACTGTACTCTACCTCTAATGTACTCCACTGTACTCTACCTCTACTGTGCTCCACTGTACTCTATCTCTACTGTACTCCACTGTACTCTACCTCTAGTGTACTCCACTGTACTCTACCTCTACTGTCCTCAACTGTACTCTACCTCTACTGTACTCCACTGTACTCTACCTCTACTGTACTCCACTGTACTCTACCTCTACTGTGCTCCACTGTACTCTATCTCTACTGTACTCCACTGTAGTCTATCTCTACTGTACTCCACTGTACTCTATCTCTACTGTACTCCACTGTACTCTACCTCTACTGTACTCCACTGTACTCTATCTGTACTGTGCTCCACTGTACTCTATCTCTACTGTGCTCCACTGTACTCTATCTCTATTGTGCTCCACTGTACTCCACTGTACTCTACCTCTACTGCGCTCCACTGTACTCTATCTCTACTGTACTCCACTGTAGTCTATCTCTACTGTACTCCACTGTACTCTATCTCTACTGTACTCCACTGCACTCTACCTCTACTGTACTCCACTGTACTCTATCTCTACTGTGCTCCACTGTACTCTATCTCTACTGTGCTCCACTGTACTCTATCTCTATTGTGCTCCACTGTACTCCACTGTACTCTACCTCTACTGTGCTCCACTGTACTCTATCTCTACTGTACTCCACTATACTCTATCTCTACTGTACTCCACTGTACTCTACCTCTACTGTAATCTACTGTACTCTATCTCTACTCTGCTCCACTGTACTCTATCTCTATTGTGCTCCACTGTACTCCACTGTACTCTACCTCTACTCTGCTCCACTGTACTCTATCTCTACTGTACTCCACTGTAGTCTATCTCTAATGTACTCCACTCTACTATACCTCTACTGTACTCCACTGTACTCTATCTCTACTGTACTCCACTCTACTCTACCTCTACTTTTCTCCGCTGTACTCTATCTCTACTGTGCTCCACTGTACTCTATCTCTACTGTACTCCACTGTACTCTACCTCTACTGTAATCTACTGTACTCTATCTCTACTCTGCTCCACTGTACTCTATCTCTATTGTGCTCCACTGTACTCCACTGTACTCTACCTCTACTGTGCTCCACTGTACTCTATCTCTACTGTACTCCACTGTTGTCTATCTCTACTGTATTCCAAAGTAATCTATCTCTAATGTACTCCACTGTACTCTACCTCTACTCTACTCCACTGTACTCTACCTCTACTGTACTCCACTGTACTCTACCTCTAATGTACTCCACTGTACTCTACCTCTACTGTGCTCCACTGTACTCTATCTCTACTGTACTCCACTGTACTCTACCTCTACTGTCCTCAACTGTACTCTACCTCTACTGTACTCCACTGTACTCTATCTCTACTGTGCTCCACTGTACTCTATCTCTACTGTGCTCTACTGTACTCTACCTCTACTGTGCTCCACTGTACTCTATCTCTACTGTACTCCACTGTACTCTATCTCTACTGTACTCCACTGTACTCTACCTCTACTGTACTCCACTGTACTCTACCTCTACTGTGCTCCACTGTACTCTATCTCTACTGTACTCCACTGTAGTCTATCTCTACTGTACTCCACTGTACTCTACCTCTACTGTACTCCACTGTACTCTCTCTCTACTCTGCTCCACTGTACTCTATCTCTACTGTGCTCCACTGTACTCTATCTCTACTGTACTCCACTGTACTCTATCTCTACTGTGCTCCACTGTACTCTATCTCTACTGTACTCCAATGTACTCTACCTCTACTGTGCTCCACTGTACTCTATCTCTACTGTACTCCGATCTACTCTACCTCTACTTTACTCCACTGTACTCTATCTCTACTGTACTCCACTGTAGTCTATCTCTACTGTACTCCACTGTACTCTACCTCTACTGTGCTCCACTGTACTCTCTCTCTACTCTGCTCCACTGTACTCTATCTCTACTGTGCTCCACTGTACTCTATCTCTACTGTACTCCACTGTACTCTATCTCTACTATGCTCCACTGTACTCTATCTCTACTGTACTCCAATGTACTCTACCTCTACTGTGCTCCACTGTACTCTATCTCTACTGTACTCCGATCTATTCTACCTCTACTGTACTCCACTGTACTCTATCTCTACTGTACTCCACTCTACTCTACCTCTACTGTACTCCACTGTACTCTATCTCTACTGTGCTCCACTGTACTCTATCTCTACTGTACTCCACTGTACTCTACCTCTACTGTGCTCCACTGAACTCTATCTCTACTGTACTCCACTGTACTCTACCTCTACTGTGCTCCACTGTACTCTACCTCTAGTGTACTCCACTGTACTCTACCTCTACTGTACTCCACTGTACTCTATCTCTACTGTGCTCCACTGTACACTATCTCTACTGTGCTCCACTGCACTCCAATGTTCTCTACCTATACTGTACTCCACTGTACTCTACCTCTACTCTGCTCCACTGTACTCTATCTCTACTGTACTCCACTGTACTCTATCTCTACTGTACTCCACTGTACTCTACATCTACTATAATCCACTGTACTCTATCTCTACTCTGCTCCACTGTACTCTATCTCTATTGTGCTCCACTGTACTCTATCTCTACTGTACTCCACTGTACTCTACCTCTACTGTGCTCCACTGTACTATATCTCTACTGTACTCCACTCTACTCTACCTCTACTGTACTCCGCTGTACTCTATCTCTACTGTACTCCACTCTACTCTACCTCTACTGTGCTCCACTGTACTCTATCTCTACTGTGCTCCACTGTACTCTATCTCTACTGTACTCCACTGTACTCTACCTCTACTGTACTCAACTGTACTCTACCTCTACTGTGCTCCACTGTACTCTATCTCTACTGTGCTCCACTGTACTCTATCTCTACTGTACTCCACTGTACTCTACCTCTACTGTACTCCACTGTACTCTACCTCTACTGTACTCCACTGTACTCTACCTCTACTGTGCTCCACTGTACTCTATCTCTACTGTACTCCACTGTACTCTACCTCTACTGTACTCCACTGTACTCTATCTCTACTGTGCTCCACTGTACTCTATCTCTACTGTACTCCACTGTACTCTACCTCTACTGTGCTCCACTGTACTCTATCTCTACTGTACTCCACTCTACTCTACCTCTACTGTACTCCACTGTACTCTATCTCTACTGTACTCCACTCTACTCTACCTCTACTGTACTCCACTGTACTCTATCTCTACTGTGCTCCACTGTACTCTATCTCTACTGTACTCCACTGTACTCTACCTCTACTGTGCTCCACTGTACACTATCTCTACTGTACTCCACTCTACTCTACCTCTACTGTACTCCACTGTACTCTATCTCTACTGTACTCCACTGTACTCTATCTCTACTGTACTCCACTGTACTCTACCTCTACTGTAATCTACTGTACTCTATCTCTACTCTGCTCCACTGTACTCTATCTCTATTGTGCTCCACTGTACTCCATTGTACTCTACCTCTACTGTGCTCCACTGTACTCTATCTCTACTGTACTCCACTGTAGTCTATCTCTAATGTACTCCACTCTACTCTACCTCTACTGTACTCCACTGTACTCTATCTCTACTGTGCTCCACTGTACTCTATCTCTACTGTACTCCACTCTACTCTACCTCTACTGTACTCCACTGTACTCTACCTCTACTGTACTCCACTGTACTCTACCTCTACTGTACTCCACTGTACTCTACCTCTACTGTGCTCCACTGTACTCTATCTCTACTGTACTCCACTGTACTCTACCTCTACTGTACTCCACTGTACTCTATCTCTACTGTGCTCCACTGTACTCTATCTCTACTGTACTCCACTGTACTCTACCTCTACTGTGCTCCACTGTACTCTATCTCTACTGTACTCCACTCTACTCTACCTCTACTGTACTCCACTGTACTCTATCTCTACTGTACTCCACTCTACTCTACCTCTACTGTACTCCACTGTACTCTATCTCTACTGTGCTCCACTGTACTCTATCTCTACTGTACTCCACTGTACTCTACCTCTACTGTGCTCCACTGTACACTATCTCTACTGTACTCCACTCTACTCTACCTCTACTGTACTCCACTGTACTCTATCTCTACTGTACTCCACTGTACTCTATCTCTACTGTACTCCACTGTACTCTACCTCTACTGTAATCTACTGTACTCTATCTCTACTCTGCTCCACTGTACTCTATCTCTATTGTGCTCCACTGTACTCCACTGTACTCTACCTCTACTGTGCTCCACTGTACTCTATCTCTACTGTACTCCACTGTTGTCTATCTCTACTGTGCTCCAAAGTACTCTATCTCTACTGTACTCCACTGTACTCTACCTCTACTCTACTCCACTGTACTCTACCTCTACTGTACTCCACTGTACTCTACCTCTAATGTACTCCACTGTACTCTACCTCTACTGTGCTCCACTGTACTCTATCTCTACTGTACTCCACTGTACTCTACCTCTAGTGTACTCCACTGTACTCTACCTCTACTGTCCTCAACTGTACTCTACCTCTACTGTACTCCACTGTACTCTACCTCTACTGTACTCCACTGTACTCTACCTCTACTGTGCTCCACTGTACTCTATCTCTACTGTACTCCACTGTAGTCTATCTCTACTGTACTCCACTGTACTCTATCTCTACTGTACTCCACTGTACTCTACCTCTACTGTACTCCACTGTACTCTATCTGTACTGTGCTCCACTGTACTCTATCTCTACTGTGCTCCACTGTACTCTATCTCTATTGTGCTCCACTGTACTCCACTGTACTCTACCTCTACTGCGCTCCACTGTACTCTATCTCTACTGTACTCCACTGTAGTCTATCTCTACTGTACTCCACTGTACTCTATCTCTACTGTACTCCACTGCACTCTACCTCTACTGTACTCCACTGTACTCTATCTCTACTGTGCTCCACTGTACTCTATCTCTACTGTGCTCCACTGTACTCTATCTCTATTGTGCTCCACTGTACTCCACTGTACTCTACCTCTACTGTGCTCCACTGTACTCTATCTCTACTGTACTCCACTATACTCTATCTCTACTGTACTCCACTGTACTCTACCTCTACTGTAATCTACTGTACTCTATCTCTACTCTGCTCCACTGTACTCTATCTCTATTGTGCTCCACTGTACTCCACTGTACTCTACCTCTACTCTGCTCCACTGTACTCTATCTCTACTGTACTCCACTGTAGTCTATCTCTAATGTACTCCACTCTACTATACCTCTACTGTACTCCACTGTACTCTATCTCTACTGTACTCCACTCTACTCTACCTCTACTTTTCTCCGCTGTACTCTATCTCTACTGTGCTCCACTGTACTCTATCTCTACTGTACTCCACTGTACTCTACCTCTACTGTAATCTACTGTACTCTATCTCTACTCTGCTCCACTGTACTCTATCTCTATTGTGCTCCACTGTACTCCACTGTACTCTACCTCTACTGTGCTCCACTGTACTCTATCTCTACTGTACTCCACTGTTGTCTATCTCTACTGTATTCCAAAGTAATCTATCTCTAATGTACTCCACTGTACTCTACCTCTACTCTACTCCACTGTACTCTACCTCTACTGTACTCCACTGTACTCTACCTCTAATGTACTCCACTGTACTCTACCTCTACTGTGCTCCACTGTACTCTATCTCTACTGTACTCCACTGTACTCTACCTCTACTGTCCTCAACTGTACTCTACCTCTACTGTACTCCACTGTACTCTATCTCTACTGTGCTCCACTGTACTCTATCTCTACTGTGCTCTACTGTACTCTACCTCTACTGTGCTCCACTGTACTCTATCTCTACTGTACTCCACTGTACTCTATCTCTACTGTACTCCACTGTACTCTACCTCTACTGTACTCCACTGTACTCTACCTCTACTGTGCTCCACTGTACTCTATCTCTACTGTACTCCACTGTAGTCTATCTCTACTGTACTCCACTGTACTCTACCTCTACTGTACTCCACTGTACTCTCTCTCTACTCTGCTCCACTGTACTCTATCTCTACTGTGCTCCACTGTACTCTATCTCTACTGTACTCCACTGTACTCTATCTCTACTGTGCTCCACTGTACTCTATCTCTACTGTACTCCAATGTACTCTACCTCTACTGTGCTCCACTGTACTCTATCTCTACTGTACTCCGATCTACTCTACCTCTACTTTACTCCACTGTACTCTATCTCTACTGTACTCCACTGTAGTCTATCTCTACTGTACTCCACTGTACTCTACCTCTACTGTGCTCCACTGTACTCTCTCTCTACTCTGCTCCACTGTACTCTATCTCTACTGTGCTCCACTGTACTCTATCTCTACTGTACTCCACTGTACTCTATCTCTACTATGCTCCACTGTACTCTATCTCTACTGTACTCCAATGTACTCTACCTCTACTGTGCTCCACTGTACTCTATCTCTACTGTACTCCGATCTATTCTACCTCTACTGTACTCCACTGTACTCTATCTCTACTGTACTCCACTCTACTCTACCTCTACTGTACTCCACTGTACTCTATCTCTACTGTGCTCCACTGTACTCTATCTCTACTGTACTCCACTGTACTCTACCTCTACTGTGCTCCACTGAACTCTATCTCTACTGTACTCCACTGTACTCTACCTCTACTGTGCTCCACTGTACTCTACCTCTAGTGTACTCCACTGTACTCTACCTCTACTGTACTCCACTGTACTCTATCTCTACTGTGCTCCACTGTACACTATCTCTACTGTGCTCCACTGCACTCCAATGTTCTCTACCTATACTGTACTCCACTGTACTCTACCTCTACTCTGCTCCACTGTACTCTATCTCTACTGTACTCCACTGTACTCTATCTCTACTGTACTCCACTGTACTCTACATCTACTATAATCCACTGTACTCTATCTCTACTCTGCTCCACTGTACTCTATCTCTATTGTGCTCCACTGTACTCTATCTCTACTGTACTCCACTGTACTCTACCTCTACTGTGCTCCACTGTACTATATCTCTACTGTACTCCACTCTACTCTACCTCTACTGTACTCCGCTGTACTCTATCTCTACTGTACTCCACTCTACTCTACCTCTACTGTGCTCCACTGTACTCTATCTCTACTGTGCTCCACTGTACTCTATCTCTACTGTACTCCACTGTACTCTACCTCTACTGTACTCAACTGTACTCTACCTCTACTGTGCTCCACTGTACTCTATCTCTACTGTGCTCCACTGTACTCTATCTCTACTGTACTCCACTGTACTCTACCTCTACTGTACTCCACTGTACTCTACCTCTACTGTACTCCACTGTACTCTACCTCTACTGTGCTCCACTGTACTCTATCTCTACTGTACTCCACTGTACTCTACCTCTACTGTACTCCACTGTACTCTATCTCTACTGTGCTCCACTGTACTCTATCTCTACTGTACTCCACTGTACTCTACCTCTACTGTGCTCCACTGTACTCTATCTCTACTGTACTCCACTCTACTCTACCTCTACTGTACTCCACTGTACTCTATCTCTACTGTACTCCACTCTACTCTACCTCTACTGTACTCCACTGTACTCTATCTCTACTGTGCTCCACTGTACTCTATCTCTACTGTACTCCACTGTACTCTACCTCTACTGTGCTCCACTGTACACTATCTCTACTGTACTCCACTCTACTCTACCTCTACTGTACTCCACTGTACTCTATCTCTACTGTACTCCACTGTACTCTATCTCTACTGTACTCCACTGTACTCTACCTCTACTGTAATCTACTGTACTCTATCTCTACTCTGCTCCACTGTACTCTATCTCTATTGTGCTCCACTGTACTCCATTGTACTCTACCTCTACTGTGCTCCACTGTACTCTATCTCTACTGTACTCCACTGTAGTCTATCTCTAATGTACTCCACTCTACTCTACCTCTACTGTACTCCACTGTACTCTATCTCTACTGTGCTCCACTGTACTCTATCTCTACTGTACTCCACTCTACTCTACCTCTACTGTACTCCACTGTACTCTATCTCTACTGTGCTCCACTGTACTCTATCTCTACTGTACTCTACTGTACTCTACCTCTACTGTGCTCCACTGTACACTATCTCTACTGTACTCCACTCTACTCTACCTCTATTGTGCTCCACTGTACTCCACTGTACTCTACCTCTACTGTGCTCCACTGTACTCTATCTCTACTGTACTCCACTGTAGTCTATCTCTACTGTACTCCAAAGTACTCTATCTCTACTGTACTCCACTGTACTCTACCTCTACTCTACTCCACTGTACTCTACCTCTACTGTACTCCACTGTACTCTACCTCTACTCTACTCCACTGTACTCTACCTCTACTGTACTCCACTGTACTCTACCTCTAATGTACTCCACTGTACTCTACCTCTACTGTGCTCCACTGTACTCTATCTCTACTCTACTCCACTGTACTCTACCTCTACTGTACTCCACTGTACTCTACCTCTACTGTCCTCAACTGTACTCTACCTCTACTGTACTCCACTGCACTCTACCTCTACTGTACTCCACTGTACTCTACCTCTACTGTGCTCCACTGTACTCTATCTCTACTGTACTCCACTGTAGTCTATCTCTACTGTACTCCACTGTACTCTATCTCTACTGTACTCCACTGTACTCTACCTCTACTGTACTCCACTGTACTCTATCTCTACTGTGCTCCACTGTACTCTATCTCTATTTTGCTCCACTGTACTCCACTGTACTCTACCTCTACTGTGCTCCACTATACTCTATCTCTACTGTACTCCACTGTAGTCTATCTCTACTGTACTCCACTGTACTCTATCTCTACTGTACTCCACTGTACTCTACCTCTACTGTACTCCACTGTACTCTATCTCTACTGTGCTCCACTGTACTCTATCTCTATTTTGCTCCACTGTACTCCACTGTACTCTACCTCTACTGTGCTCCACTGTACTCTATCTCTACTGTACTCCACTCTACTCTACCTCTACTGTACTCCACTGTACTCTATCTCTACTGTACTCCACTCTACTCTACCTCTACTGTACTCCACTGTACTCTATCTCTACTGTGCTCCACTGTACTCTATCTCTACTGTACTCCACTGTACTCTACCTCTACTGTAATCTACTGTACTCTATCTCTACTGTGCTCCACTGTACTCTATCTCTATTGTGCTCCACTGTACTCCACTGTACTCTACCTCTACTGTGCTCCACTGTACTCTATCTCTACTGTACTCCACTGTTGTCTATCTCTACTGTACTCCAAAATACTCTATCTCTACTGTACTCCACTGTACTCTACCTCTACTCTACTCCACTGTACTCTACCTCTACTGTACTCCACTGTACTCTACCTCTACTGTACTCCACTGTACTCTACCTCTACTGTACTCCACTGTACTCTACCTCTACTGTGCTCCACTGTACTCTATCTCTACTGTACTCCACTGTACTCTACCTCTACTGTACTCCACTGTACTCTACCTCTACTGTACTCCACTGTACTCTATCTCTACTGTGCTCCACTTTACTCTATCTCTACTGTACTCCACTGTACTCTACCTCTAGTGTGCTCCACTGTACTCTACCTCTAATGTACTCCACTGTACTCTACCTCTACTGTGCTCTACTGTACTCTACTCTACTGTACTCCACTGTACTCTACCTCTACTGTACTCCACTGTACTCTACCTCTAATGTACTCCACTGTACTCTACCTCTACTGTGCTCCACTGTACTCTATCTCTACTGTACTCCACTGTACTCTACCTCTACTGTGCTCCACTGTACTCTATCTCTACTGTACTCCACTCTACTCTACCTCTACTCTACTCCACTGTACTCTATCTCTACTGTACTCCACTCTACTCTACCTCTACTGTACTCCACTGTACTCTATCTCTACTGTGCTCCAATGTACTCTATCTCTACTGTACTCCACTGTACTCTACCTCTACTGTGCTCCACTGTACTCTATCTCTACTGTACTCCACTCTACTCTACCTCTACTGTAATCTACTAAACTCTATCTCTACTCTGCTCCGCTGTACTCTATCTCTATTTTGCTCCACTGTACTCCACTGTACTCTACCTCTACTGTGCTCCACTGTACTCTATCTCTACTGTACTCCACTGTAGTCTATCTCTACTGTACTCGAAAGTACTCTATCTCTACTGTACTCCACTGTACTCTACCTTTACTCTACTCCACTGTACTCTACCTCTACTGTACTCCACTGTACTCTACCTCTACTGTACTCCACTGTACTCTACCTCTACTGTCCTCAACTTTACTCTACCGCTACTGTACTCCACTGTACTCTACCTCTACTGTACTCCACTGTACTCTACCTCTACTGTGCTCCACTGTACTCTATCTCTACTGTACTCCACTGTAGTCTATCTCTACTGTACTCCACTGTACTCTATCTCTACTGTACTCCACTGTACTCTACCTCTACTGTACTCCACTGTACTCTATCTCTACTGTGCTCCACTGTACTCTATCTCTATTGTGCTCCACTGTACTCCACTGTACTCTACCTCTACTGTGCTCCACTGTACTCTATCTCTACTGTACTCCACTGTACTCTACCTCTACTGTGCTCCACTGTACTCTATCTCTACTGTACTCCACTCTAATCTACCTCTACTGTACTCCACTGTACTCTATCTCTACTGTACTCCACTCTACTCTACCTCTACTGTACTCCACTGTACTCTATCTCTACTGTGCTCCACTGTACTCTATCTCTACTGTACTCCACTGTACTCTACCTCTACTGTAATCTACTGTACTCTATCTCTACTCTGCTCCACTGTACTCTATCTCTATTGTGCTCCACTCTACTCCACTGTACTCTACCTCTACTGTGCTCCACTGTACTCTATCTCTACTGTACTCCACTGTTGTCTATCTCTACTGTACTCCAAAGTACTCTATCTCTACTGTACTCCACTGTACTCTACCTCTACTCTACTCCACTGTAATCTACCTCTACTGTACTCCACTGTAATCTACCTCTACTGTACTCCACTGTACTCTACCTCTACTGTACTCCACTGTACTCTACCTCTACTGTGCTCCACTGTAATCTATCTCTACTGTACTCCACTGTACTCTACCTCTACTGTACTCCACTGTACTCTATCTCTACTGTGCTCCACTGTACTCTATCTCTACTGTACTCCACTGTACTCTACCTCTACTGTGCTCCACTGTACTCTATCTCTACTGTACTCCACTGTACTCTATATCTACTGTACTCCACTGTACTCTACCTCTACTGTACTCCACTGTACTCTATCTCTACTGTGCTCCACTGTACTCTACCTCTACTGTACTCCACTGTACTCTACCTCTACTGTACTCCACTGTACTCTACCTCTACTGTGCTCCACTGTACTCTATCTCTACTGTACTCCACTGTAGTCTATCTCTACTGTACTCCACTGTACTCTATCTCTAGTGTACTCCACTGTACTCTACCTCTACTCTACTCCACTGTACTCTACCTCTACTGTACTCCACTGTACTCTACCTCTAATGTACTCCACTGTACTCTACCTCTACTGTGCTCCACTGTACTCTATCTCTACAGTACTCCACTGTACTCTACCTCTACTGTACTCCACTGTACTCTACCGCTACTGTCCTCAACTGTACTCTACCTCTACTGTACTCCACTGTACTCTACCTCTACTGTACTCCACTGTACTCTACCTCTACTGTGCTCCACTGTACTCTATCTCTACTGTACTCCACTGTACTCTACCTCTACTGTACTCCACTGTACTCTATCTCTACTGTACTCCACTGTACTCTCTCTCTACTCTGCTCCACTGTACTCTATCTCTACTGTGCTCCACTGTACTCTATCTCTACTGTACTCCACTGTACTCTATCTCTACTGTGCTCCACTGTACTCTATCTCTACTGTACTCCACTGTACTCTACCTCTACTGTGCTCCACTGTACTCTACCTCTAGTGTACTCCACTGTACTCTACCTCTACTGTACTCCACTGTACTCTATCTCTACTGTGCTCCACTGCACTCCAATGTACTCTACCTATACTGTACTCCACTGTACTCTACCTCTACTCTGCTCCACTGTATTCTATCTCTACTGTACTCCACTGTACTCTATCTCTACTGTACTCCACTGTACTCTACATCTACTGTAATCCACTGTACTCTATCTCTACTCTGCTCCACTGTACTCTATCTCTATTGTGCTCCACTGTACTCCACTGTACTCTATCTCTACTGTGCTCCACTGTACTCTATCTCTACTGTACTCCACTGTACTCTACCTCTACTGTGCTCCACTGTACTATATCTCTACTGTACTCCACTCTACTCTACCTCTACTGTACTCCGCTGTACTCTATCTCTACTGTGCTCCACTGTACTCTATCTCTACTGTACTCCACTCTACTCTACCTCTACTGTGCTCCACTGTACTCTATCTCTACTGTGCTCCACTGTACTCTATCTCTACTGTACTCCACTGTACTCTACCTCTACTGTACTCCACTGTACTCTACCTCTACTGTACTCCACTGTACTCTATCTCTACTGTGCTCCACTGTACTCTATCTCTATTGTGCTCCACTGTACTCCACTGTACTCTACCTCTACTGTGCTCCACTGTACTCTATCTCTACTGTACTCCACTGTACTCTACCTCTACTGTGCTCCACTGTACTCTATCTCTACTGTACTCCACTCTACTCTACCTCTACTGTACTCCACTGTACTCTATCTCTACTGTACTCCACTCTACTCTACCTCTACTGTACTCCACTGTACTCTATCTCTACTGTGCTCCACTGTACTCTATCTCTACTGTACTCCACTGTACTCTACCTCTACTGTAATCTACTGTACTCTATCTCTACTCTGCTCCACTGTACTCTATCTCTATTGTGCTCCACTGTACTCCACTGTACTCTACCTCTACTGTGCTCCACTGTACTCTATCTCTACTGTACTCCACTGTTGTCTATCTCTACTGTACTCCAAAGTACTCTATCTCTACTGTACTCCACTGTACTCTACCTCTACTCTACTCTTCTGTACTCTACCTCTACTGTACTCCACTGTACTCTACCTCTAATGTACTCCACTGTACTCTACCTCTACTGTGCTCCACTGTACTCTATCTCTACTGTACTCCACTGTACTCTACCTCTACTGTCCTCAACTGTACTCTACCTCTACTGTACTCCACTGTACTCTATCTCTACTGTGCTCCACTGTACTCTATCTCTACTGTACTCCACTGTACTCTACCTCTACTGTGCTCCACTGTACTCTATCTCTACTGTACTCCACTGTACTCTATATCTACTGTACTCCACTGTACTCTACCTCTACTCTACTCCACTGTACTCTACCTCTACTGTACTCCACTGTACTCTATCTCTACTGTACTCCACTCTACTCTACCTCTACTGTACTCCACTGTACTCTATCTCTACTGTGCTCCACTGTACTCTATCTCTACTGTACTCCACTGTACTCTACCTCTACTGTGCTCCACTGTACACTATCTCTACTGTACTCCACTCTACTCTACCTCTACTGTACTCCACTGTACTCTATCTCTACTGTACTCCACTCTACTCTACCTCTACTGTACTCCACTGTACTCTATCTCTACTGTGCTCCACTGTACTCTATCTCTACTGTACTCCACTGTACTCTACCTCTACTGTTATCTACTGTACTCTATCTCTACTCTGCTCCACTGTACTCTATCTCTATTGTGCTCCACTGTACTCCACTGTACTCTACCTCTACTTTGCTCCACTGTACTCTATCTCTACTGTACTCCACTGTAGTCTATCTCTACTGTACTCCACTGTACTCTATCTCTACTGTACTCCACTGTACTCTACCTCTACTGTACTCCACTGTACTCTATCTCTACTGTGCTCCACTGTACTCTATCTCTACTGTGCTCCACTGTACTCTATCTCTATTGTGCTCCACTGTACTCCACTGTACTCTACCTCTACTGCGCTCCACTCTACTCTATCTCTACTGTACTCCACTGTAGTCTATCTCTACTGTACTCCACTGTACTCTATCTCTACTGTACTCCACTGTACTCTACCTCTACTCTACTCCACTGTACTCTACCTCTACTGTGCTCCACTGTACTCTATCTCTACTGTACTCCACTGTAGTCTATCTCTACTGTACTCCACTGAACTCTATCTCTACTGTACTCCACTGTACTCTACCTCTACTGTACTCCACTGTACTCTCTCTCTACTCTGCTCCACTGTACTCTATCTCTACTGTGCTCCACTGTACTCTATCTCTACTGTACTCCACTGTACTCTATCTCTACTGTGCTCCACTGTACTCTATCTCTACTGTACTCCAATGTACTCTACCTCTACTGTGCTCCACTGTACTCTATCTCTACTGTACTCCACTCTACTCTACCTCTACTGTACTCCACTGTACTCTATCTCTACTGTACTCCACTCTACTCTACCTCTACTGTACTCCACTGTACTCTACCTCTACTGTGCTCCACTGTACTCTATCTCTACTGTACTCCACTGTACTCTACCTCTACTGTGCTCCACTGTACACTATCTCTACTGTACTCCACTCTACTCTACCTCTACTGTACTCCACTGTACTCTATCTCTACTGTACTCCACTCTACTCTACATCTACTGTACTCCACTGTACTCTATCTCTACTGTGCTCCACTGTACTCTATCTCTACTGTACTCCACTGTACTCTACCTCTACTGTAATCTAATGTACTCTATCTCTACTCTGCTCCACTGTACTCTATCTCTATTTTGCTCCACTGTACTCCACTGTACTCTACCTCTACTGTGCTCCACTGTACTCTATCTCTACTGTACTCCACTGTAGTCTATCTCTACTGTACTCGAAAGTACTCTATCTCTACTGTACTCCACTGTACTCTACCTCTACTCTACTCCACTGTACTCTACCTCTACTGTACTCCACTGTACTCTACCTCTAATGTACTCCACTGTACTCTACCTCTACTGTGCTCCACTGTACTCTATCTCTACTGTACTCCACTGTACTCTACCTCTACTGTACTCCACTGTACTCTACCTCTACTGTCCTCAACTGTACTCTACATCTACTGTACTCCACTGTACTCTACCTCTACTGTACTCCACTGTACTCTACCTCTACTGTGCTCCACTGTACTCTATCTCTACTGTACTCCACTGTAGTCTATCTCTACTGTACTCCACTGTACTCTATCTCTACTGTACTCCACTGTACTCTACCTCTACTGTACTCCACTGTACTCTATCTCTACTGTGCTCCACTGTACTCTATCTCTATTGTGCTCCACTGTACTCCACTGTACTCTACCTCTACTGTGCTCCACTGTACTCTATCTCTACTGTACTCCACTGTACTCTACCTCTACTGTGCTCCACTGTACTCTATCTCTACTGTACTCCACTCTACTCTACCTCTACTGTACTCCACTGTACTCTATCTCTACTGTACTCCACTCTACTCTACCTCTACTGTACTCCACTGTACTCTATCTCTACTGTGCTCCACTGTACTCTATCTCTACTGTACTCCACTGTACTCTACCTCTACTGTAATCTACTGTACTCTATCTCTACTCTGCTCTACTGTACTCCAAAGTACTCTATCTCTACTGTACTCCACTGTACTCTACCTCTACTGTGCTCCACTGTACTCTATCTCTACTGTACTCCACTGTTGTCTATCTCTACTGTACTCCAAAATACTCTATCTCTACTGTACTCCACTGTACTCTACCTCTACTCTACTCCACTGTACTCTACCTCTACTGTACTCCACTGTACTCTACCTCTACTGTACTCCACTGTACTCTACCTCTACTGTACTCCACTGTAGTCTACCTCTACTGTGCTTTACTGTACTCTATCTCTACTGTGCTCCACTGTACTCTACCTCTACTGTACTCCACTGTACTCTATCTCTACTGTGCTCCACTGTACTCTATCTCTACTGTACTCCACTGTACTCTACCTCTACTGTGCTCCACTGTACTCTATCTCTACTGTACTCCACTCTACTCTACCTCTACTGTACTCCACTGTACTCTATCTCTACTGTACTCCACTCTACTCTACCTCTACTGTACTCCACTGTACTCTATCTCTACTGTGCTCCACTGTACTCTACCTCTACTGTACTCCACTGTACTCTACCTCTACTGTACTCCACTGTACTCTACCTCTACTGTCCTCAACTGTACTCTACCTCTACTGTACTCCACTGTACTCTATCTCTACTGTGCTCCACTGTACTCTATCTCTACTGTACTCCACTGTACTCTACCTCTACTGTGCTCCACTGTACTCTATCTCTACTGTACTCCACTGTACTCTATATCTACTGTACTCCACTGTACTCTACCTCTACTGTACTCCACTGTACTCTATCTCTACTGTGCTCCACTGTACTCTACCTCTACTGTACTCCACTGTACTCTACCTCTACTGTACTCCACTGTACTCTACCTCTACTGTGCTCCACTGTACTCTATCTCTACTGTACTCCACTGTAGTCTATCTCTACTGTACTCCACTGTACTCTATCTCTACTGTACTCCACTGTACTCTACCTCTACTGTACTCCACTGTACTCTCTCTCTACTCTGCTCCACTGTACTCTATCTCTACTGTGCTCCACTGTACTCTATCTCTACTATACTCCACTGTACTCTATCTCTACTGTGCTCCACTGTACTCTATCTCTACTGTACTCCACTGTACTCTACCTCTACTGTGCTCCACTGTACTCTACCTCTAGTGTACTCCACTGTACTCTACCTCTACTGTACTCCACTGTACTCTATCTCTACTCTGCTCCACTGTACACTATCTCTACTGTGCTCCACTGCACTCCAATGTACTCTACCTATACTGTACTCCACTGTACTCTACCTCTACTCTGCTCCACTCTACTCTATCTCTACTGTACTCCACTGTACTCTATCTCTACTGTACTCCACTGTACTCTACATCTACTGTAATCCACTGTACTCTATCTCTACTCTGCTCCACTGTACTCTATCTCTATTGTGCTCCACTGTACTCCACTGTACTCTATCTCTACTGTGCTCCACTGTACTCTACCTCTACTGTGCTCCACTGTACTATATCTCTACTGTACTCCACTCTACTCTACCTCTACTGTACTCCGCTGTACTCTATCTCTACTGTGCTCCACTGTACTCTATCTCTACTGTACTCCACTCTACTCTACCTCTACTGTGCTCCACTGTACTCTATCTCTACTGTGCTCCACTGTACTCTATCTCTACTGTACTCCACTGTACTCTACCTCTACTGTACTCCACTATACTCTACCTCTACTGTACTCCACTGTACTCTACCTCTACTGTGCTCCACTGTACTCTATCTCTACTGTACTCCACTGTACTCTACCTCTACTCTACTCCACTGTACTCTACCTCTACTGTACTCCACTGTACTCTGCCTCTAATGTACTCCACTGTACTCTACCTCTACTGTGCTCCACTGTACTCTATCTCTACTGTACTCCACTGTACTCTACCTCTACTGTACTCCAATGTACTCTACCTCTACTGTGCTCCACTGTACTCTACCTCTACTGTACTCCACTGTACTCTACCTCTACTGTACTCCACTGTACTCTACCTCTACTGTGCTCCACTGTACTCTATCTCTACTGTACTCCACTGTAGTCTATCTCTACTGTACTCCACTGTACTCTATCTCTACTGTACTCCACTGTACTCTACCTCTACTGTACTCCACTGTACTCTATCTCTACTGTGCTCCACTGTACTCTATCTCTATTGTGCTCCACTGTACTCCACTGTACTCGACCTCTACTGTGCTCCACTGTACTCTATCTCTACTGTACTCCACTGTACTCTACCTCTACTGTGCTCCACTGTACTCTATCTCTACTGTACTCCACTGTACTCTACCTCTACTGTAATCTACTGTACTCTATCTCTACTCTGCTCCACTGTACTCTATCTCTCTTGTGCTCCACTGTACTCCACTGTACTCTACCTCTACTGTACTCCACTGTTGTCTATCTCTACTGTACTCCAAAGTACTCTATCTCTACTGTACTCCACTGTACTCTACCTCTACTCTACTCTTCTGTACTCTACCTCTACTGTACTCCACTGTACTCTACCTCTAATGTACTCCACTGTACTCTACCTCTACTGTGCTCCACTGTACTCTATCTCTACTGTACTCCACTGTACTCTACCTCTACTGTCCTCAACTGTACTCTACCTCTACTGTACTCTATCTCTACTGTGCTCCACTGTACTCTATCTCTACTGTACTCCACTGTACTCTACCTCTACTGTGCTCCACTGTACTCTATCTCTACTGTACTCCACTGTACTCTATATCTACTGTACTCCACTGTACTCTACCTCTACTGTACTCCACTGTAGTCTATCTCTACTGTACTCCACTGTACTCTATCTCTACTGTACTCCACTGTACTCTACCTCTACTGTACTCCACTGTACTCTATCTCTACTGTGCTCCACTGTACTCTATCTCTATTGTGCTCCACTGTACTCCACTGTACTCTACCTCTACTGTGCTCCACTGTACTCTATCTCTACTGTACTCCACTGTACTCTACCTCTACTGTGCTCCACTGTACTCTATCTCTACTGTACTCCACTCTACTCTACCTCTACTGTACTCCACTGTACTCTACCTCTACTGTGCTCCACTGTACTCTATCTCTACTGTACTCCACTGTAGTCTATCTCTACTGTACTCGAAAGTACTCTATCTCTACTGTACTCCACTGTACTCTACCTCTACTCTACTCCACTGTACTCTACCTCTACTGTACTCCACTGTACTCTACCTCTAATGTACTCCACTGTACTCTACCTCTACTGTGCTCCACTGTACTCTATCTCTACTGTACTCCACTGTACTCTACCTCTACTGTACTCCACTGTACTCTACCTCTACTGTCCTCAACTGTACTCTACATCTACTGTACTCCACTGTACTCTACCTCTACTGTACTCCACTGTACTCTACCTCTACTGTGCTCCACTGTACTCTATCTCTACTGTACTCCACTGTAGTCTATCTCTACTGTACTCCACTGTACTCTATCTCTACTGTACTCCACTGTACTCTACCTCTACTGTACTCCACTGTACTCTATCTCTACTGTGCTCCACTGTACTCTATCTCTATTGTGCTCCACTGTACTCCACTGTACTCTACCTCTACTGTGCTCCACTGTACTCTATCTCTACTGTACTCCACTGTACTCTACCTCTACTGTGCTCCACTGTACTCTATCTCTACTGTACTCCACTCTACTCTACCTCTACTGTACTCCACTGTACTCTATCTCTACTGTACTCCACTCTACTCTACCTCTACTGTACTCCACTGTACTCTATCTCTACTGTGCTCCACTGTACTCTATCTCTACTGTACTCCACTGTACTCTACCTCTACTGTAATCTACTGTACTCTATCTCTACTCTGCTCTACTGTACTCCAAAGTACTCTATCTCTACTGTACTCCACTGTACTCTACCTCTACTGTGCTCCACTGTACTCTATCTCTACTGTACTCCACTGTTGTCTATCTCTACTGTACTCCAAAATACTCTATCTCTACTGTACTCCACTGTACTCTACCTCTACTCTACTCCACTGTACTCTACCTCTACTGTACTCCACTGTACTCTACCTCTACTGTACTCCACTGTACTCTACCTCTACTGTACTCCACTGTAGTCTACCTCTACTGTGCTTTACTGTACTCTATCTCTACTGTGCTCCACTGTACTCTACCTCTACTGTACTCCACTGTACTCTATCTCTACTGTGCTCCACTGTACTCTATCTCTACTGTACTCCACTGTACTCTACCTCTACTGTGCTCCACTGTACTCTATCTCTACTGTACTCCACTCTACTCTACCTCTACTGTACTCCACTGTACTCTATCTCTACTGTACTCCACTCTACTCTACCTCTACTGTACTCCACTGTACTCTATCTCTACTGTGCTCCACTGTACTCTACCTCTACTGTACTCCACTGTACTCTACCTCTACTGTACTCCACTGTACTCTACCTCTACTGTCCTCAACTGTACTCTACCTCTACTGTACTCCACTGTACTCTATCTCTACTGTGCTCCACTGTACTCTATCTCTACTGTACTCCACTGTACTCTACCTCTACTGTGCTCCACTGTACTCTATCTCTACTGTACTCCACTGTACTCTATATCTACTGTACTCCACTGTACTCTACCTCTACTGTACTCCACTGTACTCTATCTCTACTGTGCTCCACTGTACTCTACCTCTACTGTACTCCACTGTACTCTACCTCTACTGTACTCCACTGTACTCTACCTCTACTGTGCTCCACTGTACTCTATCTCTACTGTACTCCACTGTAGTCTATCTCTACTGTACTCCACTGTACTCTATCTCTACTGTACTCCACTGTACTCTACCTCTACTGTACTCCACTGTACTCTCTCTCTACTCTGCTCCACTGTACTCTATCTCTACTGTGCTCCACTGTACTCTATCTCTACTATACTCCACTGTACTCTATCTCTACTGTGCTCCACTGTACTCTATCTCTACTGTACTCCACTGTACTCTACCTCTACTGTGCTCCACTGTACTCTACCTCTACTGTCCTCAACTGTACTCTACCTCTACTGTACTCCACTGTACTCTACCTCTACTGTACTCCACTGTACTCTACCTCTACTGTGCTCCACTGTACTCTATCTCTACTGTACTCCACTGTAGTCTATCTCTACTGTACTCCACTGTACTCTATCTCTACTGTACTCCACTGTACTCTACCTCTACTGTACTCCACTGTACTCTATCTCTACTGTGCTCCACTGTACTCTATCTCTATTGTGCTCCACTGTACTCCACTGTACTCGACCTCTACTGTGCTCCACTGTACTCTATCTCTACTGTACTCCACTGTACTCTACCTCTACTGTGCTCCACTGTACTCTATCTCTACTGTACTCCACTGTACTCTACCTCTACTGTAATCTACTGTACTCTATCTCTACTCTGCTCCACTGTACTCTATCTCTCTTGTGCTCCACTGTACTCCACTGTACTCTACCTCTACTGTACTCCACTGTTGTCTATCTCTACTGTACTCCAAAGTACTCTATCTCTACTGTACTCCACTGTACTCTACCTCTACTCTACTCTTCTGTACTCTACCTCTACTGTACTCCACTGTACTCTACCTCTAATGTACTCCACTGTACTCTACCTCTACTGTGCTCCACTGTACTCTATCTCTACTGTACTCCACTGTACTCTACCTCTACTGTCCTCAACTGTACTCTACCTCTACTGTACTCTATCTCTACTGTGCTCCACTGTACTCTATCTCTACTGTACTCCACTGTACTCTACCTCTACTGTGCTCCACTGTACTCTATCTCTACTGTACTCCACTGTACTCTATATCTACTGTACTCCACTGTACTCTACCTCTACTCCACTGTACTCTACCTCTACTGTACTCCACTGTACTCTATCTCTACTGTACTCCACTCTACTCTACCTCTACTGTACTCCACTGTACTCTATCTCTACTGTGCTCCACTGTACTCTATCTCTACTGTACTCCACTGTAATCTACCTCTACTGTGCTCCACTGTACACTATCTCTACTGTACTCCACTCTACTCTACCTCTACTGTACTCCACTGTACTCTATCTCTACTGTACTCCACTCTACTCTACCTCTACTGTACTCCACTGTACTCTATCTCTACTGTGCTCCACTGTACTCTATCTCTACTGTACTCCACTGTACTCTACCTCTACTGTTATCTACTGTACTCTATCTCTACTCTGCTCCACTGTACTCTATCTCTATTGTGCTCCACTGTACTCCACTGTACTCCACCTCTACTTTGCTCCACTGTACTCTACTTCTACTGTACTCCACTGTAGTCTATCTCTACTGTACTCCACTGTACTCTATCTCTACTGTACTCCACTGTACTCTACCTCTACTGTACTCCACTGTACTCTATCTCTACTGTGCTCCACTGTACTCTATCTCTACTGTGCTCCACTGTACTCTATCTCTATTGTGCTCCACTGTACTCCACTGTACTCTACCTCTACTGCGCTCCACTCTACTCTATCTCTACTGTACTCCACTGTAGTCTATCTCTACTGTACTCCACTGTACTCTATCTCTACTGTACTCCACTGTACTCTACCTCTACTCTACTCCACTGTACTCTACCTCTACTGTGCTCCACTGTACTCTATCTCTACTGTACTCCACTGTACTCTACCTCTACTGTACTCCACTGTACTCTATCTCTACTGTGCTCCACTGTACACTATCTCTACTGTGCTCCACTGCACTCCAATGTTCTCTACCTATACTGTACTCCACTGTACTCTACCTCTACTCTGCTCCACTGTACTCTATCTCTACTGTACTCCACTGTACTCTATCTCTACTGTACTCCACTGTACTCTACATCTACTATAATCCACTGTACTCTATCTCTACTCTGCTCCACTGTACTCTATCTCTATTGTGCTCCACTGTACTCTATCTCTACTGTACTCCACTGTACTCTACCTCTACTGTGCTCCACTGTACTATATCTCTACTGTACTCCACTCTACTCTACCTCTACTGTACTCCGCTGTACTCTATCTCTACTGTACTCCACTCTACTCTACCTCTACTGTGCTCCACTGTACTCTATCTCTACTGTGCTCCACTGTACTCTATCTCTACTGTACTCCACTGTACTCTACCTCTACTGTACTCAACTGTACTCTACCTCTACTGTGCTCCACTGTACTCTATCTCTACTGTGCTCCACTGTACTCTATCTCTACTGTACTCCACTGTACTCTACCTCTACTGTACTCCACTGTACTCTACCTCTACTGTACTCCACTGTACTCTACCTCTACTGTGCTCCACTGTACTCTATCTCTACTGTACTCCACTGTACTCTACCTCTACTGTACTCCACTGTACTCTATCTCTACTGTGCTCCACTGTACTCTATCTCTACTGTACTCCACTGTACTCTACCTCTACTGTGCTCCACTGTACTCTATCTCTACTGTACTCCACTCTACTCTACCTCTACTGTACTCCACTGTACTCTATCTCTACTGTACTCCACTCTACTCTACCTCTACTGTACTCCACTGTACTCTATCTCTACTGTGCTCCACTGTACTCTATCTCTACTGTACTCCACTGTACTCTACCTCTACTGTGCTCCACTGTACACTATCTCTACTGTACTCCACTCTACTCTACCTCTACTGTACTCCACTGTACTCTATCTCTACTGTACTCCACTGTACTCTATCTCTACTGTACTCCACTGTACTCTACCTCTACTGTAATCTACTGTACTCTATCTCTACTCTGCTCCACTGTACTCTATCTCTATTGTGCTCCACTGTACTCCATTGTACTCTACCTCTACTGTGCTCCACTGTACTCTATCTCTACTGTACTCCACTGTAGTCTATCTCTAATGTACTCCACTCTACTCTACCTCTACTGTACTCCACTGTACTCTATCTCTACTGTGCTCCACTGTACTCTATCTCTACTGTACTCCACTCTACTCTACCTCTACTGTACTCCACTGTACTCTACCTCTACTGTACTCCACTGTACTCTACCTCTACTGTACTCCACTGTACTCTACCTCTACTGTGCTCCACTGTACTCTATCTCTACTGTACTCCACTGTACTCTACCTCTACTGTACTCCACTGTACTCTATCTCTACTGTGCTCCACTGTACTCTATCTCTACTGTACTCCACTGTACTCTACCTCTACTGTGCTCCACTGTACTCTATCTCTACTGTACTCCACTCTACTCTACCTCTACTGTACTCCACTGTACTCTATCTCTACTGTACTCCACTCTACTCTACCTCTACTGTACTCCACTGTACTCTATCTCTACTGTGCTCCACTGTACTCTATCTCTACTGTACTCCACTGTACTCTACCTCTACTGTGCTCCACTGTACACTATCTCTACTGTACTCCACTCTACTCTACCTCTACTGTACTCCACTGTACTCTATCTCTACTGTACTCCACTGTACTCTATCTCTACTGTACTCCACTGTACTCTACCTCTACTGTAATCTACTGTACTCTATCTCTACTCTGCTCCACTGTACTCTATCTCTATTGTGCTCCACTGTACTCCACTGTACTCTACCTCTACTGTGCTCCACTGTACTCTATCTCTACTGTACTCCACTGTTGTCTATCTCTACTGTGCTCCAAAGTACTCTATCTCTACTGTACTCCACTGTACTCTACCTCTACTCTACTCCACTGTACTCTACCTCTACTGTACTCCACTGTACTCTACCTCTAATGTACTCCACTGTACTCTACCTCTACTGTGCTCCACTGTACTCTATCTCTACTGTACTCCACTGTACTCTACCTCTAGTGTACTCCACTGTACTCTACCTCTACTGTCCTCAACTGTACTCTACCTCTACTGTACTCCACTGTACTCTACCTCTACTGTACTCCACTGTACTCTACCTCTACTGTGCTCCACTGTACTCTATCTCTACTGTACTCCACTGTAGTCTATCTCTACTGTACTCCACTGTACTCTATCTCTACTGTACTCCACTGTACTCTACCTCTACTGTACTCCACTGTACTCTATCTGTACTGTGCTCCACTGTACTCTATCTCTACTGTGCTCCACTGTACTCTATCTCTATTGTGCTCCACTGTACTCCACTGTACTCTACCTCTACTGCGCTCCACTGTACTCTATCTCTACTGTACTCCACTGTAGTCTATCTCTACTGTACTCCACTGTACTCTATCTCTACTGTACTCCACTGCACTCTACCTCTACTGTACTCCACTGTACTCTATCTCTACTGTGCTCCACTGTACTCTATCTCTACTGTGCTCCACTGTACTCTATCTCTATTGTGCTCCACTGTACTCCACTGTACTCTACCTCTACTGTGCTCCACTGTACTCTATCTCTACTGTACTCCACTATACTCTATCTCTACTGTACTCCACTGTACTCTACCTCTACTGTAATCTACTGTACTCTATCTCTACTCTGCTCCACTGTACTCTATCTCTATTGTGCTCCACTGTACTCCACTGTACTCTACCTCTACTCTGCTCCACTGTACTCTATCTCTACTGTACTCCACTGTAGTCTATCTCTAATGTACTCCACTCTACTATACCTCTACTGTACTCCACTGTACTCTATCTCTACTGTACTCCACTCTACTCTACCTCTACTTTTCTCCGCTGTACTCTATCTCTACTGTGCTCCACTGTACTCTATCTCTACTGTACTCCACTGTACTCTACCTCTACTGTAATCTACTGTACTCTATCTCTACTCTGCTCCACTGTACTCTATCTCTATTGTGCTCCACTGTACTCCACTGTACTCTACCTCTACTGTGCTCCACTGTACTCTATCTCTACTGTACTCCACTGTTGTCTATCTCTACTGTATTCCAAAGTAATCTATCTCTAATGTACTCCACTGTACTCTACCTCTACTCTACTCCACTGTACTCTACCTCTACTGTACTCCACTGTACTCTACCTCTAATGTACTCCACTGTACTCTACCTCTACTGTGCTCCACTGTACTCTATCTCTACTGTACTCCACTGTACTCTACCTCTACTGTCCTCAACTGTACTCTACCTCTACTGTACTCCACTGTACTCTATCTCTACTGTGCTCCACTGTACTCTATCTCTACTGTGCTCTACTGTACTCTACCTCTACTGTGCTCCACTGTACTCTATCTCTACTGTACTCCACTGTACTCTATCTCTACTGTACTCCACTGTACTCTACCTCTACTGTACTCCACTGTACTCTACCTCTACTGTGCTCCACTGTACTCTATCTCTACTGTACTCCACTGTAGTCTATCTCTACTGTACTCCACTGTACTCTACCTCTACTGTACTCCACTGTACTCTCTCTCTACTCTGCTCCACTGTACTCTATCTCTACTGTGCTCCACTGTACTCTATCTCTACTGTACTCCACTGTACTCTATCTCTACTGTGCTCCACTGTACTCTATCTCTACTGTACTCCAATGTACTCTACCTCTACTGTGCTCCACTGTACTCTATCTCTACTGTACTCCGATCTACTCTACCTCTACTTTACTCCACTGTACTCTATCTCTACTGTACTCCACTGTAGTCTATCTCTACTGTACTCCACTGTACTCTACCTCTACTGTGCTCCACTGTACTCTCTCTCTACTCTGCTCCACTGTACTCTATCTCTACTGTGCTCCACTGTACTCTATCTCTACTGTACTCCACTGTACTCTATCTCTACTATGCTCCACTGTACTCTATCTCTACTGTACTCCAATGTACTCTACCTCTACTGTGCTCCACTGTACTCTATCTCTACTGTACTCCGATCTATTCTACCTCTACTGTACTCCACTGTACTCTATCTCTACTGTACTCCACTCTACTCTACCTCTACTGTACTCCACTGTACTCTATCTCTACTGTGCTCCACTGTACTCTATCTCTACTGTACTCCACTGTACTCTACCTCTACTGTGCTCCACTGAACTCTATCTCTACTGTACTCCACTGTACTCTACCTCTACTGTGCTCCACTGTACTCTACCTCTAGTGTACTCCACTGTACTCTACCTCTACTGTACTCCACTGTACTCTATCTCTACTGTGCTCCACTGTACACTATCTCTACTGTGCTCCACTGCACTCCAATGTTCTCTACCTATACTGTACTCCACTGTACTCTACCTCTACTCTGCTCCACTGTACTCTATCTCTACTGTACTCCACTGTACTCTATCTCTACTGTACTCCACTGTACTCTACATCTACTATAATCCACTGTACTCTATCTCTACTCTGCTCCACTGTACTCTATCTCTATTGTGCTCCACTGTACTCTATCTCTACTGTACTCCACTGTACTCTACCTCTACTGTGCTCCACTGTACTATATCTCTACTGTACTCCACTCTACTCTACCTCTACTGTACTCCGCTGTACTCTATCTCTACTGTACTCCACTCTACTCTACCTCTACTGTGCTCCACTGTACTCTATCTCTACTGTGCTCCACTGTACTCTATCTCTACTGTACTCCACTGTACTCTACCTCTACTGTACTCAACTGTACTCTACCTCTACTGTGCTCCACTGTACTCTATCTCTACTGTGCTCCACTGTACTCTATCTCTACTGTACTCCACTGTACTCTACCTCTACTGTACTCCACTGTACTCTACCTCTACTGTACTCCACTGTACTCTACCTCTACTGTGCTCCACTGTACTCTATCTCTACTGTACTCCACTGTACTCTACCTCTACTGTACTCCACTGTACTCTATCTCTACTGTGCTCCACTGTACTCTATCTCTACTGTACTCCACTGTACTCTACCTCTACTGTGCTCCACTGTACTCTATCTCTACTGTACTCCACTCTACTCTACCTCTACTGTACTCCACTGTACTCTATCTCTACTGTACTCCACTCTACTCTACCTCTACTGTACTCCACTGTACTCTATCTCTACTGTGCTCCACTGTACTCTATCTCTACTGTACTCCACTGTACTCTACCTCTACTGTGCTCCACTGTACACTATCTCTACTGTACTCCACTCTACTCTACCTCTACTGTACTCCACTGTACTCTATCTCTACTGTACTCCACTGTACTCTATCTCTACTGTACTCCACTGTACTCTACCTCTACTGTAATCTACTGTACTCTATCTCTACTCTGCTCCACTGTACTCTATCTCTATTGTGCTCCACTGTACTCCATTGTACTCTACCTCTACTGTGCTCCACTGTACTCTATCTCTACTGTACTCCACTGTAGTCTATCTCTAATGTACTCCACTCTACTCTACCTCTACTGTACTCCACTGTACTCTATCTCTACTGTGCTCCACTGTACTCTATCTCTACTGTACTCCACTCTACTCTACCTCTACTGTACTCCACTGTACTCTATCTCTACTGTGCTCCACTGTACTCTATCTCTACTGTACTCTACTGTACTCTACCTCTACTGTGCTCCACTGTACACTATCTCTACTGTACTCCACTCTACTCTACCTCTATTGTGCTCCACTGTACTCCACTGTACTCTACCTCTACTGTGCTCCACTGTACTCTATCTCTACTGTACTCCACTGTAGTCTATCTCTACTGTACTCCAAAGTACTCTATCTCTACTGTACTCCACTGTACTCTACCTCTACTCTACTCCACTGTACTCTACCTCTACTGTACTCCACTGTACTCTACCTCTACTCTACTCCACTGTACTCTACCTCTACTGTACTCCACTGTACTCTACCTCTAATGTACTCCACTGTACTCTACCTCTACTGTGCTCCACTGTACTCTATCTCTACTCTACTCCACTGTACTCTACCTCTACTGTACTCCACTGTACTCTACCTCTACTGTCCTCAACTGTACTCTACCTCTACTGTACTCCACTGCACTCTACCTCTACTGTACTCCACTGTACTCTACCTCTACTGTGCTCCACTGTACTCTATCTCTACTGTACTCCACTGTAGTCTATCTCTACTGTACTCCACTGTACTCTATCTCTACTGTACTCCACTGTACTCTACCTCTACTGTACTCCACTGTACTCTATCTCTACTGTGCTCCACTGTACTCTATCTCTATTTTGCTCCACTGTACTCCACTGTACTCTACCTCTACTGTGCTCCACTATACTCTATCTCTACTGTACTCCACTGTAGTCTATCTCTACTGTACTCCACTGTACTCTATCTCTACTGTACTCCACTGTACTCTACCTCTACTGTACTCCACTGTACTCTATCTCTACTGTGCTCCACTGTACTCTATCTCTATTTTGCTCCACTGTACTCCACTGTACTCTACCTCTACTGTGCTCCACTGTACTCTATCTCTACTGTACTCCACTCTACTCTACCTCTACTGTACTCCACTGTACTCTATCTCTACTGTACTCCACTCTACTCTACCTCTACTGTACTCCACTGTACTCTATCTCTACTGTGCTCCACTGTACTCTATCTCTACTGTACTCCACTGTACTCTACCTCTACTGTAATCTACTGTACTCTATCTCTACTGTGCTCCACTGTACTCTATCTCTATTGTGCTCCACTGTACTCCACTGTACTCTACCTCTACTGTGCTCCACTGTACTCTATCTCTACTGTACTCCACTGTTGTCTATCTCTACTGTACTCCAAAATACTCTATCTCTACTGTACTCCACTGTACTCTACCTCTACTCTACTCCACTGTACTCTACCTCTACTGTACTCCACTGTACTCTACCTCTACTGTACTCCACTGTACTCTACCTCTACTGTACTCCACTGTACTCTACCTCTACTGTGCTCCACTGTACTCTATCTCTACTGTACTCCACTGTACTCTACCTCTACTGTACTCCACTGTACTCTACCTCTACTGTACTCCACTGTACTCTATCTCTACTGTGCTCCACTTTACTCTATCTCTACTGTACTCCACTGTACTCTACCTCTAGTGTGCTCCACTGTACTCTACCTCTAATGTACTCCACTGTACTCTACCTCTACTGTGCTCTACTGTACTCTACTCTACTGTACTCCACTGTACTCTACCTCTACTGTACTCCACTGTACTCTACCTCTAATGTACTCCACTGTACTCTACCTCTACTGTGCTCCACTGTACTCTATCTCTACTGTACTCCACTGTACTCTACCTCTACTGTGCTCCACTGTACTCTATCTCTACTGTACTCCACTCTACTCTACCTCTACTCTACTCCACTGTACTCTATCTCTACTGTACTCCACTCTACTCTACCTCTACTGTACTCCACTGTACTCTATCTCTACTGTGCTCCAATGTACTCTATCTCTACTGTACTCCACTGTACTCTACCTCTACTGTGCTCCACTGTACTCTATCTCTACTGTACTCCACTCTACTCTACCTCTACTGTAATCTACTAAACTCTATCTCTACTCTGCTCCGCTGTACTCTATCTCTATTTTGCTCCACTGTACTCCACTGTACTCTACCTCTACTGTGCTCCACTGTACTCTATCTCTACTGTACTCCACTGTAGTCTATCTCTACTGTACTCGAAAGTACTCTATCTCTACTGTACTCCACTGTACTCTACCTTTACTCTACTCCACTGTACTCTACCTCTACTGTACTCCACTGTACTCTACCTCTACTGTACTCCACTGTACTCTACCTCTACTGTCCTCAACTTTACTCTACCGCTACTGTACTCCACTGTACTCTACCTCTACTGTACTCCACTGTACTCTACCTCTACTGTGCTCCACTGTACTCTATCTCTACTGTACTCCACTGTAGTCTATCTCTACTGTACTCCACTGTACTCTATCTCTACTGTACTCCACTGTACTCTACCTCTACTGTACTCCACTGTACTCTATCTCTACTGTGCTCCACTGTACTCTATCTCTATTGTGCTCCACTGTACTCCACTGTACTCTACCTCTACTGTGCTCCACTGTACTCTATCTCTACTGTACTCCACTGTACTCTACCTCTACTGTGCTCCACTGTACTCTATCTCTACTGTACTCCACTCTAATCTACCTCTACTGTACTCCACTGTACTCTATCTCTACTGTACTCCACTCTACTCTACCTCTACTGTACTCCACTGTACTCTATCTCTACTGTGCTCCACTGTACTCTATCTCTACTGTACTCCACTGTACTCTACCTCTACTGTAATCTACTGTACTCTATCTCTACTCTGCTCCACTGTACTCTATCTCTATTGTGCTCCACTCTACTCCACTGTACTCTACCTCTACTGTGCTCCACTGTACTCTATCTCTACTGTACTCCACTGTTGTCTATCTCTACTGTACTCCAAAGTACTCTATCTCTACTGTACTCCACTGTACTCTACCTCTACTCTACTCCACTGTAATCTACCTCTACTGTACTCCACTGTAATCTACCTCTACTGTACTCCACTGTACTCTACCTCTACTGTACTCCACTGTACTCTACCTCTACTGTGCTCCACTGTAATCTATCTCTACTGTACTCCACTGTACTCTACCTCTACTGTACTCCACTGTACTCTATCTCTACTGTGCTCCACTGTACTCTATCTCTACTGTACTCCACTGTACTCTACCTCTACTGTGCTCCACTGTACTCTATCTCTACTGTACTCCACTGTACTCTATATCTACTGTACTCCACTGTACTCTACCTCTACTGTACTCCACTGTACTCTATCTCTACTGTGCTCCACTGTACTCTACCTCTACTGTACTCCACTGTACTCTACCTCTACTGTACTCCACTGTACTCTACCTCTACTGTGCTCCACTGTACTCTATCTCTACTGTACTCCACTGTAGTCTATCTCTACTGTACTCCACTGTACTCTATCTCTAGTGTACTCCACTGTACTCTACCTCTACTCTACTCCACTGTACTCTACCTCTACTGTACTCCACTGTACTCTACCTCTAATGTACTCCACTGTACTCTACCTCTACTGTGCTCCACTGTACTCTATCTCTACAGTACTCCACTGTACTCTACCTCTACTGTACTCCACTGTACTCTACCGCTACTGTCCTCAACTGTACTCTACCTCTACTGTACTCCACTGTACTCTACCTCTACTGTACTCCACTGTACTCTACCTCTACTGTGCTCCACTGTACTCTATCTCTACTGTACTCCACTGTACTCTACCTCTACTGTACTCCACTGTACTCTATCTCTACTGTACTCCACTGTACTCTCTCTCTACTCTGCTCCACTGTACTCTATCTCTACTGTGCTCCACTGTACTCTATCTCTACTGTACTCCACTGTACTCTATCTCTACTGTGCTCCACTGTACTCTATCTCTACTGTACTCCACTGTACTCTACCTCTACTGTGCTCCACTGTACTCTACCTCTAGTGTACTCCACTGTACTCTACCTCTACTGTACTCCACTGTACTCTATCTCTACTGTGCTCCACTGCACTCCAATGTACTCTACCTATACTGTACTCCACTGTACTCTACCTCTACTCTGCTCCACTGTATTCTATCTCTACTGTACTCCACTGTACTCTATCTCTACTGTACTCCACTGTACTCTACATCTACTGTAATCCACTGTACTCTATCTCTACTCTGCTCCACTGTACTCTATCTCTATTGTGCTCCACTGTACTCCACTGTACTCTATCTCTACTGTGCTCCACTGTACTCTATCTCTACTGTACTCCACTGTACTCTACCTCTACTGTGCTCCACTGTACTATATCTCTACTGTACTCCACTCTACTCTACCTCTACTGTACTCCGCTGTACTCTATCTCTACTGTGCTCCACTGTACTCTATCTCTACTGTACTCCACTCTACTCTACCTCTACTGTGCTCCACTGTACTCTATCTCTACTGTGCTCCACTGTACTCTATCTCTACTGTACTCCACTGTACTCTACCTCTACTGTACTCCACTGTACTCTACCTCTACTGTACTCCACTGTACTCTATCTCTACTGTGCTCCACTGTACTCTATCTCTATTGTGCTCCACTGTACTCCACTGTACTCTACCTCTACTGTGCTCCACTGTACTCTATCTCTACTGTACTCCACTGTACTCTACCTCTACTGTGCTCCACTGTACTCTATCTCTACTGTACTCCACTCTACTCTACCTCTACTGTACTCCACTGTACTCTATCTCTACTGTACTCCACTCTACTCTACCTCTACTGTACTCCACTGTACTCTATCTCTACTGTGCTCCACTGTACTCTATCTCTACTGTACTCCACTGTACTCTACCTCTACTGTAATCTACTGTACTCTATCTCTACTCTGCTCCACTGTACTCTATCTCTATTGTGCTCCACTGTACTCCACTGTACTCTACCTCTACTGTGCTCCACTGTACTCTATCTCTACTGTACTCCACTGTTGTCTATCTCTACTGTACTCCAAAGTACTCTATCTCTACTGTACTCCACTGTACTCTACCTCTACTCTACTCTTCTGTACTCTACCTCTACTGTACTCCACTGTACTCTACCTCTAATGTACTCCACTGTACTCTACCTCTACTGTGCTCCACTGTACTCTATCTCTACTGTACTCCACTGTACTCTACCTCTACTGTCCTCAACTGTACTCTACCTCTACTGTACTCCACTGTACTCTATCTCTACTGTGCTCCACTGTACTCTATCTCTACTGTACTCCACTGTACTCTACCTCTACTGTGCTCCACTGTACTCTATCTCTACTGTACTCCACTGTACTCTATATCTACTGTACTCCACTGTACTCTACCTCTACTCTACTCCACTGTACTCTACCTCTACTGTACTCCACTGTACTCTATCTCTACTGTACTCCACTCTACTCTACCTCTACTGTACTCCACTGTACTCTATCTCTACTGTGCTCCACTGTACTCTATCTCTACTGTACTCCACTGTACTCTACCTCTACTGTGCTCCACTGTACACTATCTCTACTGTACTCCACTCTACTCTACCTCTACTGTACTCCACTGTACTCTATCTCTACTGTACTCCACTCTACTCTACCTCTACTGTACTCCACTGTACTCTATCTCTACTGTGCTCCACTGTACTCTATCTCTACTGTACTCCACTGTACTCTACCTCTACTGTTATCTACTGTACTCTATCTCTACTCTGCTCCACTGTACTCTATCTCTATTGTGCTCCACTGTACTCCACTGTACTCTACCTCTACTTTGCTCCACTGTACTCTATCTCTACTGTACTCCACTGTAGTCTATCTCTACTGTACTCCACTGTACTCTATCTCTACTGTACTCCACTGTACTCTACCTCTACTGTACTCCACTGTACTCTATCTCTACTGTGCTCCACTGTACTCTATCTCTACTGTGCTCCACTGTACTCTATCTCTATTGTGCTCCACTGTACTCCACTGTACTCTACCTCTACTGCGCTCCACTCTACTCTATCTCTACTGTACTCCACTGTAGTCTATCTCTACTGTACTCCACTGTACTCTATCTCTACTGTACTCCACTGTACTCTACCTCTACTCTACTCCACTGTACTCTACCTCTACTGTGCTCCACTGTACTCTATCTCTACTGTACTCCACTGTAGTCTATCTCTACTGTACTCCACTGAACTCTATCTCTACTGTACTCCACTGTACTCTACCTCTACTGTACTCCACTGTACTCTCTCTCTACTCTGCTCCACTGTACTCTATCTCTACTGTGCTCCACTGTACTCTATCTCTACTGTACTCCACTGTACTCTATCTCTACTGTGCTCCACTGTACTCTATCTCTACTGTACTCCAATGTACTCTACCTCTACTGTGCTCCACTGTACTCTATCTCTACTGTACTCCACTCTACTCTACCTCTACTGTACTCCACTGTACTCTATCTCTACTGTACTCCACTCTACTCTACCTCTACTGTACTCCACTGTACTCTACCTCTACTGTGCTCCACTGTACTCTATCTCTACTGTACTCCACTGTACTCTACCTCTACTGTGCTCCACTGTACACTATCTCTACTGTACTCCACTCTACTCTACCTCTACTGTACTCCACTGTACTCTATCTCTACTGTACTCCACTCTACTCTACATCTACTGTACTCCACTGTACTCTATCTCTACTGTGCTCCACTGTACTCTATCTCTACTGTACTCCACTGTACTCTACCTCTACTGTAATCTAATGTACTCTATCTCTACTCTGCTCCACTGTACTCTATCTCTATTTTGCTCCACTGTACTCCACTGTACTCTACCTCTACTGTGCTCCACTGTACTCTATCTCTACTGTACTCCACTGTAGTCTATCTCTACTGTACTCGAAAGTACTCTATCTCTACTGTACTCCACTGTACTCTACCTCTACTCTACTCCACTGTACTCTACCTCTACTGTACTCCACTGTACTCTACCTCTAATGTACTCCACTGTACTCTACCTCTACTGTGCTCCACTGTACTCTATCTCTACTGTACTCCACTGTACTCTACCTCTACTGTACTCCACTGTACTCTACCTCTACTGTCCTCAACTGTACTCTACATCTACTGTACTCCACTGTACTCTACCTCTACTGTACTCCACTGTACTCTACCTCTACTGTGCTCCACTGTACTCTATCTCTACTGTACTCCACTGTAGTCTATCTCTACTGTACTCCACTGTACTCTATCTCTACTGTACTCCACTGTACTCTACCTCTACTGTACTCCACTGTACTCTATCTCTACTGTGCTCCACTGTACTCTATCTCTATTGTGCTCCACTGTACTCCACTGTACTCTACCTCTACTGTGCTCCACTGTACTCTATCTCTACTGTACTCCACTGTACTCTACCTCTACTGTGCTCCACTGTACTCTATCTCTACTGTACTCCACTCTACTCTACCTCTACTGTACTCCACTGTACTCTATCTCTACTGTACTCCACTCTACTCTACCTCTACTGTACTCCACTGTACTCTATCTCTACTGTGCTCCACTGTACTCTATCTCTACTGTACTCCACTGTACTCTACCTCTACTGTAATCTACTGTACTCTATCTCTACTCTGCTCTACTGTACTCCAAAGTACTCTATCTCTACTGTACTCCACTGTACTCTACCTCTACTGTGCTCCACTGTACTCTATCTCTACTGTACTCCACTGTTGTCTATCTCTACTGTACTCCAAAATACTCTATCTCTACTGTACTCCACTGTACTCTACCTCTACTCTACTCCACTGTACTCTACCTCTACTGTACTCCACTGTACTCTACCTCTACTGTACTCCACTGTACTCTACCTCTACTGTACTCCACTGTAGTCTACCTCTACTGTGCTTTACTGTACTCTATCTCTACTGTGCTCCACTGTACTCTACCTCTACTGTACTCCACTGTACTCTATCTCTACTGTGCTCCACTGTACTCTATCTCTACTGTACTCCACTGTACTCTACCTCTACTGTGCTCCACTGTACTCTATCTCTACTGTACTCCACTCTACTCTACCTCTACTGTACTCCACTGTACTCTATCTCTACTGTACTCCACTCTACTCTACCTCTACTGTACTCCACTGTACTCTATCTCTACTGTGCTCCACTGTACTCTACCTCTACTGTACTCCACTGTACTCTACCTCTACTGTACTCCACTGTACTCTACCTCTACTGTCCTCAACTGTACTCTACCTCTACTGTACTCCACTGTACTCTATCTCTACTGTGCTCCACTGTACTCTATCTCTACTGTACTCCACTGTACTCTACCTCTACTGTGCTCCACTGTACTCTATCTCTACTGTACTCCACTGTACTCTATATCTACTGTACTCCACTGTACTCTACCTCTACTGTACTCCACTGTACTCTATCTCTACTGTGCTCCACTGTACTCTACCTCTACTGTACTCCACTGTACTCTACCTCTACTGTACTCCACTGTACTCTACCTCTACTGTGCTCCACTGTACTCTATCTCTACTGTACTCCACTGTAGTCTATCTCTACTGTACTCCACTGTACTCTATCTCTACTGTACTCCACTGTACTCTACCTCTACTGTACTCCACTGTACTCTCTCTCTACTCTGCTCCACTGTACTCTATCTCTACTGTGCTCCACTGTACTCTATCTCTACTATACTCCACTGTACTCTATCTCTACTGTGCTCCACTGTACTCTATCTCTACTGTACTCCACTGTACTCTACCTCTACTGTGCTCCACTGTACTCTACCTCTAGTGTACTCCACTGTACTCTACCTCTACTGTACTCCACTGTACTCTATCTCTACTCTGCTCCACTGTACACTATCTCTACTGTGCTCCACTGCACTCCAATGTACTCTACCTATACTGTACTCCACTGTACTCTACCTCTACTCTGCTCCACTCTACTCTATCTCTACTGTACTCCACTGTACTCTATCTCTACTGTACTCCACTGTACTCTACATCTACTGTAATCCACTGTACTCTATCTCTACTCTGCTCCACTGTACTCTATCTCTATTGTGCTCCACTGTACTCCACTGTACTCTATCTCTACTGTGCTCCACTGTACTCTACCTCTACTGTGCTCCACTGTACTATATCTCTACTGTACTCCACTCTACTCTACCTCTACTGTACTCCGCTGTACTCTATCTCTACTGTGCTCCACTGTACTCTATCTCTACTGTACTCCACTCTACTCTACCTCTACTGTGCTCCACTGTACTCTATCTCTACTGTGCTCCACTGTACTCTATCTCTACTGTACTCCACTGTACTCTACCTCTACTGTACTCCACTATACTCTACCTCTACTGTACTCCACTGTACTCTACCTCTACTGTGCTCCACTGTACTCTATCTCTACTGTACTCCACTGTACTCTACCTCTACTCTACTCCACTGTACTCTACCTCTACTGTACTCCACTGTACTCTGCCTCTAATGTACTCCACTGTACTCTACCTCTACTGTGCTCCACTGTACTCTATCTCTACTGTACTCCACTGTACTCTACCTCTACTGTACTCCAATGTACTCTACCTCTACTGTGCTCCACTGTACTCTACCTCTACTGTACTCCACTGTACTCTACCTCTACTGTACTCCACTGTACTCTACCTCTACTGTGCTCCACTGTACTCTATCTCTACTGTACTCCACTGTAGTCTATCTCTACTGTACTCCACTGTACTCTATCTCTACTGTACTCCACTGTACTCTACCTCTACTGTACTCCACTGTACTCTATCTCTACTGTGCTCCACTGTACTCTATCTCTATTGTGCTCCACTGTACTCCACTGTACTCGACCTCTACTGTGCTCCACTGTACTCTATCTCTACTGTACTCCACTGTACTCTACCTCTACTGTGCTCCACTGTACTCTATCTCTACTGTACTCCACTGTACTCTACCTCTACTGTAATCTACTGTACTCTATCTCTACTCTGCTCCACTGTACTCTATCTCTCTTGTGCTCCACTGTACTCCACTGTACTCTACCTCTACTGTACTCCACTGTTGTCTATCTCTACTGTACTCCAAAGTACTCTATCTCTACTGTACTCCACTGTACTCTACCTCTACTCTACTCTTCTGTACTCTACCTCTACTGTACTCCACTGTACTCTACCTCTAATGTACTCCACTGTACTCTACCTCTACTGTGCTCCACTGTACTCTATCTCTACTGTACTCCACTGTACTCTACCTCTACTGTCCTCAACTGTACTCTACCTCTACTGTACTCTATCTCTACTGTGCTCCACTGTACTCTATCTCTACTGTACTCCACTGTACTCTACCTCTACTGTGCTCCACTGTACTCTATCTCTACTGTACTCCACTGTACTCTATATCTACTGTACTCCACTGTACTCTACCTCTACTGTACTCCACTGTAGTCTATCTCTACTGTACTCCACTGTACTCTATCTCTACTGTACTCCACTGTACTCTACCTCTACTGTACTCCACTGTACTCTATCTCTACTGTGCTCCACTGTACTCTATCTCTATTGTGCTCCACTGTACTCCACTGTACTCTACCTCTACTGTGCTCCACTGTACTCTATCTCTACTGTACTCCACTGTACTCTACCTCTACTGTGCTCCACTGTACTCTATCTCTACTGTACTCCACTCTACTCTACCTCTACTGTACTCCACTGTACTCTACCTCTACTGTGCTCCACTGTACTCTATCTCTACTGTACTCCACTGTAGTCTATCTCTACTGTACTCGAAAGTACTCTATCTCTACTGTACTCCACTGTACTCTACCTCTACTCTACTCCACTGTACTCTACCTCTACTGTACTCCACTGTACTCTACCTCTAATGTACTCCACTGTACTCTACCTCTACTGTGCTCCACTGTACTCTATCTCTACTGTACTCCACTGTACTCTACCTCTACTGTACTCCACTGTACTCTACCTCTACTGTCCTCAACTGTACTCTACATCTACTGTACTCCACTGTACTCTACCTCTACTGTACTCCACTGTACTCTACCTCTACTGTGCTCCACTGTACTCTATCTCTACTGTACTCCACTGTAGTCTATCTCTACTGTACTCCACTGTACTCTATCTCTACTGTACTCCACTGTACTCTACCTCTACTGTACTCCACTGTACTCTATCTCTACTGTGCTCCACTGTACTCTATCTCTATTGTGCTCCACTGTACTCCACTGTACTCTACCTCTACTGTGCTCCACTGTACTCTATCTCTACTGTACTCCACTGTACTCTACCTCTACTGTGCTCCACTGTACTCTATCTCTACTGTACTCCACTCTACTCTACCTCTACTGTACTCCACTGTACTCTATCTCTACTGTACTCCACTCTACTCTACCTCTACTGTACTCCACTGTACTCTATCTCTACTGTGCTCCACTGTACTCTATCTCTACTGTACTCCACTGTACTCTACCTCTACTGTAATCTACTGTACTCTATCTCTACTCTGCTCTACTGTACTCCAAAGTACTCTATCTCTACTGTACTCCACTGTACTCTACCTCTACTGTGCTCCACTGTACTCTATCTCTACTGTACTCCACTGTTGTCTATCTCTACTGTACTCCAAAATACTCTATCTCTACTGTACTCCACTGTACTCTACCTCTACTCTACTCCACTGTACTCTACCTCTACTGTACTCCACTGTACTCTACCTCTACTGTACTCCACTGTACTCTACCTCTACTGTACTCCACTGTAGTCTACCTCTACTGTGCTTTACTGTACTCTATCTCTACTGTGCTCCACTGTACTCTACCTCTACTGTACTCCACTGTACTCTATCTCTACTGTGCTCCACTGTACTCTATCTCTACTGTACTCCACTGTACTCTACCTCTACTGTGCTCCACTGTACTCTATCTCTACTGTACTCCACTCTACTCTACCTCTACTGTACTCCACTGTACTCTATCTCTACTGTACTCCACTCTACTCTACCTCTACTGTACTCCACTGTACTCTATCTCTACTGTGCTCCACTGTACTCTACCTCTACTGTACTCCACTGTACTCTACCTCTACTGTACTCCACTGTACTCTACCTCTACTGTCCTCAACTGTACTCTACCTCTACTGTACTCCACTGTACTCTATCTCTACTGTGCTCCACTGTACTCTATCTCTACTGTACTCCACTGTACTCTACCTCTACTGTGCTCCACTGTACTCTATCTCTACTGTACTCCACTGTACTCTATATCTACTGTACTCCACTGTACTCTACCTCTACTGTACTCCACTGTACTCTATCTCTACTGTGCTCCACTGTACTCTACCTCTACTGTACTCCACTGTACTCTACCTCTACTGTACTCCACTGTACTCTACCTCTACTGTGCTCCACTGTACTCTATCTCTACTGTACTCCACTGTAGTCTATCTCTACTGTACTCCACTGTACTCTATCTCTACTGTACTCCACTGTACTCTACCTCTACTGTACTCCACTGTACTCTCTCTCTACTCTGCTCCACTGTACTCTATCTCTACTGTGCTCCACTGTACTCTATCTCTACTATACTCCACTGTACTCTATCTCTACTGTGCTCCACTGTACTCTATCTCTACTGTACTCCACTGTACTCTACCTCTACTGTGCTCCACTGTACTCTACCTCTACTGTCCTCAACTGTACTCTACCTCTACTGTACTCCACTGTACTCTACCTCTACTGTACTCCACTGTACTCTACCTCTACTGTGCTCCACTGTACTCTATCTCTACTGTACTCCACTGTAGTCTATCTCTACTGTACTCCACTGTACTCTATCTCTACTGTACTCCACTGTACTCTACCTCTACTGTACTCCACTGTACTCTATCTCTACTGTGCTCCACTGTACTCTATCTCTATTGTGCTCCACTGTACTCCACTGTACTCGACCTCTACTGTGCTCCACTGTACTCTATCTCTACTGTACTCCACTGTACTCTACCTCTACTGTGCTCCACTGTACTCTATCTCTACTGTACTCCACTGTACTCTACCTCTACTGTAATCTACTGTACTCTATCTCTACTCTGCTCCACTGTACTCTATCTCTCTTGTGCTCCACTGTACTCCACTGTACTCTACCTCTACTGTACTCCACTGTTGTCTATCTCTACTGTACTCCAAAGTACTCTATCTCTACTGTACTCCACTGTACTCTACCTCTACTCTACTCTTCTGTACTCTACCTCTACTGTACTCCACTGTACTCTACCTCTAATGTACTCCACTGTACTCTACCTCTACTGTGCTCCACTGTACTCTATCTCTACTGTACTCCACTGTACTCTACCTCTACTGTCCTCAACTGTACTCTACCTCTACTGTACTCTATCTCTACTGTGCTCCACTGTACTCTATCTCTACTGTACTCCACTGTACTCTACCTCTACTGTGCTCCACTGTACTCTATCTCTACTGTACTCCACTGTACTCTATATCTACTGTACTCCACTGTACTCTACCTCTACTCCACTGTACTCTACCTCTACTGTACTCCACTGTACTCTATCTCTACTGTACTCCACTCTACTCTACCTCTACTGTACTCCACTGTACTCTATCTCTACTGTGCTCCACTGTACTCTATCTCTACTGTACTCCACTGTAATCTACCTCTACTGTGCTCCACTGTACACTATCTCTACTGTACTCCACTCTACTCTACCTCTACTGTACTCCACTGTACTCTATCTCTACTGTACTCCACTCTACTCTACCTCTACTGTACTCCACTGTACTCTATCTCTACTGTGCTCCACTGTACTCTATCTCTACTGTACTCCACTGTACTCTACCTCTACTGTTATCTACTGTACTCTATCTCTACTCTGCTCCACTGTACTCTATCTCTATTGTGCTCCACTGTACTCCACTGTACTCCACCTCTACTTTGCTCCACTGTACTCTACTTCTACTGTACTCCACTGTAGTCTATCTCTACTGTACTCCACTGTACTCTATCTCTACTGTACTCCACTGTACTCTACCTCTACTGTACTCCACTGTACTCTATCTCTACTGTGCTCCACTGTACTCTATCTCTACTGTGCTCCACTGTACTCTATCTCTATTGTGCTCCACTGTACTCCACTGTACTCTACCTCTACTGCGCTCCACTCTACTCTATCTCTACTGTACTCCACTGTAGTCTATCTCTACTGTACTCCACTGTACTCTATCTCTACTGTACTCCACTGTACTCTACCTCTACTCTACTCCACTGTACTCTACCTCTACTGTGCTCCACTGTACTCTATCTCTACTGTACTCCACTGTAGTCTATCTCTACTGTACTCCACTGTACTCTATCTCTACTGTACTCCACTGTACTCTACCTCTACTGTACTCCACTGTACTCTACCTCTAATGTACTCCACTGTACTCTACCTCTACTGTGCTCCACTGTACTCTATCTCTACTGTACTCCACTGTACTCTACCTCTACTGTACTCCACTGTACTCTACCTCTACTGTCCTCAACTGTACTCTACCTCTACTGTACTCCACTGTACTCTACCTCTACTGTACTCCACTGTACTCTACCTCTACTGTGCTCCACTGTACTCTATCTCTACTGTACTCCACTGTAGTCTATCTCTACTGTACTCCACTGTACTCTATCTCTACTGTACTCCACTGTACTCTACCTCTACTGTACTCCACTGTACTCTATCTCTACTGTGCTCCACTGTACTCTATCTCTATTGTGCTCCACTGTACTCCACTGTACTCTACCTCTACTGTGCTCCACTGTACTCTATCTCTACTGTACTCCACTGTACTCTACCTCTACTGTGCTCCACTGTACTCTATCTCTACTGTACTCCACTCTACTCTACCTCTACTGTACTCCACTGTACTCTATCTCTACTGTACTCCACTCTACTCTACCTCTACTGTACTCCACTGTACTCTATCTCTACTGTGCTCCACTGTACTCTATCTCTACTGTACTCCACTGTACTCTACCTCTACTGTAATCTACTGTACTCTATCTCTACTCTGCTCCACTGTACTCTATCTCTATTGTGCTCCACTGTACTCCACTGTAATCTACCTCTACTGTGCTCCACTGTACTCTATCTCTACTGTACTCCACTGTTGTCTATCTCTACTGTACTCCAAAGTACTCTATCTCTACTGTACTCCACTGTACTCTACCTCTACTCTACTCCACTGTACTCTACCTCTACTGTACTCCACTGTACTCTACCTCTACTGTACTCCACTGTACTCTACCTCTACTGTACTCCACTGTACTCTACCTCTACTGTGCTCCACTGTACTCTATCTCTACTGTGCTCCACTGTACTCTATCTCTACTGTACTCCACTGTACTCTACCTCTACTGTGCTCCACTGTACTCTATCTCTACTGTACTCCACTCTACTCTACCTCTACTGTACTCCACTGTACTCTATCTCTACTGTACTCCACTCTACTCTACCTCTACTGTACTCCACTGTACTCTATCTCTACTGTGCTCCACTGTACTCTACCTCTACTGTACTCCACTGTACTCTACCTCTACTCTACTCCACTGTACTCTACCTCTACTGTACTCCACTGTACTCTACCTCTACTGTACTCCACTGTACTCTACCTCTACTGTACTCCACTGTACTCTACCTCTACTGTGCTCCACTGTACTCTATCTCTACTGTACTCCACTGTACTCTACCTCTACTGTACTCCACTGTACTCTATCTCTACTGTGCTCCACTGTACTCTATCTCTACTGTACTCCACTGTACTCTACCTCTACTGTGCTCCACTGTACTCTATCTCTACTGTACTCCACTCTACTCTACCTCTACTGTACTCCACTGTACTCTACCTCTACTGTACTCCACTCTACTCTACCTCTACTGTACTCCACTGTACTCTATCTCTACTGTGCTCCACTGTACTCTACCTCTACTGTACTCCACTGTACTCTACCTCTACTGTACTCCACTGTACTCTACCTCTACTGTCCTCAACTGTACTCTACCTCTACTGTACTCCACTGTACTCTATCTCTACTGTGCTCCACTGTACTCTATCTCTACTGTACTCCACTGTACTCTACCTCTACTGTGCTCCACTGTACTCTATCTCTACTGTACTCCACTGTACTCTATATCTACTGTACTCCACTGTACTCTACCTCTACTGTACTCCACTGTACTCTATCTCTACTGTGCTCCACTGTACTCTACCTCTACTGTACTCCACTGTACTCTACCTCTACTGTACTCCACTGTACTCTACCTCTACTGTGCTCCACTGTACTCTATCTCTACTGTACTCCACTGTAGTCTATCTCTACTGTACTCCACTGTACTCTATCTCTACTGTACTCCACTGTACTCTACCTCTACTGTACTCCACTCTACTCTCTCTCTACTCTGCTCCACTGTACTCTATCTCTACTGTGCTCCACTGTACTCTATCTCTACTGTACTCCACTGTACTCTATCTCTACTGTGCTCCACTGTACTCTATCTCTACTGTACTCCACTGTACTCTACCTCTACTGTGCTCCACTGTACTCTACCTCTAGTGTACTCCACTGTACTCTACCTCTACTGTACTCCACTGTACTCTATCTCTACTCTGCTCCACTGTACACTATCTCTACTGTGCTCCACTGCACTCCAATGTACTCTACCTATACTGTACTCCACTGTACTCTACCTCTACTCTGCTCCACTGTACTCTATCTCTACTGTACTCCACTGTACTCTATCTCTACTGTACTCCACTGTACTCTACATCTACTGTAATCCACTGTACTCTATCTCTACTCTGCTCCACTGTACTCTATCTCTATTGTGCTCCACTGTACTCCACTGTACTCTATCTCTACTGTGCTCCACTGTACTCTACCTCTACTGTGCTCCACTGTACTATATCTCTACTGTACTCCACTCTACTCTACCTCTACTGTACTCCGCTGTACTCTATCTCTACTGTGCTCCACTGTACTCTATCTCTACTGTACTCCACTCTACTCTACCTCTACTGTGCTCCACTGTACTCTATCTCTACTGTGCTCCACTGTACTCTATCTCTACTGTACTCCACTGTACTCTACCTCTACTGTACTCCACTGTACTCTACCTCTACTGTACTCCACTGTACTCTACCTCTACTGTGCTCCACTGTACTCTATCTCTACTGTACTCCACTGTACTCTACCTCTACTCTACTCCACTGTACTCTACCTCTACTGTACTCCACTGTACTCTACCTCTAATGTACTCCACTGTACTCTACCTCTACTGTGCTCCACTGTACTCTATCTCTACTGTACTCCACTGTACTCTACCTCTACTGTACTCCACTGTACTCTACCTCTACTGTCCTCAACTGTACTCTACCTCTACTGTACTCCACTGTACTCTACCTCTACTGTACTCCACTGTACTCTACCTCTACTGTGCTCCACTGTACTCTATCTCTACTGTACTCCACTGTAGTCTATCTCTACTGTACTCCACTGTACTCTATCTCTACTGTACTCCACTGTACTCTACCTCTACTGTACTCCACTGTACTCTATCTCTACTGTGCTCCACTGTACTCTATCTCTATTGTGCTCCACTGTACTCCACTGTACTCTACCTCTACTGTGCTCCACTGTACTCTATCTCTACTGTACTCCACTGTACTCTACCTCTACTGTGCTCCACTGTACTCTATCTCTACTGTACTCCACTGTACTCTACCTCTACTGTAATCTACTGTACTCTATCTCTACTCTGCTCCACTGTACTCTATCTCTATTGTGCTCCACTGTACTCCACTGTACTCTACCTCTACTGTGCTCCACTGTACTCTATCTTTACTGTACTCCACTGTTGTCTATCTCTACTGTACTCCAAAGTACTCTATCTCTACTGTACTCCACTGTACTCTACCTCTACTCTACTCTTCTGTACTCTACCTCTACTGTACTCCACTGTACTCTACCTCTAATGTACTCCACTGTACTCTACCTCTACTGTGCTCCACTGTACTCTATCTCTACTGTACTCCACTGTACTCTACCTCTACTGTCCTCAACTGTACTCTACCTCTACTGTACTCCACTGTACTCTATCTCTACTGTGCTCCACTGTACTCTATCTCTACTGTACTCCACTGTACTCTACCTCTACTGTGCTCCACTGTACTCTATCTCTACTGTACTCCACTGTACTCTATATCTACTGTACTCCACTGTACTCTACCTCTACTCTACTCCACTGTACTCTACCTCTACTGTACTCCACTGTACTCTATCTCTACTGTACTCCACTCTACTCTACCTCTACTGTACTCCACTGTACTCTATCTCTACTGTGCTCCACTGTACTCTATCTCTACTGTACTCCACTGTACTCTACCTCTACTGTGCTCCACTGTACACTATCTCTACTGTACTCCACTCTACTCTACCTCTACTGTACTCCACTGTACTCTATCTCTACTGTACTCCACTCTACTCTACCTCTACTGTACTCCACTGTACTCTATCTCTACTGTGCTCCACTGTACTCTATCTCTACTGTACTCCACTGTACTCTACCTCTACTGTTATCTACTGTACTCTATCTCTACTCTGCTCCACTGTACTCTATCTCTATTGTGCTCCACTGTACTCCACTGTACTCTACCTCTACTTTGCTCCACTGTACTCTATCTCTACTGTACTCCACTGTAGTCTATCTCTACTGTACTCCACTGTACTCTATCTCTACTGTACTCCACTGTACTCTACCTCTACTGTACTCCACTGTACTCTATCTCTACTGTGCTCCACTGTACTCTATCTCTACTGTGCTCCACTGTACTCTATCTCTATTGTGCTCCACTGTACTCCACTGTACTCTACCTCTACTGCGCTCCACTCTACTCTATCTCTACTGTACTCCACTGTAGTCTATCTCTACTGTACTCCACTGTACTCTATCTCTACTGTACTCCACTGTACTCTACCTCTACTCTACTCCACTGTACTCTACCTCTACTGTGCTCCACTGTACTCTATCTCTACTGTACTCCACTGTAGTCTATCTCTACTGTACTCCACTGTACTCTATCTCTACTGTACTCCACTGTACTCTACCTCTACTGTACTCCACTGTACTCTCTCTCTACTCTGCTCCACTGTACTCTATCTCTACTGTGCTCCACTGTACTCTATCTCTACTGTACTCCACTGTACTCTATCTCTACTGTGCTCCACTGTACTCTATCTCTACTGTACTCCAATGTAGGGGAGAGCGGGGTAATGTGAGACATCGGGTAATGTGAGACACCCCCTGTATCTAGTCAACGGAACACATTTGTGGTCATGTGACCATTATGTTTTCAAGCCCATCCCATTTCCCCTTGGCCATGAAGGAGAGGACCTCATGGTGCTGCAATAAACATGTTTTTTTCACAAAAATATTTTTTTTGCACGTAAAAGTAAATTTTCTTGCTGTCAACTTAATCAACTGTTGTGCCAAAGCAAATTGATTCAGGTAGAAAAACTTATATCATACATGTTGATGAACTATTAACATATAAAACCATGTGATGATGCTAGCTGAAGAGTATCCTGAATTACTAAGAGAGTTCGTTTATTTCTAAAATGTGGCAGTGGGGTAAAGTGAGACAAATGCTGCGGGGTAAAGTGAGACACGAGGCACAAGTTAAGTTTAGTCTTAAACATATTTTAATGTAATATTACATTACATATGTTTTATTTTTTAATATCATAAACATTGTAGAAAAGCCATCATGCCAATGTAATACACCAGAAAGACAAACTGGGGCAAAACACCCCTCGAGGAGATGGAGAGTGCAGCCGCTGAGGTCAAGGAAGGAAAGAAGTCTATAAGAGCAGCTGCAAGGGATAGAAATATTGACCAGCCTGACAAGATATTGACAAGATATTAAGGAGGAGGAGCCCTGTTTTAAAAATGTGGAATATTGAAGTCAAAATTTTTAAAACGCAGTGCAGCTGCACAGCAGACACAGATGAACGGCTGGAGCGGTCATTGGATGTGCTGCGGCAACTGCCCGAACCTATGGCGAGGCGGCTCAGATGCAAGAACCAATCAGGCTAATTCACGCCCTGGCGTGTCAGAGCCTTCCAGAATGGGTGTGGCCTAAGCCTTTATATTGGCTAGATCAGCCAAAGTTAAGTCGGCTGAAGCGATCCCCTGATCAAAGCCACATACACTTTGAACATTGAGGGGGTATGACCCGTGTCCAAACGCCCTTGTAAGAAGGCGAGTGATCTCAGAGATCTTTTTCAGCACCCTTTCCCGGAGACACCCGAGTATCCATTGAGGGGCCATACATAAAGGGCCCACAAGTCGGGACAGGATGGCAGATTAATCGGTTTGCCTGTGTGAGGAGGTCTCTCCTCAGCGGCACCGCAGCTGTACCAGCACGGAGAACCATAACTGGGTCTTCCAGAGAGATGTTATTAGTAGCACTGCACACTTGCTCTCCCTGATGACCTGTGGTAACATCGTGACCGGAGAGAATTCATACAGCGGGCGGCTCGGCCAATCATGGGCAAGTATAAGAAAAACACCCTGCTCTTGAGAAAAATATTCGGCAATGAGCGTTGTCGTCTGAGGCGAAGAGGTCGACCTCTGCCTCGCCGAAGATGCTCTATATTAGCTGAACCGTCTGTGGGTGAAGAGACCATTCCCCTGGGGGAACATTGTCTCTGGATAACATATCCGCACCCTGGTTCAGGATGCCTGGCATGTGCGCCGCCCTTAGGGAGCACAGGTTGTGCTGGGCCCATAAAATTAGGTTTTTGGCCATGGCGTGCAGGTTGCTTGATCTGAGAACGCCCTGGCGATTTGTTTCAGACACCACTGCCATGTTGTCCGTCCGGGCCAGGACGTGGTGGCCTTTTAAGTACAGGAGAAAGGCTTTCAGCGATAGAGCGACTGCTCTCATCTCTAGACAGTTTATAGGCGCTTCTCCAGGCTTGACCATAGGCCAGAGACGGGCCTGCACTCGTAAAGGGCCCCCCATCCTAGGTTGGAGGCATTTGTCGAGATCACTTTTCTCCTCGTAACCACACCCATACTCACTCATGACTGATACCAGTCGTCTGCTTTCCAGGGAGCCAGGGCTCTGATAAAAAGTAAGTGGATCAGTTTACCCCCAGCTGGTTCACTTTACCCCCTTGATTTCTCTGGTCTGTCTCAGTTTACCCCTAAGCTGGGGTAAAGTGAGACACAAGACCACTTTTTAAAAAACAATCATATTTTCACTCCCTTTCGTCCTGAATACATTCTGATAATTTCCATTGCTAGGAAACATCCTGAATTAATGGGAAATGTGTAAATTTTACTGATATATCATTTTAGCTCGCTTAAAGGAGAGCAAATGTAAAAAATGTCTCACTTTACCCCACTCTCCCCTACTCTACCTCTACTGTGCTCCACTGTACTCTATCTCTACCGTACTCCACTCTACTCTACCTCTACTGTACTCCACTGTACTCTATCTCTACTGTACTCCACTCTACTCTACCTCTACTGTACTCCACTGTACTCTACCTCTACTGTGCTCCACTGTACTCTATCTCTACTGTACTCCACTGTACTCTACCTCTACTGTGCTCCACTGTACACTATCTCTACTGTACTCCACTCTACTCTACCTCTACTGTACTCCACTGTACTCTATCTCTACTGTACTCCACTCTACTCTACCTCTACTGTACTCCACTGTACTCTATCTCTACTGTGCTCCACTGTACTCTATCTCTACTGTACTCCACTGTACTCTACCTCTACTGTAATCTAATGTACTCTATCTCTACTCTGCTCCACTGTACTCTATCTCTATTTTGCTCCACTGTACTCCACTGTACTCTACCTCTACTGTGCTCCACTGTACTCTATCTCTACTGTACTCCACTGTAGTCTATCTCTACTGTACTCGAAAGTACTCTATCTCTACTGTACTCCACTGTACTCTACCTCTACTCTACTCCACTGTACTCTACCTCTACTGTACTCCACTGTACTCTACCTCTACTGTGCTCCACTGTACTCTATCTCTACTGTACTCCACTGTACTCTACCTCTACTCTACTCCACTGTACTCTACCTCTACTGTACTCCACTGTACTCTACCTCTAATGTACTCCACTGTACTCTACCTCTACTGTGCTCCACTGTACTCTATCTCTACTGTACTCCACTGTACTCTACCTCTACTGTACTCCACTGTACTCTACCTCTACTGTCCTCAACTGTACTCTACCTCTACTGTACTCCACTGTACTCTACCTCTACTGTACTCCACTGTACTCTACCTCTACTGTGCTCCACTGTACTCTATCTCTACTGTACTCCACTGTAGTCTATCTCTACTGTACTCCACTGTACTCTATCTCTACTGTACTCCACTGTACTCTACCTCTACTGTACTCCACTGTACTCTATCTCTACTGTGCTCCACTGTACTCTATCTCTATTGTGCTCCACTGTACTCCACTGTACTCTACCTCGACTGTGCTCCACTGTACTCTATCTCTACTGTACTCCACTCTACTCTACCTCTACTGTACTCCACTGTACTCTATCTCTACTGTACTCCACTCTACTCTACCTCTACTGTACTCCACTGTACTCTATCTCTACTGTGCTCCACTGTACTCTATCTCTACTGTACTCCACTGTACTCTACCTCTACTTTAATCTACTGTACTCTATCTCTACTCTGCTCCACTGTACTCTATCTCTATTGTGCTCCACTGTACTCCACTGTACTCTACCTCTACTGTGCTCCACTGTACTCTATCTCTACTGTACTCCACTGTTGTCTATCTCTACTGTACTCCAAAGTACTCTATCTCTACTGTACTCCACTGTACTCTACCTCTACTCTACTCCACTGTACTCTACCTCTACTGTGCTCCACTGTACTCTATCTCTACTGTACTCCACTGTACTCTACCTCTAGTGTACTCCACTGTACTCTACCTCTACTGTCCTCAACTGTACTCTACCTCTACTGTACTCCACTGTACACTACCTCTACTGTACTCCACTGTACTCTACCTCTACTGTGCTCCACTGTACTCTATCTCTACTGTACTCCACTGTAGTCTATCTCTACTGTACTCCACTGTACTCTATCTCTACTGTACTCCACTGTACTCTACCTCTACTGTACTCCACTGTACTCTATCTCTACTGTGCTCCACTGTACTCGATCTCTGCTGTGCTCCACTGTACTCTATCTCTATTGTGCTCCACTGTACTCCACTGTACTCTACCTCTACTGCGCTCCACTGTACTCTATCTCTACTGTACTCCACTGTACTCTACCTCTAGTGTACTCCACTGTACTCTACCTCTACTGTCCTCAACTGTACTCTACCTCTACTGTACTCCACTGTACACTACCTCTACTGTACTCCACTGTACTCTACCTCTACTGTGCTCCACTGTACTATATCTCTACTGTACTCCACTCTACTCTACCTCTACTGTACTCCGCTGTACTCTATCTCTACTGTGCTCCACTGTACTCTATCTCTACTGTACTCCACTCTACTCTACCTCTACTGTGCTCCACTGTACTCTATCTCTACTGTGCTCCACTGTACTCTATCTCTACTGTACTCCACTGTACTCTACCTCTACTGTACTCCACTGTACTCTACCTCTATTGTACTCCACTGTACTCTACCTCTACTGTGCTCCACTGTACTCTATCTCTACTGTACTCCACTGTACTCTACCTCTACTCTACTCCACTGTACTCTACCTCTACTGTACTCCACTGTACTCTACCTCTAATGTACTCCACTGTACTCTACCTCTACTGTGCTCCACTGTACTCTATCTCTACTGTACTCCACTGTACTCTACCTCTACTGTACTCCACTGTACTCTACCTCTACTGTCCTCAACTGTACTCTACCTCTACTGTACTCCACTGTACTCTACCTCTACTGTACTCCACTGTACTCTACCTCTACTGTGCTCCACTGTACTCTATCTCTACTGTACTCCACTGTAGTCTATCTCTACTGTACTCCACTGTACTCTATCTCTACTGTACTCCACTGTACTCTACCTCTACTGTACTCCACCGTACTCTATCTCTACTGTGCTCCACTGTACTCTATCTCTATTGTGCTCCACTGTACTCCACTGTACTCTACCTCTACTGTGCTCCACTGTACTCTATCTCTACTGTACTCCACTGTACTCTACCTCTACTGTGCTCCACTGTACTCTATCTCTACTGTACTCCACTCTACTCTACCTCTACTGTACTCCACTGTACTCTATCTCTACTGTACTCCACTCTACTCTACCTCTACTGTACTCCACTGTACTCTATCTCTACTCTGCTCCACTGTACTCTATCTCTACTGTACTCCACTGTACTCTACCTCTACTGTAATCTACTATACTCTATCTCTACTCTGCTCCACTGTACTCTATCTCTATTGTGCTCCACTGTACTCCACTGTACTCTACCTCTACTGTGCTCCACTGTACTCTATCTCTACTGTACTCCACTGTTGTCTATCTCTACTGTACTCCAAAGTACTCTATCTCTACTGTACTCCACTGTACTCTACCTCTACTCTACTCCACTGTACTCTACCTCTACTGTACTCCACTGTACTCTACCTCTACTGTACTCCACTGTACTCTACCTCTACTGTACTCCACTGTACTCTACCTCTACTGTGCTCCACTGTACTCTATCTCTACTGTACTCCACTGTACTCTACCTCTACTGTACTCCACTGTACTCTATCTCTACTGTGCTCCACTGTACTCTATCTCTACTGTACTCCGCTGTACTCTACCTCTACTGTGCTCCACTGTACTCTATCTCTACTGTACTCCACTCTACTCTACCTCTACTGTACTCCACTGTACTCTATCTCTACTGTACTCCACTCTACTCTATCTCTACTCTACTCCACTGTACTCTATCTCTACTGTGCTCCACTGTACTCTACCTCTACTGTACTCCACTGTACTCTACCTCTACTGTACTCCACTGTACTCTACCTCTACTGTCCTCAACTGTACTCTACCTCTACTGTACTCCACTGTACTCTATCTCTACTGTGCTCCACTGTACTCTATCTCTACTCTACTCCACTGTACTCTACCTCTACTGTGCTCCACTGTACTCTATCTCTACTGTACTCCACTGTACTCTATATCTACTGTACTCCACTGTACTCTACCTCTACTGTACTCCACTGTACTCTATCTCTACTGTGCTCCACTGTACTCTACCTCTACTGTACTCCACTGTACTCTACCTCTACTGTACTCCACTGTACTCTACCTCTACTGTGCTCCACTGTACTCTATCTCTACTGTACTCCACTGTAGTCTATCTCTACTGTACTCCACTGTACTCTATCTCTACTGTACTCCACTGTACTCTACCTCTACTGTACTCCACTGTACTCTCTCTCTACTCTGCTCCACTGTACTCTATCTCTACTGTGCTCCACTGTACTCTATCTCTACTGTACTCCACTGTACTCTATCTCTACTGTGCTCCACTGTACTCTATCTCTACTGTACTCCACTGTACTCTACCTCTACTGTGCTCCACTGTACTCTACCTCTAGTGTACTCCACTGTACTCTACCTCTACTCTGCTCCACTGTACACTATCTCTACTGTGCTCCACTGCACTCCAATGTACTCTACCTATACTGTACTCCACTGTACTCTACCTCTACTCTGCTCCACTGTACTCTATCTCTACTGTACTCCACTGTACTCTATCTCTACTGTACTCCACTGTACTCTACATCTACTGTAATCCACTGTACTCTATCTCTACTCTGCTCCACTGTACTCTATCTCTATTGTGCTCCACTGTACTCCACTGTACTCTATCTCTACTGTGCTCCACTGTACTCTATCTCTACTGTACTCCACTGTACTCTACCTCTACTGTGCTCCACTGTACTATATCTCTACTGTACTCCACTCTACTCTACCTCTACTGTACTCCGCTGTACTCTATCTCTACTGTGCTCCACTGTACTCTATCTCTACTGTACTCCACTCTACTCTACCTCTACTGTGCTCCACTGTACTCTATCTCTACTGTGCTCCACTGTACTCTATCTCTACTGTACTCCACTGTACTCTACCTCTATTGTACTCCACTGTACTCTACCTCTACTGTACTCCACTGTACTCTACCTCTACTGTGCTCCACTGTACTCTACCTCTACTGTACTCCACTGTACTCTACCTCTACTGTACTCCACTGTACTCTACCTCTACTGTGCTCCACTGTACTCTATCTCTACTGTACTCCACTGTACTCTACCTCTACTCTACTCCACTGTACTCTACCTCTACTGTACTCCACTGTACTCTACCTCTAATGTACTCCACTGTACTCTACCTCTACTGTGCTCCACTGTACTCTATCTCTACTGTACTCCACTGTACTCTACCTCTACTGTACTCCACTGTACTCTACCTCTACTGTCCTCAACTGTACTCTACCTCTACTGTACTCCACTGTACTCTACCTCTACTGTACTCCACTGTACTCTACCTCTACTGTGCTCCACTGTACTCTATCTCTACTGTACTCCACTGTAGTCTATCTCTACTGTACTCCACTGTACTCTATCTCTACTGTACTCCACTGTACTCTACCTCTACTGTACTCCACTGTACTCTATCTCTACTGTGCTCCACTGTACTCTATCTCTATTGTGCTCCACTGTACTCCACTGTACTCTACCTCGACTGTGCTCCACTGTACTCTATCTCTACTGTACTCCACTCTACTCTACCTCTACTGTACTCCACTGTACTCTATCTCTACTGTACTCCACTCTACTCTACCTCTACTGTACTCCACTGTACTCTATCTCTACTGTGCTCCACTGTACTCTATCTCTACTGTACTCCACTGTACTCTACCTCTACTTTAATCTACTGTACTCTATCTCTACTCTGCTCCACTGTACTCTATCTCTATTGTGCTCCACTGTACTCCACTGTACTCTACCTCTACTGTGCTCCACTGTACTCTATCTCTACTGTACTCCACTGTTGTCTATCTCTACTGTACTCCAAAGTACTCTATCTCTACTGTACTCCACTGTACTCTACCTCTACTCTACTCCACTGTACTCTACCTCTACTGTGCTCCACTGTACTCTATCTCTACTGTACTCCACTGTACTCTACCTCTAGTGTACTCCACTGTACTCTACCTCTACTGTCCTCAACTGTACTCTACCTCTACTGTACTCCACTGTACACTACCTCTACTGTACTCCACTGTACTCTACCTCTACTGTGCTCCACTGTACTCTATCTCTACTGTACTCCACTGTAGTCTATCTCTACTGTACTCCACTGTACTCTATCTCTACTGTACTCCACTGTACTCTACCTCTACTGTACTCCACTGTACTCTATCTCTACTGTGCTCCACTGTACTCGATCTCTGCTGTGCTCCACTGTACTCTATCTCTATTGTGCTCCACTGTACTCCACTGTACTCTACCTCTACTGCGCTCCACTGTACTCTATCTCTACTGTACTCCACTGTACTCTACCTCTAGTGTACTCCACTGTACTCTACCTCTACTGTCCTCAACTGTACTCTACCTCTACTGTACTCCACTGTACACTACCTCTACTGTACTCCACTGTACTCTACCTCTACTGTGCTCCACTGTACTATATCTCTACTGTACTCCACTCTACTCTACCTCTACTGTACTCCGCTGTACTCTATCTCTACTGTGCTCCACTGTACTCTATCTCTACTGTACTCCACTCTACTCTACCTCTACTGTGCTCCACTGTACTCTATCTCTACTGTGCTCCACTGTACTCTATCTCTACTGTACTCCACTGTACTCTACCTCTACTGTACTCCACTGTACTCTACCTCTATTGTACTCCACTGTACTCTACCTCTACTGTGCTCCACTGTACTCTATCTCTACTGTACTCCACTGTACTCTACCTCTACTCTACTCCACTGTACTCTACCTCTACTGTACTCCACTGTACTCTACCTCTAATGTACTCCACTGTACTCTACCTCTACTGTGCTCCACTGTACTCTATCTCTACTGTACTCCACTGTACTCTACCTCTACTGTACTCCACTGTACTCTACCTCTACTGTCCTCAACTGTACTCTACCTCTACTGTACTCCACTGTACTCTACCTCTACTGTACTCCACTGTACTCTACCTCTACTGTGCTCCACTGTACTCTATCTCTACTGTACTCCACTGTAGTCTATCTCTACTGTACTCCACTGTACTCTATCTCTACTGTACTCCACTGTACTCTACCTCTACTGTACTCCACCGTACTCTATCTCTACTGTGCTCCACTGTACTCTATCTCTATTGTGCTCCACTGTACTCCACTGTACTCTACCTCTACTGTGCTCCACTGTACTCTATCTCTACTGTACTCCACTGTACTCTACCTCTACTGTGCTCCACTGTACTCTATCTCTACTGTACTCCACTCTACTCTACCTCTACTGTACTCCACTGTACTCTATCTCTACTGTACTCCACTCTACTCTACCTCTACTGTACTCCACTGTACTCTATCTCTACTCTGCTCCACTGTACTCTATCTCTACTGTACTCCACTGTACTCTACCTCTACTGTAATCTACTATACTCTATCTCTACTCTGCTCCACTGTACTCTATCTCTATTGTGCTCCACTGTACTCCACTGTACTCTACCTCTACTGTGCTCCACTGTACTCTATCTCTACTGTACTCCACTGTTGTCTATCTCTACTGTACTCCAAAGTACTCTATCTCTACTGTACTCCACTGTACTCTACCTCTACTCTACTCCACTGTACTCTACCTCTACTGTACTCCACTGTACTCTACCTCTACTGTACTCCACTGTACTCTACCTCTACTGTACTCCACTGTACTCTACCTCTACTGTGCTCCACTGTACTCTATCTCTACTGTACTCCACTGTACTCTACCTCTACTGTACTCCACTGTACTCTATCTCTACTGTGCTCCACTGTACTCTATCTCTACTGTACTCCGCTGTACTCTACCTCTACTGTGCTCCACTGTACTCTATCTCTACTGTACTCCACTCTACTCTACCTCTACTGTACTCCACTGTACTCTATCTCTACTGTACTCCACTCTACTCTATCTCTACTCTACTCCACTGTACTCTATCTCTACTGTGCTCCACTGTACTCTACCTCTACTGTACTCCACTGTACTCTACCTCTACTGTACTCCACTGTACTCTACCTCTACTGTCCTCAACTGTACTCTACCTCTACTGTACTCCACTGTACTCTATCTCTACTGTGCTCCACTGTACTCTATCTCTACTCTACTCCACTGTACTCTACCTCTACTGTGCTCCACTGTACTCTATCTCTACTGTACTCCACTGTACTCTATATCTACTGTACTCCACTGTACTCTACCTCTACTGTACTCCACTGTACTCTATCTCTACTGTGCTCCACTGTACTCTACCTCTACTGTACTCCACTGTACTCTACCTCTACTGTACTCCACTGTACTCTACCTCTACTGTGCTCCACTGTACTCTATCTCTACTGTACTCCACTGTAGTCTATCTCTACTGTACTCCACTGTACTCTATCTCTACTGTACTCCACTGTACTCTACCTCTACTGTACTCCACTGTACTCTCTCTCTACTCTGCTCCACTGTACTCTATCTCTACTGTGCTCCACTGTACTCTATCTCTACTGTACTCCACTGTACTCTATCTCTACTGTGCTCCACTGTACTCTATCTCTACTGTACTCCACTGTACTCTACCTCTACTGTGCTCCACTGTACTCTACCTCTAGTGTACTCCACTGTACTCTACCTCTACTCTGCTCCACTGTACACTATCTCTACTGTGCTCCACTGCACTCCAATGTACTCTACCTATACTGTACTCCACTGTACTCTACCTCTACTCTGCTCCACTGTACTCTATCTCTACTGTACTCCACTGTACTCTATCTCTACTGTACTCCACTGTACTCTACATCTACTGTAATCCACTGTACTCTATCTCTACTCTGCTCCACTGTACTCTATCTCTATTGTGCTCCACTGTACTCCACTGTACTCTATCTCTACTGTGCTCCACTGTACTCTATCTCTACTGTACTCCACTGTACTCTACCTCTACTGTGCTCCACTGTACTATATCTCTACTGTACTCCACTCTACTCTACCTCTACTGTACTCCGCTGTACTCTATCTCTACTGTGCTCCACTGTACTCTATCTCTACTGTACTCCACTCTACTCTACCTCTACTGTGCTCCACTGTACTCTATCTCTACTGTGCTCCACTGTACTCTATCTCTACTGTACTCCACTGTACTCTACCTCTATTGTACTCCACTGTACTCTACCTCTACTGTACTCCACTGTACTCTACCTCTACTGTGCTCCACTGTACTCTATCTCTACTGTACTCCACTGTACTCTACCTCTACTCTACTCCACTGTACTCTACCTCTACTGTACTCCACTGTACTCTACCTCTAATGTACTCCACTGTACTCTACCTCTACTGTGCTCCACTGTACTCTATCTCTACTGTACTCCACTGTACTCTACCTCTACTGTACTCCACTGTACTCTACCTCTACTGTCCTCAACTGTACTCTACCTCTACTGTACTCCACTGTACTCTACCTCTACTGTACTCCACTGTACTCTACCTCTACTGTGCTCCACTGTACTCTATCTCTACTGTACTCCACTGTAGTCTATCTCTACTGTACTCCACTGTACTCTATCTCTACTGTACTCCACTGTACTCTACCTCTACTGTACTCCACTGTACTCTATCTCTACTGTGCTCCACTGTACTCTATCTCTATTGTGCTCCACTGTACTGCACTGTACTCTACCTCTACTGTGCTCCACTGTACTCTATCTCGACTGTACTCCACTGTACTCTACCTCTACTGTGCTCCACTGTACTCTATCTCTACTGTACTCCACTCTACTCTACCTCTACTGTACTCCACTGTACTCTATCTCTACTGTACTCCACTCTACTCTACCTCTACTGTACTCCACTGTACTCTATCTCTACTGTGCTCCACTGTACTCTATCTCTACTGTACTCCACTGTACTCTACCTCTACTGTAATCTACTGTACTCTATCTCTACTCTGCTCCACTGTACTCTATCTCTATTGTGCTCCACTGTACTCCACTGTACTCTACCTCTACTGTGCTCCACTGTACTCTATCTCTACTGTACTCCACTGTTGTCTATCTCTACTGTACTCCAAAGTACTCTATCTCTACTGTACTCCACTGTACTCTACCTCTACTCTACTCCACTGTACTCTACTTCTACTGTACTCCACTGTACTCTACCTCTACTGTACTCCACTGTACTCTACCTCTACTGTACTCCACTGTACTCTACCTCTACTGTGCTCCACTGTACTCTATCTCTACTGTACTCCACTGTACTCTACCTCTACTGTACTCCACTGTACTCTATCTCTACTGAGCTCCACTGTACTCTATCTCTACTGTACTCCACTGTACTCTATCTCTACTGTGCTCCACTGTACTCTACCTCTACTGTACTCCACTGTACTCTACCTCTACTGTACTCCACTGTACTCTACCTCTACTGTCCTCAACTGTACTCTACCTCTACTGTACTCCACTGTACTCTATCTCTACTGTGCTCCACTGTACTCTATCTCTACTGTACTCCACTGTACTCTACCTCTACTGTGCTCCACTGTACTCTATCTCTACTGTACTCCACTCTACTCTACCTCTACTGTACTCCACTGTACTCTATCTCTACTGTACTCCACTCTACTCTACCTCTACTGTACTCCACTGTACTCTATCTCTACTGTGCTCCACTGTACTCTATCTCTACTGTACTCCACTGTACTCTACCTCTACTGTAATCTACTGTACTCTATCTCTACTCTGCTCCACTGTACTCTATCTCTATTGTGCTCCACTGTACTCCACTGTACTCTACCTCTATTGTGCTCCACTGTACTCTATCTCTACTGTACTCCACTGTTGTCTATCTCTACTGTACTCCACTGTACTCTACCTCTACTGTACTCCACTGTACTCTATCTCTACTGAGCTCCACTGTACTCTATCTCTACTGTACTCCACTGTACTCTATCTCTACTGTGCTCCACTGTACTCTACCTCTACTGTACTCCACTGTACTCTACCTCTACTGTACTCCACTGTACTCTACCTCTACTGTCCTCAACTGTACTCTACCTCTACTGTACTCCACTGTACTCTATCTCTACTGTGCTCCACTGTACTCTATCTCTACTGTGCTCCACTGTACTCTATCTCTACTATACTCCACTGTACTCTACCTCTACTCTACTCCACTGTACTCTACCTCTACTGTACTCCACTGTACTCTACCTCTAATGTACTCCACTGTACTCTACCTCTAATGTACTCCACTGTACTCTACCTCTACTGTGCTCCACTGTACTCTATCTCTACTGTACTCCACTGTACTCTACCTCTAGTGTACTCCACTGTACTCTACCTCTACTGTCCTCAACTGTACTCTACCTCTACTGTACTCCACTGTACACTACCTCTACTGTACTCCACTGTACTCTACCTCTACTGTGCTCCACTGTACTCTATCTCTACTGTACTCCACTGTAGTCTATCTCTACTGTACTCCACTGTACTCTATCTCTACTGTACTCCACTGTACTCTACCTCTACTGTACTCCACTGTACTCTATCTCTACTGTGCTCCACTGTACTCTATCTCTACTGTGCTCCACTGTACTCTATCTCTATTGTGCTCCACTGTACTCCACTGTACTCTACCTCTACTGCGCTCCACTGTACTCTATCTCTACTGTACTCCACTGTAGTCTATCTCTACTGTACTCCACTGTACTCTATCTCTACTGTGCTCCACTGTACTCTATCTCTATTGTGCTCCACTGTACTCTATCTCTACTGTGCTCCACTGTACTCTATCTCTATTGTGCTCCACTGTACTCCACTGTACTCTACCTCTACTGTGCTCCACTGTACTCTATCTCTACTGTACTCCACTGTAGTCTATCTCTACTGTACTCCAAAGTACTCTATCTCTACTGTACTCCACTGTACTCTACCTCTACTCTACTCCACTGTACAATACCTCTACTGTACTCCACTGTACTCTACCTCTAATGTACTCCACTGTACTCTACCTCTACTGTGCTCCACTGTACTCTATCTCTACTGTACTCCACTGTACTCTACCTCTACTGTGCTCCACTGTACACTATCTCTACTGTACTCCACTCTACTCTACCTCTACTGTACTCCACTGTACTCTATCTCTACTGTACTCCACTCTACTCTACCTCTACTGTACTCCACTGTACTCTATCTCTACTGTGCTCCACTGTACTCTATCTCTACTGTACTCCACTGTACTCTACCTCCACTGTAATCTACTGTACTCTATCTCTACTCTGCTCCACTGTACTCTATCTCTATTTTGCTCCACTGTACTCCACTGTACTCTACCTCTACTGTGCTCCACTGTATTCTATCTCTACTGTACTCCACTGTAGTCTATCTCTACTGTACTCGAAAGTACTCTATCTCTACTGTACTCCACTGTACTCTACCTCTACTCTACTCCACTGTACTCTACCTCTACTGTACTCCACTGTACTCTACCTCTAATGTACTCCACTGTACTCTACCTCTACTGTGCTCCACTGTACTCTATCTCTACTGTACTCCACTGTACTCTACCTCTACTGTACTCCACTGTACTCTACCTCTACTGTCCTCAACTGTACTCTACCTCTACTGTACTCCACTGTACTCTACCTCTACTGTACTCCACTGTACTCTACCTCTACTGTTCTCCACTGTACTCTATCTCTACTGTACTCCACTGTAGTCTATCTCTACTGTACTCCACTGTACTCTATCTCTACTGTACTCCACTGTACTCTACCTCTACTGTACTCCACTGTACTCTATCTCTACTGTGCTCCACTGTACTCTATCTCTACTGTACTCCACTGTACTCTATCTCTACTGTGCTCCACTGTACTCTACCTCTACTGTACTCCACTGTACTCTACCTCTACTGTACTCCACTGTACTCTACCTCTACTGTCCTCAACTGTACTCTACCTCTACTGTACTCCACTGTACTCTATCTCTACTGTGCTCCACTGTACTCTATCTCTACTGTACTCCACTGTACTCTACCTCTACTGTGCTCCACTGTACTCTATCTCTACTGTACTCCACTCTACTCTACCTCTACTGTACTCCACTGTACTCTATCTCTACTGTACTCCACTCTACTCTACCTCTACTGTACTCCACTGTACTCTATCTCTACTGTGCTCCACTGTACTCTATCTCTACTGTACTCCTGTGTACTCTACCTCTACTGTAATCTACTGTACTCTATCTCTACTCTGCTCCACTGTACTCTACCTCTATTGTGCTCCACTGTACTCCACTGTACTCTACCTCTATTGTGCTCCACTGTACTCTATCTCTACTGTACTCCACTGTTGTCTATCTCTACTGTACTCCAAAGTACTCTATCTCTACTGTACTCCACTGTACTCTACCTCTACTCTACTCCACTGTACTCTACCTCTACTGTACTCCACTGTACTCTACCTCTAATGTACTCCACTGTACTCTACCTCTACTGTGCTCCACTGTACTCTATCTCTACTGTACTCCACTGTACTCTACCTCTACTCTACTCCACTGTACTCTACCTCTACTGTCCTCAACTGTACTCTACCTCTTCTGTACTCCACTGTACACTACCTCTACTGTACTCCACTGTACTCTACCTCTACTGTGCTCCACTGTACTCTATCTCTACTGTACTCCACTGTAGTCTATCTCTACTGTACTCCACTGTACTCTATCTCTACTGTACTCCACTGTACTCTACCTCTACTGTACTCCACTGTACTCTATCTCTACTGTGCTCCACTGTACTCTATCTCTACTGTGCTCCACTGTACTCTATCTCTATTGTGCTCCACTGTACTCCACTGTACTCTACCTCTACTGCGCTCCACTGTACTCTATCTCTACTGTACTCCACTGTAGTCTATCTCTAGTGTACTCCACTGTACTCTATCTCTACTGTGCTCCACTGTACTCTATCTCTATTGTGCTCCACTGTACTCTATCTCTACTGTGCTCCACTGTACTCTATCTCTATTGTGCTCCACTGTACTCCACTGTACTCTACCTCTACTGTGCTCCACTGTACTCTATCTCTACTGTACTCCACTGTAGTCTATCTCTACTGTACTCCAAAGTACTCTATCTCTACTGTACTCCACTGTACTCTACCTCTACTCTACTCCACTGTACAATACCTCTACTGTACTCCACTGTACTCTACCTCTAATGTACTCCACTGTACTCTACCTCTACTGTGCTCCACTGTACTCTATCTCTACTGTACTCCACTGTACTCTACCTCTACTGTGCTCCACTGTACACTATCTCTACTGTACTCCACTCTACTCTACCTCTACTGTACTCCACTGTACTCTATCTCTACTGTACTCCACTCTACTCTACCTCTACTGTACTCCACTGTACTCTATCTCTACTGTGCTCCACTGTACTCTATCTCTACTGTACTCCACTGTACTCTACCTCCACTGTAATCTACTGTACTCTATCTCTACTCTGCTCCACTGTACTCTATCTCTATTTTGCTCCACTGTACTCCACTGTACTCTACCTCTACTGTGCTCCACTTTATTCTATCTCTACTGTACTCCACTGTAGTCTATCTCTACTGTACTCGAAAGTACTCTATCTCTACTGTACTCGCCTGTACTCTACCTCTACTCTACTCCACTGTACTCTACCTCTACTGTACTCCACTGTACTCTACCTCTAATGTACTCCACTGTACTCTACCTCTACTGTGCTCCACTGTACTCTATCTCTACTGTACTCCACTGTACTCTACCTCTACTGTACTCCACTGTACTCTACCTCTACTGTCCTCAACTGTACTCTACCTCTACTGTACTCCACTGTACTCTACCTCTACTGTACTCCACTGTACTCTACCTCTACTGTGCTCCACTGTACTCTATCTCTACTGTACTCCACTGTAGTCTATCTCTACTGTACTCCACTGTACTCTATCTCTACTGTACTCCACTGTACTCTACCTCTACTGTACTCCACTGTACTCTATCTCTACTGTGCTCCACTGTACTCTATCTCTATTGTGCTCCACTGTACTGCACTGTACTCTACCTCTACTGTGCTCCACTGTACTCTATCTCGACTGTACTCCACTGTACTCTACCTCTACTGTGCTCCACTGTACTCTATCTCTACTGTACTCCACTCTACTCTACCTCTACTGTACTCCACTGTACTCTATCTCTACTGTACTCCACTCTACTCTACCTCTACTGTACTCCACTGTACTCTATCTCTACTGTGCTCCACTGTACTCTATCTCTACTCTACTCCACTGTACTCTACCTCTACTGTAATCTACTGTACTCTATCTCTACTCTGCTCCACTGTACTCTATCTCTATTGTGCTCCACTGTACTCCACTGTACTCTACCTCTACTGTGCTCCACTGTACTCTATCTCTACTGTACTCCACTGTTGTCTATCTCTACTGTACTCCAAAGTACTCTATCTCTACTGTACTCCACTGTACTCTACCTCTACTCTACTCCACTGTACTCTACTTCTACTGTACTCCACTGTACTCTACCTCTACTGTACTCCACTGTACTCTACCTCTACTGTACTCCACTGTACTCTACCTCTACTGTGCTCCACTGTACTCTATCTCTACTGTACTCCACTGTACTCTACCTCTACTGTACTCCACTGTACTCTATCTCTACTGTGCTCCACTGTACTCTATCTCTACTGTACTCCACTGTACTCTACCTCTACTGTGCTCCACTGTACTCTATCTCTACTGTACTCCACTCTACTCTACCTCTACTGTACTCCACTGTACTCTATCTCTACTGTACTCCACTCTACTCTACCTCTACTGTACTCCACTGTACTCTATCTCTACTGTGCTCCACTGTACTCTATCTCTTCTGTACTCCACTGTACTCTACCTCTACTGTAATCTACTGTACTCTATCTCTACTCTGCTCCACTGTACTCTATCTCTATTGTGCTCCACTGTACTCCACTGTACTCTACCTCTACTGTGCTCCACTGTACTCTATCTCTACTGTACTCCACTGTTATCTATCTCTACTGTGCTCCAAAGTACTCTATCTCTACTGTACTCCACTGTACTCTACCTCTACTCTACTCCACTGTACTCTACCTCTACTGTACTCCACTGTACTCTACCTCTAATGTACTCCACTGTACTCTACCTCTACTGTGCTCCACTGTACTCTATCTCTACTGTACTCCACTGTACTCTACCTCTAGTGTACTCCACTGTACTCTACCTCTACTGTCCTCAACTGTACTCTACCTCTACTGTACTCCACTCTACTCTACCTCTACTGTACTCCACTGTACTCTATCTCTACTGTGCTCCACTGTACTCTATCTCTTCTGTACTCCACTGTACTCTACCTCTACTGTAATCTACTGTACTCTATCTCTACTCTGCTCCACTGTACTCTATCTCTATTGTGCTCCACTGTACTCCACTGTACTCTACCTCTACTGTGCTCCACTGTACTCTATCTCTACTGTACTCCACTGTACTCTACCTCTACTGTACTCCACTGTACTCTACCTCTACTGTCCTCAACTGTACTCTACCTCTACTGTACTCCACTGTACTCTACCTCTACTGTAATCCACTGTACTCTATCTCTACTCTGCTCCACTGTACTCTATCTCTATTGTGCTCCACTGTACTCCACTGTACTCTATCTCTACTGTGCTCCACTGTACTCTATCTCTACTGTACTCCACTGTACTCTACCTCTACTGTGCTCCACTGTACTATATCTCTACTGTACTCCACTCTACTCTACCTCTACTGTACTCCGCTGTACTCTATCTCTACTGTGCTCCACTGTACTCTATCTCTACTGTACTCCACTCTACTCTACCTCTACTGTGCTCCACTGTACTCTATCTCTACTGTGCTCCACTGTACTCTATCTCTACTGTGCTCCACTGTACTCTACCTCTACTGTACTCCACTGTACTCTACCTCTACTGTACTCCACTGTACTCTACCTCTACTGTGCTCCACTGTACTCTATCTCTACTGTACTCCACTGTACTCTACCTCTACTCTACTCCACTGTACTCTACCTCTACTGTACTCCACTGTACTCTACCTCTAATGTACTCCACTGTACTCTACCTCTACTGTGCTCCACTGTACTCTATCTCTACTGTACTCCACTGTACTCTACCTCTACTGTACTCCACTGTACTCTACCTCTACTGTCCTCAACTGTACTCTACCTCTACTGTACTCCACTGTACTCTACCTCTACTGTACTCCACTGTACTCTACCTCTACTGTGCTCCACTGTACTCTATCTCTACTGTACTCCACTGTAGTCTATCTCTACTGTACTCCACTGTACTCTATCTCTACTGTACTCCACTGTACTCTACCTCTACTGTACTCCACTGTACTCTATCTCTACTGTGCTCCACTGTACTCTATCTCTATTGTGCTCCACTGTACTCCACTGTACTCTACCTCGACTGTGCTCCACTGTACTCTATCTCTACTGTACTCCACTCTACTCTACCTCTACTGTACTCCACTGTACTCTATCTCTACTGTACTCCACTCTACTCTACCTCTACTGTACTCCACTGTACTCTATCTCTACTGTGCTCCACTGTACTCTATCTCTACTGTACTCCACTGTACTCTACCTCTACTGTAATCTACTGTACTCTATCTCTACTCTGCTCCACTGTACTCTATCTCTATTGTGCTCCACTGTACTCCACTGTACTCTACCTCTACTGTGCTCCACTGTACTCTATCTCTACTGTACTCCACTGTTGTCTATCTCTACTGTACTCCAAAGTACTCTATCTCTACTGTACTCCACTGTACTCTACCTCTACTCTACTCCACTGTACTCTACCTCTACTGTGCTCCACTGTACTCTATCTCTACTGTACTCCACTGTACTCTACCTCTAGTGTACTCCACTGTACTCTACCTCTACTGTCCTCAACTGTACTCTACCTCTACTGTACTCCACTGTACACTACCTCTACTGTACTCCACTGTACTCTACCTCTACTGTGCTCCACTGTACTCTATCTCTACTGTACTCCACTGTAGTCTATCTCTACTGTACTCCACTGTACTCTATCTCTACTGTACTCCACTGTACTCTACCTCTACTGTACTCCACTGTACTCTATCTCTACTGTGCTCCACTGTACTCGATCTCTGCTGTGCTCCACTGTACTCTATCTCTATTGTGCTCCACTGTACTCCACTGTACTCTACCTCTACTGCGCTCCACTGTACTCTATCTCTACTGTACTCCACTGTACTCTACCTCTAGTGTACTCCACTGTACTCTACCTCTACTGTCCTCAACTGTACTCTACCTCTACTGTACTCCACTGTACACTACCTCTACTGTACTCCACTGTACTCTACCTCTAGTGTACTCCACTGTACTCTACCTCTACTGTCCTCAACTGTACTCTACCTCTACTGTACTCCACTGTACACTACCTCTACTGTACTCCACTGTACTCTACCTCTACTGTGCTCCACTGTACTATATCTCTACTGTACTCCACTCTACTCTACCTCTACTGTACTCCGCTGTACTCTATCTCTACTGTGCTCCACTGTACTCTATCTCTACTGTACTCCACTCTACTCTACCTCTACTGTGCTCCACTGTACTCTATCTCTACTGTGCTCCACTGTACTCTATCTCTACTGTACTCCACTGTACTCTACCTCTACTGTACTCCACTGTACTCTACCTCTATTGTACTCCACTGTACTCTACCTCTACTGTGCTCCACTGTACTCTATCTCTACTGTACTCCACTGTACTCTACCTCTACTCTACTCCACTGTACTCTACCTCTACTGTACTCCACTGTACTCTACCTCTAATGTACTCCACTGTACTCTACCTCTACTGTGCTCCACTGTACTCTATCTCTACTGTACTCCACTGTACTCTACCTCTACTGTACTCCACTGTACTCTACCTCTACTGTCCTCAACTGTACTCTACCTCTACTGTACTCCACTGTACTCTACCTCTACTGTACTCCACTGTACTCTACCTCTACTGTGCTCCACTGTACTCTATCTCTACTGTACTCCACTGTAGTCTATCTCTACTGTACTCCACTGTACTCTATCTCTACTGTACTCCACTGTACTCTACCTCTACTGTACTCCACTGTACTCTATCTCTACTGTGCTCCACTGTACTCTATCTCTATTGTGCTCCACTGTACTCCACTGTACTCTACCTCTACTGTGCTCCACTGTACTCTATCTCTACTGTACTCCACTGTACTCTACCTCTACTGTGCTCCACTGTACTCTATCTCTACTGTACTCCACTCTACTCTACCTCTACTGTACTCCACTGTACTCTATCTCTACTGTACTCCACTCTACTCTACCTCTACTGTACTCCACTGTACTCTATCTCTACTGTGCTCCACTGTACTCTATCTCTACTGTACTCCACTGTACTCTACCTCTACTGTAATCTACTATACTCTATCTCTACTCTGCTCCACTGTACTCTATCTCTATTGTGCTCCACTGTACTCCACTGTACTCTACCTCTACTGTGCTCCACTGTACTCTATCTCTACTGTACTCCACTGTTGTCTATCTCTACTGTACTCCAAAGTACTCTATCTCTACTGTACTCCACTGTACTCTACCTCTACTCTACTCCACTGTACTCTACCTCTACTGTACTCCACTGTACTCTACCTCTACTGTACTCCACTGTACTCTACCTCTACTGTACTCCACTGTACTCTACATCTACTGTGCTCCACTGTACTCTATCTCTACTGTACTCCACTGTACTCTACCTCTACTGTACTCCACTGTACTCTATCTCTACTGTGCTCCACTGTACTCTATCTCTACTGTACTCCGCTGTACTCTACCTCTACTGTGCTCCACTGTACTCTATCTCTACTGTACTCCACTCTACTCTACCTCTACTGTACTCCACTGTACTCTATCTCTACTGTACTCCACTCTACTCTATCTCTACTCTACTCCACTGTACTCTATCTCTACTGTGCTCCACTGTACTCTACCTCTACTGTACTCCACTGTACTCTACCTCTACTGTACTCCACTGTACTCTACCTCTACTGTCCTCAACTGTACTCTACCTCTACTGTACTCCACTGTACTCTATCTCTACTGTGCTCCACTGTACTCTATCTCTACTCTACTCCACTGTACTCTACCTCTACTGTGCTCCACTGTACTCTATCTCTACTGTACTCCACTGTACTCTATATCTACTGTACTCCACTGTACTCTACCTCTACTGTACTCCACTGTACTCTATCTCTACTGTGCTCCACTGTACTCTACCTCTACTGTACTCCACTGTACTCTACCTCTACTGTACTCCACTGTACTCTACCTCTACTGTGCTCCACTGTACTCTATCTCTACTGTACTCCACTGTAGTCTATCTCTACTGTACTCCACTGTACTCTATCTCTACTGTACTCCACTGTACTCTACCTCTACTGTACTCCACTGTACTCTCTCTCTACTCTGCTCCACTGTACTCTATCTCTACTGTGCTCCACTGTACTCTATCTCTACTGTACTCCACTGTACTCTATCTCTACTGTGCTCCACTGTACTCTATCTCTACTGTACTCCACTGTACTCTACCTCTACTGTGCTCCACTGTACTCTACCTCTAGTGTACTCCACTGTACTCTACCTCTACTCTGCTCCACTGTACACTATCTCTACTGTGCTCCACTGCACTCCAATGTACTCTACCTATACTGTACTCCACTGTACTCTACCTCTACTCTGCTCCACTGTACTCTATCTCTACTGTACTCCACTGTACTCTATCTCTACTGTACTCCACTGTACTCTACATCTACTGTAATCCACTGTACTCTATCTCTACTCTGCTCCACTGTACTCTATCTCTATTGTGCTCCACTGTACTCCACTGTACTCTATCTCTACTGTGCTCCACTGTACTCTATCTCTACTGTACTCCACTGTACTCTACCTCTACTGTGCTCCACTGTACTATATCTCTACTGTACTCCACTCTACTCTACCTCTACTGTACTCCGCTGTACTCTATCTCTACTGTGCTCCACTGTACTCTATCTCTACTGTACTCCACTCTACTCTACCTCTACTGTGCTCCACTGTACTCTATCTCTACTGTGCTCCACTGTACTCTATCTCTACTGTACTCCACTGTACTCTACCTCTATTGTACTCCACTGTACTCTACCTCTACTGTACTCCACTGTACTCTACCTCTACTGTGCTCCACTGTACTCTATCTCTACTGTACTCCACTGTACTCTACCTCTACTCTACTCCACTGTACTCTACCTCTACTGTACTCCACTGTACTCTACCTCTAATGTACTCCACTGTACTCTACCTCTACTGTGCTCCACTGTACTCTATCTCTACTGTACTCCACTGTACTCTACCTCTACTGTACTCCACTGTACTCTACCTCTACTGTCCTCAACTGTACTCTACCTCTACTGTACTCCACTGTACTCTACCTCTACTGTACTCCACTGTACTCTACCTCTACTGTGCTCCACTGTACTCTATCTCTACTGTACTCCACTGTAGTCTATCTCTACTGTACTCCACTGTACTCTATCTCTACTGTACTCCACTGTACTCTACCTCTACTGTACTCCACTGTACTCTATCTCTACTGTGTTCCACTGTACTCTATCTCTATTGTGCTCCACTGTACTGCACTGTACTCTACCTCTACTGTGCTCCACTGTACTCTATCTCGACTGTACTCCACTGTACTCTACCTCTACTGTGCTCCACTGTACTCTATCTCTACTGTACTCCACTCTACTCTACCTCTACTGTACTCCACTGTACTCTATCTCTACTGTACTCCACTCTACTCTACCTCTACTGTACTCCACTGTACTCTATCTCTACTGTGCTCCACTGTACTCTATCTCTACTGTACTCCACTGTACTCTACCTCTACTGTAATCTACTGTACTCTATCTCTACTCTGCTCCACTGTACTCTATCTCTATTGTGCTCCACTGTACTCCACTGTACTCTACCTCTACTGTGCTCCACTGTACTCTATCTCTACTGTACTCCACTGTTGTCTATCTCTACTGTACTCCAAAGTACTCTATCTCTACTGTACTCCACTGTACTCTACCTCTACTCTACTCCACTGTACTCTACTTCTACTGTACTCCACTGTACTCTACCTCTACTGTACTCCACTGTACTCTACCTCTACTGTACTCCACTGTACTCTACCTCTACTGTGCTCCACTGTACTCTATCTCTACTGTACTCCACTGTACTCTACCTCTACTGTACTCCACTGTACTCTATCTCTACTGAGCTAAACTGTACTCTATCTCTACTGTACTCCACTGTACTCTATCTCTACTGTGCTCCACTGTACTCTACCTCTACTGTACTCCACTGTACTCTACCTCTACTGTACTCCACTGTACTCTACCTCTACTGTCCTCAACTGTACTCTACCTCTACTGTACTCCACTGTACTCTATCTCTACTGTGCTCCACTGTACTCTATCTCTACTGTACTCCACTGTACTCTACCTCTACTGTGCTCCACTGTACTCTATCTCTACTGTACTCCACTCTACTCTACCTCTACTGTACTCCACTGTACTCTATCTCTACTGTACTCCACTCTACTCTACCTCTACTGTACTCCACTGTACTCTATCTCTACTGTGCTCCACTGTACTCTATCTCTACTGTACTCCACTGTACTCTACCTCTACTGTAATCTACTGTACTCTATCTCTACTCTGCTCCACTGTACTCTATCTCTATTGTGCTCCACTGTACTCCACTGTACTCTACCTCTATTGTGCTCCACTGTACTCTATCTCTACTGTACTCCACTGTTGTCTATCTCTACTGTACTCCACTGTACTCTACCTCTACTGTACTCCACTGTACTCTATCTCTACTGAGCTCCACTGTACTCTATCTCTACTGTACTCCACTGTACTCTATCTCTACTGTGCTCCACTGTACTCTACCTCTACTGTACTCCACTGTACTCTACCTCTACTGTACTCCACTGTACTCTACCTCTACTGTCCTCAACTGTACTCTACCTCTACTGTACTCCACTGTACTCTATCTCTACTGTGCTCCACTGTACTCTATCTCTACTGTGCTCCACTGTACTCTATCTCTACTATACTCCACTGTACTCTACCTCTACTCTACTCCACTGTACTCTACCTCTACTGTACTCCACTGTACTCTACCTCTAATGTACTCCACTGTACTCTACCTCTAATGTACTCCACTGTACTCTACCTCTACTGTGCTCCACTGTACTCTATCTCTACTGTACTCCACTGTACTCTACCTCTAGTGTACTCCACTGTACTCTACCTCTACTGTCCTCAACTGTACTCTACCTCTACTGTACTCCACTGTACACTACCTCTACTGTACTCCACTGTACTCTACCTCTACTGTGCTCCACTGTACTCTATCTCTACTGTACTCCACTGTAGTCTATCTCTACTGTACTCCACTGTACTCTATCTCTACTGTACTCCACTGTACTCTACCTCTACTGTACTCCACTGTACTCTATCTCTACTGTGCTCCACTGTACTCTATCTCTACTGTGCTCCACTGTACTCTATCTCTATTGTGCTCCACTGTACTCCACTGTACTCTACCTCTACTGCGCTCCACTGTACTCTATCTCTACTGTACTCCACTGTAGTCTATCTCTACTGTACTCCACTGTACTCTATCTCTACTGTGCTCCACTGTACTCTATCTCTATTGTGCTCCACTGTACTCTATCTCTACTGTGCTCCACTGTACTCTATCTCTATTGTGCTCCACTGTACTCCACTGTACTCTACCTCTACTGTGCTCCACTGTACTCTATCTCTACTGTACTCCACTGTAGTCTATCTCTACTGTACTCCAAAGTACTCTATCTCTACTGTACTCCACTGTACTCTACCTCTACTCTACTCCACTGTACAATACCTCTACTGTACTCCACTGTACTCTACCTCTAATGTACTCCACTGTACTCTACCTCTACTGTGCTCCACTGTACTCTATCTCTACTGTACTCCACTGTACTCTACCTCTACTGTGCTCCACTGTACACTATCTCTACTGTACTCCACTCTACTCTACCTCTACTGTACTCCACTGTACTCTATCTCTACTGTACTCCACTCTACTCTACCTCTACTGTACTCCACTGTACTCTATCTCTACTGTGCTCCACTGTACTCTATCTCTACTGTACTCCACTGTACTCTACCTCCACTGTAATCTACTGTACTCTATCTCTACTCTGCTCCACTGTACTCTATCTCTATTTTGCTCCACTGTACTCCACTGTACTCTACCTCTACTGTGCTCCACTGTATTCTATCTCTACTGTACTCCACTGTAGTCTATCTCTACTGTACTCGAAAGTACTCTATCTCTACTGTACTCCACTGTACTCTACCTCTACTCTACTCCACTGTACTCTACCTCTACTGTACTCCACTGTACTCTACCTCTAATGTACTCCACTGTACTCTACCTCTACTGTGCTCCACTGTACTCTATCTCTACTGTACTCCACTGTACTCTACCTCTACTGTACTCCACTGTACTCTACCTCTACTGTCCTCAACTGTACTCTACCTCTACTGTACTCCACTGTACTCTACCTCTACTGTACTCCACTGTACTCTACCTCTACTGTGCTCCACTGTACTCTATCTCTACTGTACTCCACTGTAGTCTATCTCTACTGTACTCCACTGTACTCTATCTCTACTGTACTCCACTGTACTCTACCTCTACTGTACTCCACTGTACTCTATCTCTACTGTGCTCCACTGTACTCTATCTCTATTGTGCTCCACTGTACTGCACTGTACTCTACCTCTACTGTGCTCCACTGTACTCTATCTCGACTGTACTCCACTGTACTCTACCTCTACTGTGCTCCACTGTACTCTATCTCTACTGTACTCCACTCTACTCTACCTCTACTGTACTCCACTGTACTCTATCTCTACTGTACTCCACTCTACTCTACCTCTACTGTACTCCACTGTACTCTATCTCTACTGTGCTCCACTGTACTCTATCTCTACTGTACTCCACTGTACTCTACCTCTACTGTAATCTACTGTACTCTATCTCTACTCTGCTCCACTGTACTCTATCTCTATTGTGCTCCACTGTACTCCACTGTACTCTACCTCTACTGTGCTCCACTGTACTCTATCTCTACTGTACTCCACTGTTGTCTATCTCTACTGTACTCCAAAGTACTCTATCTCTACTGTACTCCACTGTACTCTACCTCTACTGTACTCCACTGTACTCTACCTCTACTGTACTCCACTGTACTCTACCTCTACTGTGCTCCACTGTACTCTATCTCTACTGTACTCCACTGTACTCTACCTCTACTGTACTCCACTGTACTCTATCTCTACTGTGCTCCACTGTACTCTATCTCTACTGTACTCCACTGTACTCTATCTCTACTGTGCTCCACTGTACTCTACCTCTACTGTACTCCACTGTACTCTACCTCTACTGTACTCCACTGTACTCTACCTCTACTGTCCTCAACTGTACTCTACCTCTACTGTACTCCACTGTACTCTATCTCTACTGTGCTCCACTGTACTCTATCTCTACTGTACTCCACTGTACTCTACCTCTACTGTGCTCCACTGTACTCTATCTCTACTGTACTCCACTCTACTCTACCTCTACTGTACTCCACTGTACTCTATCTCTACTGTACTCCACTCTACTCTACCTCTACTGTACTCCACTGTACTCTATCTCTACTGTGCTCCACTGTACTCTATCTCTACTGTACTCCTGTGTACTCTACCTCTACTGTAATCTACTGTACTCTATCTCTACTCTGCTCCACTGTACTCTACCTCTATTGTGCTCCACTGTACTCCACTGTACTCTACCTCTATTGTGCTCCACTGTACTCTATCTCTACTGTACTCCACTGTTGTCTATCTCTACTGTACTCCAAAGTACTCTATCTCTACTGTACTCCACTGTACTCTACCTCTACTCTACTCCACTGTACTCTACCTCTACTGTACTCCACTGTACTCTACCTCTAATGTACTCCACTGTACTCTACCTCTACTGTGCTCCACTTTACTCTATCTCTACTGTACTCCACTGTACTCTACCTCTAGTGTACTCCACTGTACTCTACCTCTACTGTCCTCAACTGTACTCTACCTCTTCTGTACTCCACTGTACACTACCTCTACTGTACTCCACTGTACTCTACCTCTACTGTGCTCCACTGTACTCTATCTCTACTGTACTCCACTGTAGTCTATCTCTACTGTACTCCACTGTACTCTATCTCTACTGTACTCCACTGTACTCTACCTCTACTGTACTCCACTGTACTCTATCTCTACTGTGCTCCACTGTACTCTATCTCTACTGTGCTCCACTGTACTCTATCTCTATTGTGCTCCACTGTACTCCACTGTACTCTACCTCTACTGCGCTCCACTGTACTCTATCTCTACTGTACTCCACTGTAGTCTATCTCTAGTGTACTCCACTGTACTCTATCTCTACTGTGCTCCACTGTACTCTATCTCTATTGTGCTCCACTGTACTCTATCTCTACTGTGCTCCACTGTACTCTATCTCTATTGTGCTCCACTGTACTCCACTGTACTCTACCTCTACTGTGCTCCACTGTACTCTATCTCTACTGTACTCCACTGTAGTCTATCTCTACTGTACTCCAAAGTACTCTATCTCTACTGTACTCCACTGTACTCTACCTCTACTCTACTCCACTGTACAATACCTCTACTGTACTCCACTGTACTCTACCTCTAATGTACTCCACTGTACTCTACCTCTACTGTGCTCCACTGTACTCTATCTCTACTGTACTCCACTGTACTCTACCTCTACTGTGCTCCACTGTACACTATCTCTACTGTACTCCACTCTACTCTACCTCTACTGTACTCCACTGTACTCTATCTCTACTGTACTCCACTCTACTCTACCTCTACTGTACTCCACTGTACTCTATCTCTACTGTGCTCCACTGTACTCTATCTCTACTGTACTCCACTGTACTCTACCTCCACTGTAATCTACTGTACTCTATCTCTACTCTGCTCCACTGTACTCTATCTCTATTTTGCTCCACTGTACTCCACTGTACTCTACCTCTACTGTGCTCCACTTTATTCTATCTCTACTGTACTCCACTGTAGTCTATCTCTACTGTACTCGAAAGTACTCTATCTCTACTGTACTCGCCTGTACTCTACCTCTACTCTACTCCACTGTACTCTACCTCTACTGAACTCCACTGTACTCTACCTCTAATGTACTCCACTGTACTCTACCTCTACTGTGCTCCACTGTACTCTATCTCTACTGTACTCCACTGTACTCTACCTCTACTGTACTCCACTGTACTCTACCTCTACTGTCCTCAACTGTACTCTACCTCTACTGTACTCCACTGTACTCTACCTCTACTGTACTCCACTGTACTCTACCTCTACTGTGCTCCACTGTACTCTATCTCTACTGTACTCCACTGTAGTCTATCTCTACTGTACTCCACTGTACTCTATCTCTACTGTACTCCACTGTACTCTACCTCTACTGTACTCCACTGTACTCTATCTCTACTGTGCTCCACTGTACTCTATCTCTATTGTGCTCCACTGTACTGCACTGTACTCTACCTCTACTGTGCTCCACTGTACTCTATCTCGACTGTACTCCACTGTACTCTACCTCTACTGTGCTCCACTGTACTCTATCTCTACTGTACTCCACTCTACTCTACCTCTACTGTACTCCACTGTACTCTATCTCTACTGTACTCCACTCTACTCTACCTCTACTGTACTCCACTGTACTCTATCTCTACTGTGCTCCACTGTACTCTATCTCTACTCTACTCCACTGTACTCTACCTCTACTGTAATCTACTGTACTCTATCTCTACTCTGCTCCACTGTACTCTATCTCTATTGTGCTCCACTGTACTCCACTGTACTCTACCTCTACTGTGCTCCACTGTACTCTATCTCTACTGTACTCCACTGTTGTCTATCTCTACTGTACTCCAAAGTACTCTATCTCTACTGTACTCCACTGTACTCTACCTCTACTCTACTCCACTGTACTCTACTTCTACTGTACTCCACTGTACTCTACCTCTACTGTACTCCACTGTACTCTACCTCTACTGTACTCCACTGTACTCTACCTCTACTGTGCTCCACTGTACTCTATCTCTACTGTACTCCACTGTACTCTACCTCTACTGTACTCCACTGTACTCTATCTCTACTGTGCTCCACTGTACTCTATCTCTACTGTACTCCACTGTACTCTACCTCTACTGTGCTCCACTGTACTCTATCTCTACTGTACTCCACTCTACTCTACCTCTACTGTACTCCACTGTACTCTATCTCTACTGTACTCCACTCTACTCTACCTCTACTGTACTCCACTGTACTCTATCTCTACTGTGCTCCACTGTACTCTATCTCTTCTGTACTCCACTGTACTCTACCTCTACTGTAATCTACTGTACTCTATCTCTACTCTGCTCCACTGTACTCTATCTCTATTGTGCTCCACTGTACTCCACTGTACTCTACCTCTACTGTGCTCCACTGTACTCTATCTCTACTGTACTCCACTGTTATCTATCTCTACTGTGCTCCAAAGTACTCTATCTCTACTGTACTCCACTGTACTCTACCTCTACTCTACTCCACTGTACTCTACCTCTACTGTACTCCACTGTACTCTACCTCTAATGTACTCCACTGTACTCTACCTCTACTGTGCTCCACTGTACTCTATCTCTACTGTACTCCACTGTACTCTACCTCTAGTGTACTCCACTGTACTCTACCTCTACTGTCCTCAACTGTACTCTACCTCTACTGTACTCCACTGTACTCTACCTCTACTGTGCTCCACTGTACTCTATCTCTACTGTGCTCCACTGTACTCTATCTCTATTGTGCTCCACTGTACTCCACTGTACTCTACCTCTACTGCGCTCCACTCTACTCTATCTCTACTGTACTCCACTGTAGTCTATCTCTACTGTACTCCACTGTACTCTATCTCTACTGTACTCCACTGTACTCTACCTCTACTCTACTCCACTGTACTCTACCTCTACTGTGCTCCACTGTACTCTATCTCTACTGTACTCCACTGTAGTCTATCTCTACTGTACTCCACTGTACTATATCTCTACTGTACTCCACTGTACTCTACCTCTACTGTACTCCACTGTACTCTCTCTCTACTCTGCTCCACTGAACTCTATCTCTACTGTGCTCCACTGTACTCTATCTCTACTGTACTCCACTGTACTCTATCTCTACTGTGCTCCACTGTACTCTATCTCTACTGTACTCCAATGTACTCTACCTCTACTGTGCTCCACTGTACTCTATCTCTACTGTACTCCACTCTACTCTACCTCTACTGTACTCCACTGTACTCTATCTCTACTGTACTCCACTCTACTCTACCTCTACTGTACTCCACTGTACTCTACCTCTACTGTGCTCCACTGTACTCTATCTCTACTGTACTCCACTGTACTCTACCTCTACTGTGCTCCACTGTACACTATCTCTACTGTACTCCACTCTACTCTACCTCTACTGTACTCCACTGTACTCTATCTCTACTGTACTCCACTCTACTCTACCTCTACTGTACTCCACTGTACTCTATCTCTACTGTGCTCCACTGTACTCTATCTCTACTGTACTCCACTGTACTCTACCTCTACTGTAATCTACTGTACTCTATCTCTACTCTGCTCCACTGTACTCTATCTCTATTTTGCTCCACTGTACTCCACTGTACTCTACCTCTACTGTGCTCCACTGTACTCTATCTCTACTGTACTCCACTGTAGTCTATCTCTACTGTACTCGAAAGTACTCTATCTCTACTGTACTCCACTGTACTCTACCTCTACTCTACTCCACTGTACTCTACCTCTACTGTACTCCACTGTACTCTACCTCTAATGTACTCCACTGTACTCTACCTCTACTGTGCTCCACTGTACTCTATCTCTACTGTACTCCACTGTACTCTACCTCTACTGTACTCCACTGTACTCTACCTCTACTGTCCTCAACTGTACTCTACCTCTACTGTAATCCACTGTACTCTACCTCTACTGTACTCCACTGTACTCTACCTCTACTGTGCTCCACTGTACTCTATCTCTACTGTACTCCACTGTAGTCTATCTCTACTGTACTCCACTGTACTCTATCTCTACTGTACTCCACTGTACTCTACCTCTACTGTACTCCACTGTACTCTATCTCTACTGTGCTCCACTGTACTCTATCTCTACTGTACTCCACTGTACTCTACCTCTACTGTGCTCCACTGTACTATATCTCTACTGTACTCCACTCTACTCTACCTCTACTGTACTCCGCTTTACTCTATCTCTACTGTACTCCACTCTACTCTACCTCTACTGTGCTCCACTGTACTCTATCTCTACTGTGCTCCACTGTACTCTATCTCTACTGTACTCCACTGTAATCTATCTCTACTGTACTCCACTGTACTCTACCTCTACTGTACTCCACTGTACTCTACCTCTACTGTACTCCACTGTACTCTACCTCTACTGTGCTCCACTGTACTCTATCTCTACTGTACTCCACTGTACTCTACCTCTACTGTACTCCACTGTGCTCTATCTCTACTGTGCTCCACTGTACTCTATCTCTACTGTACTCCACTGTACTCTACCTCTACTGTGCTCCACTGTACTCTATCTCTACTGTACTCCACTCTACTCTACCTCTACTGTACTCCACTGTACTCTATCTCTACTGTACTCCACTTTACTCTACCTCTACTGTACTCCACTTTACTCTATCTCTACTCTGCTCCACTGTACTCTATCTCTACTGTACTCCACTGTACTCTACCTCTACTGTGCTCCACTGTACACTATCTCTACTGTACTCCACTCTACTCTACCTCTACTGTACTCCACTGTACTCTATCTCTACTGTACTCCACTGTACTCTATCTCTACTCTACTCCACTGTACTCTACCTCTACTGTAATCTACTGTACTCTATCTCTACTCTGCTCCACTGTACTCTATCTCTATTGTGCTCCACTGTACTCCACTGTACTCTACCTCTACTGTGCTCCACTGTACTCTATCTCTACTGTACTCCACTGTAGTCTATCTCTAATGTACTCCACTCTACTCTACCTCTACTGTACTCCACTGTACTCTATCTCTACTGTACTCCACTCTACTCTACCTCTACTGCACTCCACTGTACTCTATCTCTACTGTGCTCCACTGTACTCTATCTCTACTGTACTCCACTGTACTCTACCTCTACTGTAATCTACTGTACTCTATCTCTACTCTGCTCCACTGTACTCTATCTCTATTGTGCTCCACTGTACTCCACTGTACTCTACCTCTACTGTGCTCCACTGTACTCTATCTCTACTGTACTCCACTGTTGTCTATCTCTACTGTACTCCAAAGTACTCTATCTCTACTGTACTCCACTGTACTCTACCTCTACTCTACTCCACTGTACTCTTCCTCTACTGTACTCCACTGTACTCTACCTCTAATGTACTCCACTGTACTCTACCTCTACTGTGCTCCACTGTACTCTATCTCTACTGTACTCCACTGTACTCTACCTCTACTGTCCTCAACTGTACTCTACCTCTACTGTACTCCACTGTACTCTATCTCTACTGTGCTCCACTGTACTCTATCTCTACTGTACTCCACTGTACTCTACCTCTACTGTGCTCCACTGTACTCTATCTCTACTGTACTCCACTGTACTCTATCTCTACTGTACTCCACTGTACTCTACATCTACTGTACTCCACTGTACTCTACCTCTACTGTGCTCCACTGTACTCTATCTCTACTGTACTCCACTGTAGTCTATCTCTACTGTACTCCACTGTACTCTATCTCTACTGTACTCCACTGTACTCTACCTCTACTGTACTCCACTGTACTCTCTCTCTACTCTGCTCCACTGTACTCTATCTCTACTGTGCTCCACTGTACTCTATCTCTACTGTACTCCACTGTACTCTATCTCTACTGTGATCCACTGTACTCTATCTCTACTGTACTCCAATGTACTCTACCTCTACTGTGCTCCACTGTACTCTATCTCTACTGTACTCCACTCTACTCTACCTCTACTGTACTCCACTGTACTCTATCTCTACTGTACTCCACTCTACTCTACCTCTACTGTACTCCACTGTACTCTATCTCTACTGTGCTCCACTGTACTCTATCTCTACTGTACTCTACTCTACCTCTACCTCTACTGTGCTCCACTGTACACTATCTCTACTGTACTCCACTCTACTCTACCTCTACTGTACTCCACTGTACTCTATCTCTACTGTACTCCACTCTACTCTACCTCTACTGTACTCCACTGTACTCTATCTCTACTGTGCTCCACTGTACTCTATCTCTACTGTACTCCACTGTACTCTACCTCTACTGTAATCTACTGTACTCTACCTCTACTGTGCTCCACTGTACTCTATCTCTACTGTACTCCACTGTAGTCTATCTCTACTGTACTCCAAAGTACTCTATCTCTACTGTACTCCACTGTACTCTACCTCTACTCTACTCCACTGTACAATACCTCTACTGTACTCCACTGTACTCTACCTCTAATGTACTCCACTGTACTCTACCTCTACTGTGCTCCACTGTACTCTATCTCTACTGTACTCCACTGTACTCTACCTCTACTGTGCTCCACTGTACACTATCTCTACTGTACTCCACTCTACTCTACCTCTACTGTACTCCAATGTACTCTATCTCTACTGTACTCCACTCTACTCTACCTCTACTGTACTCCACTGTACTCTATCTCTACTGTGCTCCACTGTACTCTATCTCTACTGTACTCCACTGTACTCTACCTCCACTGTAATCTACTGTACTCTATCTCTACTCTGCTCCACAGTACTCTATCTCTATTTTGCTCCACTGTACTCCACTGTACTCTACCTCTACTGTGCTCCACTGTATTCTATCTCTACTGTACTCCACTGTAGTCTATCTCTACTGTACTCGAAAGTACTCTATCTCTACTGTACTCCACTGTACTCTACCTCTACTCTACTCCACTGTACTCTACCTCTACTGTACTCCACTGTACTCTACCTCTAATGTACTCCACTGTACTCTACCTCTACTGTGCTCCACTGTACTCTATCTCTACTGTACTCCACTGTACTCTACCTCTACTGTACTCCACTGTACTCTACCTCTACTGTCCTCAACTGTACTCTACCTCTACTGTACTCCACTGTACTCTACCTCTACTGTACTCCACTGTACTCTACCTCTACTGTGCTCCACTGTACTCTATCTCTACTGTACTCCACTGTAGTCTATCTCTACTGTACTCCACTGTACTCTATCTCTACTGTACTCCACTGTACTCTACCTCTACTGTACTCCACTGTACTCTATCTCTACTGTGCTCCACTGTACTCTATCTCTATTGTGCTCCACTGTACTGCACTGTACTCTACCTCTACTGTGCTCCACTGTACTCTATCTCGACTGTACTCCACTGTACTCTACCTCTACTGTGCTCCACTGTACTCTATCTCTACTGTACTCCACTCTACTCTACCTCTACTGTACTCCACTGTACTCTATCTCTACTGTACTCCACTCTAATCTACCTCTACTGTACTCCACTGTACTCTATCTCTACTGTGCTCCACTGTACTCTATCTCTACTGTACTCCACTGTACTCTACCTCTACTGTAATCTACTGTACTCTATCTCTACTCTGCTCCACTGTACTCTATCTCTATTGTGCTCCACTGTACTCCACTGTACTCTACCTCTACTGTGCTCCACTGTACTCTATCTCTACTGTACTCCACTGTTGTCTATCTCTACTGTACTCCAAAGTACTCTATCTCTACTGTACTCCACTGTACTCTACCTCTACTGTACTCCACTGTACTCTACCTCTACTGTACTCCACTGTACTCTACCTCTACTGTGCTCCACTGTACTCTATCTCTACTGTACTCCACTGTACTCTACCTCTACTGTACTCCACTGTACTCTATCTCTACTGTGCTCCACTGTACTCTATCTCTACTGTACTCCACTGTACTCTATCTCTACTGTGCTCCACTGTACTCTACCTCTACTGTACTCCACTGTACTCTACCTCTACTGTACTCCACTGTACTCTACCTCTACTGTCCTCAACTGTACTCTACCTCTACTGTACTCCACTGTACTCTATCTCTACTGTGCTCCACTGTACTCTATCTCTACTGTACTCCACTGTACTCTACCTCTACTGTGCTCCACTGTACTCTATCTCTACTGTACTCCACTCTACTCTACCTCTACTGTACTCCACTGTACTCTATCTCTACTGTACTCCACTCTACTCTACCTCTACTGTACTCCACTGTACTCTATCTCTACTGTGCTCCACTGTACTCTATCTCTACTGTACTCCACTGTACTCTACCTCTACTGTAATCTACTGTACTCTATCTCTACTCTGCTCCACTGTACTCTACCTCTATTGTGCTCCACTGTACTCCACTGTACTCTACCTCTATTGTGCTCCACTGTACTCTATCTCTACTGTACTCCACTGTTGTCTATCTCTACTGTACTCCAAAGTACTCTATCTCTACTGTACTCCACTGTACTCTACCTCTACTCTACTCCACTGTACTCTACCTCTACTGTACTCCACTGTACTCTACCTCTAATGTACTCCACTGTACTCTACCTCTACTGTGCTCCACTGTACTCTATCTCTACTGTACTCCACTGTACTCTACCTCTAGTGTACTCCACTGTACTCTACCTCTACTGTCCTCAACTGTACTCTACCTCTTCTGTACTCCACTGTACACTACCTCTACTGTACTCCACTGTACTCTACCTCTACTGTGCTCCACTGTACTCTATCTCTACTGTACTCCACTGTAGTCTATCTCTACTGTACTCCACTGTACTCTATCTCTACTGTACTCCACTGTACTCTACCTCTACTGTACTCCACTGTACTCTATCTCTACTGTGCTCCACTGTACTCTATCTCTACTGTGCTCCACTGTACTCTATCTCTATTGTGCTCCACTGTACTCCACTGTACTCTACCTCTACTGCGCTCCACTGTACTCTATCTCTACTGTACTCCACTGTAGTCTATCTCTAGTGTACTCCACTGTACTCTATCTCTACTGTGCTCCACTGTACTCTATCTCTATTGTGCTCCACTGTACTCTATCTCTACTGTGCTCCACTGTACTCTATCTCTATTGTGCTCCACTGTACTCCACTGTACTCTACCTCTACTGTGCTCCACTGTACTCTATCTCTACTGTACTCCACTGTAGTCTATCTCTACTGTACTCCAAAGTACTCTATCTCTACTGTACTCCACTGTACTCTACCTCTACTCTACTCCACTGTACAATACCTCTACTGTACTCCACTGTACTCTACCTCTAATGTACTCCACTGTACTCTACCTCTACTGTGCTCCACTGTACTCTATCTCTACTGTACTCCACTGTACTCTACCTCTACTGTGCTCCACTGTACACTATCTCTACTGTACTCCACTCTACTCTACCTCTACTGTACTCCACTGTACTCTATCTCTACTGTACTCCACTCTACTCTACCTCTACTGTACTCCACTGTACTCTATCTCTACTGTGCTCCACTGTACTCTATCTCTACTGTACTCCACTGTACTCTACCTCCACTGTAATCTACTGTACTCTATCTCTACTCTGCTCCACTGTACTCTATCTCTATTTTGCTCCACTGTACTCCACTGTACTCTACCTCTACTGTGCTCCACTGTATTCTATCTCTACTGTACTCCACTGTAGTCTATCTCTACTGTACTCGAAAGTACTCTATCTCTACTGTACTCGCCTGTACTCTACCTCTACTCTACTCCACTGTACTCTACCTCTACTGTACTCCACTGTACTCTACCTCTAATGTACTCCACTGTACTCTACCTCTACTGTGCTCCACTGTACTCTATCTCTACTGTACTCCACTGTACTCTACCTCTACTGTACTCCACTGTACTCTACCTCTACTGTCCTCAACTGTACTCTACCTCTACTGTACTCCACTGTACTCTACCTCTACTGTACTCCACTGTACTCTACCTCTACTGTGCTCCACTGTACTCTATCTCTACTGTACTCCACTGTAGTCTATCTCTACTGTACTCCACTGTACTCTATCTCTACTGTACTCCACTGTACTCTACCTCTACTGTACTCCACTGTACTCTATCTCTACTGTGCTCCACTGTACTCTATCTCTATTGTGCTCCACTGTACTGCACTGTACTCTACCTCTACTGTGCTCCACTGTACTCTATCTCGACTGTACTCCACTGTACTCTACCTCTACTGTGCTCCACTGTACTCTATCTCTACTGTACTCCACTCTACTCTACCTCTACTGTACTCCACTGTACTCTATCTCTACTGTACTCCACTCTACTCTACCTCTACTGTACTCCACTGTACTCTATCTCTACTGTGCTCCACTGTACTCTATCTCTACTCTACTCCACTGTACTCTACCTCTACTGTAATCTACTGTACTCTATCTCTACTCTGCTCCACTGTACTCTATCTCTATTGTGCTCCACTGTACTCCACTGTACTCTACCTCTACTGTGCTCCACTGTACTCTATCTCTACTGTACTCCACTGTTGTCTATCTCTACTGTACTCCAAAGTACTCTATCTCTACTGTACTCCACTGTACTCTACCTCTACTCTACTCCACTGTACTCTACTTCTACTGTACTCCACTGTACTCTACCTCTACTGTACTCCACTGTACTCTACCTCTACTGTACTCCACTGTACTCTACCTCTACTGTGCTCCACTGTACTCTATCTCTACTGTACTCCACTGTACTCTACCTCTACTGTACTCCACTGTACTCTATCTCTACTGTGCTCCACTGTACTCTATCTCTACTGTACTCCACTGTACTCTACCTCTACTGTGCTCCACTGTACTCTATCTCTACTGTACTCCACTCTACTCTACCTCTACTGTACTCCACTGTACTCTATCTCTACTGTACTCCACTCTACTCTACCTCTACTGTACTCCACTGTACTCTATCTCTACTGTGCTCCACTGTACTCTATCTCTTCTGTACTCCACTGTACTCTACCTCTACTGTAATCTACTGTACTCTATCTCTACTCTGCTCCACTGTACTCTATCTCTATTGTGCTCCACTGTACTCCACTGTACTCTACCTCTACTGTGCTCCACTGTACTCTATCTCTACTGTACTCCACTGTTATCTATCTCTACTGTGCTCCAAAGTACTCTATCTCTACTGTACTCCACTGTACTCTACCTCTACTCTACTCCACTGTACTCTACCTCTACTGTACTCCACTGTACTCTACCTCTAATGTACTCCACTGTACTCTACCTCTACTGTGCTCCACTGTACTCTATCTCTACTGTACTCCACTGTACTCTACCTCTAGTGTACTCCACTGTACTCTACCTCTACTGTCCTCAACTGTACTCTACCTCTACTGTACTCCACTGTACTCTACCTCTACTGTGCTCCACTGTACTCTATCTCTACTGTGCTCCACTGTACTCTATCTCTATTGTGCTCCACTGTACTCCACTGTACTCTACCTCTACTGCGCTCCACTCTACTCTATCTCTACTGTACTCCACTGTAGTCTATCTCTACTGTACTCCACTGTACTCTATCTCTACTGTACTCCACTGTACTCTACCTCTACTCTACTCCACTGTACTCTACCTCTACTGTGCTCCACTGTACTCTATCTCTACTGTACTCCACTGTAGTCTATCTCTACTGTACTCCACTGTACTATATCTCTACTGTACTCCACTGTACTCTACCTCTACTGTACTCCACTGTACTCTCTCTCTACTCTGCTCCACTGAACTCTATCTCTACTGTGCTCCACTGTACTCTATCTCTACTGTACTCCACTGTACTCTATCTCTACTGTGCTCCACTGTACTCTATCTCTACTGTACTCCAATGTACTCTACCTCTACTGTGCTCCACTGTACTCTATCTCTACTGTACTCCACTCTACTCTACCTCTACTGTACTCCACTGTACTCTATCTCTACTGTACTCCACTCTACTCTACCTCTACTGTACTCCACTGTACTCTACCTCTACTGTGCTCCACTGTACTCTATCTCTACTGTACTCCACTGTACTCTACCTCTACTGTGCTCCACTGTACACTATCTCTACTGTACTCCACTCTACTCTACCTCTACTGTACTCCACTGTACTCTATCTCTACTGTACTCCACTCTACTCTACCTCTACTGTACTCCACTGTACTCTATCTCTACTGTGCTCCACTGTACTCTATCTCTACTGTACTCCACTGTACTCTACCTCTACTGTAATCTACTGTACTCTATCTCTACTCTGCTCCACTGTACTCTATCTCTATTTTGCTCCACTGTACTCCACTGTACTCTACCTCTACTGTGCTCCACTGTACTCTATCTCTACTGTACTCCACTGTAGTCTATCTCTACTGTACTCGAAAGTACTCTATCTCTACTGTACTCCACTGTACTCTACCTCTACTCTACTCCACTGTACTCTACCTCTACTGTACTCCACTGTACTCTACCTCTAATGTACTCCACTGTACTCTACCTCTACTGTGCTCCACTGTACTCTATCTCTACTGTACTCCACTGTACTCTACCTCTACTGTACTCCACTGTACTCTACCTCTACTGTCCTCAACTGTACTCTACCTCTACTGTAATCCACTGTACTCTACCTCTACTGTACTCCACTGTACTCTACCTCTACTGTGCTCCACTGAACTCTATCTCTACTGTACTCCACTGTAGTCTATCTCTACTGTACTCCACTGTACTCTATCTCTACTGTACTCCACTGTACTCTACCTCTACTGTACTCCACTGTACTCTATCTCTACTGTGCTCCACTGTACTCTATCTCTACTGTACTCCACTGTACTCTACCTCTACTGTGCTCCACTGTACTATATCTCTACTGTACTCCACTCTACTCTACCTCTACTGTACTCCGCTGTACTCTATCTCTACTGTACTCCACTCTACTCTACCTCTACTGTGCTCCACTGTACTCTATCTCTACTGTGCTCCACTGTACTCTATCTCTACTGTACTCCACTGTAATCTATCTCTACTGTACTCCACTGTACTCTACCTCTACTGTACTCCACTGTACTCTACCTCTACTGTACTCCACTGTACTCTACCTCTACTGTGCTCCACTGTACTCTATCTCTACTGTACTCCACTGTACTCTACCTCTACTGTACTCCACTGTGCTCTATCTCTACTGTGCTCCACTGTACTCTATCTCTACTGTACTCCACTGTACTCTACCTCTACTGTGCTCCACTGTACTCTATCTCTACTGTACTCCACTCTACTCTACCTCTACTGTACTCCACTGTACTCTATCTCTACTGTACTCCACTTTACTCTACCTCTACTGTACTCCACTTTACTCTATCTCTACTCTGCTCCACTGTACTCTATCTCTACTGTACTCCACTGTACTCTACCTCTACTGTGCTCCACTGTACACTATCTCTACTGTACTCCACTCTACTCTACCTCTACTGTACTCCACTGTACTCTATCTCTACTGTACTCCACTGTACTCTATCTCTACTCTACTCCACTGTACTCTACCTCTACTGTAATCTACTGTACTCTATCTCTACTCTGCTCCACTGTACTCTATCTCTATTGTGCTCCACTGTACTCCACTGTACTCTACCTCTACTGTGCTCCACTGTACTCTATCTCTACTGTACTCCACTGTAGTCTATCTCTAATGTACTCCACTCTACTCTACCTCTACTGTACTCCACTGTACTCTATCTCTACTGTACTCCACTCTACTCTACCTCTACTGCACTCCACTGTACTCTATCTCTACTGTGCTCCACTGTACTCTATCTCTACTGTACTCCACTGTACTCTACCTCTACTGTAATCTACTGTACTCTATCTCTACTCTGCTCCACTGTACTCTATCTCTATTGTGCTCCACTGTACTCCACTGTACTCTACCTCTACTGTGCTCCACTGTACTCTATCTCTACTGTACTCCACTGTTGTCTATCTCTACTGTACTCCAAAGTACTCTATCTCTACTGTACTCCACTGTACTCTACCTCTACTCTACTCCACTGTACTCTTCCTCTACTGTACTCCACTGTACTCTACCTCTAATGTACTCCACTGTACTCTACCTCTACTGTGCTCCACTGTACTCTATCTCTACTGTACTCCACTGTACTCTACCTCTACTGTCCTCAACTGTACTCTACCTCTACTGTACTCCACTGTACTCTATCTCTACTGTGCTCCACTGTACTCTATCTCTACTGTACTCCACTGTACTCTACCTCTACTGTGCTCCACTGTACTCTATCTCTACTGTACTCCACTGTACTCTATCTCTACTGTACTCCACTGTACTCTACATCTACTGTACTCCACTGTACTCTACCTCTACTGTGCTCCACTGTACTCTATCTCTACTGTACTCCACTGTAGTCTATCTCTACTGTACTCCACTGTACTCTATCTCTACTGTACTCCACTGTACTCTACCTCTACTGTACTCCACTGTACTCTCTCTCTACTCTGCTCCACTGTACTCTATCTCTACTGTGCTCCACTGTACTCTATCTCTACTGTACTCCACTGTACTCTATCTCTACTGTGATCCACTGTACTCTATCTCTACTGTACTCCAATGTACTCTACCTCTACTGTGCTCCACTGTACTCTATCTCTACTGTACTCCACTCTACTCTACCTCTACTGTACTCCACTGTACTCTATCTCTACTGTACTCCACTCTACTCTACCTCTACTGTACTCCACTGTACTCTATCTCTACTGTGCTCCACTGTACTCTATCTCTACTGTACTCTACTCTACCTCTACCTCTACTGTGCTCCACTGTACACTATCTCTACTGTACTCCACTCTACTCTACCTCTACTGTACTCCACTGTACTCTATCTCTACTGTACTCCACTCTACTCTACCTCTACTGTACTCCACTGTACTCTATCTCTACTGTGCTCCACTGTACTCTATCTCTACTGTACTCCACTGTACTCTACCTCTACTGTAATCTACTGTACTCTATCTCTACTCTGCTCCACTGTACTCTATCTCTATTGTGCTCCACTGTACTCCACTGTACCTTACCTCTACTGTGCTCCACTGTACTCTATCTCTACTGTACTCCACTGTAGTCTATCTCTACTGTACTCCAAAGTACTCTATCTCTACTGTACTCCACTGTACTCTACCTCTACTCTACTCCACTGTACTCTACCTCTACTGTACTCCACTGTACTCTACCTCTACTGTACTCCACTGTACTCTACCTCTACTGTGCTCCACTGTACTCTATCTCTACTGTACTCCACTGTACTCTACCTCTACTGTACTCCACTGTACTCTACCTCTACTGTCCTCAACTGTACTCTACCTCTACTGTACTCCACTGTACTCTACCTCTACTGTACTCCACTGTACTCTACCTCTACTGTGCTCCACTGTACTCTATCTCTACTGTACTCCACTGTAGTCTATCTCTACTGTACTCCACTGTACTCTATCTCTACTGTACTCCACTGTACTCTACCTCTACTGTACTCCACTGTACTCTATCTCTACTGTGCTCCACTGTACTCTATCTCTATTGTGCTCCACTGTACTCCACTGTACTCTACCTCTACTGTGCTCCACTGTACTCTATCTCTACTGTACTCCACTCTACTCTACCTCTACTGTACTCCACTGTACTCTATCTCTACTGTACTCCACTCTACTCTACCTCTACTGTACTCCACTGTACTCTATCTCTACTGTGCTCCACTGTACTCTATCTCTACTGTACTCCACTGTACTCTACCTCTACTGTAATCTACTGTACTCTATCTCTACTCTGCTCCACTGTACTCTATCTCTATTGTGCTCCACTGTACTCTACCTCTACTGTGCTCCACTGTACTCTATCTTTACTGTACTCCACTGTTGTCTATCTCTACTGTACTCCAAAGTACTCTATCTCTACTGTACTCCACTGTACTCTACCTCTACTCTACTCCACTGTACTCTACCTCTACTGTACTCCACTGTACTCTACGTCTACTGTACTCCACTGTACTCTACCTCTACTGTACTCCACTGTAGTCTACCTCTACTGTGCTCCACTGTACTCTATCTCTACTGTACTCCACTGTACTCTACCTCTACTGTACTCCACTGTACTCTATCTCTACTGTGCTCCACTGTACTCTATCTCTACTGTACTCCACTGTACTCTACCTCTACTGTGCTCCACTGTACTCTATCTCTACTGTACTCCACTCTACTCTACCTCTACTGTACTCCACTGTACTCTATCTCTACTGTACTCCACTCTACTCTACCTCTACTGTACTCCACTGTACTCTATCTCTACTGTGCTCCACTGTACTCTATCTCTTCTGTACTCCACTGTACTCTACCTCTACTGTAATCTACTGTACTCTATCTCTACTCTGCTCCACTGTACTCTATCTCTATTGTGCTCCACTGTACTCCACTGTACTCTACCTCTACTGTGCTCCACTGTACTCTATCTCTACTGTACTCCACTGTTGTCTATCTCTACTGTGCTCCAAAGTACTCTATCTCTACTGTACTCCACTGTACTCTACCTCTACTCTACTCCACTGTACTCTACCTCTACTGTACTCCACTGTACTCTACCTCTAATGTACTCCACTGTACTCTACCTCTACTGTGCTCCACTGTACTCTATCTCTACTGTACTCCACTGTACTCTACCTCTAGTGTACTCCACTGTACTCTACCTGTACTGTCCTCAACTGTACTCTACCTCTACTGTACTCCACTTGACTCTACCTCTACTGTGCTCCACTGTACTCTATCTCTACTGTGCTCCACTGTACTCTATCTCTATTGTGCTCCACTGTACTCCACTGTACTCTACCTCTACTGTGCTCCACTGTACTCTATCTCTACTGTACTCCACTGTAGTCTATCTCTACTGTACTCCAAAGTACTCTATCTCTACTGTACTCCACTGTACTCTACCTCTACTCTACTCCACTGTACTCTACCTCTACTGTACTCCACTGTACTCTACCTCTAATGTACTCCACTGTACTCTACCTCTACTGTGCTCCACTGTACTCTATCTCTACTGTACTCCACTGTACTCTACCTCTACTGTACTCCACTGTACTCTACCTCTACTGTCCTCAACTGTACTCTACCTCTACTGTACTCCACTGTACTCTACCTCTACTGTACTCCACTGTACTCTACCTCTACTGTGCTCCACTGTACTCTATCTCTACTGTACTCCACTGTACTCTACCTCTACTGTACTCCACTGTACTCTACCTCTACTGTGCTCCACTGTACTCTATCTCTACTGTACTCCACTGTAGTCTATCTCTACTGTACTCCACTGTACTCTATCTCTACTGTACTCCACTGTACTCTACCTCTACTGTACTCCACTGTACTCTCTCTCTACTCTGCTCCACTGTACTCTATCTCTACTGTGCTCCACTGTACTCTATCTCTACTGTACTCCACTGTACTCTATCTCTACTGTGATCCACTGTACTCTATCTCTACTGTACTCCAATGTACTCTACCTCTACTCTGCTCCACTGTACTCTATCTCTAATGTACTCCACTCTACTCTACCTCTACTGTACTCCACTGTACTCTATCTCTACTGTACTCCACTCTACTCTACTCTACCTCTACTGTACTCCGCTGTACTCTATCTCTACTGTGCTCCACTGTACTCTATCTCTTTACTGTACTCCACTCTACTCTACCTATACTGTGCTCCACTGTACTCTTTCTCTACTGTGCTCCACTGTACTCTATCTCTACTGTACTCCACTGTACTCTACCTCTACTGTACTCCACTGTACTCTACCTCTACTGTACTCCACTGTACTCTACCTCTAGTGTGCTCCACTGTACTATATCTCTACTGTACTCCACTCTACTCTACCTCTACTGTACTCCACTGTACTCTATCTCTACTGTGCTCCACTGTACTCTATCTCTACTGTACTCCACTGTACTCTACCTCTACTGTGCTCCACTGTACTCTATCTCTACTGTACTCCACTGTACTCTATATCTACTGTACTCCACTGTACTCTACCTCTACTGTACTCCACTGTACTCTATCTCTACTGTGCTCCACTGTACTCTACCTCTACTGTACTCCACTGTACTCTACCTCTACTGTACTCCACTGTACTCTACCTCTACTGTGCTCCACTGTACTCTATCTCTACTGTACTCCACTGTACTCTACCTCTACTGTACTCCACTGTACTCTACCTCTACTGTCCTCAACTGTACTCTACCTCTACTGTACTCCACTGTACTCTACCTCTACTGTACTCCACTGTACTCTACCTCTACTGTGCTCCACTGTACTCTATCTCTACTGTACTCCACTGTAGTCTATCTCTACTGTACTCCACTGTACTCTATCTCTACTGTACTCCACTGTACTCTACCTCTACTGTACTCCACTGTACTCTATCTCTACTGTGCTCCACTGTACTCTATCTCTATTGTGCTCCACTGTACTCCACTGTACTCTACCTCTACTGTGCTCCACTGTACTCTATCTCTACTGTACTCCACTCTACTCTACCTCTACTGTACTCCACTGTACTCTATCTCTACTGTACTCCACTCTACTCTACCTCTACTGTACTCCACTGTACTCTATCTCTACTGTGCTCCACTGTACTCTATCTCTACTGTACTCCACTGTACTCTACCTCTACTGTAATCTACTGTACTCTATCTCTACTCTGCTCCACTGTACTCTATCTCTATTGTGCTCCACTGTACTCTACCTCTACTGTGCTCCACTGTACTCTATCTTTACTGTACTCCACTGTTGTCTATCTCTACTGTACTCCAAAGTACTCTATCTCTACTGTACTCCACTGTACTCTACCTCTACTCTACTCCACTGTACTCTACCTCTACTGTACTCCACTGTACTCTACGTCTACTGTACTCCACTGTACTCTACCTCTACTGTACTCCACTGTAGTCTACCTCTACTGTGCTCCACTGTACTCTATCTCTACTGTACTCCACTGTACTCTACCTCTACTGTACTCCACTGTACTCTATCTCTACTGTGCTCCACTGTACTCTATCTCTACTGTACTCCACTGTACTCTACCTCTACTGTGCTCCACTGTACTCTATCTCTACTGTACTCCACTCTACTCTACCTCTACTGTACTCCACTGTACTCTATCTCTACTGTACTCCACTCTACTCTACCTCTACTGTACTCCACTGTACTCTATCTCTACTGTGCTCCACTGTACTCTATCTCTTCTGTACTCCACTGTACTCTACCTCTACTGTAATCTACTGTACTCTATCTCTACTCTGCTCCACTGTACTCTATCTCTATTGTGCTCCACTGTACTCCACTGTACTCTACCTCTACTGTGCTCCACTGTACTCTATCTCTACTGTACTCCACTGTTGTCTATCTCTACTGTGCTCCAAAGTACTCTATCTCTACTGTACTCCACTGTACTCTACCTCTACTCTACTCCACTGTACTCTACCTCTACTGTACTCCACTGTACTCTACCTCTAATGTACTCCACTGTACTCTACCTCTACTGTGCTCCACTGTACTCTATCTCTACTGTACTCCACTGTACTCTACCTCTAGTGTACTCCACTGTACTCTACCTCTACTGTCCTCAACTGTACTCTACCTCTACTGTACTCCACTGTACTCTACCTCTACTGTGCTCCACTGTACTCTATCTCTACTGTGCTCCACTGTACTCTATCTCTATTGTGCTCCACTGTACTCCACTGTACTCTACCTCTACTGTGCTCCACTGTACTCTATCTCTACTGTACTCCACTGTAGTCTATCTCTACTGTACTCCAAAGTACTCTATCTCTACTGTACTCCACTGTACTCTACCTCTACTCTACTCCACTGTACTCTACCTCTACTGTACTCCACTGTACTCTACCTCTAATGTACTCCACTGTACTCTACCTCTACTGTGCTCCACTGTACTCTATCTCTACTGTACTCCACTGTACTCTACCTCTACTGTACTCCACTGTACTCTACCTCTACTGTCCTCAACTGTACTCTACCTCTACTGTACTCCACTGTACTCTACCTCTACTGTACTCCACTGTACTCTACCTCTACTGTGCTCCACTGTACTCTATCTCTACTGTACTCCACTGTACTCTACCTCTACTGTACTCCACTGTACTCTACCTCTACTGTGCTCCACTGTACTCTATCTCTACTGTACTCCACTGTAGTCTATCTCTACTGTACTCCACTGTACTCTATCTCTACTGTACTCCACTGTACTCTACCTCTACTGTACTCCACTGTACTCTCTCTCTACTCTGCTCCACTGTACTCTATCTCTACTGTGCTCCACTGTACTCTATCTCTACTGTACTCCACTGTACTCTATCTCTACTGTGATCCACTGTACTCTATCTCTACTGTACTCCAATGTACTCTACCTCTACTCTGCTCCACTGTACTCTATCTCTAATGTACTCCACTCTACTCTACCTCTACTGTACTCCACTGTACTCTATCTCTACTGTACTCCACTCTACTCTACTCTACCTCTACTGTACTCCGCTGTACTCTATCTCTACTGTGCTCCACTGTACTCTATCTCTTTACTGTACTCCACTCTACTCTACCTATACTGTGCTCCACTGTACTCTATCTCTACTGTGCTCCACTGTACTCTATCTCTACTGTACTCCACTGTACTCTACCTCTACTGTACTCCACTGTACTCTACCTCTACTGTACTCCACTGTACTCTACCTCTAGTGTGCTCCACTGTACTATATCTCTACTGTACTCCACTCTACTCTACCTCTACTGTACTCCACTGTACTCTATCTCTACTGTGCTCCACTGTACTCTATCTCTACTGTACTCCACTGTACTCTACCTCTACTGTGCTCCACTGTACTCTATCTCTACTGTACTCCACTGTACTCTATATCTACTGTACTCCACTGTACTCTACCTCTACTGTACTCCACTGTACTCTATCTCTACTGTGCTCCACTGTACTCTACCTCTACTGTACTCCACTGTACTCTACCTCTACTGTACTCCACTGTACTCTACCTCTACTGTGCTCCACTGTACTCTATCTCTACTGTACTCCACTGTAGTCTATCTCTACTGTACTCCACTGTACTCTATCTCTACTGTACTCCACTGTACTCTAGTCAAGTCAAGTCAAGTCAAGGTTTATTTATATAGCACAAGTTTAACACAACCGTAGTTGATCCAAAGTGCTTTACAGTATAAAAAATAAAATAGAAGAATAAAAAAAGAAAAGAAAAAGTAGTAGACAAAAGGCAAAAAATAGATAAAATGAAGGATCAAACCATTCAATTTATACAAACAGCACATACAGTACATAACGTAGAACACCAAATTATTTAAAATTTACTCAAATGCGAGAGAGTAAAAATGGGTCTTTAAGCTGGATTTAAAAGCAACCAGAGAAGGAGAGGTCCTAATAGTTAAAGGTAAATTGTTCCAGAGCTTTGGGGCAACTACAGAGAAAGCTCGGTCACCTTTTGATTTACACTGAGAGCGTGGGACAGATAAGAGTGACTGATCACAAGATCTTAGTGACCTAGAGGCTGTGTATGGCCTAATAAGATCACAAATATAATCTGGTGCCGAACTATGTAGGGCCTTGTATGCAAAAATAAGGATCTTAAAATCGACTCTAAATTTTATTGGTAGCCAATGCAATGAGGCGAGAACAGGGGAGATGTGATCCCTTTTCTTAGTTCCTGTCAACAATCTGGCTGCTGAATTTTGAACCATTTGTAACCGAGACAGTGTAGTTTGAGGTAGGCCAATGTACAGAGAATTGCAGTAGTCCAATCGAGAGGAAATTAGCGCATGAATCACAATTTCAAGGTCTTTACTAGATAGAAAGTTTTTCACTTTTGCTATAGATCGTAGTTGAAAAAAGCTACTCTTTACAACTGCATTTACGTGCTTATCAAATTGGAGAAGAGGGTCAAAATAGACTCCAAGATTTTTTGCATGATTGTGTAAGTTATTACTTAAAGGACCTAACTGTGTTTTAATGGAGTTGTTGGTAGCAGCAGGACCCAGTAAAAGCACTTCGGTTTTATTTTCATTCAGTTGCAGTGAGTTATTTGTCATCCAGGTCTTGACTTCTTTAAGGCATGTAAAGAGGTTGTCTAATGAAAAGTCATTTCCTGATTTGATTGGGAGATATAATTGGAGGTCGTCGGCGTAACAGTGATAATTTATGTTATATTTTTTGAATATTGAGCCTAAAGGTAACATGTAGAGGGAAAACAAAAGGGGGCCAAGAATGGATCCCTGTGGAACGCCACACTGGATCGGCGCAGAGGGTGAAGTGAATGACCCAATATTTACAGAGAAGGTCCTCCCCTGCAAATATGAGGCGAACCACTGTAGAGCAGGGCCCTCCACTCCAACAATATACTCCAGTCGTCTCAGTACAATATTATGATCAATGGTGTCAAATGCAGCACTCAGATCTAAAAGTATCAGGACAACGGAAGACCCAGAATCGGTAGACAATAGAATGTCGTTTGTAACCTTCAGCAGTGCTGACTCAGTGCTATGCAGCGCTCTAAAACCAGATTGAAATGGGTCTAAAATATTAAAAGTATTCAGATAAGAGGTAAACTGTAACAGTGCAGCTTTTTCCAAAATCTTTGAAATAAAAGGCAGTTTAGAGATAGGCCGGTAGTTGTTATGCACAGTGTGGTCGAGGTGATGTCCTTTCAATAGGGGCTGTACGATAGCATGTTTAAAACTTTCTGGGAAAACCCCGTTTATTAAAGAGCTATTTATTATAGCTAAGAGGATGGGGCAGATTGTGTCTAAAACTTCTCTGAAAAGACGTCCAGGCAATACATCTGATTGACAGAATGTGAATTTCATCTGAGAGATAATGTTAAGTAATTGGGATGAAGACACTGGTTGAAAGTTTGAAAAACGACTGGATGTAAGGACCAGGTCAGAATGATCTATGTAAAGAGGAGAGAGGCGTAATCTAATATCCTGTATTTTCTGAACAAAAAATTCAGAAAATTGTGTGCACATCTCAAGATTCACATCAGGAACTGAACAACCCACAGGATTAAGAACCGAATGTATGGTTTTGAACAGAACTTTTGGCCTATTGGCATTTTTTGCAATCAAGTTTGAGAAATATTTGGATTTTTCCTCACTAACAGAGTGTTGATAGACTGTTAAGTGAGATTTCAAAATTTGGTAGGACACTTTAAGCCCATCCCTTTTCCACCTGCGCTCGGCCCTCCTGCACTCTTGTCTGAGAGTACGGGTAGATGCATTTAACCAGGGCTGAGGATTAGATCTGACCTTACACTTCTTGCGCTTAAGTGGAGCAACTGTGTTTAGAGCAGTACAACAGACGGATGTGAAAGTTTCAACCAGTTTTTCAGTATCCATACAAGGTGACAGACAAGCATTGGAATTTGAAAGTATTTTGGAATAAGATTCAGAGAATTCGAGAGCAGTAGTTGAATGAAAAACACGAGAATAGTGTACAGGACGAGAGAGGTTAGGCTGAGTATATGAAATAACAGGCTCAAACACCACAGGGAAATGATCAGAAATGCCAGTATCAAATACTTCACAGACTTGTACAGAGAAACCACGAGACAAAACAAGGTCCAGTGTATGGCCTAAAATATGTGTTGGCCTGGAGACAGACTGTACAAAATTAAGTGAGTCCATAAGGTTCAAAAAGTTTTTAACCATCGGTTTGGATGGGCAGCAGACATGGATGTTGAAATCCCCCAGTACCAACAGTCTGTCACAGCGAGACACTTGATTTGACAGAAATTCAGAAAACTCGTGAATAAAGTTTGTATTGACTTTGGGAGGTCTATACACTAAAACACAAAGTAGGGGGCCATTTAGCTCAATTTTTAGGAGCTGTGCCTCAAAACTAGAAGAGGCATCTATAGGCATAAGTCTGCATTTGAATGAGTTTTTAAAAATTGTGGCTAAGCCACCACCATGTCCACTTGGCCTAGGGGTATTATAGAAAGAACAGTCAGATGGGGATAGCTCACTAAGAGATGACTGGTCACCATTTTTTAACCATGTTTCGGTCACAAATAAAACATCCAGTGCATGAGAAGTAAAAAAGTCATTTAAAATGAAGGTTTTATTTGACAATGACCTGGCATTGACTAGAGCCATTTTAAGTGTCGTTGATGATGTGGTATTGTCCAGTGGAGCCCTTGATGAAACATATTCCAGACGACGGAGATGCGCAAAGTTCCTATTTCCATTCTTATTACAAGTTTTAGTATGCAGTCGGCGAGAGGAAGACCAAACGACGGGAATAGTACATCCATCAGCCGAGATAGTAGAAGCGTTTATTGCACACTGTTTGCGACTGGAACCCCGGTGTATATAGCGAGGCCGGCGAGCAATTCCAAGAGCAACACAGTGATTATAGAGTCTGGTAGGCAGTTTTGGCCGGGCTTTTGGGTTTAAATGATACAAATCCAGAGACGAATAAAAAAAAGCCATATTATAAATCCACAAGCCAGAAGGCAACAAGGAGACCTGGGACACCGAGCAAAAATCAGTAAAGTCAGAAAAAAGACCCACGACGAGCATCAGAAGAAAAAGCATCCTATCGCGTATAACGTTGTTCGCTGTAAAACTAGCCAGATTTTTTAAAAACCGCGTTAGCCAGCACACCGAGCAACTAAGCCACTTCACAGCGCAAGTATATGAAAAAGGCAACCCTTTCAAAGACCACCTCAGCCAAGACTTACGTATGAACCAGCCACCGATAAACCGAAAGAAAGTGTTAACTTACTCACGGAAGACGGAAGAAGGAGCCCGTTGCACGGTGGCGAAAGCTCGCGTTAGGCAGTTAATCCAGCTTGAAGGGATCATCCAAAACAGTATATGGGATGTCGTTTTGGAGCAATCAAAACATGAGACAAGGAGAAGAAAAGGTCCAAAGTCCAGATCTCAACAAACATCCGGAGAACAGCGGCAGTCAAGCACGCCAGCGTTCGCTCAACCGGAAACCATCAAGTTTCAACCATCACCTCCAATGTACTCTACCTATACTGTACTCCACTGTACTCTACCTCTACTCTGCTCCACTGTACTCTATCTCTACTGTACTCCACTGTACTCTATCTCTACTGTACTCCACTGTACTCTACATCTACTGTAATCCACTGTACTCTATCTCTACTCTGCTCCACTGTACTCTATCTCTATTGTGCTCCACTGTACTCCACTGTACTCTATCTCTACTGTGCTCCACTGTACTCTATCTCTACTGTACTCCACTGTACTCTACCTCTACTGTGCTCCACTGTACTATATCTCTACTGTACTCCACTCTACTCTACCTCTACTGTACTCCGCTGTACTCTATCTCTACTGTGCTCCACTGTACTCTATCTCTACTGTACTCCACTCTACTCTACCTCTACTGTGCTCCACTGTACTCTATCTCTACTGTGCTCCACTGTACTCTATCTCTACTGTACTCCACTGTACTCTACCTCTATTGTACTCCACTGTACTCTACCTCTACTGTACTCCACTGTACTCTACCTCTACTGTGCTCCACTGTACTCTATCTCTACTGTACTCCACTGTACTCTACCTCTACTCTACTCCACTGTACTCTACCTCTACTGTACTCCACTGTACTCTACCTCTAATGTACTCCACTGTACTCTACCTCTACTGTGCTCCACTGTACTCTATCTCTACTGTACTCCACTGTACTCTACCTCTACTGTACTCCACTGTACTCTACCTCTACTGTCCTCAACTGTACTCTACCTCTACTGTACTCCACTGTACTCTACCTCTACTGTACTCCACTGTACTCTACCTCTACTGTGCTCCACTGTACTCTATCTCTACTGTACTCCACTGTAGTCTATCTCTACTGTACTCCACTGTACTCTATCTCTACTGTACTCCACTGTAGTCTATCTCTACTGTACTCCACTGTACTCTATCTCTACTGTACTCCACTGTACTCTACCTCTACTGTACTCCACTGTACTCTATCTCTACTGTGCTCCACTGTACTCTATCTCTATTGTGCTCCACTGTACTCCACTGTACTCTACCTCTACTGTGCTCCACTGTACTCTATCTCTACTGTACTCCACTGTACTCTACCTCTACTGTGCTCCACTGTACTCTATCTCTACTGTACTCCACTCTACTCTACCTCTACTGTACTCCACTGTACTCTATCTCTACTGTACTCCACTCTACTCTACCTCTACTGTACTCCACTGTACTCTATCTCTACTGTGCTCCACTGTACTCTATCTCTACTGTACTCCACTGTACTCTACCTCTACTGTAATCTACTGTACTCTATCTCTACTCTGCTCCACTGTACTCTATCTCTATTGTGCTCCACTGTACTCCACTGTACTCTACCTCTATTGTGCTCCACTGTACTCTATCTCTACTGTACTCCACTGTTGTCTATCTCTACTGTACTCCAAAGTACTCTATCTCTACTGTACTCCACTGTACTCTACCTCTACTCTACTCCACTGTACTCTACCTCTACTGTACTCCACTGTACTCTACCTCTAATGTACTCCACTGTACTCTACCTCTACTGTGCTCCACTGTACTCTATCTCTACTGTACTCCACTGTACTCTACCTCTAGTGTACTCCACTGTACTCTACCTCTACTGTCCTCAACTGTACTCTACCTCTACTGTACTCCACTGTACACTACCTCTACTGTACTCCACTGTACTCTACCTCTACTGTGCTCCACTGTACTCTATCTCTACTGTACTCCACTGTAGTCTATCTCTACTGTACTCCACTGTACTCTATCTCTACTGTACTCCACTGTACTCTACCTCTACTGTACTCCACTGTACTCTATCTCTACTGTGCTCCACTGTACTCTATCTCTACTGTGCTCCACTGTACTCTATCTCTATTGTGCTCCACTGTACTCCACTGTACTCTACCTCTACTGCGCTCCACTGTACTCTATCTCTACTGTACTCCACTGTAGTCTATCTCTACTGTACTCCACTGTACTCTATCTCTACTGTGCTCCACTGTACTCTATCTCTATTGTGCTCCACTGTACTCTATCTCTACTGTGCTCCACTGTACTCTATCTCTATTGTGCTCCACTGTACTCCACTGTACTCTACCTCTACTGTGCTCCACTGTACTCTATCTCTACTGTACTCCACTGTAGTCTATCTCTACTGTACTCCAAAGTACTCTATCTCTACTGTACTCCACTGTACTCTACCTCTACTCTACTCCACTGTACAATACCTCTACTGTACTCCACTGTACTCTACCTCTAATGTACTCCACTGTACTCTACCTCTACTGTGCTCCACTGTACTCTATCTCTACTGTACTCCACTGTACTCTACCTCTACTGTGCTCCACTGTACACTATCTCTACTGTACTCCACTCTACTCTACCTCTACTGTACTCCACTGTACTCTATCTCTACTGTACTCCACTCTACTCTACCTCTACTGTACTCCACTGTACTATATCTCTACTGTGCTCCACTGTACTCTATTTCTACTGTACTCCACTGTACTCTACCTCCACTGTAATCTACTCTACTCTATCTCTACTCTGCTCCACTGTACTCTATCTCTATTATGCTCCACTGTACTCCACTGTACTCTACCTCTACTGTGCTCCACTGTATTCTATCTCTACTGTACTCCACTGTAGTCTATTTCTACTGTACTCGAAAGTACTCTATCTCTACTGTACTCCACTGTACTCTACCTCTACTCTACTCCACTGTACTCTACCTCTACTGTACTCCACTGTACTCTACCTCTAATGTACTCCACTGTACTCTACCTCTACTGTGCTCCACTGTACTCTATCTCTACTGTACTCCACTGTACTCTACCTCTACTGTACTCCACTGTACTCTACCTCTACTGTCCTCAACTGTACTCTACCTCTACTGTACTCCACTGTACTCTACCTCTACTGTACTCCACTGTACTCTACCTCTACTGTGCTCCACTGTACTCTATCTCTACTGTACTCCACTGTAGTCTATCTCTACTGTACTCCACTGTACTCTATCTCTACTGTACTCCACTGTACTCTACCTCTACTGTACTCCACTGTACTCTATCTCTACTGTGCTCCACTGTACTCTATCTCTATTGTGCTCCACTGTACTGCACTGTACTCTACCTCTACTGTGCTCCACTGTACTCTATCTCGACTGTACTCCACTGTACTCTACCTCTACTGTGCTCCACTGTACTCTATCTCTACTGTACTCCACTCTACTCTACCTCTACTGTACTCCACTGTACTCTATCTCTACTGTACTCCACTCTACTCTACCTCTACTGTACTCCACTGTACTCTATCTCTACTGTGCTCCACTGTACTCTATCTCTACTGTGCTCCACTGTACTCTATCTCTACTGTACTCCACTGTACTCTACCTCTACTGTAATCTACTGTACTCTATCTCTACTCTGCTCCACTGTACTCTATCTCTATTGTGCTCCACTGTACTCCACTGTACTCTACCTCTACTGTGCTCCACTGTACTCTATCTCTACTGTACTCCACTGTTGTCTATCTCTACTGTACTCCAAAGTACTCTATCTCTACTGTACTCCACTGTACTCTACCTCTACTCTACTCCACTGTACTCTACCTCTACTGTACTCCACTGTACTCTACCTCTACTGTACTCCACTGTACTCTACCTCTACTGTACTCCACTGTACTCTACCTCTACTGTGCTCCACTGTACTCTATCTCTACTGTACTCCACTGTACTCTACCTCTACTGTACTCAACTGTACTCTATCTCTACTGTGCTCCACTGTACTCTATCTCTACTGTACTCCACTGTACTCTACCTCTACTGTGCTCCACTGTACTCTATCTCTACTGTACTCCACTCTACTCTACCTCTACTGTACTCCACTGTACTCTATCTCTACTGTACTCCACTCTACTCTACCTCTACTGTACTCCACTGTACTCTTTCTCTACTGTGCTCCACTGTACTCTATCTCTTCTGTACTCCACTGTACTCTACCTCTACTGTAATCTACTGTACTCTATCTCTACTCTGCTCCACTGTACTCTATCTCTATTGTGCTCCACTGTACTCCACTGTACTCTACCTCTACTGTGCTCCACTGTACTCTATCTCTACTGTACTCCACTGTTGTCTATCTCTACTGTGCTCCAAAGTACTCTATCTCTACTGTACTCCACTGTACTCTACCTCTACTCTACTCCACTGTACTCTACCTCTACTGTACTCCACTGTACTCTACCTCTAATGTACTCCACTGTACTCTACCTCTACTGTGCTCCACTGTACTCTACCTCTACTGTGCTCAACTGTACTCTATCTCTTCTGTACTCCACTGTACTCTACCTCTACTGTAATCTACTGTACTCTATCTCTACTCTGCTCCACTGTACTCTATCTCTATTGTGCTCCACTGTACTCCACTGTACTCTACCTCTACTGTGCTCCACTGTACTCTATCTCTACTGTACTCCACTGTTGTCTATCTCTACTGTGCTCCAAAGTACTCTATCTCTACTGTACTCCACTGTACTCTACCTCTACTCTACTCCACTGTACTCTACCTCTACTGTACTCCACTGTACTCTAACTCTACTGTACTCCACTGTACTCTACCTCTAGTGTACTCCACTGTACTCTACCTCTACTGTCCTCAACTGTACTCTACCTCTACTGTACTCCACTGTACTCTACCTCTACTGTGCTCCACTGTACTCTATCTCTACTGTGCTCCACTGTACTCTATCTCTATTGTGCTCCACTGTACTCCACTGTACTCTACCTCTACTGCGCTCCACTCTACTCTATCTCTACTGTACTCCACTGTAGTCTATCTCTACTGTACTCCACTGTACTCTATCTCTACTGTACTCCACTGTACTCTACCTCTACTCTACTCCACTGTACTCTACCTCTACTGTGCTCCACTGTACTCTATCTCTACTGTACTCCACTGTAGTCTATCTCTACTGTACTCCACTGTACTATATCTCTACTGTACTCCACTGTACTCTACCTCTACTGTACTCCACTGTACTCTCTCTCTACTCTGCTCCACTGAACTCTATCTCTACTGTGCTCCACTGTACTCTATCTCTACTGTACTCCACTGTACTCTATCTCTACTGTGCTCCACTGTACTCTATCTCTACTGTACTCCAATGTACTCTACCTCTACTGTGCTCCACTGTACTCTATCTCTACTGTACTCCACTCTACTCTACCTCTACTGTACTCCACTGTACTCTATCTCTACTGTACTCCACTCTACTCTACCTCTACTGTACTCCACTGTACTCTACCTCTACTGTGCTCCACTGTACTCTATCTCTACTGTACTCCACTGTACTCTACCTCTACTGTGCTCCACTGTACACTATCTCTACTGTACTCCACTCTACTCTACCTCTACTGTACTCCACTGTACTCTATCTCTACTGTACTCCACTCTACTCTACCTCTACTGTACTCCACTGTACTCTATCTCTACTGTGCTCCACTGTACTCTATCTCTACTGTACTCCACTGTACTCTACCTCTACTGTAATCTACTGTACTCTATCTCTACTCTGCTCCACTGTACTCTATCTCTATTTTGCTCCACTGTACTCCACTGTACTCTACCTCTACTGTGCTCCACTGTACTCTATCTCTACTGTACTCCACTGTAGTCTATCTCTACTGTACTCGAAAGTACTCTATCTCTACTGTACTCCACTGTACTCTACCTCTACTCTACTCCACTGTACTCTACCTCTACTGTACTCCACTGTACTCTACCTCTAATGTACTCCACTGTACTCTGCCTCTACTGTGCTCCACTGTACTCTATCTCTACTGTACTCCACTGTACTCTACCTCTACTGTACTCCACTGTACTCTACCTCTACTGTCCTCAACTGTACTCTACCTCTACTGTAATCCACTGTACTCTACCTCTACTGTACTCCACTGTACTCTACCTCTACTGTGCTCCACTGTACTCTATCTCTACTGTACTCCACTGTAGTCTATCTCTACTGTACTCCACTGTACTCTATCTCTACTGTACTCCACTGTACTCTACCTCTACTGTACTCCACTGTACTCTATCTCTACTGTGCTCCACTGTACTCTATCTCTACTGTACTCCACTGTACTCTACCTCTACTGTGCTCCACTGTACTATATCTCTACTGTACTCCACTCTACTCTACCTCTACTGTACTCCGCTGTACTCTATCTCTACTGTACTCCACTCTACTCTACCTCTACTGTGCTCCACTGTACTCTATCTCTACTGTGCTCCACTGTACTCTATCTCTACTGTACTCCACTGTAATCTATCTCTACTGTACTCCACTGTACTCTACCTCTACTGTACTCCACTGTACTCTACCTCTACTGTACTCCACTGTACTCTACCTCTACTGTGCTCCACTGTACTCTATCTCTACTGTACTCCACTGTACTCTACCTCTACTGTACTCCACTGTGCTCTATCTCTACTGTGCTCCACTGTACTCTATCTCTACTGTACTCCACTGTACTCTACCTCCACTGTGCTCCACTGTACTCTATCTCTACTGTACTCCACTCTACTCTACCTCTACTGTACTCCACTGTACTCTATCTCTACTGTACTCCACTTTACTCTACCTCTACTGTACTCCACTTTACTCTATCTCTACTGTGCTCCACTGTACTCTATCTCTACTGTACTCCACTGTACTCTACCTCTACTGTGCTCCACTGTACACTATCTCTACTGTACTCCACTCTACTCTACCTCTACTGTACTCCACTGTACTCTATCTCTACTGTACTCCACTGTACTCTATCTCTACTCTACTCCACTGTACTCTACCTCTACTGTAATCTACTGTACTCTATCTCTACTCTGCTCCACTGTACTCTATCTCTATTGTGCTCCACTGTACTCCACTGTACTCTACCTCTACTGTGCTCCACTGTACTCTATCTCTACTGTACTCCACTGTAGTCTATCTCTAATGTACTCCACTCTACTCTACCTCTACTGTACTCCACTGTACTCTATCTCTACTGTACTCCACTCTACTCTACCTCTACTGTACTCCACTGTACTCTATCTCTTCTGTGCTCCACTGTACTCTATCTCTACTGTACTCCACTGTACTCTACCTCTACTGTAATCTACTGTACTCTATCTCTACTCTGCTCCACTGTACTCTATCTCTATTGTGCTCCACTGTACTCCACTGTACTCTACCTCTACTGTGCTCCACTGTACTCTATCTCTACTGTACTCCACTGTTGTCTATCTCTACTGTACTCCAAAGTACTCTATCTCTACTGTACTCCACTGTACTCTACCTCTACTCTACCCCACTGTACTCTTCCTGTACTGTACTCCACTGTACTCTACCTCTAATGTACTCCACTGTACTCTACCTCTACTGTGCTCCACTGTACTCTATCTCTACTGTACTCCACTGTACTCTACCTCTACTGTCCTCAACTGTACTCTACCTCTACTGTACTCCACTGTACTCTATCTCTACTGTGCTCCACTGTACTCTATCTCTACTGTACTCCACTGTACTCTACCTCTACTGTGCTCCACTGTACTCTATCTCTACTGTACTCCACTGTACTCTATCTCTACTGTACTCCACTGTACTCTACCTCTACTGTACTCCACTGTACTCTACCTCTACTGTGCTCCACTGTACTCTATCTCTACTGTACTCCACTGTAGTCTATCTCTACTGTACTCCACTGTACTCTATCTCTACTGTACTCCACTGTACTCTACCTCTACTGTACTCCACTGTACTCTCTCTCTACTCTGCTCCACTGTACTCTATCTCTACTGTGCTCCACTGTACTCTATCTCTACTGTACTCCACTGTACTCTATCTCTACTGTGATCCACTGTACTCTATCTCTACTGTACTCCAATGTACTCTACCTCTACTGTGCTCCACTGTACTCTATCTCTACTGTACTCCACTCTACTCTACCTCTACTGTACTCCACTGTACTCTATCTCTACTGTACTCCACTCTACTCTACCTCTACTGTACTCCACTGTACTCTATCTCTACTGTGCTCCACTGTACTCTATCTCTTCTGTACTCCACTGTACTCTACCTCTACTGTAATCTACTGTACTCTATCTCTACTCTGCTCCACTGTACTCTATCTCTATTGTGCTCCACTATACTCCACTGTACTCTACCTCTACTGTGCTCCACTGTACTCTATCTCTACTGTACTCCACTGTTGTCTATCTCTACTGTACTCCAAAGTACTCTATCTCTACTGTACTCCACTGTACTCTACCTCTACTGTACTCCACTGTACTCTACCTCTAATGTACTCCACTGTACTCTACCTCTACTGTGCTCCACTGTACTCTATCTCTACTGTACTCCACTGTACTCTACCTCTAGTGTACTCCACTGTACTCTACCTCTACTGTCCTCAACTGTACTCTACCTCTACTGTACTCCACTGTACTCTACCTCCACTGTACTCCACTGTACTCTACCTCTACTTTGCTCCACTGTACTCTATCTCTACTGTACTCCACTGTAGTCTATCTCTACTGTACTCCACTGTACTCTATCTCTACTGTACTCCACTGTACTCTACCTCTACTGTACTCCACTGTACTCTATCTCTACTGTGCTCCACTGTACTCTATCTCTACTGTGCTCCACTGTACTCTATCTCTATTGTGCTCCACTGCAATCCACTGTACTCTACCTCTACTGTGCTCCACTGTACTCTATCTCTACTGTACTCCACTGTTGTCTATCTCTACTGTACTCCAAAGTACTCTATCTCTACTGTACTCCAATGTACTCTACCTCTACTCTACTCCACTGTACTCTACCTCTACTGTACTCCACTGTACTCTACCTCTAATGTACTCCACTGTACTCTACCTCTACTGTGCTCCACTGTACTCTATCTCTACTGTACTCAACTGTACTCTACCTCTACTGTACTCCACTGTACTCTACCTCTACTGTCCTAAACTGTACTCTACCTCTACTGTAATCCACTGTACTTTATCTCTTCTCTACTCCACTGTACTCTATCTCTATTGTGCTCCACTGTACTCCACTGTATTCTATCTCTACTGTGCTCCACTGTACTCTCTCTCTACTCTGCTCCACTGTACTCTATCTCTACTGTGCTCCACTGTACTCTATCTCTACTGTACTCCACTGTACTCTATCTCTACTGTGCTCCACTGTACTCTATCTCTACTGTACTCCACTGTACTCTACCTCTACTCTGCTCCACTGTACTCTACCTCTAGTGTACTCCACTGTACTCTACCTCTACTGTACTCCACTGTACTCTATCTCTACTGTGCTCCACTGTACACTATCTCTACTGTGCTCCACTGCACTCCAATGTACTCTACTTCTACTGTACTCCACTGTACTCTACCTCTACTCTGCTCCACTGTACTCTATCTCTACTTTACTCCACTGTACTCTATCTCTACTGTACTCCACTGTACTCTACATCTACTGTAATCCACTGTACTCTATCTCTACTCTGCTCCACTGTACTCTATCTCTATTGTGCTCCACTGTACTCCACTGTACTCTATCTCTACTGTGCTCCACTGTACTCTATCTCTACTGTACTCCACTGTACTCTACCTCTACTGCGCTCCAATGTACTATATCTCTTCTGTACTCCACTCCACTCTAACTCTACTGTACTCCGCTGTACTCTATCTCTACTGTGCTCCACTGTACTCTATCTCTACTGTACTCCACTCTACTCTACCTTTACTGTGCTCCACTGTACTCTATCTCTACTGTGCTCCACTGTACTCTATCTCTACTGTACTCCACTGTACTCTACCTCTACTGTACTCCACTGTACTCTACCTCTACTGTACTCCACTGTACTCTACCTGTACTGTGCTCCACTGTACTCTATCTCTACTGTACTCCACTGTACTCTACCTCTACTGTACTCCACTGTACTCTACCTCTACTGTGCTCCACTGTACTCTATCTCTACTGTACTCCACTGTACTCTACCTCTACCGTGCTCCACTGTACTCTATCTCTACTGTACTCCACTCTACTCTACCTCTACTGTACTCCACTGTATTTTATCTCTACTGTACTCCACTCTACTCTACCTCTACTGTACTCCACTGTACTCTATCTCTACTGTGCTCCACTGTAATCTATCTCTACTGTACTCCACTGAACTCTACCTCTACTGTGCTCCACTGTACTCTATCTCTACTGTACTCCACTCTACTCTACCTCTACTGTACTCCACTGTACTCTATCTCTACTGTACTCCACTCTACTCTACCTCTACTGTACTCCACTGTACTCTATCTCTACTCTGCTCCACTGTACTCTATCTCTACTGTACTCCACTGTACTCTACCTCTACTGTGCTCCACTGTACTCTATCTCTACTGTACTCCACTCTACTCTACGTCTACTGTACTCCACTGTACTCTATCTCTACTGTACTCCACTCTACTCTACCTCTACTGTACTCCACTGTACTCTATCTCTACTGTGCTCCACTGTACTCTATCTCTTCTGTACTCCACTGTACTCTACCTCTACTGTAATCTACTGTACTCTATCTCTACTCTGCTCCACTGTACTCTATCTCTATTGTGCTCCACTATACTCCACTGTACTCTACCTCTACTGTGCTCCACTGTACTCTATCTCTACTGTACTCCACTGTACTCTATATATACTCTACTCCACTTTACTCTACCTCTACTGTGCTCCACTGTACTCTATCTCTACTGTATTCCACTGTACTCTACCTCTACTGTACTCCACTGTACTCTACCTCTACTGTACTCCACTGTACTCTACCTCTACTGTGCTCCACTGTACTCTATCTCTACTGTACTCCACTGTAGTCTATCTCTACTCTACTCCACTGTACTCTATCTCTACTGTACTCCACTGTACTCTACCTCTACTGTACTCCACTGTACTCTCTCTCTACTCTGCTCCACTGTACTCTATCTCTACTGTGCTCCACTGTACTCTATCTCTAGTGTACTCCACTGTACTCTACCTCTACTGTACTCCACTGTACTCTATCTCTACTGTGCTCCACTGTACACTATCTCTACTGTGCTCCACTGCACTCCAATGTACTCTACCTCTACTGTACTCCACTGTAATCTACCTCTACTCTGCTCCACTGTACTCTATCTCTACTGTACTCCACTGTACTCTATCTCTACTGTACTCCACTGTACTCTACATCTACTGTAATCCACTGTACTCTATCTCTACTCTGCTCCACTGTACTCTATCTCTATTGTGCTCCACTGTACTCCACTGTACTCTATCTCTACTGTGCTCCACTGTACTCTATCTCTACTGTACTCCACTGTACTCTACCTCTACTGTGCTCCGCTGTACTATATCTCTACTGTACTCCACTCTACTCTACCTCTACTGTACTCCGCTGTACTCTATCTCTACTGTGCTCCACTGTACTCTATCTCTACTGTACTCCACTCTACTCTACCTCTACTGTGCTCCACTGTATTCTATCTCTACTGTGCTCCACTGTACTCTATCTCTACTGTACTCCACTGTACTCTACCTCTACTGTACTCCACTGTACTCTACCTCTACTGTACTCCACTGTACTCTACCTCTACTGTGCTCCACTGTACTCTACCTCTACTGAACTCCACTGTACTCTATCTCTACTGTGCTCCACTGTACTCTATCTCTACTGTGCTCCACTGTACTCTATCTCTACTGTGCTCCACTGCACTCCACTATACTCTATCTCTACTGTACTCCACTGTACTCTATCTCTACTGTACTCCACTGTACTCTATCTCTACTGTGCTCCACTGTACTCTATCTCTACTGTACTCCACTGTACTCTACCTCTACTGTGCTCCACTGTACTCTATCTCTACTGTACTCCACTCTACTGTACCTCTACTGTAATCCACTGTACTCTATCTCTACTGTATTCCACTGTACTCTACCTCTACTGTACTCCACTGTACTCTACCTCTACTGTACTCTACTGTACTCTACCTCTACTGTGATCCACTGTACTCTATCTCTACTGTACTCCTCTGTACTCTAACTCTAATGTACTCCACTGTACTCTATTTCCACTGTACTCCACTGTACTCTACCTCTACTGTGCTCCAGTGTACTCTACCTCTAATGTGATCCAATGTACTCTACCTCTACTGTACTCCACTGTAGTCTATCTCTACTGTACTCCACTGTACTCTATCTCTACTCTACTCCACTGTACTCTACCTCTACTGTACTCCACTGTAATCTATCTCTAATGTGCTCCACTGTACTCTATCTCTACTGTGCTCCACTGCACTCCACTATACTCTATCTCTACTTTACTCCACTGTACTCTATCTCTACTGTACTCCACTGTAGTCTATCTCTACTGTACTCCACTGTACTCTATCTCTACTGTACTCCACTGTACTCTACCTCTACTGTGCTCCACTGTACTCTATCTCTACTGTAATCCACTGTACTCTATCTCTACTGTACTCCACTGTACTCTATATCTACTGTGCTCCACTGTACCCTATCTCCACTGTACTCTACCTCTACTGTACTCCACTGTACTCTATCTCTACTGTGCTCCACTGTACTCTATCTCTATTGTGCTCCACTTTACTCCACTCTACTCTACCTCTACTGCGCTCCACTGTACTCTATCTCTACTGTACTCCACTGTACTCTATCTCTACTGTGCTCCACTGTACTCTATCTCTACTGTACTCCACTCTACTCTACCTCTACTGTGCTCCACTGTACTCTATCTCTACTGTGCTCCACTGTACTCTATTTCTACTGTACTCCACTGTACTCTACCTCTACTGTACTCCACTGTACTCTACCTCTACTGTACTCCACTGTACTCTACCTCTACTGTGCTCCACTGTACTCTATCTCTACTCTACTCCACTGTACTCTACCACTACTGTACTCCACTGTACTCTATCTCTACTGTGCTCCACTGTACTCTATCTCTACTGTACTCCACTGTACTCTACCTCTACTGTGCTCCACTGTACTCTAGCTCTACTGTACTCCACTCTACTCTACCTCTACTGTACTCCACTGTACTCTACCTCTACTGTACTCCACTGTACTCTATCTCTACTGTGCTCCACTGTACTCTATCTCTATTGTGCTCCACTTTACTCCACTGTACTCTACCTCTACTGCGCTCCACTGTACTCTATCTCTACTGTACTCCACTGTACTCTATCTCTACTGTGCTCCACTGTACTCTATCTCTACTGTACTCCACTCTACTCTACCTCTACTGTGCTCCACTGTACTCTATCTCTACTGTGCTCCACTGTACTCTATTTCTACTGTACTCCACTGTACTCTACCTCTACTGTACTCCACTGTACTCTATCTCTACTGTACTCCACTGTACTCTATCTCTACTGTACTCCACTGTACTCTATCTCTACTGTGCTCCACTGTACTCTATCTCTACTGTACTCCACTGTACTCTACCTCTACTGTGCTCCACTGTACTCTATCTCTACTGTGCTCCACTGTACTCTATTTCTACTGTACTCCACTGTACTCTACCTCTACTGTACTCCACTGTACTCTACCTCTACTGTACTCCACTGTACTCTACCTCTACTGTGCTCCACTGTACTCTATGTCTACTGTGCTCCACTGTACTCTATCTCTACTGTACTCCACTGTACTCTATCTCTACTGTGCTCCACTGTACTCTATCTCTACTGTTTTCCACTGTACACTATATCTACTGTGCTCCACTGCACTCCAATGTACTCTACCTCTACTGTACTCCACTGTACTCTACCTCTACTGTGCTTCACTGTACTCTATCTCTACTGTACTCAACTGTACTCTATCTCTACTGTACTCCATTGTACTCTCTCTCTACTCTGCTCCACTGTACTCTATCTCTACTGTGCTCCACTGTACTCTATCTCTACTGTACTCCACTGTACTCTACCTCTACTGTACTCCACTGTACTCTCTCTCTACTCTGCTCCACTGTACTCTATCTCTACTGTGCTCCACTGTACTCTATCTCTACTGTACTCCACTGTACTCTATCTCTACTGTGCTCCACTGTACTCTATCTCTACTGTACTCCACTGTACTCTACCTCTACTGTGCTCCACTGTACTCTACCTCTAGTGTACTCCACTGTACTCTACCTCTACTGTACTCCACTGTACTCTATCTCTACTGTGCTCCACTGTACACTATCTCTACTGTGCTCCACTGCACTCCAATGTACTCTACTTCTACTGTACTCCACTGTACTCTACCTCTACTCTGCTCCACTGTACTCTATCTCTACTGTACTCCACTGTACTCTATCTCTACTGTACTCCACTGTACTCTACATCTACTGTAATCCACTGTACTCTATCTCTACTCTGCTCCACTGTACTCTATCTCTATTGTGCTCCACTGTACTCCACTGTACTCTATCTCTACTGTGCTCCACTGTACTCTATCTCTACTGTACTCCACTGTACTCTACCTCTACTGTGCTCCAATGTACTATATCTCTTCTGTACTCCACTCCACTCTAACTCTACTGTACTCCGCTGTACTCTATCTCTACTGTGCTCCACTGTACTCTATCTCTACTGTACTCCACTCTACTCTACCTTTACTGTGCTCCACTGTACTCTATCTCTACTGTGCTCCACTGTACTCTATCTCTACTGTACTCCACTGTACTCTACCTCTACTGTACTCCACTGTACTCTACCTCTACTGTACTCCACTGTACTCTACCTGTACTGTGATCCACTGTACTCTATCTCTACTGTACTCCACTGTACTCTACCTCTACTGTACTCCACTGTACTCTACCTCTACTGTGCTCCACTGTACTCTATCTCTACTGTACTCCACTGTACTCTACCTCTACCGTGCTCCACTGTACTCTATCTCTACTGTACTCCACTCTACTCTACCTCTACTGTACTCCACTGTATTTTATCTCTACTGTACTCCACTCTACTCTACCTCTACTGTACTCCACTGTACTCTATCTCTACTGTGCTCCACTGTAATCTATCTCTACTGTACTCCACTGTACTCTACCTCTACTGTGCTCCACTGTACTCTATCTCTACTGTACTCCACTCTACTCTACCTCTACTGTACTCCACTGTACTCTATCTCTACTGTACTCCACTCTACTCTACCTCTACTGTACTCCACTGTACTCTATCTCTACTCTGCTCCACTGTACTCTATCTCTACTGTACTCTACCTCTACTGTGCTCCACTGTACTCTATCTCTACTGTACTCCACTCTACTCTACGTCTACTGTACTCCACTGTACTCTATCTCTACTGTACTCCACTCTACTCTACCTCTACTGTACTCCACTGTACTCTATCTCTACTGTGCTCCACTGTACTCTATCTCTTCTGTACTCCACTGTACTCTACCTCTACTGTAATCTACTGTACTCTATCTCTACTCTGCTCCACTGTACTCTATCTCTATTGTGCTCCACTATACTCCACTGTACTCTACCTCTACTGTGCTCCACTGTACTCTATCTCTACTGTACTCCACTGTTGTCTATCTCTACTGTACTCCAAAGTACTCTATCTCTACTGTACTCCACTGTACTCTACCTCTACTGTACTCCACTGTACTCTACCTCTAATGTACTTCACTGTACTCTACCTCTACTGTGCTCCACTGTACTCTATCTCTACTGTACTCCACTGTACTCTACCTCTAGTGTACTCCACTGTACTCTACCTCTACTGTCCTCAACTGTACTCTACCTCTACTGTACTCAACTGTACTCTACCTCTACTGTACTCCACTGTACTCTACCTCTACTTTGCTCCACTGTACTCTATCTCTACTGTACTCCACTGTAGTCTATCTCTACTGTACTCCACTGTACTCTATCTCTACTGTACTCCACTGTACTCTACCTCTACTGTACTCCACTGTACTCTATCTCTACTGTGCTCCACTGTACTCTATCTCTACTGTGCTCCACTGTACTCTATCTCTATTGTGCTCCACTGTACTCCACTGTACTCTACCTCTACTGCGCTCCACTGTACTCTATCTCTACTGTACTCCACTGTAGTCTATCTCTACTGTACTCCACTGTACTCTATCTCTACTGTACTCCACTGTACTCTACCTCTACTGTACTCCACTGTACTCTATCTCTACTGTGCTCCACTGTACTCTATCTCTACTGTGCTCCACTGTACTCTATCTCTATTGTGCTCCACTGCAATCCACTGTACTCTACCTCTACTGTGCTCCACTGTACTCTATCTCTACTGTACTCCACTGTTGTCTATCTCTACTGTACTCCAAAGTACTCTATCTCTACTGTACTCCAATGTACTCTACATCTACTCTACTCCACTGTACTCTACCTCTACTGTACTCCACTGTACTCTACCTCTAATGTACTCCACTGTACTCTACCTCTACTGTGCTCCACTGTACTCTATCTCTACTGTACTCAACTGTACTCTACCTCTACTGTACTCCACTGTACTCTACCTCTACTGTCCTAAACTGTACTCTACCTCTACTGTAATCCACTGTACTTTATCTCTTCTCTACTCCACTGTACTCTATCTCTATTGTGCTCCACTGTACTCCACTGTACTCTATCTCTACTGTGCTCCACTGTACTCTCTCTCTACTCTGCTCCACTGTACTCTATCTCTACTGTGCTCCACTGTACTCTATCTCTACTGTACTCCACTGTACTCTATCTCTACTGTGCTCCACTGTACTCTATCTCTACTGTACTCCACTGTACTCTACCTCTACTGTGCTCCACTGTACTCTACCTCTAGTGTACTCCACTGTACTCTACCTCTACTGTACTCCACTGTACTCTATCTCTACTGTGCTCCACTGTACACTATCTCTACTGTGCTCCACTGCACTCCAATGTACTCTACTTCTACTGTTATCCACTGTACTCTACCTCTACTCTGCTCCACTGTACTCTATCTCTACTGTACTCCACTGTACTCTATCTCTACTGTACTCCACTGTACTCTACATCTACTGTAATCCACTGTACTCTATCTCTACTCTGCTCCACTGTACTTTATCTCTATTGTGCTCCACTGTACTCCACTGTACTCTATCTCTACTGTGCTCCACTGTACTCTATCTCTACTGTACTCCACTGTACTCTACCTCTACTGTGCTCCAATGTACTATATCTCTTCTGTACTCCACTCCACTCTAACTCTACTGTACTCCGCTGTACTCTATCTCTACTGTGCTCCACTGTACTCTATCTCTACTGTACTCCACTCTACTCTACCTTTACTGTGCTCCACTGTACTCTATCTCTACTGTGCTCCACTGTACTCTATCTCTACTGTACTCCACTGTACTCTACCTCTACTGTACTCCACTGTACTCTACCTCTACTGTACTCCACTGTACTCTACCTGTACTGTGCTCCACTGTACTCTATCTCTACTGTACTCCACTGTACTCTACCTCTACTGTACTCCACTGTACTCTACCTCTACCGTGCTCCACTGTACTCTATCTCTACTGTACTCCACTCTACTCTACCTCTACTGTACTCCACTGTATTTTATCTCTACTGTACTCCACTCTACTCTACCTCTACTGTACTCCACTGTACTCTATCTCTACTGTGCTCCACTGTAATCTATCTCTACTGTACTCCACTGAACTCTACCTCTACTGTGCTCCACTGTACTCTATCTCTAATGTACTCCACTCTACTCTACCTCTACTGTACTCCACTGTACTCTATCTCTACTGTACTCCACTCTACTCTACCTCTACTGTACTCCACTGTACTCTATCTCTACTCTGCTTCACTGTACTCTATCTCTACTGTACTCCACTGTACTCTACCTCTACTGTGCTCCACTGTACTCTATCTCTACTGTACTCCACTCTACTCTACGTCTACTGTACTCCACTGTACTCTATCTCTACTGTACTCCACTCTACTCTACCTCTACTGTACTCCAATGTACTCTATCTCTACTGTGCTCCACTGTACTCTATCTCTTCTGTACTCCACTGTACTCTACCTCTACTGTAATCTACTGTACTCTATCTCTACTCTGCTCCACTGTACTCTATCTCTATTGTGCTCCACTATACTCCACTGTACTCTACCTCTACTGTGCTCCACTGTACTCTATCTCTACTGTACTCCACTGTTGTCTATCTCTACTGTACTCCAAAGTACTCTATCTCTACTGTACTCCACTGTACTCTACCTCTACTGTACTCCACTGTACTCTACCTCTAATGTACTCCACTGTACTCTACCTCTACTGTGCTCCACTGTACTCTATCTCTACTGTACTCCACTGTACTCTACCTCTAGTGTACTCCACTGTACTCTACCTCTACTGTCCTCAACTGTACTCTACCTCTACTGTACTCCACTGTACTCTACCTCTACTGTACTCCACTGTACTCTACCTCTACTTTGCTCCACTGTACTCTATCTCTACTGTACTCCACTGTAGTCTATCTCTACTGTACTCCACTGTACTCTATCTCTACTGTACTCCAGTGTACTCTACCTCTACTGTACTCCACTGTACTCTATCTCTACTGTGCTCCACTGTACTCTATCTCTACTGTGCTCCACTGTACTCTATCTATATTGTGCTCCACTGTACTCCACTGTACTCTACCTCTACTGCGCTCCACTGTACTCTATCTCTACTGTACTCCACTGTAGTCTATCTCTACTGTACTCCACAGTACTCTATCTCTACTGTACTCCACTGTACTCTACCTCTACTGTACTCCACTGTACTCTATCTCTACTGTGCTCCACTGTACTCTATCTCTACTGTGCTCCACTGTACTCTATCTCTATTGTGCTCCACTGCAATCCACTGTACTCTACCTCTACTGTGCTCCACTGTACTCTATCTCTACTGTACTCCACTGTTGTCTATCTCTACTGTACTCCAAAGTACTCTATCTCTACTGTACTCCACTGTACTCTACCTCTACTCTACTCCACTGTACTCTACCTCTACTGTACTCCACTGTACTCTACCTCTAATGTACTCCACTGTACTCTACCTCTACTGTGCTCCACTGTACTCTATCTCTACTGTACTCAACTGTACTCTACCTCTACTGTACTCCACTGTACTCTACCTCTACTGTCCTAAACTGTACTCTACCTCTACTGTAATCCACTGTACTTTATCTCTTCTCTACTCCACTGTACTCTATCTCTATTGTGCTCCACTGTACTCCACTGTACTCTATCTCTACTGTGCTCCACTGTACTCTATCTCTACTGTACTCCACTGTACTCTACCTCTACTGTGCTCCACTGTACTATATCTCTACTGTACTCCACTCTACTCTACCTCTACTGTACTCCGCTGTACTCTATCTCTACTGTGTTCCACTGTACTCTATCTCTACTGTACTCCACTCTACTCTACCTCTACTGTGCTCCACTGTACTCTATCTCTACTGTGCTCCACTGTACTCTATCTCTACTGTACTCCACTGTACTCTACCTCTACTGTACTCCACTGTACTCTACCTCTACTGTACTCCACTGTACTCTACCTACCTCTACTGTGCTCCACTGTACTCTATCTCTACTGTACTCCACTGTACTGTACCTCTACTGTACTCCACTGTACTCTATCTCTACTGTGCTCCACTGTACTCTATCTCTACTGTACTCCACTGTACTGTACCTCTACTGTACTCCACTCTACTCTACGTCTACTGTACTCCAATGTACTCTATCTCTACTGTACTCCACTCTACTCTACCTCTACTGTACTCCACTGTACTCTATCTCTACTGTGCTCCACTGTACTCTATCTCTTCTGTACTCCACTGTACTCTACCTCTACTGTAATCTACTGTACTCTATCTCTACTCTGCTCCACTGTACTCTATCTCTATTGTGCTCCACTGTACTCCACTGTACTCTACCTCTACTGTGCTCCACTGTACTCTATCTCTACTGTACTCCACTGTTGTCTATCTCTACTGTGCTCCAAAGTACTCTATCTCTACTGTACTCCACTGTACTCTACCTCTACTCTACTCCACTGTACTCTACCTCTACTGTAATCCACTGTACTCTACCTCTAATGTACTCCACTGTACTCTACCTCTACTGTGCTCCACTGTACTCTATCTCTACTGTACTCCACTGTACTCTACCTCTAGTGTACTCCACTGTACTCTACCTCTACTGTCCTCAACTGTACTCTACCTCTACTGTACTCCACTGTACTCTACCTCTACTGTACTCCACTGTACTCTATCTCTACTGTACTCCACTGTACTCTACCTCTACTGTACTCCACTGTACTCTATCTCTACTGTGCTCCACTGTACTATCTCTACTGTACTCCACTGTACTCTACCTCTAGTGTACTCCACTGTACTCTACCTCTACTGTCCTCAACTGTACTCTACCTCTACTGTACTCCACTGTACTCTACCTCTACTGTACTCCACTGTACTCTACCTCTACTGTGCTCCACTATACTCTATCTCTACTGTACTCCACTGTAGTCTATCTCTACTGTACTCCACTGTACTCTATCTCTAATGTACTCCACTGTACTCTACCTCTACTGTACTCCACTGTACTCTATCTCTACTGTGCTCCACTGTACTCTATCTCTACTGTGCTCCACTCTACTCTATCTCTATTGTGCTCCACTGTACTCCACTGTACTCTACCTCTACTGTGCTCCACTGTACTCTATCTCTACTGTACTCCACTGTAGTCTATCTCTACTGTACTCCACTGTACTCTATCTCTACTGTACTCCACTGTACTCTACCTCTACTGTACTCCATTGTACTCTATCTCTACTGTGCTCCACTGTACTCTATCTCTACTGTGCTCCACTTTACTCTATCTCTATTGTGCTCCACTGCACTCCACTGTACTCTACCTCTACTGTGCTCCACTGTACTCTATCTCTACTCTACTCCACTGTAGTCTATCTCTACTGTACTCCAAAGTACTCTATCTCTACTGTACTCCACTGTACTCTACCTCTACTCTACTCCACTGTACAATACCTCTACTGTACTCCACTGTACTCTACCTCTAATGTACTCCACTGTACTCTACCTCTACTGTGCTCCACTGTACTCTATCTCTACTGTACTCCACTGTACTCTACCTCTACTGTACTCCACTGTACTCTACCTCTACTGTCCTCAACTGTACTCTACCTCTACTGTACTCCACTGTACTCTATCTCTACTGTACTCCACTGTAGTCTATCTCTACTGTACTCCACTGTACTCTATCTCTACTGTACTCCACTGTACTCTACCTCTACTGTACTCCACTGTACTCTATCTCTACTGTGCTCCACTGTACTCTATCTCTACTGTGCTCCACTGTACTCTATCTCTATTGTGCTCCACTGTACTCCACTGTACTCTACCTCTACTGCGCTCCACTGTACTCTATCTCTACTGTACTCCACTGTAGTCTATCTCTACTGTACTCCACTGTACTCTATCTCTGCTGTACTCCACTGTACTCTACCTCTACTGTACTCCACTGTACTCTATCTCTACTGTGCTCCACTGTACTCTATCTCTACTGTGCTCCACTGTACTCTATCTCTATTGTGCTCCACTGTACTCCACTGTACTCTACCTCTACTGTGCTCCACTGTACTCTATCTCTACTGTGCTCCACTGTAGTCTTTCTCTACTGTACTCCAAAGTACTCTATCTCTACTGTACTCCACTGTACTCTACCTCTACTCTACTCCACTGTACAATACCTCTACTGTACTCCACTGTACTCTACCTCTAATGTACTCCACTGTACTCTATCTCTACTGTGCTCCACTGTACTCTATCTCTACTGTACTCCACTGTACTCTACCTCTACTGTCCTCAACTGTACTCTACCTCTACTGTACTCCACTGTACTCTACCTCTACTGTACTCCACTGTACTCTACCTCTAATGTACTCCACTGTACTCTATCTCTACTGTGCTCCACTGTACTCTATCTCTACTGTACTCCACTGTACTCTACCTCTACTGTCCTCAACTGTACTCTACCTCTACTGTACTCCACTGTACTCTATCTCTACTGTACTCCACTGTACTCTATATCTACTGTGCTCCACTGTACCCTATCTCCACTGTACTCTACCTCTACTGTACTCCACTGTACTCTATCTCTACTGTGCTCCACTGTACTCTATCTCTATTGTGCTCCACTTTACTCCACTGTACTCTACCTCTACTGCGCTCCACTGTACTCTATCTCTACTGTACTCCACTGTACTCTATCTCTACTGTGCTCCACTGTACTCTATCTCTACTGTACTCCACTCTACTCTACCTCTACTGTGCTCCACTGTACTCTATCTCTACTGTGCTCCACTGTACTCTATTTCTACTGTACTCCACTGTACTCTACCTCTACTGTACTCCACTGTACTCTACCTCTACTGTACTCCACTGTACTCTACCTCTACTGTGCTCCACTGTACTCTATCTCTACTGTACTCCACTGTACTCTACCACTACTGTACTCCACTGTACTCTATCTCTACTGTGCTCCACTGTACTCTATCTCTACTGTACTCCACTGTACTCTACCTCTACTGTGCTCCACTGTACTCTAGCTCTACTGTACTCCACTCTACTCTACCTCTACTGTACTCCACTGTACTCTACCTCTACTGTACTCCACTGTACTCTACCTCTACTGTGCTCCACTGTTCTCTATCTCTACTGTGCTCCACTGTACTCTATCTCTACTGTGCTCCACTGCACTCCACTATACTCTATCTCTACTGTACTCCACTGTACTCTATCTCTACTGTACTCCACTGTACTCTATCTCTACTGTGCTCCACTGTACTCTATCTCTACTGTACTCCACTGTACTCTACCTCTACTGTGCTCCACTGTACTCTATCTCTACTGTACTCCACTCTACTGTACCTCTACTGTAATCCACTCTACTCTATCTCTACTGTATTCTACTGTACTCTACCTCTACTGTGCTCCACTGTACTCTATGTCTACTGTGCTCCACTGTACTCTATCTCTACTGTACTCCACTGTACTCTATCTCTACTGTGCTCCACTGTACTCTATCTCTACTGTTTTCCACTGTACACTATATCTACTGTGCTCCACTGCACTCCAATGTACTCTACCTCTACTGTACTCCACTGTACTCTACCTCTACTGTGCTTCACTGTACTCTATCTCTACTGTACTCCACTGTACTCTATCTCTACTGTACTCCACTGTACTCTCTCTCTACTCTGCTCCACTGTACTCTATCTCTACTGTGCTCCACTCTACTCTATCTCTACTGTACTCCACTGTACTCTACCTCTACTGTACTCCACTGTACTCTCTCTCTACTCTGCTCCACTGTACTCTATCTCTACTGTGCTCCACTGTACTCTATCTCTACTGTACTCCACTGTACTCTATCTCTACTGTGCTCCACTGTACTCTATCTCTACTGTACTCCACTGTACTCTACCTCTACTGTGCTCCACTGTACTCTACCTCTAGTGTACTCCACTGTACTCTACCTCTACTGTACTCCACTGTACTCTATCTCTACTGTGCTCCACTGTACACTATCTCTACTGTGCTCCACTGCACTCCAATGTACTCTACTTCTACTGTACTCCACTGTACTCTACCTCTACTCTGCTCCACTGTACTCTATCTCTACTGTACTCCACTGTACTCTATCTCTACTGTACTCCACTGTACTCTACATCTACTGTAATCCACTGTACTCTATCTCTACTCTGCTCCACTGTACTCTATCTCTATTGTGCTCCACTGTACTCCACTGTACTCTATCTCTACTGTGCTCCACTGTACTCTATCTCTACTGTACTCCACTGTACTCTACCTCTACTGTGCTCCAATGTACTATATCTCTTCTGTACTCCACTCCACTCTAACTCTACTGTACTCCGCTGTACTCTATCTCTACTGTGCTCCACTGTACTCTATCTCTACTGTACTCCACTCTACTCTACCTTTACTGTGCTCCACTGTACTCTATCTCTACTGTGCTCCACTGTACTCTATCTCTACTGTACTCCACTGTACTCTACCTCTACTGTACTCCACTGTACTCTACCTCTACTGTACTCCACTGTACTCTACCTGTACTGTGATCCACTGTACTCTATCTCTACTGTACTCCACTGTACTCTACCTCTACTGTACTCCACTGTACTCTACCTCTACTGTGCTCCACTGTACTCTATCTCTACTGTACTCCACTGTACTCTACCTCTACCGTGCTCCACTGTACTCTATCTCTACTGTACTCCACTCTACTCTACCTCTACTGTACTCCACTGTATTTTATCTCTACTGTACTCAACTCTACTCTACCTCTACTGTACTCCACTGTACTCTATCTCTACTGTGCTCCACTGTAATCTATCTCTACTGTACTCCACTGTACTCTACCTCTACTGTGCTCCACTGTACTCTATCTCTACTGTACTCCACTCTACTCTACCTCTACTGTACTCCACTGTACTCTATCTCTACTGTACTCCACTCTACTCTACCTCTACTGTACTCCACTGTACTCTATCTCTACTCTGCTCCACTGTACTCTATCTCTACTGTACTCCACTGTACTCTACCTCTACTGTGCTCCACTGTACTCTATCTCTACTGTACTCCACTCTACTCTACCTCTACTGTACTCCACTGTACTCTATCTCTACTCTGCTCCACTGTACTCTATCTCTACTGTACTCCACTGTACTCTATCTCTACTGTACTCCACTGTACTCTACATCTACTGTAATCCACTGTACTCTATCTCTACTCTGCTCCACTGTACTTTATCTCTATTGTGCTCCACTGTACTCCACTGTACTCTATCTCTACTGTGCTCCACTGTACTCTATCTCTACTGTACTCCAAAGTACTCTACCTCTACTGTGCTCCAATGTACTATATCTCTTCTGTACTCCACTCCACTCTAACTCTACTGTACTCCGCTGTACTCTATCTCTACTGTGCTCCACTGTACTCTATCTCTACTGTACTCCACTCTACTCTACCTTTACTGTGCTCCACTGTACTCTATCTCTACTGTGCTCCACTGTACTCTATCTCTACTGTACTCCACTGTACTCTACCTCTACTGTACTCCACTGTACTCTACCTCTACTGTACTCCACTGTACTCTACCTGTACTGTGCTCCACTGTACTCTATCTCTACTGTACTCCACTGTACTCTACCTCTACTGTACTCCACTGTACTCTACCTCTACTGTGCTCCACTGTACTCTATCTCTACTGTACTCCACTGTACTCTACCTCTACCGTGCTCCACTGTACTCTATCTCTACTGTACTCCACTCTACTCTACCTCTACTGTACTCCACTGTATTTTATCTCTACTGTACTCCATTCTACTCTACCTCTAATGTACTCCACTGTACTCTATCTCTACTGTGCTCCACTGTAATCTATCTCTACTGTACTCCACTGAACTCTACCTCTACTGTGCTCCACTGTACTCTATCTCTAATGTACTCCACTCTACTCTACCTCTACTGTACTCCACTGTACTCTATCTCTACTGTACTCCACTCTACTCTACCTCTACTATACTCCACTGTACTCTATCTCTACTCTGCTTCACTGTACTCTATCTCTACTGTACTCCACTGTACTCTACCTCTACTGTGCTCCACTGTACTCTATCTCTACTGTACTCCACTCTACTCTACGTCTACTGTACTCCACTGTACTCTATCTCTACTGTACTCCACTCTACTCTACCTCTACTGTACTCCACTGTACTCTATCTCTACTGTGCTCCACTGTACTCTATCTCTTCTGTACTCCACTGTACTCTACCTCTACTGTAATCTACTGTACTCTATCTCTACTCTGCTCCACTGTACTCTATCTCTATTGTGCTCCACTATACTCCACTGTACTCTACCTCTACTGTGATCCACTGTACTCTATCTCTACTGTACTCCACTGTTGTCTATCTCTACTGTACTCCAAAGTACTCTATCTCTACTGTACTCCACTGTACTCTACCTCTACTGTACTCCACTGTACTCTACCTCTAATGTACTCCACTGTACTCTACCTCTACTGTGCTCCACTGTACTCTATCTTTACTGTACTCCACTGTACTCTACCTCTAGTGTACTCCACTGTACTCTACCTCTACTGTCCTCAACTGTACTCTACCTCTACTGTACTCCACTGTACTCTACCTCTACTGTACTCCACTGTACTCTACCTCTACTTTGCTCCACTGTACTCTATCTCTACTGTACTCCACTGTAGTCTATCTCTACTGTACTCCACTGTACTCTATCTCTACTGTACTCCAGTGTACTCTACCTCTACTGTACTCCACTGTACTCTATCTCTACTGTACTCCAGTGTACTCTATCTCTACTGTGCTCCACTGTACTCTATCTCTATTGTGCTCCACTGTACTCCACTGTACTCTACCTCTACTGCGCTCCACTGTACTCTATCTCTACTGTACTCCACTGTAGTCTATCTCTACTGTACTCCACTGTACTCTATCTCTACTGTACTCCACTGTACTCTACCTCTACTGTACTCCACTGTACTCTATCTCTACTGTGCTCCACTGTACTCTATCTCTACTGTGCTCCACTGTACTCTATCTCTATTGTGCTCCACTGCAATCCACTGTACTCTACCTCTACTGTGCTCCACTGTACTCTATCTCTACTGTACTCCACTGTTGTCTATCTCTACTGTACTCCAAAGTACTCTATCTCTACTGTACTCCACTGTACTCTACCTCTACTCTACTCCACTGTACTCTACCTCTACTGTACTCCACTGTACTCTACCTCTAATGTACTCCACTGTACTCTACCTCTACTGTGCTCCACTGTACTCTATCTCTACTGTACTCAACTGTACTCTACCTCTACTGTACTCCACTGTACTCTACCTCTACTGTCCTAAACTGTACTCTACCTCTACTGTAATCCACTGTACTTTATCTCTTCTCTACTCCACTGTACTCTATCTCTATTGTGCTCCACTGTACTCCACTGTACTCTATCTCTACTGTGCTCCACTGTACTCTATCTCTACTGTACTCCACTGTACTCTACCTCTACTGTGCTCCACTGTACTATATCTCTACTGTACTCCACTCTACTCTACCTCTACTGTATTCCGCTGTACTCTATCTCTACTGTGTTCCACTGTACTCTATCTCTACTGTACTCCACTCTACTCTACCTCTACTGTGCTCCACTGTACTCTATCTCTACTGTGCTCCACTGTACTCTATCTCTACTGTACTCCACTGTACTCTACCTCTACTGTACTCCACTGTACTCTACCTCTACTGTACTCCACTGTACTCTACCTCTACTGTGCTCCACTGTACTCTATCTCTACTGTACTCCACTGTACTGTACCTCTACTGTACTCCACTGTACTCTATCTCTACTGTGCTCCACTGTACTCTATCTCTACTGTACTCCACTGTACTCTATCTCTATTGTGCTCCACTGTACTCCACTGTACTCTACCTCTACTGTGCTCCACTGTACTCTATCTCTACTGTACTCCACTGTTGTCTATCTCTACTGTACTCCACTGTACTCTACCTCTACTCTACTCCACTGTACTCTACCTCTACTGTAATCCACTGTACTCTACCTCTAATGTACTCCACTGTACTCTACCTCTACTGTGCTCCACTGTACTCTATCTCTACTGTACTCCACTGTACTCTACCTCTAGTGTACTCCACTGTACTCTACCTCTACTGTCCTCAACTGTACTCTACCTATACTGTACTCCACTGTACTCTACCTCTACTGTACTCCACTGTACTCTATCTCTACTGTACTCCACTGTACTCTACCTCTACTGTACTCCACTGTACTCTATCTCTACTGTGCTCCACTGTACTCTATCTCTACTGTACTCCACTGTACTCTACCTCTAGTGTACTCCACTGTACTCTACCTCTACTGTCCTCAACTGTACTCTACCTCTACTGTACTCCACTGTACTCTACCTCTACTGTACTCCACTGTACTCTACCTCTACTGTGCTCCACTATACTCTATCTCTACTGTACTCCACTGTAGTCTATCTCTACTGTACTCCACTGTACTCTATCTCTAATGTACTCCACTGTACTCTACCTCTACTGTACTCCACTGTACTCTATCTCTACTGTGCTCCACTGTACTCTATCTCTACTGTGCTCCACTCTACTCTATCTCTATTGTGCTCCACTGTACTCCACTGTACTCTACCTCTACTGTGCTCCACTGTACTCTATCTCTACTGTACTCCACTGTAGTCTATCTCTACTGTACTCCACTGTACTCTATCTCTACTGTACTCCACTGTACTCTACCTCTACTGTACTCCATTGTACTCTATCTCTACTGTGCTCCACTGTACTCTATCTCTACTGTGCTCCACTTTACTCTATCTCTATTGTGCTCCACTGCACTCCACTGTACTCTACCTCTACTGTGCTCCACTGTACTCTATCTCTACTCTACTCCACTGTAGTCTATCTCTACTGTACTCCAAAGTACTCTATCTCTACTGTACTCCACTGTACTCTACCTCTACTCTACTCCACTGTACAATACCTCTACTGTACTCCACTGTACTCTACCTCTAATGTACTCCACTGTACTCTACCTCTACTGTGCTCCACTGTACTCTATCTCTACTGTACTCCACTGTACTCTACCTCTACTGTACTCCACTGTACTCTACCTCTACTGTCCTCAACTGTACTCTACCTCTACTGTACTCCACTGTACTCTATCTCTACTGTACTCCACTGTAGTCTATCTCTACTGTACTCCACTGTACTCTATCTCTACTGTACTCCACTGTACTCTACCTCTACTGTACTCCACTGTACTCTATCTCTACTGTGCTCCACTGTACTCTATATCTACTGTGCTCCACTGTACTCTATCTCTATTGTGCTCCACTGTACTCCACTGTACTCTACCTCTACTGCGCTCCACTGTACTCTATCTCTACTGTACTCCACTGTAGTCTATCTCTACTGTACTCCACTGTACTCTATCTCTGCTGTACTCCACTGTACTCTACCTCTACTGTACTCCACTGTACTCTATCTCTACTGTGCTCCACTGTACTCTATCTCTACTGTGCTCCACTGTACTCTATCTCTATTGTGCTCCACTGTACTCCACTGTACTCTACCTCTACTGTGCTCCACTGTACTCTATCTCTACTGTGCTCCACTGTAGTCTTTCTCTACTGTACTCCAAAGTACTCTATCTCTACTGTACTCCACTGTACTCTACCTCTACTCTACTCCACTGTACAATACCTCTACTGTACTCCACTGTACTCTACCTCTAATGTACTCCACTGTACTCTATCTCTACTGTGCTCCACTGTACTCTATCTCTACTGTACTCCACTGTACTCTACCTCTACTGTCCTCAACTGTACTCTACCTCTACTGTACTCCACTGTACTCTACCTCTACTGTACTCCACTGTACTCTACCTCTAATGTACTCCACTGTACTCTATCTCTACTGTGCTCCACTGTACTCTATCTCTAATGTACTCCACTGTACTCTACCTCTACTGTCCTCAACTGTACTCTACCTCTACTGTACTCCACTGTACTCTATCTCTACTGTACTCCACTGTACTCTATATCTACTGTGCTCCACTGTACCCTATCTCCACTGTACTCTACCTCTACTGTACTCCACTGTACTCTATCTCTACTGTGCTCCACTGTACTCTATCTCTATTGTGCTCCACTTTACTCCACTGTACTCTACCTCTACTGCGCTCCACTGTACTCTATCTCTACTGTACTCCACTGTACTCTATCTCTACTGTGCTCCACTGTACTCTATCTCTACTGTACTCCACTCTACTCTACCTCTACTGTGCTCCACTGTACTCTATCTCTACTGTGCTCCACTGTACTCTATTTCTACTGTACTCCACTGTACTCTACCTCTACTGTACTCCACTGTACTCTACCTCTACTGTACTCCACTGTACTCTACCTCTACTGTGCTCCACTGTACTCTATCTCTACTGTACTCCACTGTACTCTACCACTACTGTACTCCACTGTACTCTATCTCTACTGTGCTCCACTGTACTCTATCTCTACTGTACTCCACTGTACTCTACCTCTACTGTGCTCCACTGTACTCTAGCTCTACTGTACTCCACTCTACTCTACCTCTACTGTACTCCACTGTACTCTACCTCTACTGTACTCCACTGTACTCTACCTCTACTGTGCTCCACTGTTCTCTATCTCTACTGTGCTCCACTGTACTCTATCTCTACTGTGCTCCACTGCACTCCACTATACTCTATCTCTACTGTACTCCACTGTACTCTATCTCTACTGTACTCCACTGTACTCTATCTCTACTGTGCTCCACTGTACTCTATCTCTACTGTACTCCACTGTACTCTACCTCTACTGTGCTCCACTGTACTCTATCTCTACTGTACTCCACTCTACTGTACCTCTACTGTAATCCACTCTACTCTATCTCTACTGTACTCTACTGTACTCTACCTCTACTGTGCTCCACTGTACTCTATGTCTACTGTGCTCCACTGTACTCTATCTCTACTGTACTCCACTGTACTCTATCTCTACTGTGCTCCACTGTACTCTATCTCTACTGTTTTCCACTGTACACTATATCTACTGTGCTCCACTGCACTCCAATGTACTCTACCTCTACTGTACTCCACTGTACTCTACCTCTACTGTGCTTCACTGTACTCTATCTCTACTGTACTCCACTGTACTCTATCTCTACTGTACTCCACTGTACTCTCTCTCTACTCTGCTCCACTGTACTCTATCTCTACTGTGCTCCACTGTACTCTATCTCTACTGTACTCCACTGTACTCTACCTCTACTGTACTCCACTGTACTCTCTCTCTACTCTGCTCCACTGTACTCTATCTCTACTGTGCTCCACTGTACTCTATCTCTACTGTACTCCACTGTACTCTATCTCTACTGTGCTCCACTGTACTCTATCTCTACTGTACTCCACTGTACTCTACCTCTACTGTGCTCCACTGTACTCTACCTCTAGTGTACTCCACTGTACTCTACCTCTACTGTACTCCACTGTACTCTATCTCTACTGTGCTCCACTGTACACTATCTCTACTGTGCTCCACTGCACTCCAATGTACTCTACTTCTACTGTACTCCACTGTACTCTACCTCTACTCTGCTCCACTGTACTCTATCTCTACTGTACTCCACTGTACTCTATCTCTACTGTACTCCACTGTACTCTACATCTACTGTAATCCACTGTACTCTATCTCTACTCTGCTCCACTGTACTCTATCTCTATTGTGCTCCACTGTACTCCACTGTACTCTATCTCTACTGTGCTCCACTGTACTCTATCTCTACTGTACTCCACTGTACTCTACCTCTACTGTGCTCCAATGTACTATATCTCTTCTGTACTCCACTCCACTCTAACTCTACTGTACTCCGCTGTACTCTATCTCTACTGTGCTCCACTGTACTCTATCTCTACTGTACTCCACTCTACTCTACCTTTACTGTGCTCCACTGTACTCTATCTCTACTGTACTCCACTGTACTCTACCTCTACTGTACTCCACTGTACTCTACCTCTACTGTACTCCACTGTACTCTACCTGTACTGTGATCCACTGTACTCTATCTCTACTGTACTCCACTGTACTCTACCTCTACTGTACTCCACTGTACTCTACCTCTACTGTGCTCCACTGTACTCTATCTCTACTGTACTCCACTGTACTCTACCTCTACCGTGCTCCACTGTACTCTATCTCTACTGTACTCCACTCTACTCTACCTCTACTGTACTCCACTGTACTCTATCTCTACTGTGCTCCACTGTAATCTATCTCTACTGTACTCCACTGTACTCTACCTCTACTGTGCTCCACTGTACTCTATCTCTACTGTACTCCACTCTACTCTACCTCTACTGTACTCCACTGTACTCTATCTCTACTGTACTCCACTCTACTCTACCTCTACTGTACTCCACTGTACTCTATCTCTACTCTGCTCCACTGTACTCTATCTCTACTGTACTCCACTGTACTCTACCTCTACTGTGCTCCACTGTACTCTATCTCTACTGTACTCCACTCTACTCTACGTCTACTGTACTCCACTGTACTCTATCTCTACTGTACTCCACTCTACTCTACCTCTACTGTACTCCACTGTACTCTATCTCTACTGTGCTCCACTGTACTCTATCTCTACTGTACTCCACTGTACTCTACCTCTACTGTAATCTACTGTACTCTATCTCTACTCTGCTCCACTGTACTCTATCTCTATTGTGCTCCACTGTACTCCACAGTACTCTACCTCTACTGTGCTCCACTGTACTCTATCTCTACTGTACTCCACTGTTGTCTATCTCTACTGTACTCCAAAGTACTCTATCTCTACTGTACTCCACTGTACTCTACCTCTACTCTACTCCACTGTACTCTACCTCTACTGTACTCCACTGTACTCTACCTCTACTGTACTCCACTGTACTCTACCTCTACTGTACTCCACTGTACTCTACCTCTACTGTGCTCCACTGTACTCTATCTCTACTGTACTCCACTGTACTCTACCTCTACTGTACTCCACTGTACTCTATCTCTACTGTGCTCCACTGTACTCTATCTCTACTGTACTCCGCTGTACTCTACCTCTACTGTGCTCCACTGTACTCTATCTCTACTGTACTCCACTCTACTCTACCTCTACTGTACTCCACTGTACTCTATCTCTACTGTACTCCACTCTACTCTATCTCTACTCTACTCCACTGTACTCTATCTCTACTGTGCTCCACTGTACTCTACCTCTACTGTACTCCACTGTACTCTACCTCTACTGTACTCCACTGTACTCTACCTCTACTGTCCTCAACTGTACTCTACCTCTACTGTACTCCACTGTACTCTATCTCTACTGTGCTCCACTGTACTCTATCTCTACTGTACTCCACTGTACTCTACCTCTACTGTGCTCCACTGTACTCTATCTCTACTGTACTCCACTGTACTCTACATCTACTGTACTCCACTGTACTCTACCTCTACTGTACTCCACTGTACTCTATCTCTACTGTGCTCCACTGTACTCTACCTCTACTGTACTCCACTGTACTCTACCTCTACTGTACTCCCCTGTACTCTACCTCTACTGTGCTCCACTGTACTCTATCTCTACTGTACTCCACTGTAGTCTATCTCTACTGTACTCCACTGTACTCTATCTCTACTGTACTCCACTGTACTCTACCTCTACTGTACTCCACTGTACTCTATCTCTACTGTACTCCACTGTAGTCTATCTCTACTGTACTCCACTGTACTCTATCTCTACTGTACTCCACTGTACTCTACCTCTACTGTGCTCCACTGTACTCTATCTCTACTGTACTCCACTGTAGTCTATCTCTACTGTACTCCACTTTACTCTATCTCTACTGTGCTCCACTGTACTCTATCTCTACTGTACTCCACTGTACTCTATCTCTACTGTGCTCCACTGTACTCTATCTCTACTGTACTCCACTGTACTCTACCTCTACTGTGCTCCACTGTACTCTACCTCTAGTGTACTCCACTGTACTCTACCTCTACTCTGCTCCACTGTACACTATCTCTACTGTGCTCCACTGCACTCCAATGTACTCTACCTATACTGTACTCCACTGTACTCTACCTCTACTCTGCTCCACTGTACTCTATCTCTACTGTACTCCACTGTACTCTATCTCTACTGTACTCCACTGTACTCTACATCTACTGTAATCCACTGTACTCTATCTCTACTCTGCTCCACTGTACTCTATCTCTATTGTGCTCCACTGTACTCCACTGTACTCTATCTCTACTGTGCTCCACTGTACTCTATCTCTACTGTACTCCACTGTACTCTACCTCTACTGTGCTCCACTGTACTATATCTCTACTGTACTCCACTCTACTCTACCTCTACTGTACTCCGCTGTACTCTATCTCTACTGTGCTCCACTGTACTCTATCTCTACTGTACTCCACTCTACTCTACCTCTACTGTGCTCCACTGTACTCTATCTCTACTGTGCTCCACTGTACTCTATCTCTACTGTACTCCACTGTACTCTACCTCTATTGTACTCCACTGTACTCTACCTCTACTGTACTCCACTGTACTCTACCTCTACTGTGCTCCACTGTACTCTATCTCTACTGTACTCCACTGTACTCTACCTCTACTCTACTCCACTGTACTCTACCTCTACTGTACTCCACTGTACTCTACCTCTAATGTACTCCACTGTACTCTACCTCTACTGTGCTCCACTGTACTCTATCTCTACTGTACTCCACTGTACTCTACCTCTACTGTACTCCACTGTACTCTACCTCTACTGTCCTCAACTGTACTCTACCTCTACTGTACTCCACTGTACTCTACCTCTACTGTACTCCACTGTACTCTACCTCTACTGTGCTCCACTGTACTCTATCTCTACTGTACTCCACTGTAGTCTATCTCTACTGTACTCCACTGTACTCTATCTCTACTGTACTCCACTGTACTCTTCCACTGTACTCTATCTCTACTGTACTCCACTGTAGTCTATCTCTACTGTACTCCACTGTACTCTATCTCTACTGTACTCCACTGTACTCTACCTCTACTGTACTCCACTGTACTCTATCTCTACTGTGCTCCACTGTACTCTATCTCTATTGTGCTCCACTGTACTCCACTGTACTCTACCTCTACTGTGCTCCACTGTACTCTATCTCTACTGTACTCCACTGTACTCTACGTCTACTGTGCTCCACTGTACTCTATCTCTACTGTACTCCACTCTACTCTACCTCTACTGTACTCCACTGTACTCTATCTCTACTGTACTCCACTCTACTCTACCTCTACTGTACTCCACTGTACTCTATCTCTACTGTGCTCCACTGTACTCTATCTCTACTGTACTCCACTGTACTCTACCTCTACTGTAATCTACTGTACTTTATCTCTACTCTGCTCCACTGTACTCTATCTCTATTGTGCTCCACTGTACTCCACTGTACTCTACCTCTATTGTGCTCCACTGTACTCTATCTCTACTGTACTCCACTGTTGTCTATCTCTACTGTACTCCAAAGTACTCTATCTCTACTGTACTCCACTGTACTCTACCTCTACTCTACTCCACTGTACTCTACCTCTACTGTACTCCACTGTACTCTACCTCTAATGTACTCCACTGTACTCTACCTCTACTGTGCTCCACTGTACTCTATCTCTACTGTACTCCACTGTACTCTACCTCTAGTGTACTCCACTGTACTCTACCTCTACTGTCCTCAACTGTACTCTACCTCTACTGTACTCCACTGTACACTACCTCTACTGTACTCCACTGTACTCTACCTCTACTGTGCTCCACTGTACTCTATCTCTACTGTACTCCACTGTAGTCTATCTCTACTGTACTCCACTGTACTCTATCTCTACTGTACTCCACTGTACTCTACCTCTACTGCACTCCACTGTACTCTACCTCTAATGTACTCCACTGTACTCTACCTCTACTGTGCTCCACTGTACTCTATCTCTACTGTACTCCACTGTACTCTACCTCTAGTGTACTCCACTGTACTCTACCTCTACTGTCCTCAACTGTACTCTACCTCTACTGTACTCCACTGTACACTACCTCTACTGTACTCCACTGTACTCTACCTCTACTGTACTCCACTGTACTCTATCTCTACTGTGCTCCACTGTACTCTATCTCTACTGTGCTCCACTGTACTCTATCTCTATTGTGCTCCACTGTACTCCACTGTACTCTACCTCTACTGCGCTCCACTGTACTCTATCTCTACTGTACTCCACTGTAGTCTATCTCTACTGTACTCCACTGTACTCTATCTCTACTGTGCTCCACTGTACTCTATCTCTATTGTGCTCCACTGTACTCTATCTCTACTGTGCTCCACTGTACTCTATCTCTATTGTGCTCCACTGTACTCCACTGTACTCTACCTCTACTGTGCTCCACTGTACTCTATCTCTACTGTACTCCACTGTAGTCTATCTCTACTGTACTCCAAAGTACTCTATCTCTACTGTACTCCACTGTACTCTACCTCTACTCTACTCCACTGTACAATACCTCTACTGTACTCCACTGTACTCTACCTCTAATGTACTCCACTGTACTCTACCTCTACTGTGCTCCACTGTACACTATCTCTACTGTACTCCACTCTACTCTACCTCTACTGTACTCCACTGTACTCTATCTCTACTGTACTCCACTCTACTCTACCTCTACTGTACTCCACTGTACTCTATCTCTACTGTGCTCCACTGTACTCTATCTCTACTGTACTCCACTGTACTCTACCTCCACTGTAATCTACTGCACTCTATCTCTACTCTGCTCCACTGTACTCTATCTCTATTTTGCTCCACTGTACTCCACTGTACTCTACCTCTACTGTGCTCCACTGTATTCTATCTCTACTGTACTCCACTGTAGTCTATCTCTACTGTACTCGAAAGTACTCTATCTCTACTGTACTCCACTGTACTCTACTTCTACTCTATTCCACTGTACTCTACCTCTACTGTACTCCACTGTACTCTACCTCTAATGTACTCCACTGTACTCTACCTCTACTGTGCTCCACTGTACTCTATCTCTACTGTACTCCACTGTACTCTACCTCTACTGTACTCCACTGTACTCTACCTCTACTGTCCTCAACTGTACTCTACCTCTACTGTACTCCACTGTACTCTACCTCTACTGTACTCCACTGTACTCTACCTCTACTGTGCTCCACTGTACTCTATCTCTACTGTACTCCACTGTAGTCTATCTCTACTGTACTCCACTGTACTCTATCTCTACTGTACTCCACTGTACTCTACCTCTACTGTACTCCACTGTACTCTATCTCTACTGTGCTCCACTGTACTCTATCTCTATTGTGCTCCACTGTACTGCACTGTACTCTACCTCTACTGTGCTCCACTGTACTCTATCTCGACTGTACTCCACTGTACTCTACCTCTACTGTGCTCCACTGTACTCTATCTCTACTGTACTCCACTCTACTCTACCTCTACTGTACTCCAATGTACTCTATCTCTACTGTACTCCACTCTACTCTACCTCTACTGTACTCCACTGTACTCTATCTCTACTGTGCTCCACTGTACTCTATCTCTACTGTACTCCACTGTACTCTAACTCTACTGTAATCTACCTAACTCTATCTCTACTCTGCTCCACTGTACTCTATCTCTATTGTGCTCCACTGTACTCCACTGTACTCTACCTCTACTGTGCTCCACTGTACTCTATCTCTACTGTACTCCACTGTTGTCTATCTCTACTGTACTCCAAAGTACTCTATCTCTACTGTACTCCACTGTACTCTACCTCTACTCTACTCCACTGTACTCTACCTCTACTGTACTCCACTGTACTCTACCTCTACTGTACTCCACTGTACTCTACCTCTACTGTACTCCACAGTACTCTACCTCTACTGTGCTCCACTGTACTCTATCTCTACTGTACTCCACTGTACTCTACCTCTACTGTACTCCACTGTACTCTATCTCTACTGTGCTCCACTGTACTCTATCTCTACTGTACTCCACTGTACTCTACCTCTACTGTGCTCCACTGTACTCTATCTCTACTGTACTCCACTCTACTCTACCTCTACTGTACTCCACTGTACTCTATCTCTACTGTACTCCACTCTACTCTACCTCTACTGTACTCCACTGTACTCTATCTCTACTGTGCTCCACTGTACTCTATCTCTTCTGTACTCCACTGTACTCTACCTCTACTGTAATCTACTGTACTCTATCTCTACTCTGCTCCACTGTACTCTATCTCTATTGTGCTCCACTGTACTCCACTGTACTCTACCTCTACTGTGCTCCACTGTACTCTATCTCTACTGTACTCCACTGTTGTCTATCTCTACTGTGCTCCAAAGTACTCTATCTCTACTGTACTCCACTGTACTCTACCTCTACTCTACTCCACTGTACTCTACCTCTACTGTACTCCACTGTACTCTACCTCTACTGTACTCCACTGTACTCTACCTCTACTGTACTCCACAGTACTCTACCTCTACTGTGCTCCACTGTACTCTATCTCTACTGTACTCCACTGTACTCTACCTCTACTGTACTCCACTGTACTCTATCTCTACTGTGCTCCACTGTACTCTATCTCTACTGTACTCCACTGTACTCTACCTCTACTGTGCTCCACTGTACTCTATCTCTACTGTACTCCACTCTACTCTACCTCTACTGTACTCCACTGTACTCTATCTCTACTGTACTCCACTCTACTCTACCTCTACTGTACTCCACTGTACTCTATCTCTACTGTGCTCCACTGTACTCTATCTCTTCTGTACTCCACTGTACTCTACCTCTACTGTAATCTACTGTACTCTATCTCTACTCTGCTCCACTGTACTCTATCTCTATTGTGCTCCACTGTACTCCACTGTACTCTACCTCTACTGTGCTCCACTGTACTCTATCTCTACTGTACTCCACTGTTGTCTATCTCTACTGTGCTCCAAAGTACTCTATCTCTACTGTACTCCACTGTACTCTACCTCTACTCTACTCCACTGTACTCTACCTCTACTGTACTCCACTGTACTCTACCTCTAATGTACTCCACTGTACTCTACCTCTACTGTGCTCCACTGTACTCTATCTCTACTGTACTCCACTGTACTCTACCTCTAGTGTACTCCACTGTACTCTACCTCTACTGTCCTCAACTGTACTCTACCTCTATTGTACTCCACTGTACTCTACCTCTACTGTGCTCCACTGTACTCTATCTCTACTGTGCTCCACTGTACTCTATCTCTATTGTGCTCCACTGTACTCCACTGTACTCTACCTCTACTGCGCTCCACTCTACTCTATCTCTACTGTACTCCACTGTAGTCTATCTCTACTGTACTCCACTGTACTCTATCTCTACTGTACTCCACTGTACTCTACCTCTACTCTACTCCACTGTACTCTACCTCTACTGTGCTCCACTGTACTCTATCTCTACTGTACTCCACTGTAGTCTATCTCTACTGTACTCCACTGTACTATATCTCTACTGTACTCCACTGTACTCTACCTCTACTGTACTCCACTGTACTCTCTCTCTACTCTGCTCCACTGAACTCTATCTCTACTGTGCTCCACTGTACTCTATCTCTACTGTACTCCACTGTACTCTATCTCTACTGTGCTCCACTGTACTCTATCTCTACTGTACTCCAATGTACTCTACCTCTACTGTGCTCCACTGTACTCTATCTCTACTGTACTCCACTCTACTCTACCTCTACTGTACTCCACTGTACTCTATCTCTACTGTACTCCACTCTACTCTACCTCTACTGTACTCCACTGTACTCTACCTCTACTGTGCTCCACTGTACTCTATCTCTACTGTACTCCACTGTACTCTACCTCTACTGTAATCTACTGTACTCTATCTCTACTCTGCTCCACTGTACTCTATCTCTATTTTGCTCCACTGTACTCCACTGTACTCTACCTCTACTGTGCTCCACTGTACTCTATCTCTACTGTACTCCACTGTAGTCTATCTCTACTGTACTCGAAAGTACTCTATCTCTACTGTACTCCACTGTACTCTACCTCTACTCTACTCCACTGTACTCTACCTCTACTGTACTCCACTGTACTCTACCTCTAATGTACTCCACTCTACTCTACCTCTACTGTGCTCCACTGTACTCTATCTCTACTGTACTCCACTGTACTCTACCTCTACTGTACTCCACTGTACTCTACCTCTACTGTCCTCAACAGTACTATACCTCTACTGTAATCCACTGTACTCTACCTCTACTGTACTCCACTGTACTCTACCTCTACTGTGCTCCACTGTACTCTATCTCTACTGTACTCCACTGTAGTCTATCTCTACTGTACTCCACTGTACTCTATCTCTACTGTACTCCACTGTACTCTACCTCTACTGTACTCCACTGTACTCTATCTCTACTGTGCTCCACTGTACTCTATCTCTACTGTACTCCACTGTACTCTACCTCTACTGTGCTCCACTGTACTATATCTCTACTGTACTCCACTCTACTCTACCTCTACTGTACTCCGCTGTACTCTATCTCTACTGTACTCCACTCTACTCTACCTCTACTGTGCTCCACTGTACTCTATCTCTTCTGTGCTCCACTGTACTCTATCTCTACTGTACTCCACTGTAATCTATCTCTACTGTACTCCACTGTACTCTACCTCTACTGTACTCCACTGTACTCTACCTCTACTGTACTCCACTGTACTCTACCTCTACTGTGCTTCACTGTACTCTATCTCTACTGTACTCCACTGTACTCTACCTCTACTGTACTCCACTGTGCTCTATCTCTACTGTGCTCCACTGTACTCTATCTCTACTGTACTCCACTGTACTCTACCTCTACTGTGCTCCACTGTACTCTATCTCTACTGTACTCCACTCTACTCTACCTCTACTGTACTCCACTGTACTCTATCTCTACTGTACTCCACTTTACTCTACCTCTACTGTACTCCACTTTACTCTATCTCTACTGTGCTCCACTGTACTCTATCTCTACTGTACTCCACTGTACTCTACCTCTACTGTGCTCCACTGTACACTATCTCTACTGTACTCCACTCTACTCTACCTCTACTGTACTCCACTGTACTCTATCTCTACTGTACTCCACTGTACTCTATCTCTACTCTACTCCACTGTACTCTACCTCTACTGTAATCTACTGTACTCTATCTCTACTCTGCTCCACTGTACTCTATCTCTATTGTGCTCCACTGTACTCCACTGTACTCTACCTCTACTGTGCTCCACTGTACTCTATCTCTACTGTACTCCACTGTAGTCTATCTCTAATGTACTCCACTCTACTCTACCTCTACTGTACTCCACTGTACTCTATCTCTACTGTACTCCACTCTACTCTACCTCTACTGTACTCCACTGTACTCTATCTCTACTGTACTCCACTGTACTCTACCTCTAGTGTACTCCACTGTACTCTACCTCTACTGTCCTCAACTGTACTCTACCTATACTGTACTCCACTGTACTCTACCTCTACTGTACTCCACTGTACTCTATCTCTACTGTACTCCACTGTACTCTACCTCTACTGTACTCCACTGTACTCTATCTCTACTGTGCTCCACTGTACTCTATCTCTACTGTACTCCACTGTACTCTACCTCTAGTGTACTCCACTGTACTCTACCTCTACTGTCCTCAACTGTACTCTACCTCTACTGTACTCCACTGTACTCTACCTCTACTGTACTCCACTGTACTCTACCTCTACTGTGCTCCACTATACTCTATCTCTACTGTACTCCACTGTAGTCTATCTCTACTGTACTCCACTGTACTCTATCTCTAATGTACTCCACTGTACTCTACCTCTACTGTACTCCACTGTACTCTATCTCTACTGTGCTCCACTGTACTCTATCTCTACTGTGCTCCACTCTACTCTATCTCTATTGTGCTCCACTGTACTCCACTGTACTCTACCTCTACTGTGCTCCACTGTACTCTATCTCTACTGTACTCCACTGTAGTCTATCTCTACTGTACTCCACTGTACTCTATCTCTACTGTACTCCACTGTACTCTACCTCTACTGTACTCCATTGTACTCTATCTCTACTGTGCTCCACTGTACTCTATCTCTACTGTGCTCCACTTTACTCTATCTCTATTGTGCTCCACTGCACTCCACTGTACTCTACCTCTACTGTGCTCCACTGTACTCTATCTCTACTCTACTCCACTGTAGTCTATCTCTACTGTACTCCAAAGTACTCTATCTCTACTGTACTCCACTGTACTCTACCTCTACTCTACTCCACTGTACAATACCTCTACTGTACTCCACTGTACTCTACCTCTAATGTACTCCACTGTACTCTACCTCTACTGTGCTCCACTGTACTCTATCTCTACTGTACTCCACTGTACTCTACCTCTACTGTACTCCACTGTACTCTACCTCTACTGTCCTCAACTGTACTCTACCTCTACTGTACTCCACTGTACTCTATCTCTACTGTACTCCACTGTAGTCTATCTCTACTGTACTCCACTGTACTCTATCTCTACTGTACTCCACTGTACTCTACCTCTACTGTACTCCACTGTACTCTATCTCTACTGTGCTCCACTGTACTCTATATCTACTGTGCTCCACTGTACTCTATCTCTATTGTGCTCCACTGTACTCCACTGTACTCTACCTCTACTGCGCTCCACTGTACTCTATCTCTACTGTACTCCACTGTAGTCTATCTCTACTGTACTCCACTGTACTCTATCTCTGCTGTACTCCACTGTACTCTACCTCTACTGTACTCCACTGTACTCTATCTCTACTGTGCTCCACTGTACTCTATCTCTACTGTGCTCCACTGTACTCTATCTCTATTGTGCTCCACTGTACTCCACTGTACTCTACCTCTACTGTGCTCCACTGTACTCTATCTCTACTGTGCTCCACTGTAGTCTTTCTCTACTGTACTCCAAAGTACTCTATCTCTACTGTACTCCACTGTACTCTACCTCTACTCTACTCCACTGTACAATACCTCTACTGTACTCCACTGTACTCTACCTCTAATGTACTCCACTGTACTCTATCTCTACTGTGCTCCACTGTACTCTATCTCTACTGTACTCCACTGTACTCTACCTCTACTGTCCTCAACTGTACTCTACCTCTACTGTACTCCACTGTACTCTACCTCTACTGTACTCCACTGTACTCTACCTCTAATGTACTCCACTGTACTCTATCTCTACTGTGCTCCACTGTACTCTATCTCTAATGTACTCCACTGTACTCTACCTCTACTGTCCTCAACTGTACTCTACCTCTACTGTACTCCACTGTACTCTATCTCTACTGTACTCCACTGTACTCTATATCTACTGTGCTCCACTGTACCCTATCTCCACTGTACTCTACCTCTACTGTACTCCACTGTACTCTATCTCTACTGTGCTCCACTGTACTCTATCTCTATTGTGCTCCACTTTACTCCACTGTACTCTACCTCTACTGCGCTCCACTGTACTCTATCTCTACTGTACTCCACTGTACTCTATCTCTACTGTGCTCCACTGTACTCTATCTCTACTGTACTCCACTCTACTCTACCTCTACTGTGCTCCACTGTACTCTATCTCTACTGTGCTCCACTGTACTCTATTTCTACTGTACTCCACTGTACTCTACCTCTACTGTACTCCACTGTACTCTACCTCTACTGTACTCCACTGTACTCTACCTCTACTGTGCTCCACTGTACTCTATCTCTACTGTACTCCACTGTACTCTACCACTACTGTACTCCACTGTACTCTATCTCTACTGTGCTCCACTGTACTCTATCTCTACTGTACTCCACTGTACTCTACCTCTACTGTGCTCCACTGTACTCTAGCTCTACTGTACTCCACTCTACTCTACCTCTACTGTACTCCACTGTACTCTACCTCTACTGTACTCCACTGTACTCTACCTCTACTGTGCTCCACTGTTCTCTATCTCTACTGTGCTCCACTGTACTCTATCTCTACTGTGCTCCACTGCACTCCACTATACTCTATCTCTACTGTACTCCACTGTACTCTATCTCTACTGTACTCCACTGTACTCTATCTCTACTGTGCTCCACTGTACTCTATCTCTACTGTACTCCACTGTACTCTACCTCTACTGTGCTCCACTGTACTCTATCTCTACTGTACTCCACTCTACTGTACCTCTACTGTAATCCACTCTACTCTATCTCTACTGTACTCTACTGTACTCTACCTCTACTGTGCTCCACTGTACTCTATGTCTACTGTGCTCCACTGTACTCTATCTCTACTGTACTCCACTGTACTCTATCTCTACTGTGCTCCACTGTACTCTATCTCTACTGTTTTCCACTGTACACTATATCTACTGTGCTCCACTGCACTCCAATGTACTCTACCTCTACTGTACTCCACTGTACTCTACCTCTACTGTGCTTCACTGTACTCTATCTCTACTGTACTCCACTGTACTCTATCTCTACTGTACTCCACTGTACTCTCTCTCTACTCTGCTCCACTGTACTCTATCTCTACTGTGCTCCACTGTACTCTATCTCTACTGTACTCCACTGTACTCTACCTCTACTGTACTCCACTGTACTCTCTCTCTACTCTGCTCCACTGTACTCTATCTCTACTGTGCTCCACTGTACTCTATCTCTACTGTACTCCACTGTACTCTATCTCTACTGTGCTCCACTGTACTCTATCTCTACTGTACTCCACTGTACTCTACCTCTACTGTGCTCCACTGTACTCTACCTCTAGTGTACTCCACTGTACTCTACCTCTACTGTACTCCACTGTACTCTATCTCTACTGTGCTCCACTGTACACTATCTCTACTGTGCTCCACTGCACTCCAATGTACTCTACTTCTACTGTACTCCACTGTACTCTACCTCTACTCTGCTCCACTGTACTCTATCTCTACTGTACTCCACTGTACTCTATCTCTACTGTACTCCACTGTACTCTACATCTACTGTAATCCACTGTACTCTATCTCTACTCTGCTCCACTGTACTCTATCTCTATTGTGCTCCACTGTACTCCACTGTACTCTATCTCTACTGTGCTCCACTGTACTCTATCTCTACTGTACTCCACTGTACTCTACCTCTACTGTGCTCCAATGTACTATATCTCTTCTGTACTCCACTCCACTCTAACTCTACTGTACTCCGCTGTACTCTATCTCTACTGTGCTCCACTGTACTCTATCTCTACTGTACTCCACTCTACTCTACCTTTACTGTGCTCCACTGTACTCTATCTCTACTGTACTCCACTGTACTCTACCTCTACTGTACTCCACTGTACTCTACCTCTACTGTACTCCACTGTACTCTACCTGTACTGTGATCCACTGTACTCTATCTCTACTGTACTCCACTGTACTCTACCTCTACTGTACTCCACTGTACTCTACCTCTACTGTGCTCCACTGTACTCTATCTCTACTGTACTCCACTGTACTCTACCTCTACCGTGCTCCACTGTACTCTATCTCTACTGTACTCCACTCTACTCTACCTCTACTGTACTCCACTGTACTCTATCTCTACTGTGCTCCACTGTAATCTATCTCTACTGTACTCCACTGTACTCTACCTCTACTGTGCTCCACTGTACTCTATCTCTACTGTACTCCACTCTACTCTACCTCTACTGTACTCCACTGTACTCTATCTCTACTGTACTCCACTCTACTCTACCTCTACTGTACTCCACTGTACTCTATCTCTACTCTGCTCCACTGTACTCTATCTCTACTGTACTCCACTGTACTCTACCTCTACTGTGCTCCACTGTACTCTATCTCTACTGTACTCCACTCTACTCTACGTCTACTGTACTCCACTGTACTCTATCTCTACTGTACTCCACTCTACTCTACCTCTACTGTACTCCACTGTACTCTATCTCTACTGTGCTCCACTGTACTCTATCTCTACTGTACTCCACTGTACTCTACCTCTACTGTAATCTACTGTACTCTATCTCTACTCTGCTCCACTGTACTCTATCTCTATTGTGCTCCACTGTACTCCACAGTACTCTACCTCTACTGTGCTCCACTGTACTCTATCTCTACTGTACTCCACTGTTGTCTATCTCTACTGTACTCCAAAGTACTCTATCTCTACTGTACTCCACTGTACTCTACCTCTACTCTACTCCACTGTACTCTACCTCTACTGTACTCCACTGTACTCTACCTCTACTGTACTCCACTGTACTCTACCTCTACTGTACTCCACTGTACTCTACCTCTACTGTGCTCCACTGTACTCTATCTCTACTGTACTCCACTGTACTCTACCTCTACTGTACTCCACTGTACTCTATCTCTACTGTGCTCCACTGTACTCTATCTCTACTGTACTCCGCTGTACTCTACCTCTACTGTGCTCCACTGTACTCTATCTCTACTGTACTCCACTCTACTCTACCTCTACTGTACTCCACTGTACTCTATCTCTACTGTACTCCACTCTACTCTATCTCTACTCTACTCCACTGTACTCTATCTCTACTGTGCTCCACTGTACTCTACCTCTACTGTACTCCACTGTACTCTACCTCTACTGTACTCCACTGTACTCTACCTCTACTGTCCTCAACTGTACTCTACCTCTACTGTACTCCACTGTACTCTATCTCTACTGTGCTCCACTGTACTCTATCTCTACTGTACTCCACTGTACTCTACCTCTACTGTGCTCCACTGTACTCTATCTCTACTGTACTCCACTGTACTCTACATCTACTGTACTCCACTGTACTCTACCTCTACTGTACTCCACTGTACTCTATCTCTACTGTGCTCCACTGTACTCTACCTCTACTGTACTCCACTGTACTCTACCTCTACTGTACTCCCCTGTACTCTACCTCTACTGTGCTCCACTGTACTCTATCTCTACTGTACTCCACTGTAGTCTATCTCTACTGTACTCCACTGTACTCTATCTCTACTGTACTCCACTGTACTCTACCTCTACTGTACTCCACTGTACTCTATCTCTACTGTACTCCACTGTAGTCTATCTCTACTGTACTCCACTGTACTCTATCTCTACTGTACTCCACTGTACTCTACCTCTACTGTGCTCCACTGTACTCTATCTCTACTGTACTCCACTGTAGTCTATCTCTACTGTACTCCACTTTACTCTATCTCTACTGTGCTCCACTGTACTCTATCTCTACTGTACTCCACTGTACTCTATCTCTACTGTGCTCCACTGTACTCTATCTCTACTGTACTCCACTGTACTCTACCTCTACTGTGCTCCACTGTACTCTACCTCTAGTGTACTCCACTGTACTCTACCTCTACTCTGCTCCACTGTACACTATCTCTACTGTGCTCCACTGCACTCCAATGTACTCTACCTATACTGTACTCCACTGTACTCTACCTCTACTCTGCTCCACTGTACTCTATCTCTACTGTACTCCACTGTACTCTATCTCTACTGTACTCCACTGTACTCTACATCTACTGTAATCCACTGTACTCTATCTCTACTCTGCTCCACTGTACTCTATCTCTATTGTGCTCCACTGTACTCCACTGTACTCTATCTCTACTGTGCTCCACTGTACTCTATCTCTACTGTACTCCACTGTACTCTACCTCTACTGTGCTCCACTGTACTATATCTCTACTGTACTCCACTCTACTCTACCTCTACTGTACTCCGCTGTACTCTATCTCTACTGTGCTCCACTGTACTCTATCTCTACTGTACTCCACTCTACTCTACCTCTACTGTGCTCCACTGTACTCTATCTCTACTGTGCTCCACTGTACTCTATCTCTACTGTACTCCACTGTACTCTACCTCTATTGTACTCCACTGTACTCTACCTCTACTGTACTCCACTGTACTCTACCTCTACTGTGCTCCACTGTACTCTATCTCTACTGTACTCCACTGTACTCTACCTCTACTCTACTCCACTGTACTCTACCTCTACTGTACTCCACTGTACTCTACCTCTAATGTACTCCACTGTACTCTACCTCTACTGTGCTCCACTGTACTCTATCTCTACTGTACTCCACTGTACTCTACCTCTACTGTACTCCACTGTACTCTACCTCTACTGTCCTCAACTGTACTCTACCTCTACTGTACTCCACTGTACTCTACCTCTACTGTACTCCACTGTACTCTACCTCTACTGTGCTCCACTGTACTCTATCTCTACTGTACTCCACTGTAGTCTATCTCTACTGTACTCCACTGTACTCTATCTCTACTGTACTCCACTGTACTCTTCCACTGTACTCTATCTCTACTGTACTCCACTGTAGTCTATCTCTACTGTACTCCACTGTACTCTATCTCTACTGTACTCCACTGTACTCTACCTCTACTGTACTCCACTGTACTCTATCTCTACTGTGCTCCACTGTACTCTATCTCTATTGTGCTCCACTGTACTCCACTGTACTCTACCTCTACTGTGCTCCACTGTACTCTATCTCTACTGTACTCCACTGTACTCTACGTCTACTGTGCTCCACTGTACTCTATCTCTACTGTACTCCACTCTACTCTACCTCTACTGTACTCCACTGTACTCTATCTCTACTGTACTCCACTCTACTCTACCTCTACTGTACTCCACTGTACTCTATCTCTACTGTGCTCCACTGTACTCTATCTCTACTGTACTCCACTGTACTCTACCTCTACTGTAATCTACTGTACTTTATCTCTACTCTGCTCCACTGTACTCTATCTCTATTGTGCTCCACTGTACTCCACTGTACTCTACCTCTATTGTGCTCCACTGTACTCTATCTCTACTGTACTCCACTGTTGTCTATCTCTACTGTACTCCAAAGTACTCTATCTCTACTGTACTCCACTGTACTCTACCTCTACTCTACTCCACTGTACTCTACCTCTACTGTACTCCACTGTACTCTACCTCTAATGTACTCCACTGTACTCTACCTCTACTGTGCTCCACTGTACTCTATCTCTACTGTACTCCACTGTACTCTACCTCTAGTGTACTCCACTGTACTCTACCTCTACTGTCCTCAACTGTACTCTACCTCTACTGTACTCCACTGTACACTACCTCTACTGTACTCCACTGTACTCTACCTCTACTGTGCTCCACTGTACTCTATCTCTACTGTACTCCACTGTAGTCTATCTCTACTGTACTCCACTGTACTCTATCTCTACTGTACTCCACTGTACTCTACCTCTACTGCACTCCACTGTACTCTACCTCTAATGTACTCCACTGTACTCTACCTCTACTGTGCTCCACTGTACTCTATCTCTACTGTACTCCACTGTACTCTACCTCTAGTGTACTCCACTGTACTCTACCTCTACTGTCCTCAACTGTACTCTACCTCTACTGTACTCCACTGTACACTACCTCTACTGTACTCCACTGTACTCTACCTCTACTGTACTCCACTGTACTCTATCTCTACTGTGCTCCACTGTACTCTATCTCTACTGTGCTCCACTGTACTCTATCTCTATTGTGCTCCACTGTACTCCACTGTACTCTACCTCTACTGCGCTCCACTGTACTCTATCTCTACTGTACTCCACTGTAGTCTATCTCTACTGTACTCCACTGTACTCTATCTCTACTGTGCTCCACTGTACTCTATCTCTATTGTGCTCCACTGTACTCTATCTCTACTGTGCTCCACTGTACTCTATCTCTATTGTGCTCCACTGTACTCCACTGTACTCTACCTCTACTGTGCTCCACTGTACTCTATCTCTACTGTACTCCACTGTAGTCTATCTCTACTGTACTCCAAAGTACTCTATCTCTACTGTACTCCACTGTACTCTACCTCTACTCTACTCCACTGTACAATACCTCTACTGTACTCCACTGTACTCTACCTCTAATGTACTCCACTGTACTCTACCTCTACTGTGCTCCACTGTACACTATCTCTACTGTACTCCACTCTACTCTACCTCTACTGTACTCCACTGTACTCTATCTCTACTGTACTCCACTCTACTCTACCTCTACTGTACTCCACTGTACTCTATCTCTACTGTGCTCCACTGTACTCTATCTCTACTGTACTCCACTGTACTCTACCTCCACTGTAATCTACTGCACTCTATCTCTACTCTGCTCCACTGTACTCTATCTCTATTTTGCTCCACTGTACTCCACTGTACTCTACCTCTACTGTGCTCCACTGTATTCTATCTCTACTGTACTCCACTGTAGTCTATCTCTACTGTACTCGAAAGTACTCTATCTCTACTGTACTCCACTGTACTCTACTTCTACTCTATTCCACTGTACTCTACCTCTACTGTACTCCACTGTACTCTACCTCTAATGTACTCCACTGTACTCTACCTCTACTGTGCTCCACTGTACTCTATCTCTACTGTACTCCACTGTACTCTACCTCTACTGTACTCCACTGTACTCTACCTCTACTGTCCTCAACTGTACTCTACCTCTACTGTACTCCACTGTACTCTACCTCTACTGTACTCCACTGTACTCTACCTCTACTGTGCTCCACTGTACTCTATCTCTACTGTACTCCACTGTAGTCTATCTCTACTGTACTCCACTGTACTCTATCTCTACTGTACTCCACTGTACTCTACCTCTACTGTACTCCACTGTACTCTATCTCTACTGTGCTCCACTGTACTCTATCTCTATTGTGCTCCACTGTACTGCACTGTACTCTACCTCTACTGTGCTCCACTGTACTCTATCTCGACTGTACTCCACTGTACTCTACCTCTACTGTGCTCCACTGTACTCTATCTCTACTGTACTCCACTCTACTCTACCTCTACTGTACTCCAATGTACTCTATCTCTACTGTACTCCACTCTACTCTACCTCTACTGTACTCCACTGTACTCTATCTCTACTGTGCTCCACTGTACTCTATCTCTACTGTACTCCACTGTACTCTAACTCTACTGTAATCTACCTAACTCTATCTCTACTCTGCTCCACTGTACTCTATCTCTATTGTGCTCCACTGTACTCCACTGTACTCTACCTCTACTGTGCTCCACTGTACTCTATCTCTACTGTACTCCACTGTTGTCTATCTCTACTGTACTCCAAAGTACTCTATCTCTACTGTACTCCACTGTACTCTACCTCTACTCTACTCCACTGTACTCTACCTCTACTGTACTCCACTGTACTCTACCTCTACTGTACTCCACTGTACTCTACCTCTACTGTACTCCACAGTACTCTACCTCTACTGTGCTCCACTGTACTCTATCTCTACTGTACTCCACTGTACTCTACCTCTACTGTACTCCACTGTACTCTATCTCTACTGTGCTCCACTGTACTCTATCTCTACTGTACTCCACTGTACTCTACCTCTACTGTGCTCCACTGTACTCTATCTCTACTGTACTCCACTCTACTCTACCTCTACTGTACTCCACTGTACTCTATCTCTACTGTACTCCACTCTACTCTACCTCTACTGTACTCCACTGTACTCTATCTCTACTGTGCTCCACTGTACTCTATCTCTTCTGTACTCCACTGTACTCTACCTCTACTGTAATCTACTGTACTCTATCTCTACTCTGCTCCACTGTACTCTATCTCTATTGTGCTCCACTGTACTCCACTGTACTCTACCTCTACTGTGCTCCACTGTACTCTATCTCTACTGTACTCCACTGTTGTCTATCTCTACTGTGCTCCAAAGTACTCTATCTCTACTGTACTCCACTGTACTCTACCTCTACTCTACTCCACTGTACTCTACCTCTACTGTACTCCACTGTACTCTACCTCTAATGTACTCCACTGTACTCTACCTCTACTGTGCTCCACTGTACTCTATCTCTACTGTACTCCACTGTACTCTACCTCTAGTGTACTCCACTGTACTCTACCTCTACTGTCCTCAACTGTACTCTACCTCTATTGTACTCCACTGTACTCTACCTCTACTGTGCTCCACTGTACTCTATCTCTACTGTGCTCCACTGTACTCTATCTCTATTGTGCTCCACTGTACTCCACTGTACTCTACCTCTACTGCGCTCCACTCTACTCTATCTCTACTGTACTCCACTGTAGTCTATCTCTACTGTACTCCACTGTACTCTATCTCTACTGTACTCCACTGTACTCTACCTCTACTCTACTCCACTGTACTCTACCTCTACTGTGCTCCACTGTACTCTATCTCTACTGTACTCCACTGTAGTCTATCTCTACTGTACTCCACTGTACTATATCTCTACTGTACTCCACTGTACTCTACCTCTACTGTACTCCACTGTACTCTCTCTCTACTCTGCTCCACTGAACTCTATCTCTACTGTGCTCCACTGTACTCTATCTCTACTGTACTCCACTGTACTCTATCTCTACTGTGCTCCACTGTACTCTATCTCTACTGTACTCCAATGTACTCTACCTCTACTGTGCTCCACTGTACTCTATCTCTACTGTACTCCACTCTACTCTACCTCTACTGTACTCCACTGTACTCTATCTCTACTGTACTCCACTCTACTCTACCTCTACTGTACTCCACTGTACTCTACCTCTACTGTGCTCCACTGTACTCTATCTCTACTGTACTCCACTGTACTCTACCTCTACTGTAATCTACTGTACTCTATCTCTACTCTGCTCCACTGTACTCTATCTCTATTTTGCTCCACTGTACTCCACTGTACTCTACCTCTACTGTGCTCCACTGTACTCTATCTCTACTGTACTCCACTGTAGTCTATCTCTACTGTACTCGAAAGTACTCTATCTCTACTGTACTCCACTGTACTCTACCTCTACTCTACTCCACTGTACTCTACCTCTACTGTACTCCACTGTACTCTACCTCTAATGTACTCCACTCTACTCTACCTCTACTGTGCTCCACTGTACTCTATCTCTACTGTACTCCACTGTACTCTACCTCTACTGTACTCCACTGTACTCTACCTCTACTGTCCTCAACAGTACTATACCTCTACTGTAATCCACTGTACTCTACCTCTACTGTACTCCACTGTACTCTACCTCTACTGTGCTCCACTGTACTCTATCTCTACTGTACTCCACTGTAGTCTATCTCTACTGTACTCCACTGTACTCTATCTCTACTGTACTCCACTGTACTCTACCTCTACTGTACTCCACTGTACTCTATCTCTACTGTGCTCCACTGTACTCTATCTCTACTGTACTCCACTGTACTCTACCTCTACTGTGCTCCACTGTACTATATCTCTACTGTACTCCACTCTACTCTACCTCTACTGTACTCCGCTGTACTCTATCTCTACTGTACTCCACTCTACTCTACCTCTACTGTGCTCCACTGTACTCTATCTCTTCTGTGCTCCACTGTACTCTATCTCTACTGTACTCCACTGTAATCTATCTCTACTGTACTCCACTGTACTCTACCTCTACTGTACTCCACTGTACTCTACCTCTACTGTACTCCACTGTACTCTACCTCTACTGTGCTTCACTGTACTCTATCTCTACTGTACTCCACTGTACTCTACCTCTACTGTACTCCACTGTGCTCTATCTCTACTGTGCTCCACTGTACTCTATCTCTACTGTACTCCACTGTACTCTACCTCTACTGTGCTCCACTGTACTCTATCTCTACTGTACTCCACTCTACTCTACCTCTACTGTACTCCACTGTACTCTATCTCTACTGTACTCCACTTTACTCTACCTCTACTGTACTCCACTTTACTCTATCTCTACTGTGCTCCACTGTACTCTATCTCTACTGTACTCCACTGTACTCTACCTCTACTGTGCTCCACTGTACACTATCTCTACTGTACTCCACTCTACTCTACCTCTACTGTACTCCACTGTACTCTATCTCTACTGTACTCCACTGTACTCTATCTCTACTCTACTCCACTGTACTCTACCTCTACTGTAATCTACTGTACTCTATCTCTACTCTGCTCCACTGTACTCTATCTCTATTGTGCTCCACTGTACTCCACTGTACTCTACCTCTACTGTGCTCCACTGTACTCTATCTCTACTGTACTCCACTGTAGTCTATCTCTAATGTACTCCACTCTACTCTACCTCTACTGTACTCCACTGTACTCTATCTCTACTGTACTCCACTCTACTCTACCTCTACTGTACTCCACTGTACTCTATCTCTACTGTGCTCCACTGTACTCTATCTCTACTGTACTCCACTGTACTCTACCTCTACTGTAATCTACTGTACTCTATCTCTACTCTGCTCCACTGTACTCTATCTCTATTGTGCTCCACTGTACTCCACTGTACTCTACCTCTACTGTGCTCCACTGTACTCTATCTCTACTGTACTCCACTGTTGTCTATCTCTACTGTACTCCAAAGTACTCTATCTCTACTGTACTCCACTGTACTCTACCTCTACTCTACTCCACTGTACTCTTCCTCTACTGTACTCCACTGTACTCTACATCTAATGTACTCCACTGTACTCTACCTCTACTGTGCTCCACTGTACTCTATCTCTACTGTACTCCACTGTACTCTACCTCTACTGTCCTCAACTGTACTCTACCTCTACTGTACTCCACTGTACTCTATCTCTACTGTGCTCCACTGTACTCTATCTCTACTGTACTCCACTGTACTCTACCTCTACTGTGCTCCACTGTACTCTATCTCTACTGTACTCCACTGTACTCTATCTCTACTGTACTCCACTGTACTCTACCTCTACTGTACTCCACTGTACTCTACCTCTACTGTGCTCCACTGTACTCTATCTCTACTGTACTCCACTGTAGTCTATCTCTACTGTACTCCACTGTACTCTATCTCTACTGTACTCCACTGTACTCTACCTCTACTGTACTCCACTGTACTCTCTCTCTACTCTGCTCCACTGTACTCTATCTCTACTGTGCTCCACTGTACTCTATCTCTACTGTACTCCACTGTACTCTATCTCTACTGTGATCCACTGTACTCTATCTCTACTGTACTCCAATGTACTCTACCTCTACTGTGCTCCACTGTACTCTATCTCTACTGTACTCCACTCTACTCTACCTCTACTGTACTCCACTGTACTCTATCTCTACTGTACTCCACTCTACTCTACCTCTACTGTACTCCACTGTACTCTATCTCTACTGTGCTCCACTGTACTCTATCTCTACTGTACTCTACTCTACCTCTACCTCTACTCTGCTCCACTGTACACTATCTCTACTGTACTCCACTCTACTCTACCTCTACTGTACTCCACTGTACTCTATCTCTACTCTACTCCACTCTACTCTACCTCTACTGTACTCCACTGTACTCTATCTCTACTGTGCTCCACTGTACTCTATCTCTACTGTACTCCACTGTACTCTACCTCTACTGTAATCTACTGTACTCTATCTCTACTCTGCTCCACTGTACTCTATCTCTATTGTGCTCCACTGTACTCCACTGTACTCTACCTCTACTGTGCTCCACTGTACTCTATCTCTACTGTACTCCACTGTAGTCTATCTCTACTGTACTCCAAAGTACTCTATCTCTACTGTACTCCACTGTACTCTACCTCTACTCTACTCCACTGTACTCTACCTCTACTGTACTCCACTGTACTCTACCTCTACTGTACTCCACTGTACTCTACCTCTACTGTGCTCCACTGTACTCTATCTCTACTGTACTCCACTGTACTCTACCTCTACTGTACTCCACTGTACTCTACCTCTACTGTCCTCAACTGTACTCTACCTCTACTGTACTCCACTGTACTCTACCTCTACTGTACTCCACTGTACTCTACCTCTACTGTGCTCTACTGTACTCTATCTCTACTGTACTCCACTGTAGTCTATCTCTACTGTACTCCACTGTACTCTATCTCTACTGTACTCCACTGTACTCTACCTCTACTGTACTCCACTGTACTCTATCTCTACTGTGCTCCACTGTACTCTATCTCTATTGTGCTCCACTGTACTCCACTGTACTCTACCTCTACTGTGCTCCACTGTACTCTATCTCTACTGTACTCCACTCTACTCTACCTCTACTGTACTCCACTGTACTCTATCTCTACTGTACTCCACTCTACTCTACCTCTACTGTACTCCACTGTACTCTATCTCTCCTGTGCTCCACTGTACTCTATCTCTACTGTACTCCACTGTACTCTACCTCTACTGTAATCTACTGTACTCTATCTCTACTCTGCTCCACTGTACTCTATCTCTATTGTGCTCCACTGTACTCCACTGTACTCTACCTCTACTGTGCTCCACTGTACTCTATCTCTACTGTACTCCACTGTTGTCTATCTCTACTGTACTCCAAAGTACTCTATCTCTACTGTACTCCACTGTACTCTACCTCTACTCTACTCCACTGTACTCTACCTCTACTGTACTCCACTGTACTCTACGTCTACTGTACTCCACTGTACTCTACCTCTACTGTACTCCACTGTAGTCTACCTCTACTGTGCTCCACTGTACTCTATCTCTACTGTACTCCACTGTACTCTACCTCTACTGTACTCCACTGTACTCTATCTCTACTGTGCTCCACTGTACTCTATCTCTACTGTACTCCACTGTACTCTACCTCTACTGTGCTCCACTGTACTCTATCTCTACTGTACTCCACTCTACTCTACCTCTACTGTACTCCACTGTACTCTATCTCTACTGTACTCCACTCTACTCTACCTCTACTGTACTCCACTGTACTCTATCTCTACTGTGCTCCACTGTACTCTATCTCTTCTGTACTCCACTGTACTCTACCTCTACTGTAATCTACTGTACTCTATCTCTACTCTGCTCCACTGTACTCTATCTCTATTGTGCTCCACTGTACTCCACTGTACTCTACCTCTACTGTGCTCCACTGTACTCTATCTCTACTGTACTCCACTGTTGTCTATCTCTACTGTGCTCCAAAGTACTCTATCTCTACTGTACTCCACTGTACTCTACCTCTACTCTACTCCACTGTACTCTACCTCTACTGTACTCCACTGTACTCTACCTCTAATGTACTCCACTGTACTCTACCTCTACTGTGCTCCACTGTACTCTATCTCTACTGTACTCCACTGTACTCTACCTCTAGTGTACTCCACTGTACTCTACCTCTACTGTCCTCAACTGTACTCTACCTCTACTGTACTCCACTGTACTCTACCTCTACTGTGCTCCACTGTACTCTATCTCTACTGTGCTCCACTGTACTCTATCTCTATTGTGCTCCACTGTACTCCACTGTACTCTACCTCTACTGTGCTCCACTGTACTCTATCTCTACTGTACTCCACTGTAGTCTATCTCTACTGTACTCCAAAGTACTCTATCTCTACTGTACTCCACTGTACTCTACCTCTACTCTACTCCACTGTACTCTACCTCTACTGTACTCCACTGTACTCTACCTCTAATGTACTCCACTGTACTCTACCTCTACTGTGCTCCACTGTACTCTATCTCTACTGTACTCCACTGTACTCTACCTCTACTGTACTCCACTGTACTCTACCTCTACTGTCCTCAACTGTACTCTACCTCTACTGTACTCCACTGTACTCTACCTCTACTGTACTCCACTGTACTCTACCTCTACTGTGCTCCACTGTACTCTATCTCTACTGTACTCCACTGTAGTCTATCTCTACTGTACTCCACTGTACTCTATCTCTACTGTACTCCACTGTACTCTACCTCTACTGTACTCCACTGTACTCTACCTCTACTGTACTCCACTGTACTCTACCTCTACTGTGCTCCACTGTACTCTATCTCTACTGTACTCCACTGTAGTCTATCTCTACTGTACTCCACTGTACTCTATCTCTACTGTACTCCACTGTACTCTACCTCTACTGTACTCCACTGTACTCTCTCTCTACTCTGCTCCACTGTACTCTATCTCTACTGTGCTCCACTGTACTCTATCTCTACTGTACTCCACTGTACTCTATCTCTACTGTGATCCACTGTACTCTATCTCTACTGTACTCCAATGTACTCTACCTCTACTCTGCTCCACTGTACTCTATCTCTACTGTACTCCACTCTACTCTACCTCTACTGTACTCCACTGTACTCTATCTCTACTGTACTCCACTCTACTCTACCTCTACTGTACTCCGCTGTACTCTATCTCTACTGTGCTCCACTGTACTCTATCTCTACTGTACTCCACTCTACTCTACCTATACTGTGCTCCACTGTACTCTATCTCTACTGTGCTCCACTGTACTCTATCTCTACTGTACTCCACTGTACTCTACCTCTACTGTACTCCACTGTACTCTACCTCTACTGTACTCCACTGTACTCTACCTCTAGTGTGCTCCACTGTACTATATCTCTACTGTACTCCACTCTACTCTACCTCTACTGTACTCCGCTGTACTCTACCTCTACTGTAATCTACTGTACTCTATCTCTACTCTGCTCCACTGTACTCTATCTCTATTGTGCTCCACTGTACTCCACTGTACTCTACCTCTACTGTGCTCCACTGTACTCTATCTCTACTGTACTCCACTGTACTCTACCTCTACTGTGCTCCACTGTACTCTATCTCTACTGTACTCCACTCTACTCTACCTCTACTGTACTCCACTGTACTCTATCTCTACTGTACTCCACTCTACTCTACCTCTACTGTACTCCACTGTACTCTATCTCTACTGTGCTCCACTGTACTCTATCTCTACTGTACTCCACTGTACTCTACCTCTACTGTAATCTACTGTACTCTATCTCTACTCTGCTCCACTGTACTCTATCTCTATTGTGCTCCACTGTACTCCACTGTACTCTACCTCTACTGTGCTCCACTGTACTCTATCTCTACTGTACTCCACTGTTGTCTATCTCTACTGTACTCCAAAGTACTCTATCTCTACTGTACTCCACTGTACTCTACCTCTACTCTACTCCACTGTACTCTACCTCTACTGTACTCCACTGTACTCTACCTCTACTGTACTCCACTGTACTCTACCTCTACTGTACTCCACTGTACTCTACCTCTACTGTGCTCCACTGTACTCTATCTCTACTGTACTCCACTGTACTCTACCTCTACTGTACTCCACTGTACTCTATCTCTACTGTGCTCCACTGTACTCTATCTCTACTGTACTCCGCTGTACTCTACCTCTACTGTGCTCCACTGTACTCTATCTCTACTGTACTCCACTCTACTCTACCTCTACTGTACTCCACTGTACTCTATCTCTACTGTACTCCACTCTACTCTATCTCTACTCTACTCCACTGTACTCTATCTCTACTGTGCTCCACTGTACTCTACCTCTACTGTACTCCACTGTACTCTACCTCTACTGTACTCCACTGTACTCTACCTCTACTGTCCTCAACTGTACTCTACCTCTACTGTACTCCACTGTACTCTATCTCTACTGTGCTCCACTGTACTCTATCTCTACTGTACTCCACTGTACTCTACCTCTACTGTGCTCCACTGTACTCTATCTCTACTGTACTCCACTGTACTCTATATCTACTGTACTCCACTGTACTCTACCTCTACTGTACTCCACTGTACTCTATCTCTACTGTGCTCCACTGTACTCTACCTCTACTGTACTCCACTGTACTCTACCTCTACTGTACTCCACTGTACTCTACCTCTACTGTGCTCCACTGTACTCTATCTCTACTGTACTCCACTGTAGTCTATCTCTACTGTACTCCACTGTACTCTATCTCTACTGTACTCCACTGTACTCTACCTCTACTGTACTCCACTGTACTCTCTCTCTACTCTGCTCCACTGTACTCTATCTCTACTGTGCTCCACTGTACTCTATCTCTACTGTACTCCACTGTACTCTATCTCTACTGTGCTCCACTGTACTCTATCTCTACTGTACTCCACTGTACTCTACCTCTACTGTGCTCCACTGTACTCTACCTCTAGTGTACTCCACTGTACTCTACCTCTACTCTGCTCCACTGTACACTATCTCTACTGTGCTCCACTGCACTCCAATGTACTCTACCTATACTGTACTCCACTGTACTCTACCTCTACTCTGCTCCACTGTACTCTATCTCTACTGTACTCCACTGTACTCTATCTCTACTGTACTCCACTGTACTCTACATCTACTGTAATCCACTGTACTCTATCTCTACTCTGCTCCACTGTACTCTATCTCTATTGTGCTCCACTGTACTCCACTGTACTCTATCTCTACTGTGCTCCACTGTACTCTATCTCTACTGTACTCCACTGTACTCTATCTCTACTGTGCTCCACTGTACTATATCTCTACTGTACTCCACTCTACTCTACCTCTACTGTACTCCGCTGTACTCTATCTCTACTGTGCTCCACTGTAGGCTACTCTATCTCTACTGTACTCCACTCTACTCTACCTCTACTGTGCTCCACTGTACTCTATCTCTACTGTGCTCCACTGTACTCTATCTCTACTGTACTCCACTGTACTCTACCTCTATTGTACTCCACTGTACTCTACCTCTACTGTACTCCACTGTACTCTACCTCTACTGTGCTCCACTGTACTCTATCTCTACTGTACTCCACTGTACTCTACCTCTACTCTACTCCACTGTACTCTACCTCTACTGTACTCCACTGTACTCTACCTCTAATGTACTCCACTGTACTCTACCTCTACTGTGCTCCACTGTACTCTATCTCTACTGTACTCCACTGTACTCTACCTCTACTGTACTCCACTGTACTCTACCTCTACTGTCCTCAACTGTACTCTACCTCTACTGTACTCCACTGTACTCTACCTCTACTGTACTCCACTGTACTCTACCTCTACTGTGCTCCACTGTACTCTATCTCTACTGTACTCCACTGTAGTCTATCTCTACTGTACTCCACTGTACTCTATCTCTACTTTACTCCACTGTAGTCTATCTCTACTGTACTCCACTGTACTCTATCTCTACTGTACTCCACTGTACTCTACCTCTACTGTACTCCACTGTACTCTATCTCTACTGTGCTCCACTGTACTCTATCTCTATTGTGCTCCACTGTACTCCACTGTACTCTACCTCTACTGTGCTCCACTGTACTCTATCTCTACTGTACTCCACTGTACTCTACCTCTACTGTGCTCCACTGTACTCTATCTCTACTGTACTCCACTCTACTCTACCTCTACTGTACTCCACTGTACTCTATCTCTACTGTACTCCACTCTACTCTACCTCTACTGTACTCCACTGTACTCTTTCTCTACTGTGCTCCACTGTACTCTATCTCTACTGTACTCCACTGTACTCTACCTCTACTGTAATCTACTGTACTCTATCTCTACTCTGCTCCACTGTACTCTATCTCTATTGTGCTCCACTGTACTCCACTGTACTCTACCTCTATTGTGCTCCACTGTACTCTATCTCTACTGTACTCCACTGTTGTCTATCTCTACTGTACTCCAAAGTACTCTATCTCTACTGTACTCCACTGTACTCTACCTCTACTCTACTCCACTGTACTCTACCTCTACTGTACTCCACTGTACTCTACCTCTAATGTACTCCACTGTACTCTACCTCTACTGTGCTCCACTGTACTCTATCTCTACTGTACTCCACTCTACTCTACCTCTAGTGTACTCCACTGTACTCTACCTCTACTGTCCTCAACTGTACTCTACCTCTACTGTACTCCACTGTACACTACCTCTACTGTACTCCACTGTACTCTACCTCTACTGTGCTCCACTGTACTCTATCTCTACTGTACTCCACTGTAGTCTATCTCTACTGTACTCCACTGTACTCTATCTCTACTGTACTCCACTGTACTCTACCTCTACTGTACTCCACTGTACTCTATCTCTACTGTGCTCCACTGTACTCTATCTCTACTGTGCTCCACTGTACTCTATCTCTATTGTGCTCCACTGTACTCCACTGTACTCTACCTCTACTGCGCTCCACTGTACTCTATCTCTACTGTACTCCACTGTAGTCTATCTCTACTGTACTCCACTGTACTCTATCTCTTCTGTGCTCCACTGTACTCTATCTCTATTGTGCTCCACTGTACTCTATCTCTACTGTGCTCCACTGTACTCTATCTCTATTGTGCTCCACTGTACTCCACTGTACTCTACCTCTACTGTGCTCCACTGTACTCTATCTCTACTGTACTCCACTGTAGTCTATCTCTACTGTACTCCAAAGTACTCTATCTCTACTGTACTCCACTGTACTCTACCTCTACTCTACTCCACTGTACAATACCTCTACTGTACTCCACTGTACTCTACCTCTAATGTACTCCACTGTACTCTACCTCTACTGTGCTCCACTGTACTCTATCTCTACTGTACTCCACTGTACTCTACCTCTACTGTGCTCCACTGTACACTATCTCTACTGTACTCCACTCTACTCTACCTCTACTGTACTCCACTGTACTCTATCTCTACTCTACTCCACTCTACTCTACCTCTACTGTACTCCACTGTACTCTACCTCTACTGTGCTCCACTGTACTCTATCTCTACTGTACTCCACTCTACTCTACCTCTACTGTACTCCACTGTACTCTATCTCTACTGTACTCCACTCTACTCTACCTCTACTGTACTCCACTGTACTCTATCTCTACTGTGCTCCACTGTACTCTATCTCTTCTGTACTCCACTGTACTCTACCTCTACTGTAATCTACTGTACTCTATCTCTACTCTGCTCCACTGTACTCTATCTCTATTGTGCTCCACTGTACTCCACTGTACTCTACCTCTACTGTGCTCCACTGTACTCTATCTCTACTGTACTCCACTGTTGTCTATCTCTACTGTGCTCCAAAGTACTCTATCTCTACTGTACTCCACTGTACTCTACCTCTACTCTACTCCACTGTACTCTACCTCTACTGTACTCCACTGTACTCTACCTCTAATGTACTCCACTGTACTCTACCTCTACTGTGCTCCACTGTACTCTATCTCTACTGTACTCCACTGTACTCTACCTCTAGTGTACTCCACTGTACTCTACCTCTACTGTCCTCAACTGTACTCTACCTCTACTGTACTCCACTGTACTCTACCTCTACTGTGCTCCACTGTACTCTATCTCTACTGTGCTCCACTGTACTCTATCTCTATTGTGCTCCACTGTACTCCACTGTACTCTACCTCTACTGTGCTCCACTGTACTCTATCTCTACTGTACTCCACTGTAGTCTATCTCTACTGTACTCCAAAGTACTCTATCTCTACTGTACTCCACTGTACTCTACCTCTACTCTACTCCACTGTACTCTACCTCTACTGTACTCCACTGTACTCTACCTCTAATGTACTCCACTGTACTCTACCTCTACTGTGCTCCACTGTACTCTATCTCTACTGTACTCCACTGTACTCTACCTCTACTGTACTCCACTGTACTCTACCTCTACTGTCCTCAACTGTACTCTACCTCTACTGTACTCCACTGTACTCTACCTCTACTGTACTCCACTGTACTCTACCTCTACTGTGCTCCACTGTACTCTATCTCTACTGTACTCCACTGTAGTCTATCTCTACTGTACTCCACTGTACTCTATCTCTACTGTACTCCACTGTACTCTACCTCTACTGTACTCCACTGTACTCTACCTCTACTGTACTCCACTGTACTCTACCTCTACTGTGCTCCACTGTACTCTATCTCTACTGTACTCCACTGTAGTCTATCTCTACTGTACTCCACTGTACTCTATCTCTACTGTACTCCACTGTACTCTACCTCTACTGTACTCCACTGTACTCTCTCTCTACTCTGCTCCACTGTACTCTATCTCTACTGTGCTCCACTGTACTCTATCTCTATTGTGCTCCACTGTACTCCACTGTACTCTACCTCTACTGTGCTCCACTGTACTCTATCTCTACTGTACTCCACTGTTGTCTATCTCTACTGTGCTCCAAAGTACTCTATCTCTACTGTACTCCACTGTACTCTACCTCTACTCTACTCCACTGTACTCTACCTCTACTGTACTCCACTGTACTCTACCTCTAATGTACTCCACTGTACTCTACCTCTACTGTGCTCCACTGTACTCTATCTCTACTGTACTCCACTGTACTCTACCTCTAGTGTACTCCACTGTACTCTACCTCTACTGTCCTCAACTGTACTCTACCTCTACTGTACTCCACTGTACTCTACCTCTACTGTGCTCCACTGTACTCTATCTCTACTGTGCTCCACTGTACTCTATCTCTATTGTGCTCCACTGTACTCCACTGTACTCTACCTCTACTGTGCTCCACTGTACTCTATCTCTACTGTACTCCACTGTAGTCTATCTCTACTGTACTCCAAAGTACTCTATCTCTACTGTACTCCACTGTACTCTACCTCTACTCTACTCCACTGTACTCTACCTCTACTGTACTCCACTGTACTCTACCTCTAATGTACTCCACTGTACTCTACCTCTACTGTGCTCCACTGTACTCTATCTCTACTGTACTCCACTGTACTCTACCTCTACTGTACTCCACTGTACTCTACCTCTACTGTCCTCAACTGTACTCTACCTCTACTGTACTCCACTGTACTCTACCTCTACTGTACTCCACTGTACTCTACCTCTACTGTGCTCCACTGTACTCTATCTCTACTGTACTCCACTGTAGTCTATCTCTACTGTACTCCACTGTACTCTATCTCTACTGTACTCCACTGTACTCTACCTCTACTGTACTCCACTGTACTCTACCTCTACTGTACTCCACTGTACTCTACCTCTACTGTGCTCCACTGTACTCTATCTCTACTGTACTCCACTGTAGTCTATCTCTACTGTACTCCACTGTACTCTATCTCTACTGTACTCCACTGTACTCTACCTCTACTGTACTCCACTGTACTCTCTCTCTACTCTGCTCCACTGTACTCTATCTCTACTGTGCTCCACTGTACTCTATCTCTACTGTACTCCACTGTACTCTATCTCTACTGTGATCCACTGTACTCTATCTCTACTGTACTCCAATGTACTCTACCTCTACTCTGCTCCACTGTACTCTATCTCTACTGTACTCCACTCTACTCTACCTCTACTGTACTCCACTGTACTCTATCTCTACTGTACTCCACTCTACTCTACCTCTACTGTACTCCGCTGTACTCTATCTCTACTGTGCTCCACTGTACTCTATCTCTACTGTACTCCACTCTACTCTACCTATACTGTGCTCCACTGTACTCTATCTCTACTGTGCTCCACTGTACTCTATCTCTACTGTACTCCACTGTACTCTACCTCTACTGTACTCCACTGTACTCTACCTCTACTGTACTCCACTGTACTCTACCTCTAGTGTGCTCCACTGTACTATATCTCTACTGTACTCCACTCTACTCTACCTCTACTGTACTCCGCTGTACTCTACCTCTACTGTAATCTACTGTACTCTATCTCTACTCTGCTCCACTGTACTCTATCTCTATTGTGCTCCACTGTACTCCACTGTACTCTACCTCTACTGTGCTCCACTGTACTCTATCTCTACTGTACTCCACTGTACTCTACCTCTACTGTGCTCCACTGTACTCTATCTCTACTGTACTCCACTCTACTCTACCTCTACTGTACTCCACTGTACTCTATCTCTACTGTACTCCACTCTACTCTACCTCTACTGTACTCCACTGTACTCTATCTCTACTGTGCTCCACTGTACTCTATCTCTACTGTACTCCACTGTACTCTACCTCTACTGTAATCTACTGTACTCTATCTCTACTCTGCTCCACTGTACTCTATCTCTATTGTGCTCCACTGTACTCCACTGTACTCTACCTCTACTGTGCTCCACTGTACTCTATCTCTACTGTACTCCACTGTTGTCTATCTCTACTGTACTCCAAAGTACTCTATCTCTACTGTACTCCACTGTACTCTACCTCTACTCTACTCCACTGTACTCTACCTCTACTGTACTCCACTGTACTCTACCTCTACTGTACTCCACTGTACTCTACCTCTACTGTACTCCACTGTACTCTACCTCTACTGTGCTCCACTGTACTCTATCTCTACTGTACTCCACTGTACTCTACCTCTACTGTACTCCACTGTACTCTATCTCTACTGTGCTCCACTGTACTCTATCTCTACTGTACTCCGCTGTACTCTACCTCTACTGTGCTCCACTGTACTCTATCTCTACTGTACTCCACTCTACTCTACCTCTACTGTACTCCACTGTACTCTATCTCTACTGTACTCCACTCTACTCTATCTCTACTCTACTCCACTGTACTCTATCTCTACTGTGCTCCACTGTACTCTACCTCTACTGTACTCCACTGTACTCTACCTCTACTGTACTCCACTGTACTCTACCTCTACTGTCCTCAACTGTACTCTACCTCTACTGTACTCCACTGTACTCTATCTCTACTGTGCTCCACTGTACTCTATCTCTACTGTACTCCACTGTACTCTACCTCTACTGTGCTCCACTGTACTCTATCTCTACTGTACTCCACTGTACTCTATATCTACTGTACTCCACTGTACTCTACCTCTACTGTACTCCACTGTACTCTATCTCTACTGTGCTCCACTGTACTCTACCTCTACTGTACTCCACTGTACTCTACCTCTACTGTACTCCACTGTACTCTACCTCTACTGTGCTCCACTGTACTCTATCTCTACTGTACTCCACTGTAGTCTATCTCTACTGTACTCCACTGTACTCTATCTCTACTGTACTCCACTGTACTCTACCTCTACTGTACTCCACTGTACTCTCTCTCTACTCTGCTCCACTGTACTCTATCTCTACTGTGCTCCACTGTACTCTATCTCTACTGTACTCCACTGTACTCTATCTCTACTGTGCTCCACTGTACTCTATCTCTACTGTACTCCACTGTACTCTACCTCTACTGTGCTCCACTGTACTCTACCTCTAGTGTACTCCACTGTACTCTACCTCTACTCTGCTCCACTGTACACTATCTCTACTGTGCTCCACTGCACTCCAATGTACTCTACCTATACTGTACTCCACTGTACTCTACCTCTACTCTGCTCCACTGTACTCTATCTCTACTGTACTCCACTGTACTCTATCTCTACTGTACTCCACTGTACTCTACATCTACTGTAATCCACTGTACTCTATCTCTACTCTGCTCCACTGTACTCTATCTCTATTGTGCTCCACTGTACTCCACTGTACTCTATCTCTACTGTGCTCCACTGTACTCTATCTCTACTGTACTCCACTGTACTCTATCTCTACTGTGCTCCACTGTACTATATCTCTACTGTACTCCACTCTACTCTACCTCTACTGTACTCCGCTGTACTCTATCTCTACTGTGCTCCACTGTACTCTATCTCTACTGTACTCCACTCTACTCTACCTCTACTGTGCTCCACTGTACTCTATCTCTACTGTGCTCCACTGTACTCTATCTCTACTGTACTCCACTGTACTCTACCTCTATTGTACTCCACTGTACTCTACCTCTACTGTACTCCACTGTACTCTACCTCTACTGTGCTCCACTGTACTCTATCTCTACTGTACTCCACTGTACTCTACCTCTACTCTACTCCACTGTACTCTACCTCTACTGTACTCCACTGTACTCTACCTCTAATGTACTCCACTGTACTCTACCTCTACTGTGCTCCACTGTACTCTATCTCTACTGTACTCCACTGTACTCTACCTCTACTGTACTCCACTGTACTCTACCTCTACTGTCCTCAACTGTACTCTACCTCTACTGTACTCCACTGTACTCTACCTCTACTGTACTCCACTGTACTCTACCTCTACTGTGCTCCACTGTACTCTATCTCTACTGTACTCCACTGTAGTCTATCTCTACTGTACTCCACTGTACTCTATCTCTACTTTACTCCACTGTAGTCTATCTCTACTGTACTCCACTGTACTCTATCTCTACTGTACTCCACTGTACTCTACCTCTACTGTACTCCACTGTACTCTATCTCTACTGTGCTCCACTGTACTCTATCTCTATTGTGCTCCACTGTACTCCACTGTACTCTACCTCTACTGTGCTCCACTGTACTCTATCTCTACTGTACTCCACTGTACTCTACCTCTACTGTGCTCCACTGTACTCTATCTCTACTGTACTCCACTCTACTCTACCTCTACTGTACTCCACTGTACTCTATCTCTACTGTACTCCACTCTACTCTACCTCTACTGTACTCCACTGTACTCTTTCTCTACTGTGCTCCACTGTACTCTATCTCTACTGTACTCCACTGTACTCTACCTCTACTGTAATCTACTGTACTCTATCTCTACTCTGCTCCACTGTACTCTATCTCTATTGTGCTCCACTGTACTCCACTGTACTCTACCTCTATTGTGCTCCACTGTACTCTATCTCTACTGTACTCCACTGTTGTCTATCTCTACTGTACTCCAAAGTACTCTATCTCTACTGTACTCCACTGTACTCTACCTCTACTCTACTCCACTGTACTCTACCTCTACTGTACTCCACTGTACTCTACCTCTAATGTACTCCACTGTACTCTACCTCTACTGTGCTCCACTGTACTCTATCTCTACTGTACTCCACTCTACTCTACCTCTAGTGTACTCCACTGTACTCTACCTCTACTGTCCTCAACTGTACTCTACCTCTACTGTACTCCACTGTACACTACCTCTACTGTACTCCACTGTACTCTACCTCTACTGTGCTCCACTGTACTCTATCTCTACTGTACTCCACTGTAGTCTATCTCTACTGTACTCCACTGTACTCTATCTCTACTGTACTCCACTGTACTCTACCTCTACTGTACTCCACTGTACTCTATCTCTACTGTGCTCCACTGTACTCTATCTCTACTGTGCTCCACTGTACTCTATCTCTATTGTGCTCCACTGTACTCCACTGTACTCTACCTCTACTGCGCTCCACTGTACTCTATCTCTACTGTACTCCACTGTAGTCTATCTCTACTGTACTCCACTGTACTCTATCTCTACTGTGCTCCACTGTACTCTATCTCTATTGTGCTCCACTGTACTCTATCTCTACTGTGCTCCACTGTACTCTATCTCTATTGTGCTCCACTGTACTCCACTGTACTCTACCTCTACTGTGCTCCACTGTACTCTATCTCTACTGTACTCCACTGTAGTCTATCTCTACTGTACTCCAAAGTACTCTATCTCTACTGTACTCCACTGTACTCTACCTCTACTCTACTCCACTGTACAATACCTCTACTGTACTCCACTGTACTCTACCTCTAATGTACTCCACTGTACTCTACCTCTACTGTGCTCCACTGTACTCTATCTCTACTGTACTCCACTGTACTCTACCTCTACTGTGCTCCACTGTACACTATCTCTACTGTACTCCACTCTACTCTACCTCTACTGTACTCCACTGTACTCTATCTCTACTGTACTCCACTCTACTCTACCTCTACTGTACTCCACTGTACTCTACCTCTACTGTGCTCCACTGTACTCTATCTCTACTGTACTCCACTCTACTCTACCTCTACTGTACTCCACTGTACTCTATCTCTACTGTACTCCACTCTACTCTACCTCTACTGTACTCCACTGTACTCTATCTCTACTGTGCTCCACTGTACTCTATCTCTTCTGTACTCCACTGTACTCTACCTCTACTGTAATCTACTGTACTCTATCTCTACTCTGCTCCACTGTACTCTATCTCTATTGTGCTCCACTGTACTCCACTGTACTCTACCTCTACTGTGCTCCACTGTACTCTATCTCTACTGTACTCCACTGTTGTCTATCTCTACTGTGCTCCAAAGTACTCTATCTCTACTGTACTCCACTGTACTCTACCTCTACTCTACTCCACTGTACTCTACCTCTACTGTACTCCACTGTACTCTACCTCTAATGTACTCCACTGTACTCTACCTCTACTGTGCTCCACTGTACTCTATCTCTACTGTACTCCACTGTACTCTACCTCTAGTGTACTCCACTGTACTCTACCTCTACTGTCCTCAACTGTACTCTACCTCTACTGTACTCCACTGTACTCTACCTCTACTGTGCTCCACTGTACTCTATCTCTACTGTGCTCCACTGTACTCTATCTCTATTGTGCTCCACTGTACTCCACTGTACTCTACCTCTACTGTGCTCCACTGTACTCTATCTCTACTGTACTCCACTGTAGTCTATCTCTACTGTACTCCAAAGTACTCTATCTCTACTGTACTCCACTGTACTCTACCTCTACTCTACTCCACTGTACTCTACCTCTACTGTACTCCACTGTACTCTACCTCTAATGTACTCCACTGTACTCTACCTCTACTGTGCTCCACTGTACTCTATCTCTACTGTACTCCACTGTACTCTACCTCTACTGTACTCCACTGTACTCTACCTCTACTGTCCTCAACTGTACTCTACCTCTACTGTACTCCACTGTACTCTACCTCTACTGTACTCCACTGTACTCTACCTCTACTGTGCTCCACTGTACTCTATCTCTACTGTACTCCACTGTAGTCTATCTCTACTGTACTCCACTGTACTCTATCTCTACTGTACTCCACTGTACTCTACCTCTACTGTACTCCACTGTACTCTACCTCTACTGTACTCCACTGTACTCTACCTCTACTGTGCTCCACTGTACTCTATCTCTACTGTACTCCACTGTAGTCTATCTCTACTGTACTCCACTGTACTCTATCTCTACTGTACTCCACTGTACTCTACCTCTACTGTACTCCACTGTACTCTCTCTCTACTCTGCTCCACTGTACTCTATCTCTACTGTGCTCCACTGTACTCTATCTCTACTGTACTCCACTGTACTCTATCTCTACTGTGATCCACTGTACTCTATCTCTACTGTACTCCAATGTACTCTACCTCTACTCTGCTCCACTGTACTCTATCTCTACTGTACTCCACTCTACTCTACCTCTACTGTACTCCACTGTACTCTATCTCTACTGTACTCCACTCTACTCTACCTCTACTGTACTCCGCTGTACTCTATCTCTACTGTGCTCCACTGTACTCTATCTCTACTGTACTCCACTCTACTCTACCTATACTGTGCTCCACTGTACTCTATCTCTACTGTGCTCCACTGTACTCTATCTCTACTGTACTCCACTGTACTCTACCTCTACTGTACTCCACTGTACTCTACCTCTACTGTACTCCACTGTACTCTACCTCTAGTGTGCTCCACTGTACTATATCTCTACTGTACTCCACTCTACTCTACCTCTACTGTACTCCGCTGTACTCTACCTCTACTGTAATCTACTGTACTCTATCTCTACTCTGCTCCACTGTACTCTATCTCTATTGTGTTCCACTGTACTCCACTGTACTCTACCTCTACTGTGCTCCACTGTACTCTATCTCTACTGTACTCCACTGTACTCTACCTCTACTGTGCTCCACTGTACTCTATCTCTACTGTACTCCACTCTACTCTACCTCTACTGTACTCCACTGTACTCTATCTCTACTGTACTCCACTCTACTCTACCTCTACTGTACTCCACTGTACTCTATCTCTACTGTGCTCCACTGTACTCTATCTCTACTGTACTCCACTGTACTCTACCTCTACTGTAATCTACTGTACTCTATCTCTACTCTGCTCCACTGTACTCTATCTCTATTGTGCTCCACTGTACTCCACTGTACTCTACCTCTACTGTGCTCCACTGTACTCTATCTCTACTGTACTCCACTGTTGTCTATCTCTACTGTACTCCAAAGTACTCTATCTCTACTGTACTCCACTGTACTCTACCTCTACTCTACTCCACTGTACTCTACCTCTACTGTACTCCACTGTACTCTACCTCTACTGTACTCCACTGTACTCTACCTCTACTGTACTCCACTGTACTCTACCTCTACTGTGCTCCACTGTACTCTATCTCTACTGTACTCCACTGTACTCTACCTCTACTGTACTCCACTGTACTCTATCTCTACTGTGCTCCACTGTACTCTATCTCTACTGTACTCCGCTGTACTCTACCTCTACTGTGCTCCACTGTACTCTATCTCTACTGTACTCCACTCTACTCTACCTCTACTGTACTCCACTGTACTCTATCTCTACTGTACTCCACTCTACTCTATCTCTACTCTACTCCACTGTACTCTATCTCTACTGTGCTCCACTGTACTCTACCTCTACTGTACTCCACTGTACTCTACCTCTACTGTACTCCACTGTACTCTACCTCTACTGTCCTCAACTGTACTCTACCTCTACTGTACTCCACTGTACTCTATCTCTACTGTGCTCCACTGTACTCTATCTCTACTGTACTCCACTGTACTCTACCTCTACTGTGCTCCACTGTACTCTATCTCTACTGTACTCCACTGTACTCTATATCTACTGTACTCCACTGTACTCTACCTCTACTGTACTCCACTGTACTCTATCTCTACTGTGCTCCACTGTACTCTACCTCTACTGTACTCCACTGTACTCTACCTCTACTGTACTCCACTGTACTCTACCTCTACTGTGCTCCACTGTACTCTATCTCTACTGTACTCCACTGTAGTCTATCTCTACTGTACTCCACTGTACTCTATCTCTACTGTACTCCACTGTACTCTACCTCTACTGTACTCCACTGTACTCTCTCTCTACTCTGCTCCACTGTACTCTATCTCTACTGTGCTCCACTGTACTCTATCTCTACTGTACTCCACTGTACTCTATCTCTACTGTGCTCCACTGTACTCTATCTCTACTGTACTCCACTGTACTCTACCTCTACTGTGCTCCACTGTACTCTACCTCTAGTGTACTCCACTGTACTCTACCTCTACTCTGCTCCACTGTACACTATCTCTACTGTGCTCCACTGCACTCCAATGTACTCTACCTATACTGTACTCCACTGTACTCTACCTCTACTCTGCTCCACTGTACTCTATCTCTACTGTACTCCACTGTACTCTATCTCTACTGTACTCCACTGTACTCTACATCTACTGTAATCCACTGTACTCTATCTCTACTCTGCTCCACTGTACTCTATCTCTATTGTGCTCCACTGTACTCCACTGTACTCTATCTCTACTGTGCTCCACTGTACTCTATCTCTACTGTACTCCACTGTACTCTACCTCTACTGTGCTCCACTGTACTATATCTCTACTGTACTCCACTCTACTCTACCTCTACTGTACTCCGCTGTACTCTATCTCTACTGTGCTCCACTGTACTCTATCTCTACTGTACTCCACTCTACTCTACCTCTACTGTGCTCCACTGTACTCTATCTCTACTGTGCTCCACTGTACTCTATCTCTACTGTACTCCACTGTACTCTACCTCTATTGTACTCCACTGTACTCTACCTCTACTGTACTCCACTGTACTCTACATCTACTGTGCTCCACTGTACTCTATCTCTACTGTACTCCACTGTACTCTACCTCTACTCTACTCCACTGTACTCTACCTCTACTGTACTCCACTGTACTCTACCTCTAATGTACTCCACTGTACTCTACCTCTACTGTGCTCCACTGTACTCTATCTCTACTGTACTCCACTGTACTCTACCTCTACTGTACTCCACTGTACTCTACCTCTACTGTCCTCAACTGTACTCTACCTCTACTGTACTCCACTGTACTCTACCTCTACTGTACTCCACTGTACTCTACCTCTACTGTGCTCCACTGTACTCTATCTCTACTGTACTCCACTGTAGTCTATCTCTACTGTACTCCACTGTACTCTATCTCTACTTTACTCCACTGTAGTCTATCTCTACTGTACTCCACTGTACTCTATCTCTACTGTACTCCACTGTACTCTACCTCTACTGTACTCCACTGTACTCTATCTCTACTGTGCTCCACTGTACTCTATCTCTATTGTGCTCCACTCTACTCCACTGTACTCTACCTCTACTGTGCTCCACTGTACTCTATCTCTACTGTACTCCACTGTACTCTACCTCTACTGTGCTCCACTGTACTCTATCTCTACTGTACTCCACTCTACTCTACCTCTACTGTACTCCACTGTACTCTATCTCTACTGTACTCCACTCTACTCTACCTCTACTGTACTCCACTGTACTCTATCTCTACTGTGCTCCACTGTACTCTATCTCTACTGTACTCCACTGTACTCTACCTCTACTGTAATCTACTGTACTCTATCTCTACTCTGCTCCACTGTACTCTATCTCTATTGTGCTCCACTGTACTCCACTGTACTCTACCTCTATTGTGCTCCACTGTACTCTATCTCTACTGTACTCCACTGTTGTCTATCTCTACTGTACTCCAAAGTACTCTATCTCTACTGTACTCCACTGTACTCTACCTCTACTCTACTCCACTGTACTCTACCTCTACTGTACTCCACTGTACTCTACCTCTAATGTACTCCACTGTACTCTACCTCTACTGTGCTCCACTGTACTCTATCTCTACTGTACTCCACTCTACTCTACCTCTAGTGTACTCCACTGTACTCTACCTCTACTGTCCTCAACTGTACTCTACCTCTACTGTACTCCACTGTACACTACCTCTACTGTACTCCACTGTACTCTACCTCTACTGTGCTCCACTGTACTCTATCTCTACTGTACTCCACTGTAGTCTATCTCTACTGTACTCCACTGTACTCTATCTCTACTGTACTCCACTGTACTCTACCTCTACTGTACTCCACTGTACTCTATCTCTACTGTGCTCCACTGTACTCTATCTCTACTGTGCTCCACTGTACTCTATCTCTATTGTGCTCCACTGTACTCCACTGTACTCTACCTCTACTGCGCTCCACTGTACTCTATCTCTATTGTACTCCACTGTAGTCTATCTCTACTGTACTCCACTGTACTCTATCTCTACTGTGCTCCACTGTACTCTATCTCTATTGTGCTCCACTGTACTCTATCTCTACTGTGCTCCACTGTACTCTATCTCTATTGTGCTCCACTGTACTCCACTGTACTCTACCTCTACTGTGCTCCACTGTACTCTATCTCTACTGTACTCCACTGTAGTCTATCTCTACTGTACTCCAAAGTACTCTATCTCTACTGTACTCCACTGTACTCTACCTCTACTCTACTCCACTGTACAATACCTCTACTGTACTCCACTGTACTCTACCTCTAATGTACTCCACTGTACTCTACCTCTACTGTGCTCCACTGTACTCTATCTCTACTGTACTCCACTGTACTCTACCTCTACTGTGCTCCACTGTACACTATCTCTACTGTACTCCACTCTACTCTACCTCTACTGTACTCCACTGTACTCTATCTCTACTGTACTCCACTCTACTCTACCTCTACTGTACTCCACTGTACTCTATCTCTACTGTGCTCCACTGTACTCTATCTCTATTGTGCTCCACTGTACTGCACTGTACTCTACCTCTACTGTGCTCCACTGTACTCTATCTCGACTGTACTCCACTGTACTCTACCTCTACTGTGCTCCACTGTACTCTATCTCTACTGTACTCCACTCTACTCTACCTCTACTGTACTCCACTGTACTCTATCTCTACTGTACTCCACTCTACTCTACCTCTACTGTACTCCACTGTACTCTATCTCTACTGTGCTCCACTGTACTCTATCTCTACTGTACTCCACTGTACTCTACCTCTACTGTAATCTACTGTACTCTATCTCTACTCTGCTCCACTGTACTCTATCTCTATTGTGCTCCACTGTACTCCACTGTACTCTACCTCTACTGTGCTCCACTGTACTCTATCTCTACTGTACTCCACTGTTGTCTATCTCTACTGTACTCCAAAGTACTCTATCTCTACTGTACTCCACTGTACTCTACCTCTACTCTACTCCACTGTACTCTACCTCTACTGTACTCCACTGTACTCTACCTCTACTGTGCTCCACTGTACTCTATCTCTACTGTACTCCACTGTACTCTACCTCTACTGTACTCCACTGTACTCTATCTCTACTGTGCTCCACTGTACTCTATCTCTACTGTACTCCACTGTACTCTACCTCTACTGTGCTCCACTGTACTCTATCTCTACTGTACTCCACTCTACTCTACCTCTACTGTACTCCACTGTACTCTATCTCTACTGTACTCCACTCTACTCTACCTCTACTGTACTCCACTGTACTCTATCTCTACTGTGCTCCACTGTACTCTATCTCTTCTGTACTCCACTTTACTCTACCTCTACTGTAACCTACTGTACTCTATCTCTACTCTGCTCCACTGTACTCTATCTCTATTGTGCTCCACTGTACTCCACTGTACTCTACCTCTACTGTGCTCCACTGTACTCTATCTCTATTGTACTCCACTGTTGTCTATCTCTACTGTGCTCCAAAGTACTCTATCTCTACTGTACTCCACTGTACTCTACCTCTACTCTACTCCACTGTACTCTACCTCTACTGTACTCCACTGTACTCTACCTCTAATGTACTCCACTGTACTCTACCTCTACTGTGCTCCACTGTACTCTAACTCTACTGTACTCCACTGTACTCTACCTCTAGTGTACTCCACTGTACTCTACCTCTACTGTCCTCAACTGTACTCTACCTCTACTCTACTCCACTGTACTCTACCTCTACTGTGCTCCACTGTACTCTATCTCTACTGTGCTCTACTGTACTCTATCTCTATTGTGCTCCACTGTACTCCACTGTACTCTACCTCTACTGCGCTCCACTCTACTCTATCTCTACTGTACTCCACTGTAGTCTATCTCTACTGTACTCCACTGTACTCTATCTCTACTGTACTCCACTGTACTCTACCTCTACTCTACTCCACTGTACTCTACCTCTACTGTGCTCCACTGTACTCTATCTCTACTGTACTCCACTGTAGTCTATCTCTACTGTACTCCACTGTACTATATCTCTACTGTACTCCACTGTACTCTACCTCTACTGTACTCCACTGTACTCTCTCTCTACTCTGCTCCACTGAACTCTATCTCTACTGTGCTCCACTGTACTCTATCTCTACTGTACTCCACTGTACTCTATCTCTACTGTGCTCCACTGTACTCTATCTCTACTGTACTCCAATGTACTCTACCTCTACTGTGCTCCACTGTACTCTATCTCTACTGTACTCCACTCTACTCTACCTCTACTGTACTCTATCTCTACTGTGCTCCACTGTACTCTATCTCTACTGTACTCCAATGTACTCTACCTCTACTGTGCTCCACTGTACACTATCTCTACTGTACTCCACTCTACTCTACCTCTACTGTACTCCACTGTACTCTATCTCTACTGTACTCCACTCTACTCTACCTCTACTGTACTCCACTGTACTCTATCTCTACTGTGCTCCACTGTACTCTATCTCTACTGTACTCCACTGTACTCTACCTCTACTGTAATCTACTGTACTCTATCTCTACTCTGCTCCACTGTACTCTATCTCTATTTTGCTCCACTGTACTCCACTGTACTCTACCTCTACTGTGCTCCACTGTACTCTATCTCTACTGTACTCCACTGTTGTCTATCTCTACTGTACTCCAAAGTACTCTATCTCTACTGTACTCCACTGTACTCTACCTCTACTCTACTCCACTGTACTCTACCTCTACTGTACTCCACTGTACTCTACGTCTACTGTACTCCACTGTACTCTACCTCTACTGTACTCCACTGTAGTCTACCTCTACTGTGCTCCACTGTACTCTATCTCTACTGTACTCCACTGTACTCTACCTCTACTGTACTCCACTGTACTCTATCTCTACTGTGCTCCACTGTACTCTATCTCTACTGTACTCCACTGTACTCTACCTCTACTGTGCTCCACTGTACTCTATCTCTACTGTACTCCACTCTACTCTACCTCTACTGTACTCCACTGTACTCTATCTCTACTGTACTCCACTCTACTCTACCTCTACTGTACTCCACTGTACTCTATCTCTACTGTGCTCCACTGTACTCTATCTCTTCTGTACTCCACTGTACTCTACCTCTACTGTAATCTACTGTACTCTATCTCTACTCTGCTCCACTGTACTCTATCTCTATTGTGCTCCACTGTACTCCACTGTACTCTACCTCTACTGTGCTCCACTGTACTCTATCTCTACTGTACTCCACTGTTGTGTATCTCTACTGTGCTCCAAAGTACTCTATCTCTACTGTACTCCACTGTACTCTACCTCTACTCTACTCCACTGTACTCTACCTCTACTGTACTCCACTGTACTCTACCTCTAATGTACTCCACTGTACTCTACCTCTACTGTGCTCCACTGTACTCTATCTCTACTGTACTCCACTGTACTCTACCTCTAGTGTACTCCACTGTACTCTACCTCTACTGTCCTCAACTGTACTCTACCTCTACTGTACTCCACTGTACTCTACCTCTACTGTGCTCCACTGTACTCTATCTCTACTGTGCTCCACTGTACTCTATCTCTATTGTGCTCCACTCTACTCCACTGTACTCTACCTCTACTGTGCTCCACTGTACTCTATCTCTACTGTACTCCACTGTAGTCTATCTCTACTGTACTCCAAAGTACTCTATCTCTACTGTACTCCACTGTACTCTACCTATACTCTACTCCACTGTACTCTACCTCTACTGTACTCCACTGTACTCTACCTCTAATGTACTCCACTGTACTCTACCTCTACTGTGCTCCACTGTACTCTATCTCTACTGTACTCCACTGTACTCTACCTCTACTGTACTCCACTGTACTCTACCTCTACTGTCCTCAACTGTACTCTACCTCTACTGTACTCCACTGTACTCTACCTCTACTGTACTCCACTGTACTCTACCTCTACTGTGCTCCACTGTACTCTATCTCTACTGTACTCCACTGTAGTCTATCTCTACTGTACTCCACTGTACTCTATCTCTACTGTACTCCACTGTACTCTACCTCTACTGTACTCCACTGTACTCTACCTCTACTGTACTCCACTGTACTCTACCTCTACTGTGCTCCACTGTACTCTATCTCTACTGTACTCCACTGTAGTCTATCTCTACTGTACTCCACTGTACTCTATCTCTACTGTACTCCACTGTACTCTACCTCTACTGTACTCCACTGTACTCTCTCTCTACTCTGCTCCACTGTACTCTATCTCTACTGTGCTCCACTGTACTCTATCTCTACTGTACTCCACTGTACTCTATCTCTACTGTGATCCACTGTACTCTATCTCTACTGTACTCCAATGTACTCTACCTCTACTCTGCTCCACTGTACTCTATCTCTACTGTACTCCACTCTACTCTACCTCTACTGTACTCCACTGTACTCTATCTCTACTGTACTCCACTCTACTCTACCTCTACTGTACTCCACTGTACTCTATCTCTACTGTGCTCCACTGTACTCTATCTCTACTGTACTCTACTCTACCTCTACCTCTACTGTGCTCCACTGTACACTATCTCTACTGTACTCCACTCTACTCTACCTCTACTGTACTCCACTGTACTCTATCTCTACTGTACTCCACTCTACTCTACCTCTACTGTACTCTACTGTACTCTATCTCTACTGTGCTCCACTGTACTCTATCTCTACTGTACTCCACTGTACTCTACCTCTACTGTAATCTACTGTACTCTATCTCTACTCTGCTCCACTGTAGTCTATCTCTATTGTGCTCCACTGTACTCTACCTCTACTGTGCTCCACTGTACTCTATCTCTACTGTACTCCACTGTAGTCTATCTCTACTGTACTCCAAAGTACTCTATGTCTACTGTACTCCACTGTACTCTACCTCTACTCTACTCCACTGTACTCTACCTCCACTGTACTCTACCTCTACTGTACTCCACTGTACTCTACCTCTACTGTACTCCACTGTACTCTACCTCTACTGTGCTCCACTGTACTCTATCTCTACTGTACTCCACTGTACTCTACCTCTACTGTACTCCACTGTACTCTACCTCTACTGTCCTCAACTGTACTCTACCTCTACTGTACTCCACTGTACTCTACCTCTACTGTACTCCACTGTACTCTACCTCTACTGTGCTCCACTGTACTCTATCTCTACTGTACTCCACTGTAGTCTATCTCTACTGTACTCCACTGTACTCTATCTCTACTGTACTCCACTGTACTCTACCTCTACTGTACTCCACTGTACTCTATCTCTACTGTGCTCCACTGTACTCTATCTCTATTGTGCTCCACTGTACTCCACTGTACTCTACCTCTACTGTGCTCCACTGTACTCTATCTCTACTGTACTCCACTCTACTCTACCTCTACTGTACTCCACTGTACTCTATCTCTACTGTACTCCACTCTACTCTACCTCTACTGTACTCCACTGTACTCTATCTCTACTGTGCTCCACTGTACTCTATCTCTACTGTACTCCACTGTACTCTACCTCTACTGTAATCTACTGTACTCTATCTCTACTCTGCTCCACTGTACTCTATCTCTATTGTGCGCCACTGTACTCCACTGTACTCTACCTCTACTGTGCTCCACTGTACTCTATCTCTACTGTACTCCACTGTAGTCTATCTCTAATGTACTCCACTCTACTCTACCTCTACTGTACTCCACTGTACTCTATCTCTACTGTACTCCACTCTACTCTACCTCTACTGTACTCCACTGTACTCTATCTCTACTGTGCTCCACTGTACTCTATCTCTACTGTACTCCACTGTACTCTACCTCTACTGTAATCTACTGTACTCTATCTCTACTCTGCTCCACTTTACTCTATCTCTATTGTGCTCCACTGTACTCCACTGTACTCTACCTCTACTGTGCTCCACTGTACTCTATCTCTACTGTACTCCACTGTTGTCTATCTCTACTGTACTCCAAAGTACTCTATCTCTACTGTACTCCACTGTACTCTACCTCTACTCTACTCCACTGTACTCTACCTCTACTGTACTCCACTGTACTCTACCTCTACTGTACTCCACTGTACTCTACCTCTACTGTACTCCACTGTACTCTACCTCTACTGTGCTCCACTGTACTCTATCTCTACTGTACTCCACAGTACTCTACCTCTACTGTACTCCACTGTACTCTATCTCTACTGTGCTCCACTGTACTCTATCTCTACTGTAGTCCACTGTACTCTACCTCTACTGTGCTCCACTGTACTCTATCTCTACTGTACTGCACTCTAATCTACCTCTACTGTACTCCACTGTACTCTATCTCTACTGTACTCCACTCTACTCTACCTCTACTGTACTCCACTGTACTCTATCTCTACTGTGCTCCACTGTACTCTACCTCTACTGTACTCCACTGTACTCTACCTCTACTGTACTCCACTGTACTCTACCTCTACTGTCCTCAACTGTACTCTACCTCTACTGTATTCCACTGTACTCTACCTCTACTGTACTCCACTGTACTCTACCTCTACTGTGCTCCACTGTACTCTATCTCCACTGTACTCCACTGTAGTCTATCTCTACTGTACTCCACTGTACTCTATCTCTACTGTACTCCACTGTACTCTACCTCTACTGTACTCCACTGTACTCTCTCTCTACTCTGCTCCACTGTACTCTATCTCTACTGTGCTCTACTGTACTCTATCTCTACTGTGCTCCACTGTACTCTATCTCTACTGTACTCCACTGTACTCTACCTCTACTGTGCTCCACTGTACTCTACCTCTAGTGTACTCCACTGTACTCTACCTCTACTGTACTCCACTGTACTCTATCTCTACTGTACTCCACTGTAGTCTATCTCTAATGTACTCCACTCTACTCTACCTCTACTGTACTCCACTGTACTCTATCTCTACTGTACTCCACTCTACTCTACCTCTACTGTACTCCACTGTACTCTATCTCTACTGTGCTCCACTGTACTCTATCTCTACTGTACTCCACTGTACTCTACCTCTACTGTAATCTACTGTACTCTATCTCTACTCTGCTCCACTTTACTCTATCTCTATTGTGCGCCACTGTACTCCACTGTACTCTACCTCTACTGTGCTCCACTGTACTCTATCTCTACTGTACTCCACTGTAGTCTATCTCTAATGTACTCCACTCTACTCTACCTCTACTGTACTCCACTGTACTCTATCTCTACTGTACTCCACTCTACTCTACCTCTACTGTACTCCACTGTACTCTATCTCTACTGTGCTCCACTGTACTCTATCTCTACTGTACTCCACTGTACTCTACCTCTACTGTAATCTACTGTACTCTATCTCTACTCTGCTCCACTTTACTCTATCTCTATTGTGCTCCACTGTACTCCACTGTACTCTACCTCTACTGTGCTCCACTGTACTCTATCTCTACTGTACTCCACTGTTGTCTATCTCTACTGTACTCCAAAGTACTCTATCTCTACTGTACTCCACTGTACTCTACCTCTACTCTACTCCACTGTACTCTACCTCTACTGTACTCCACTGTACTCTACCTCTACTGTACTCCACTGTACTCTACCTCTACTGTACTCCACTGTACTCTACCTCTACTGTGCTCCACTGTACTCTATCTCTACTGTACTCCACAGTACTCTACCTCTACTGTACTCCACTGTACTCTATCTCTACTGTGCTCCACTGTACTCTATCTCTACTGTAGTCCACTGTACTCTACCTCTACTGTGCTCCACTGTACTCTATCTCTACTGTACTGCACTCTAATCTACCTCTACTGTACTCCACTGTACTCTATCTCTACTGTACTCCACTCTACTCTACCTCTACTGTACTCCACTGTACTCTATCTCTACTGTGCTCCACTGTACTCTACCTCTACTGTACTCCACTGTACTCTACCTCTACTGTACTCCACTGTACTCTACCTCTACTGTCCTCAACTGTACTCTACCTCTACTGTATTCCACTGTACTCTACCTCTACTGTACTCCACTGTACTCTACCTCTACTGTGCTCCACTGTACTCTATCTCCACTGTACTCCACTGTAGTCTATCTCTACTGTACTCCACTGTACTCTATCTCTACTGTACTCCACTGTACTCTACCTCTACTGTACTCCACTGTACTCTCTCTCTACTCTGCTCCACTGTACTCTATCTCTACTGTGCTCTACTGTACTCTATCTCTACTGTGCTCCACTGTACTCTATCTCTACTGTACTCCACTGTACTCTACCTCTACTGTGCTCCACTGTACTCTACCTCTAGTGTACTCCACTGTACTCTACCTCTACTGTACTCCACTGTACTCTATCTCTACTGTGCTCCACTGTACACTATCTCTACTGTGCTCCACTGCACTCCAATGTACTCTACCTCTACTGTACTCCACTGTACTCTACCTCTACTCTGCTCCACTGTACTCTATCTCTACTGTACTCCACTGTACTCTATCTCTACTGTACTCCACTGTACTCTACATCTACTGTAATCCACTGTACTCTATCTCTACTCTGCTCTACTGTACTCTATCTAAATTGTGCTCCAGTGTACTCCACTGTACTCTATCTCTACTGTGCTCCACTGTACTCTATCTCTACTGTACTCCACTGTACTCTACCTCTACTGTACTCCACTGTACTCTACCTCTAATGTACTCCACTGTACTCTACCTCTACTGTGCTCCACTGTACTCTATCTCTACTGTACTCCACTGTACTCTACCTCTACTGTACTCCACTGTACTCTACCTCTACTGTGCTCCACTGTACTCTATCTCTACTGTACTCCACTGTACTCTACCTCTACTGTACTCCACTGTACTCTATCTCTACTGTGCTCCACTGTACTCTATCTCTACTGTACTCCACTGTACTCTACCTCTACTGTGCTCCACTGTACTCTATCTCTACTGTACTCCACTCTACTCTACCTCTACTGTACTCCACTGTACTCTATCTCTACTGTACTCCACTCTACTCTACCTCTACTGTACTCCACTGTACTCTATCTCTACTGTGCTCCACTGTACTCTATCTCTACTGTACTCCACTGTTCTCTACCTCTACTGTGCTCCACTGTACACTATCTCTACTGTACTCCACTCTACTCTACCTCTACTGTACTCCACTGTACTCTATCTCTACTGTACTCCACTCTACTCTACCTCTACTGTACTCCACTGTACTCTATCTCTACTGTGCTCCACTGTACTCTATCTCTACTGTACTCCACTGTACTCTACCTCTACTGTAATCTACTGTACTCTATCTCTACTCTGCTCCACTGTACTCTATCTCTATTGTGCTGCACTGTACTCCACTGTACTCTACCTCTACTGTGCTCCACTGTATTCTATCTCTACTGTACTCCACTGTAGTCTATCTTTACTGTACTCCACTCTACTCTACCTCTACTGTACTCCACTGTACTCTATCTCTACTGTACTCCACTCTACTCTACCTCTACTGTACTCCACTGTACTCTATCTCTACTGTGCTCCACTGTACTCTATCTCTACTGTACTCCACTGTACTCTACCTCTACTGTAATCTACTGTACACTATCTTTACTCTGCTCCACTGTACTATATCTCTATTGTGCTCCACTGTACTCCACTGTACTCTACCTCTACTGTCCTCAACTGTACTCTACCTCTACTGTACTCCACTGTACTCTATCTCTACTGTACTCCACTGTACTCTACCTCTACTGTGCTCCACTGTACTCTATCTCTACTGTACTCCACTTTACTCTATCTCTACTGTACTCCACTGTACTCTACCTCTACTGTACTCCACTGTACTCTACCTCTACTGTGCTCCACTGTACTCTATCTCTACTGTACCCCACTGTAGTCTATCTCTACTGTACTCCACTGTACTCTATCTCTACTGTACTCCACTGTACTCCACTCTAATCTACCTCTACTGTACTCTACCTCTACTGTACTCCACTGTACTCTACCTCTACTGTGCTCCACTGTACTCTATCTCTACTGTACTCCACTCTACTCTATCTCTACTGTACTCCACTGTACTCTACCTCTACTGTACTCCACTGTACTCTACCTCTACTGTACTCCACTGTACTCTACCTCTACTGTGCTCCACTGTACTCTATCTCTACTGTACTCCACTGTACTCTACCTCTACTGTACTCCACTGTACTCTATCTCTAATGTGCTCCACTGTACTCTATCTCTACTGTACTCCACTGTACTCTACCTCTACTGTGCTCCACTGTACTCTATCTCTACTGTACTCCACTCTACTCTACCTCTACTGTACTCCGCTGTACTCTATCTCTACTGTGCTCCACTGTACTCTATCTCTACTGTGCTCCACTCTACTCTACCTCTACTGTGCTCCACTGTACTCTATCTCTAATGTGCTCCACTGTACTCTATCTCTACTGTACTCCACTGTACTCTACCTCTACTGTACTCCACTGTACTCTACCTCTACTGTACTCCACTGTACTCTACCTCTACTGTGCTCCACTGTACTCTATCTCTACTGTACTCCACTGTACTCTACCTCTACTGTGCTCCACTGTACTCTATCTCTACTGTACTCCACTCTACTCTACCTCTACTGTACTCCACTGTACTCTATCTCTACTGTACTCCACTCTACTCTACCTCTACTGTACTCCACTGTACTCTATCTCTACTGTACTCCACTGTACTCTATCTCTACTGTGCTCCACTCTACTCTATCTCTACTGTACTCCACTGTACTCTACCTCTACTGTGCTCCACTGTACTCTATCTCTACTGTACTCCACTCTACTCTACCTCTACTGTACTCCACTGTACTCTATCTCTACTGTACTCCACTCTACTCTACCTCTACTGTACTCCACTGTACTCTATCTCTACTGTGCTCCATTGTACTCTATCTCTACTGTACTCCACTGTACTCTACCTCTACTGTAATCTACTGTACTCTATCTCTACTCTGCTCCACTGTACTCTATCTCTATTGTGCTCCACTGTACTCCACTGTACTCTACCTCTACTGTGTTCCACTGTACTCTATCTCTACTGTACTCCACTGTTGTCTATCTCTACTGTACTCCAAAGTACTCTATCTCTACTCTACTCCACTGTACTCTACCTCTACTCTACTCCACTGTACTCTACCTCTACTGTACTCCACTGTATTCTACCTCTACTGTACTCCACTGTACTCTACCTCTACTGTACTCCACTGTACTCTACCTCTACTGTGCTCCACTGTACTCTATCTCTACTGTACTCCACTGTACTCTACCTCTACTGTACTCCACTGTACTCTATCTCTACTGTGCTCCACTGTACTCTATCTCTACTGTACTCCACTGTACTCTACCTCTACTCTGCTCCACTGTACTCTATCTCTACTGTACTCCACTCTACTCTACCTCTACTGTACTCCACTGTACTCTATCTCTACTGTGCTCCACTGTACTCTATCTCTACTGTACTCCACTGTACTCTACCTCTACTGTGCTCCACTGTACTCTATCTCTACTGTACTCCACTCTACTCTACCTCGACTGTACTCCACTGTACTCTATCTCTACTGTACTCCACTCTACTCTACCTCTACTGTACTCCAGTGTACTCTATCTCTACTGTGCTCCACTGTACTCTATCTCTACTGTACTCCACTGTACTCCACTGTACTCTACCTCTACTGTGCTCCACTGTACTCTATCTCTACTGTACTCCATTCTACTCTACCTCTACTGTACTCCACTGTACTCTATCTCTACTGTACTCCACTGTACTCTACATCTACTGTACTCCACTGTACTCTACCTCTACTGTCCTCAACTGTACTCTACCTCTACTGTACTCCACTGTACTCTACCTCTACTGTACTCCACTGTACTCTACCTCTACTGTGCTCCACTGTACTCTATCTCTACTGTACTCCACTGTACTCTACCTCTACTGTACTCCACTGTACTCTACCTCTACTGTCCTCAACTGTACTCTACCTCTACTGTACTCCACTGTACTCTACCTCTACTGTACTCCACTGTACTCTACCTCTACTGTGCTCCACTGTACTCTATCTCTACTGTACTCCACTGTAGTCTATCTCTACTGTACTCCACTGTACTCTATCTCTACTGTACTCCACTGTACTCTACCTCTACTGTACTCCACTGTACTCTATCTCTACTGTGCTCCACTGTACTCTATCTCTACTGTGCTCCACTGTACTCTATCTCTATTGTGCTCCACTGTACTCCACTGTACTCTACCTCTACTGTGCTCCACTCTACTCTATCTCTACTGTACTCCACTGTACTCTACCTCTACTGTACTCCACTGTACTCTACCTCTACTGTGCTCCACTGTACTCTATCTCTACTGTACTCCACTGTACTCTATCTCTACTGTGCTGCACTGTACTCTATCTCTACTGTGCTCCACTGCACTCCACTATACTCTATCTCTACTGTACTCCACTGTACTCTATCTCTACTGTGCTCCACTGTACTCTACCTCTACTGTACTCCACTGTACTCTATCTCTACTGTGGTCCACTGTACACTATCTGTACTGTGCTCCACTGCACTCCACTATACTCTATCTCTACTGTACTCCACTCTACTCTATCTCTACTGTGCTCCACTGTACTCTACCTCTACTGTACTCCACTGTACTCTACCTCTACTGTACTCCACTGTACTCTATCTCTACTGTGGTCCACTGTACACTATCTCTACTGTGCTCCACTGCACTCCAATATACTCTACCTCTACTGTACTCCACTGTACTCTACCTCTACTGTGCTCCACTGTACTCTATCTCTACTGTACTCTACTGTACTCTACCTCTACTGTGCTCCACTGTACTCTATATCTACTGTGCTCCACTGTACTCTATCTCTACTGTACTCCACTGTACTCTATCTCTACTGTGCTCCACTGTACTCTATCTCCACTGTACTCTACCTCTACTGTACTCCACTGTACTCTATCTCTACTGTACTCCACTGTACTCTACCTCTACTGTACTCCACTGTACTCTATCTCTACTGTGCTCCACTGTACTCTATCTCTACTGTACTCCACTGTACTCTACCTCTACTGTGCTCCACTGTACTCTATCTCTACTGTACTCCACTCTACTCTACCTCTACTGTACTCCACTGTACTCTATCTCTACTGTACTCCACTCTACTCTACCTCTACTGTACTCCACTGTACTCTATCTCTACTGTGCTCCACTGTACTCTATCTCTACTCTACTCCACTGTACTCTACCTATACTGTGCTACACTGTACTCTATCTCTACTGTACTCCACTGTAGTCTATCTCTACTGTACTCCACTGTACTATATCTCTACTGTACTCCACTGTACTCTACCTCTACTGTACTCCACTGTACTCTCTCTCTACTCTGCTCCACTGAACTCTATCTCTACTGTGCTCCACTGTACTCTATCTCTACTGTACTCCACTGTACTCTATCTCTACTGTGCTCCACTGTACTCTATCTCTACTGTACTCCAATGTACTCCACTCTACTCTACCTCTACTGTACTCCACTGTACTCTACCTCTACTGTGCTCCACTGTACTCTATCTCTACTGTACTCCACTCTACTCTACCTCTACTGTACTCCACTGTACTCTACCTCTACTGTGCTCCACTGTACTCTATCTCTACTGTACTCCACTGTACTCTACCTCTACTGTGCTCCACTGTACACTATCTCTACTGTACTCCACTCTACTCTACCTCTACTGTACTCCACTGTACTCTATCTCTACTGTACTCCACTCTACTCTACCTCTACTGTACTCCACTGTACTCTATCTCTACTGTGCTCCACTGTACTCTATCTCTACTGTACTCCACTGTACTCTACCTCTACTGTAATCTACTGTACTCTATCTCTACTCTGCTCCACTGTACTCTATCTCTATTTTGCTCCACTGTACTCCACTGTACTCTACCTCTACTGTGCTCCACTGTACTCTATCTCTACTGTACTCCACAGTTGTCTATCTCTACTGTACTCCAAAGTACTCTATCTCTACTGTACTCCACTGTACTCTACCTCTACTCTACTCCACTGTACTCTACCTCTACTGTACTCCACTGTACTCTACGTCTACTGTACTCCACTGTACTCTACCTCTACTGTACTCCACTGTAGTCTACCTCTACTGTGCTCCACTGTACTCTATCTCTACTGTACTCCACTGTACTCTACCTCTACTGTACTCCACTGTACTCTATCTCTACTGTGCTCCACTGTACTCTATCTCTACTGTACTCCACTGTACTCTACCTCTACTGTGCTCCACTGTACTCTATCTCTACTGTACTCCACTCTACTCTACCTCTACTGTACTCCACTGTACTCTATCTCTACTGTACTCCACTCTACTCTACCTCTACTGTACTCCACTGTACTCTATCTCTACTGTGCTCCACTGTACTCTATCTCTTCTGTACTCCACTGTACTCTACCTCTACTGTAATCTACTGTACTCTATCTCTACTCTGCTCCACTGTACTCTATCTCTATTGTGCTCCACTGTACTCCACTGTACTCTACCTCTACTGTGCTCCACTGTACTCTATCTCTACTGTACTCCACTGTTGTCTATCTCTACTGTGCTCCAAAGTACTCTATCTCTACTGTACTCCACTGTACTCTACCTCTACTCTACTCCACTGTACTCTACCTCTACTGTACTCCACTGTACTCTACCTCTAATGTACTCCACTGTACTCTACCTCTACTGTGCTCCACTGTACTCTATCTCTACTGTACTCCACTGTACTCTACCTCTAGTGTACTCCACTGTACTCTACCTCTACTGTCCTCAACTGTACTCTACCTCTACTGTACTCCACTGTACTCTACCTCTACTGTGCTCCACTGTACTCTATCTCTACTGTGCTCCACTGTACTCTATCTCTATTGTGCTCCACTGTACTCCACTGTACTCTACCTCTACTGTGCTCCACTGTACTCTATCTCTACTGTACTCCACTGTAGTCTATCTCTACTGTACTCCAAAGTACTCTATCTCTACTGTACTCCACTGTACTCTACCTATACTCTACTCCACTGTACTCTACCTCTACTGTACTCCACTGTACTCTACCTCTAATGTACTCCACTGTACTCTACCTCTACTGTGCTCCACTGTACTCTATCTCTACTGTACTCCACTGTACTCTACCTCTACTGTACTCCACTGTACTCTACCTCTACTGTCCTCAACTGTACTCTACCTCTACTGTACTCCACTGTACTCTACCTCTACTGTACTCCACTGTACTCTACCTCTACTGTGCTCCACTGTACTCTATCTCTACTGTACTCCACTGTAGTCTATCTCTACTGTACTCCACTGTACTCTATCTCTACTGTACTCCACTGTACTCTACCTCTACTGTACTCCACTGTACTCTACCTCTACTGTACTCCACTGTACTCTACCTCTACTGTGCTCCACTGTACTCTATCTCTACTGTACTCCACTGTAGTCTATCTCTACTGTACTCCACTGTACTCTATCTCTACTGTACTCCACTGTACTCTACCTCTACTGTACTCCACTGTACTCTCTCTCTACTCTGCTCCACTGTACTCTATCTCTACTGTGCTCCACTGTACTCTATCTCTACTGTACTCCACTGTACTCTATCTCTACTGTGATCCACTGTACTCTATCTCTACTGTACTCCAATGTACTCTACCTCTACTCTGCTCCACTGTACTCTATCTCTACTGTACTCCACTCTACTCTACCTCTACTGTACTCCACTGTACTCTATCTCTACTGTACTCCACTCTACTCTACCTCTACTGTACTCCACTGTACTCTATCTCTACTGTGCTCCACTGTACTCTATCTCTACTGTACTCCACTGTACTCTACCTCTACTGTGCTCCACTGTACTCTATCTCTACTGTACTCCACTCTACTCTACCTCTACTGTACTCCACTGTACTCTATCTCTACTGTACTCCACTCTACTCTACCTCTACTGTACTCCACTGTACTCTATCTCTACTGTGCTCCACTGTACTCTATCTCTTCTGTACTCCACTGTACTCTACCTCTACTGTAATCTACTGTACTCTATCTCTACTCTGCTCCACTGTACTCTATCTCTATTGTGCTCCACTGTACTCCACTGTACTCTACCTCTACTGTGCTCCACTGTACTCTATCTCTACTGTACTCCACTGTTGTCTATCTCTACTGTGCTCCAAAGTACTCTATCTCTACTGTACTCCACTGTACTCTACCTCTACTCTACTCCACTGTACTCTACCTCTACTGTACTCCACTGTACTCTACCTCTAATGTACTCCACTGTACTCTACCTCTACTGTGCTCCACTGTACTCTATCTCTACTGTACTCCACTGTACTCTACCTCTAGTGTACTCCACTGTACTCTACCTCTACTGTCCTCAACTGTACTCTACCTCTACTGTACTCCACTGTACTCTACCTCTACTGTGCTCCACTGTACTCTATCTCTACTGTGCTCCACTGTACTCTATCTCTATTGTGCTCCACTGTACTCCACTGTACTCTACCTCTACTGTGCTCCACTGTACTCTATCTCTACTGTACTCCACTGTAGTCTATCTCTACTGTACTCCAAAGTACTCTATCTCTACTGTACTCCACTGTACTCTACCTATACTCTACTCCACTGTACTCTACCTCTACTGTACTCCACTGTACTCTACCTCTAATGTACTCCACTGTACTCTACCTCTACTGTGCTCCACTGTACTCTATCTCTACTGTACTCCACTGTACTCTACCTCTACTGTACTCCACTGTACTCTACCTCTACTGTCCTCAACTGTACTCTACCTCTACTGTACTCCACTGTACTCTACCTCTACTGTACTCCACTGTACTCTACCTCTACTGTGCTCCACTGTACTCTATCTCTACTGTACTCCACTGTAGTCTATCTCTACTGTACTCCACTGTACTCTATCTCTACTGTACTCCACTGTACTCTACCTCTACTGTACTCCACTGTACTCTACCTCTACTGTACTCCACTGTACTCTACCTCTACTGTGCTCCACTGTACTCTATCTCTACTGTACTCCACTGTAGTCTATCTCTACTGTACTCCACTGTACTCTATCTCTACTGTACTCCACTGTACTCTACCTCTACTGTACTCCACTGTACTCTCTCTCTACTCTGCTCCACTGTACTCTATCTCTACTGTGCTCCACTGTACTCTATCTCTACTGTACTCCACTGTACTCTATCTCTACTGTGATCCACTGTACTCTATCTCTACTGTACTCCAATGTACTCTACCTCTACTCTGCTCCACTGTACTCTATCTCTACTGTACTCCACTCTACTCTACCTCTACTGTACTCCACTGTACTCTATCTCTACTGTACTCCACTCTACTCTACCTCTACTGTACTCCACTGTACTCTATCTCTACTGTGCTCCACTGTACTCTATCTCTACTGTACTCTACTCTACCTCTACCTCTACTGTGCTCCACTGTACACTATCTCTACTGTACTCCACTCTACTCTACCTCTACTGTACTCCACTGTACTCTATCTCTACTGTACTCCACTCTACTCTACCTCTACTGTACTCCACTGTACTCTATCTCTACTGTGCTCCACTGTACTCTATCTCTACTGTACTCCACTGTACTCTACCTCTACTGTAATCTACTGTACTCTATCTCTACTCTGCTCCACTGTACTCTATCTCTATTGTGCTCCACTGTACTCCACTGTACTCTACCTCTACTGTGCTCCACTGTACTCTATCTCTACTGTACTCCACTGTAGTCTATCTCTACTGTACTCCAAAGTACTCTATGTCTACTGTACTCCACTGTACTCTACCTCTACTCTACTCCACTGTACTCTACCTCTACTGTACTCCACTGTACTCTACCTCTACTGTACTCCACTGTACTCTACCTCTACTGTGCTCCACTGTACTCTATCTCTACTGTACTCCACTGTACTCTACCTCTACTGTACTCCACTGTACTCTACCTCTAATGTCCTCAACTGTACTCTACCTCTACTGTACTCCACTGTACTCTACCTCTACTGTACTCCACTGTACTCTACCTCTACTGTGCTCCACTGTACTCTATCTCTACTGTACTCCACTGTAGTCTATCTCTACTGTACTCCACTGTACTCTATCTCTACTGTACTCCACTGTACTCTACCTCTACTGTACTCCACTGTACTCTATCTCTACTGTGCTCCACTGTACTCTATCTCTATTGTGCTCCACTGTACTCCACTGTACTCTACCTCTACTGTGCTCCACTGTACTCTATCTCTACTGTACTCCACTCTACTCTACCTCTACTGTACTCCACTGTACTCTATCTCTACTGTACTCCACTCTACTCTACCTCTACTGTACTCCACTGTACTCTATCTCTACTGTGCTCCACTGTACTCTATCTCTACTGTACTCCACTGTACTCTACCTCTACTGTAATCTACTGTACTCTATCTCTACTCTGCTCCACTGTACTCTATCTCTATTGTGCGCCACTGTACTCCACTGTACTCTACCTCTACTGTGCTCCACTGTACTCTATCTCTACTGTACTCCACTGTTGTCTATCTCTACTGTACTCCAAAGTACTCTATCTCTACTGTACTCCACTGTACTCTACCTCTACTCTACTCCACTGTACTCTACCTCTACTGTACTCCACTGTACTCTACCTCTACTGTACTCCACTGTACTCTACCTCTACTGTACTCCACTGTAGTCTACCTCTACTGTGCTCCACTGTACTCTATCTCTACTGTACTCCACTGTACTCTACCTCTACTGTACTCCACTGTACTCTATCTCTACTGTGCTCCACTGTACTCTATCTCTACTGTACTCCACTGTACTCTACCTCTACTGTGCTCCACTGTACTCTATCTCTACTGTACTCCACTGTAGTCTATCTCTACTGTACTCCACTGTACTCTATCTCTACTGTACTCCACTGTACTCTACCTCTACTGTACTCCACTGTACTCTATCTCTACTGTGCTCCACTGTACTCTATCTCTATTGTGCTCCACTGTACTCCACTGTACTCTACCTCTACTGTGCTCCACTGTACTCTATCTCTACTGTACTCCACTGTACTCTACCTCTACTGTGCTCCACTGTACTCCATCTCTACTGTACTCCACTCTACTCTACCTCTACTGTACTCCACTGTACTCTATCTCTACTGTGCTCCACTGTACTCTATCTCTACTGTACTCCACTGTACTCTACCTCTACTGTACTCCACTGTAATCTACCTCTACTGTGCTCCACTGTACTCTATCTCTACTGTACTCCACTGTTGTCTATCTCTACTGTACTCCAAAGTACTCTATCTCTACTGTACTCCACTGTACTCTACCTCTACTCTACTCCACTGTACTCTACCTCTACTGTACTCCACTGTACTCTACCTCTACTGTACTCCAATGTACTCTACCTCTACTGTACTCCACTGTACTCTACCTCTACTGTGCTCCACTGTACACTATCTCTACTGTACTCCACTGTACTCTACCTCTACTGTACTCCACTGTACTCTATCTCTACTGTGCTCCACTGTACTCTATCTCTACTGTACTCCAATGTACTCTACCTCTACTGTGCTCCACTGTACTCTATCTCTACTGTACTCCACTCTACTCTACCTCTACTGTACTCCACTGTACTCTATCTCTACTGTACTCCACTCTACTCTACCTCTACTGTACTCCACTGTACTCTACCTCTACTGTGCTCCACTGTACTCTATCTCTACTGTACTCCACTGTACTCTACCTCTACTGTGCTCCACTGTACTCTATCTCTACTGTGCTCCACTGTACTCTATCTCTACTGTACTCCACTGTACTCTACCTCTACTGTACTCCACTGTACTCTACCTCTACTGTACTCCACTGTACTCTACCTCTACTGTGCTCCACTGTACTCTACCTCTACTGTGCTCCACTGTACTCTATCTCTACTGTACTCCACTGTACTCTACCTCTACTGTAATCTACTGTACTCTATCTCTACTCTGCTCCACTGTACTCTATCTCTATTGTGCTCCACTGTACTCCACTGTACTCTACCTCTACTGTGCTCCACTGTACTCTATCTCTACTGTACTCCACTCTTGTCTATCTCTACTGTACTCCAAAGTACTCTATCTCTACTGTACTCCACTGTACTCTACCTCTACTCTACTCCACTGTACTCTACCTCTACTGTACTCCACTGTACTCTATCTCTACTGTGCTCCACTGTACTCTATCTCTACTGTACTCCACTCTACTCTACCTCTACTGTACTCCACTGTACTCTATCTCTACTGTGCTCCACTGTACTCTATCTCTACTGTACTCCACTGTACTCTACCTCTACTGTGCTCCAATGTACTCTATCTCTACTGTACTCCACTCTACTCTACCTCTACTGTACTCCACTGTACTCTATCTCTACTGTACTCCACTCTACTCTACCTCTACTGTACTCCACTGTACTCTATCTCTACTGTGCTCCACTGTACTCTATCTCTACTGTACTCCACTGTACTCTACCTCTACTGTAATCTACTGTACTCTATCTCTACTCTGCTCCACTGTACTCTATCTCTATTGTGCTCCACTGTACTCCACTGTACTCTACCTCTACTGTGCTCCACTGTACTCTATCTCTACTGTACTCCACTGTTGTCTATCTCTACTGTACTCCAAAGTACTCTATCTCTACTGTACTCCACTGTACTCTACCTCTACTCTACTCCACTGTACTCTACCTCTACTGTATTCCACTGTACTCTACCTCTACTGTACTCCAGTGTACTCTACCTCTACTGTACTCCACTGTACTCTACCTCTAATGTGCTCCACTGTACTCTACCTCTACTGTACTCCACTGTACTCTATCTCTACTGTGCTCCACTGTACTCTATCTCTACTGTACTCCACTGTACTCTACCTCTACTGTGCTCCACTGTACTCTATCTCTACTGTACTCCACTCTAATCTACCTCTACTGTACTCCACTGTACTCTATCTCTACTGTACTCCACTCTACTCTACCTCTACTGTACTCCACTGTACTCTATCTCTACTGTGCTCCACTGTACTCTACCTCTACTGTACTCCACTGTACTCTACCTCTACTGTACTCCACTGTACTCTACCTCTACTGTCTTCAACTGTACTCTACCTCTACTGTACTCCACTGTACTCTACCTCTACTGTACTCCACTGTACTCTATCTCTACTGTGCTCCACTGTACTCTATCTCTACTGTACTCCACTGTACTCTACCTCTACTGTGCTCCACTGTACTCTACCTCTAGTGTACTCCACTGTACTCTACCTCTACTGTGCTCCACTGTACTCTATCTCTACTGTACTCCACTCTACTCTACCTCCACTGAACTCCACTGTACTCTATCTCTACTGTACTCCACTCTACTCTACCTCTACTGTACTCCACTGTACTCTACCTCTACTGTACTCCACTGTACTCTACCTCTACTGTCCTCAACTGTACTCTACCTCTACTGTACTCCACTGTACTCTACCTCTACTGTACTCCACTGTACTCTACCTCTACTGTGCTCCACTGTACTCTATCTCTACTGTACTCCACTGTAGTCTATCTCTACTGTACTCCACTGTACTCTATCTCTACTGTACTCCACTGTACTCTACCTCTACTGTACTCCACTGTACTCTATCTCTACTGTGCTCCACTGTACTCTATCTCTACTGTGCTCCACTGTACTCTATCTCTATTGTGCTCCACTGTACTCCACTGTACTCTATCTCTACTGTGCTCCACTCTACTCTATCTCTACTGTACTCCACTGTACTCTACCTCTACTGTACTCCACTGTACTCTACCTCTACTGTGCTCCACTGTACTCTATCTCTACTGTACTCCACTGTAGTCTATCTCTACTGTACTCCACTGTACTCTATCTCTACTGTACTCCACAGTACTCTACCTCTACTGTACTCCACTGTACTCTACCTCTAATGTGCTCCACTGTACTCTACCTCTACTGTACTCCACTGTACTCTATCTCTACTGTGCTCCACTGTACTCTATCTCTACTGTACTCCACTGTACTCTACCTCTACTGTGCTCCACTGTACTCTATCTCTACTGTACTCCACTCTAATCTACCTCTACTGTACTCCACTGTACTCTATCTCTACTGTACTCCACTCTACTCTACCTCTACTGTACTCCACTGTACTCTATCTCTACTGTGCTCCACTGTACTCTACCTCTACTGTACTCCACTGTACTCTACCTCTACTGTACTCCACTGTACTCTACCTCTACTGTCTTCAACTGTACTCTACCTCTACTGTACTCCACTGTACTCTACCTCTACTGTACTCCACTGTACTCTATCTCTACTGTGCTCCACTGTACTCTATCTCTACTGTGCTCCACTGTACTCTATCTCTACTGTACTCCACTGTAGTCTATCTCTACTGTACTCCACTGTACTCTATCTCTACTGTACTCCACAGTACTCTACCTCTACTGTACTCCACTGTACTCTATCTCTACTGTGCTGCACTGTACTCTATCTCTACTGTGCTCCACTGCACTCCACTATACTCTATCTCTACTGTACTCCACTGTACTCTATCTCTACTGTGCTCCACTGTACTCTACCTCTACTGTACTCCACTGTACTCTATCTCTACTGTGGTCCACTGTACACTATCTCTACTGTGCTCCACTGCACTCCACTATACTCTATCTCTACTGTACTCCACTGTACTCTATCTCTACTGTGCTCCACTGTACTCTACCTCTACTGTACTCCACTGTACTCTACCTCTACTGTACTCCACTGTACTCTATCTCTACTGTGGTCCACTGTACACTATCTCTACTGTGCTCCACTGCACTCCAATATACTCTACCTCTACTGTACTCCACTGTACTCTACCTCTACTGTGCTCCACTGTACTCTATCTCTACTGTACTCTACTGTACTCTACCTCTACTGTGCTCCACTGTACTCTATATCTACTGTGCTCCACTGTACTCTATCTCTACTGTACTCCACTGTACTCTATCTCTACTGTGCTCCACTGTACTCTATCTCCACTGTACTCTACCTCTACTGTACTCCACTGTACTCTATCTCTACTGTACTCCACTGTACTCTACCTCTACTGTACTCCACTGTACTCTATCTCTACTGTGCTCCACTGTACTCTATCTCTACTGTACTCCACTGTACTCTACCTCTACTGTGCTCCACTGTACTCTATCTCTACTGTACTCCACTCTACTCTACCTCTACTGTACTCCACTGTACTCTATCTCTACTGTACTCCACTCTACTCTACCTCTACTGTACTCCGCTGTACTCTATCTCTACTGTGCTCCACTGTACTCTATCTCTACTGTACTCCACTCTACTCTACCTCTACTGTGCTCCACTGTACTCTATCTCTACTGTGCTCCACTGTACTCTATCTCTACTGTACTCCACTGTACTCTACCTCTACTGTACTCCACTGTACTCTACCTCTACTGTACTCCACTGTACTCTACCTCTACTGTGCTCCACTGTACTCTATCTCTACTGTACTCCACTGTACTCTACCTCTACTGTAATCTACTGTACTCTATCTCTACTCTGCTCCACTGTACTCTATCTCTATTGTGCTCCACTGTACTCCACTGTACTCTACCTCTACTGTGCTCCACTGTACTCTATCTCTACTGTACTCCACTGTTGTCTATCTCTACTGTACTCCAAAGTACTCTATCTCTACTGTACTCCACTGTACTCTACCTCTACTCTACTCCACTGTACTCTACCTCTACTGTACTCCACTGTACTCTATCTCTACTGTGCTCCACTGTACTCTATCTCTACTGTACTCCACTCTACTCTACCTCTACTGTACTCCACTGTACTCTATCTCTACTGTGCTCCACTGTACTCTATCTCTACTGTACTCCACTGTACTCTACCTCTACTGTGCTCCAATGTACTCTATCTCTACTGTACTCCACTCTACTCTACCTCTACTGTACTCCACTGTACTCTATCTCTACTGTACTCCACTCTACTCTACCTCTACTGTACTCCACTGTACTCTATCTCTACTGTGCTCCACTGTACTCTATCTCTACTGTACTCCACTGTACTCTACCTCTACTGTAATCTACTGTACTCTATCTCTACTCTGCTCCACTGTACTCTATCTCTATTGTGCTCCACTGTACTCCACTGTACTCTACCTCTACTGTGCTCCACTGTACTCTATCTCTACTGTACTCCACTGTTGTCTATCTCTACTGTACTCCAAAGTACTCTATCTCTACTGTACTCCACTGTACTCTACCTCTACTCTACTCCACTGTACTCTACCTCTACTGTACTCCACTGTACTCTACCTCTACTGTACTCCAGTGTACTCTACCTCTACTGTACTCCACTGTACTCTACCTCTAATGTGCTCCACTGTACTCTACCTCTACTGTACTCCACTGTACTCTATCTCTACTGTGCTCCACTGTACTCTATCTCTACTGTACTCCACTGTACTCTACCTCTACTGTGCTCCACTGTACTCTATCTCTACTGTACTCCACTCTAATCTACCTCTACTGTACTCCACTGTACTCTATCTCTACTGTACTCCACTCTACTCTACCTCTACTGTACTCCACTGTACTCTATCTCTACTGTGCTCCACTGTACTCTACCTCTACTGTACTCCACTGTACTCTACCTCTACTGTACTCCACTGTACTCTACCTCTACTGTCTTCAACTGTACTCTACCTCTACTGTACTCCACTGTACTCTACCTCTACTGTACTCCACTGTACTCTATCTCTACTGTGCTCCACTGTACTCTATCTCTACTGTACTCCACTGTACTCTACCTCTACTGTGCTCCACTGTACTCTATCTCTACTGTACTCCACTCTACTCTACCTCCACTGAACTCCACTGTACTCTATCTCTACTGTACTCCACTCTACTCTACCTCTACTGTACTCCACTGTACTCTATCTCTACTGTGCTCCACTGTACTCTATCTCTACTGTACTCCACTGTACTCTACCTCTACTGTAATCTACTGTACTCTATCTCTACTCTGCTCCACTTTACTCTATCTCTATTGTGCTCCACTGTACTCCACTGTACTCTACCTCTACTGTGCTCCACTGTACTCTATCTCTACTGTACTCCACTGTTGTCTATCTCTACTGTACTCCAAAGTACTCTATCTCTACTGTACTCCACTGTACTCTACCTCTACTCTACTCCACTGTACTCTACCTCTACTGTACTCCACTGTACTCTACCTCTACTGTACTCCACTGTACTCTACCTCTACTGTACTCCACTGTACTCTACCTCTACTGTGCTCCACTGTACTCTATCTCTACTGTACTCCACAGTACTCTACCTCTACTGTACTCCACTGTACTCTTTCTCTACTGTGCTCCACTGTACTCTATCTCTACTGTAGTCCACTGTACTCTACCTCTACTGTGCTCCACTGTACTCTATCTCTACTGTACTCCACTCTAATCTACCTCTACTGTACTCCACTGTACTCTATCTCTACTGTACTACACTCTACTCTACCTCTACTGTACTCCACTGTACTCTATCTCTACTGTGCTCCACTGTACTCTACCTCTACTGTACTCCACTGTACTCTACCTCTACTGTACTCCACTGTACTCTATCTCTACTGTCCTCAACTGTACTCTACCTCTACTGTATTCCACTGTACTCTACCTCTACTGTACTCCACTGTACTCTACCTCTACTGTGCTCCACTGTACTCTATCTCCACTGTACTCCAATGTAGTCTATCTCTACTGTACTCCACTGTACTCTATCTCTACTGTACTCCACTGTACTCTACCTCTACTGTACTCCACTGTACTCTCTCTCTACTCTGCTCCACTGTACTCTATCTCTACTGTGCTCTACTGTACTCTATCTCTACTGTGCTCCACTGTACTCTATCTCTACTGTACTCCACTGTACTCTACCTCTACTGTGCTCCACTGTACTCTACCTCTAGTGTACTCCACTGTACTCTACCTCTACTGTACTCCACTGTACTCTATCTCTACTGTGCTCCACTGTACACTATCTCTACTGTGCTCCACTGCACTCCAATGTACTCTACCTCTACTGTACTCCACTGTACTCTACCTCTACTCTGCTCCACTGTACTCTATCTCTACTGTACTCCACTGTACTCTATCTCTACTGTACTCCACTGTACTCTACATCTACTGTAATCCACTGTACTCTATCTCTACTCTGCTCCACTGTACTCTATCTAAATTGTGCTCTAGTGTACTCCACTGTACTCTATCTCTACTGTGCTCCACTGTACTCTATCTCTACTGTACTCCACTGTACTCTACCTCTACTGTACTCCACTGTACTCTACCTCTAATGTACTCCACTGTACTCTACCTCTACTGTGCTCCACTGTACTCTATCTCTACTGTACTCCACTGTACTCTACCTCTACTGTACTCCACTGTACTCTACCTCTACTGTGCTCCACTGTACTCTATCTCTACTGTACTCCACTGTACTCTACCTCTACTGTACTCCACTGTACTCTATCTCTACTGTGCTCCACTGTACTCTATCTCTACTGTACTCCACTGTACTCTACCTCTACTGTGCTCCACTGTACTCTATCTCTACTGTACTCCACTCTACTCTACCTCTACTGTACTCCACTGTACTCTATCTCTACTGTACTCCACTCTACTCTACCTCTACTGTACTCCACTGTACTCTATCTCTACTGTGCTCCACTGTACTCTATCTCTACTGTACTCCACTGTACTCTACCTCTACTGTGCTCCACTGTACACTATCTCTACTGTACTCCACTCTACTCTACCTCTACTGTACTCCACTGTACTCTATCTCTACTGTACTCCACTCTACTCTACCTCTACTGTACTCCACTGTACTCTATCTCTACTGTGCTCCACTGTACTCTATCTCTACTGTACTCCACTGTACTCTACCTCTACTGTAATCTACTGTACTCTATCTCTACTCTGCTCCACTGTACTCTATCTCTATTGTGCTGCACTGTACTCCACTGTACTCTACCTCTACTGTGCTCCACTGTATTCTATCTCTACTGTACTCCACTGTAGTCTATCTCTACTGTACTCCACTCTACTCTACCTCTACTGTACTCCACTGTACTCTACCTCTACTGTACTCCACTGTACTCTATCTCTACTGTGCTCCACTGTACTCTATCTCTACTGTACTCCACTGTACTCTACCTCTACTGTAATCTACTGTACACTATCTTTACTCTGCTCCACTATACTATATCTCTATTGTGCTCCACTGTACTCCACTGTACTCTACCTCTACTGTGCTCCACTGTACTCTATCTCTACTGTACTCCACTGTTGTCTATCTCTACTGTACTCCAAAGTACTCTATCTCTAATGTGCTCCACTGTACTCTATCTCTACTCTACTCCACTGTACTCTACCTCTACTGTGCTCCACTGTACTCTATCTCTACTGTACTCCATTCTACTCTACCTCTACTGTACTCCGCTGTACTCTATCTCTACTGTGCTCCACTGTACTCTATCTCTACTGTGCTCCACTCTACTCTACCTCTACTGTGCTCCACTGTACTCTATCTCTAATGTGCTCCACTCTACTCTATCTCTACTGTACTCCACTGTACTCTACCTCTACTGTACTCCACTGTACTCTACCTCTACTGTACTCCACTGTACTCTACCTCTACTGTGCTCCACTGTACTCTATCTCTACTGTACTCCACTGTACTCTACCTCTACTGTGCTCCACTGTACTCTATCTCTACTGTACTCCACTCTACTCTACCTCTACTGTGCTCCACTGTACTCTATCTCTACTGTGCTCCACTCTACTCTACCTCTACTGTGCTCCACTGTACTCTATCTCTAATGTGCTCCACTGTACTCTATCTCTACTGTACTCCACTGTACTCTACCTCTACTGTACTCCACTGTACTCTACCTCTACTGTACTCCACTGTACTCTACCTCTACTGTGCTCCACTGTACTATATCTCTACTGTACTCCACTCTACTCTACCTCTACTGTACTCCGCTGTACTCTATCTCTACTGTGCTCCACTGTACTCTATCTCTACTGTACTCCACTCTACTCTACCTCTACTGTGCTCCACTGTACTCTATCTCTACTGTGCTCCACTGTACTCTATCTCTACTGTACTCCACTGTACTCTACCTCTACTGTACTCCACTGTACTCTACCTCTACTGTACTCCACTGTACTCTACCTCTACTGTGCTCCACTGTACTCTATCTCTACTGTACTCCACTCTACTCTACCTCTACTGTACTCCGCTGTACTCTATCTCCACTGTGCTCCACTGTACTCTATCTCTACTGTGCTCCACTGTACTCTACCTCTACTGTACTCCACTGTACTCTACCTCTACTGTACTCCACTGTACTCTACCTCTACTGTGCTCCACTGTACTCTATCTCTACTGTACTCCACTGTACTCTACCTCTACTGTACTCCACTGTACTCTACCTCTACTGTACTCCACTGTACTCTACCTCTACTGTGCTCCACTGTACTCTATCTCTACTGTACTCCACTGTACTCTACCTCTACTGTACTCCACTGTACTCTATCTCTACTGTGCTCCACTGTACTCTACCTCTACTGTGCTCCACTGTACCCTATCTCTACTGTACTGCACTCTACTCTACCTCTACTGTACTCCGCTGTACTCTATCTCTACTGTGCTCCACTGTACTCTATCTCTACTGTGCTCCACTCTACTCTACCTCTACTGTGCTCCACTGTGCTCTATCTCTAATGTGCTCCACTGTACTCTATCTCTACTGTACTCCACTGTACTCTACCTCTACTGTGCTCCACTGTACTCTACCTCTACTGTGCTCCACTGTACTCTATCTCTACTGTACTCCACTGTACTCTACCTCTACTGTGCTCCACTGTACTCTATCTCTACTGTACTCCACTCTACTCTACCTCTACTGTACTCCACTGTACTCTATCTCTACTGTACTCCACTCTACTCTACCTCTACTGTACTCCACTGTACTCTATCTCTACTGTGCTCCACTGTACTCTATCTCTACTGTACTCCACTGTACTCTACCTCTACTGTGCTCCACTGTACTCTATCTCTACTGTACTCCACTGTACTCTATCTCTACTGTACTCCACTGTACTCTACCTCTACTGTGCTCCACTGTACTCTATCTCTACTGTACTCCACTGTACTCTACCTCTACTGTACTCCACTGTACTCTATCTCTACTGTGCTCCACTGTACTCTATCTCTACTGTACTCCACTGTACTCTACCTCTACTGTGCTCCACTGTACTCTATCTCTACTGTACTCCACTCTACTCTACCTCTACTGTACTCCACTGTACTCTACTCCACTGTACTCTACCTCTACTGTGCTCCACTGTACTCTATCTCTACTGTACTCCACTGTACTCTACCTCTACTGTACTCCACTGTACTCTACCTCTACTGTCCTCAACTGTACTCTACCTCTACTGTACTCCACTGTACTCTACCTCTACTGTACTCCACTGTACTCTACCTCTACTGTGCTCCACTGTACTCTATCTCTACTGTACTCCACTGTAGTCTATCTCTACTGTACTCCACTGTACTCTACCTCTACTGTACTCCACTGTACTCAATCTCTACTGTGCTCCACTGTACTCTATCTCTACTGTGCTCCACTGTACTCTATCTCTATTGTGCTCCACTGTACTCCACTGTACTCTACCTCTACTGTGCTCCACTGTACTCTATCTCTACTGTACTCCACTGTAGTCTATCTCTACTGTACTCCACTGTACTCTACCTCTACTGTACTCCACTGTACTCTACCTCTACTGTGCTCCACTGTACTCTATCTCTACTGTACTCCACTGTACTCTACCTCTACTGTGCTCCACTGTACTCTATCTCTACTGTACTCCACTCTACTCTACCTCTACTGTACTCCGCTGTACTCTATCTCCACTGTGCTCCACTGTACTCTATCTCTACTGTGCTCCACTGTACTCTACCTCTACTGTACTCCACTGTACTCTACCTCTACTGTACTCCACTGTACTCTACCTCTACTGTGCTCCACTGTACTCTATCTCTACTGTACTCCACTGTACTCTACCTCTACTGTACTCCACTGTACTCTATCTCTACTGTGCTCCACTGTACTCTACCTCTACTGTGCTCCACTGTACCCTATCTCTACTGTACTGCACTCTACTCTACCTCTACTGTACTCCGCTGTACTCTATCTCTACTGTGCTCCACTGTACTCTATCTCTACTGTGCTCCACTCTACTCTACCTCTACTGTGCTCCACTGTGCTCTATCTCTAATGTGCTCCACTGTACTCTATCTCTACTGTACTCCACTGTACTCTACCTCTACTGTGCTCCACTGTACTCTACCTCTACTGTGCTCCACTGTACTCTATCTCTACTGTACTCCACTGTACTCTACCTCTACTGTGCTCCACTGTACTCTATCTCTACTGTACTCCACTCTACTCTACCTCTACTGTACTCCACTGTACTCTATCTCTACTGTACTCCACTCTACTCTACCTCTACTGTACTCCACTGTACTCTATCTCTACTGTGCTCCACTGTACTCTATCTCTACTGTACTCCACTGTACTCTACCTCTACTGTGCTCCACTGTACTCTATCTCTACTGTACTCCACTGTACTCTATCTCTACTGTACTCCACTGTACTCTACCTCTACTGTGCTCCACTGTACTCTATCTCTACTGTACTCCACTGTACTCTACCTCTACTGTACTCCACTGTACTCTATCTCTACTGTGCTCCACTGTACTCTATCTCTACTGTACTCCACTGTACTCTACCTCTACTGTGCTCCACTGTACTCTATCTCTACTGTACTCCACTCTACTCTACCTCTACTGTACTCCACTGTACTCTACTCCACTGTACTCTACCTCTACTGTGCTCCACTGTACTCTATCTCTACTGTACTCCACTGTACTCTACCTCTACTGTACTCCACTGTACTCTACCTCTACTGTCCTCAACTGTACTCTACCTCTACTGTACTCCACTGTACTCTACCTCTACTGTACTCCACTGTACTCTACCTCTACTGTGCTCCACTTTACTCTATCTCTACTGTACTCCACTGTAGTCTATCTCTACTGTACTCCACTGTACTCTACCTCTACTGTACTCCACTGTACTCTATCTCTACTGTGCTCCACTGTACTCTATCTCTACTGTGCTCCACTGTACTCTATCTCTATTGTGCTCCACTGTACTCCACTGTACTCTACCTCTACTGTGCTCCACTCTACTCTATCTCTACTGTACTCCACTGTACTCTACCTCTACTGTACTCCACTGTACTCTACCTCTACTGTGCTCCACTGTACTCTATCTCTACTGTACTCCACTGTAGTCTATCTCTACTGTACTCCACTGTACTCTATCTCTACTGTACTCCACAGTACTCTACCTCTACTGTACTCCACTGTACTCTATCTCTACTGTGCTCCACTGCACTCCACTATACTCTATCTCTACTGTACTCCACTGTACTCTATCTCTACTGTACTCCACTGTACTCTACCTCTACTGTACTCCACTGTACTCTATCTCTACTGTGCTCCACTGTACTCTATCTCTACTGTACTCCACTGTACTCTACCTCTACTGTGCTCCACTGTACTCTATCTCTACTGTACTCCACTCTACTCTACCTCTACTGTACTCCGCTGTACTCTATCTCCACTGTGCTCCACTGTACTCTATCTCTACTGTGCTCCACTGTACTCTACCTCTACTGTACTCCACTGTACTCTACCTCTACTGTACTCCACTGTACTCTACCTCTACTGTGCTCCACTGTACTCTATCTCTACTGTACTCCACTGTACTCTACCTCTACTGTACTCCACTGTACTCTATCTCTACTGTGCTCCACTGTACTCTATCTCTACTGTGCTCCATTGTACTCTACCTCTACTGTGCTCCACTGTACCCTATCTCTACTGTACTGCACTCTACTCTACCTCTACTGTACTCCGCTGTACTCTATCTCTACTGTGCTCCACTGTACTCTATCTCTACTGTGCTCCACTCTACTCTACCTCTACTGTGCTCCACTGTGCTCTATCTCTAATGTGCTCCACTGTACTCTATCTCTACTGTACTCCACTGTACTCTACCTCTACTGTGCTCCACTGTACTCTACCTCTACTGTGCTCCACTGTACTCTATCTCTACTGTACTCCACTGTACTCTACCTCTACTGTGCTCCACTGTACTCTATCTCTACTGTACTCCACTCTACTCTACCTCTACTGTACTCCACTGTACTCTATCTCTACTGTACTCCACTCTACTCTACCTCTACTGTACTCCACTGTACTCTATCTCTACTGTGCTCCACTGTACTCTATCTCTACTGTACTCCACTGTACTCTACCTCTACTGTGCTCCACTGTACTCTATCTCTACTGTACTCCACTGTACTCTACCTCTACTGTACTCCACTGTACTCTATCTCTACTGTGCTCCACTGTACTCTATCTCTACTGTACTCCACTGTACTCTACCTCTACTGTGCTCCACTGTACTCTATCTCTACTGTACTCCACTCTACTCTACCTATACTGTACTCCACTGTACTCTATCTCTACTGTGCTCCACTGTACTCTATCTCTACTGTACTCCACTGTACTCTACCTCTACTGTGCTCCACTGTACTCTATCTCTACTGTACTCCACTCTACTCTACCTCTACTGTACTCCACTGTACTCTATCTCTACTGTGCTCCACTGTACTCTATCTCTACTGTACTCCACTGTACTCTACCTCTACTGTGCTCCACTGTACTCTATCTCTACTGTACTCCACTCTACTCTACCTCTACTGTACTCCACTGTACTCTATCTCTACTGTGCTCCACTGTACTCTATCTCTACTGTACTCCACTGTACTCTACCTCTACTGTGCTCCACTGTACTCTATCTCTACTGTACTCCACTCTACTCTACCTCTACTGTACTCCACTGTACTCTATCTCTACTGTAATCCACTCTACTCTACCTCTACTGTACTCCACTGTACTCTATCTCTACTGTGCTCCACTGTACTCTATCTCTACTGTACTCCACTGTACTCTACCTCTACTGTGCTCCACTGTACTCTATCTCTACTGTACTCCACTGTAGTCTATCTCTACTGTACTCCACTGTACTCTATCTCTACTGTACTCCACAGTACTCTACCTCTACTGTACTCCACTGTACTCTATCTCTACTGTGCTCCACTGTACTCTATCTCTACTGTGCTCCACTGCACTCCACTATACTCTATCTCTACTGTACTCCACTGTACTCTATCTCTACTGTGCTCCACTGTACTCTACCTCTACTGTACTCCACTGTACTCTACCTCTACTGTACTCCACTGTACTCTATCTCTACAGTGGTCCACTGTACACTATCTCTACTGTGCTCCACTGCACTCCAATATACTCTACCTCTACTGTACTCCACTGTACTCTACCTCTACTGTGCTCCACTGTACTCTATCTCTACTGTACTCTACTGTACTCTACCTCTACTGTGCTCCACTGTACTCTATATCTACTGTGCTCCACTGTACTCTATGTCTACTGTACTCCACTGTACTCTATCTCTACTGTGCTCCACTGTACTCTATCTCCACTGTACTCTACCTCTACTGTACTCCACTGTACTCTACCTCTACTGTACTCCACTGTACTCTATCTCTACTGTGCTCCACTGTACACTATCTCTACTGTGCTCCACTGCACTCCAATGTACTCTACCTCTACTGTACTCCACTGTACTCTACCTCTACTGTGCTCCACTGTACTCTATCTCTACTGTACTCCACTGTACTCTATCTCTACTGTACTCCACTGTACTCTACCTCTACTGTACTCCAATGTACTCTATCTCTACTGTGCTCCACTGTACTCTATCTCTACTGTGCTCCACTGCACTCCAATGTACTCTACCTCTATTGTACTCCACTGTACCCTACCTCGACTGTGCTCCACTGTACTCTATCTCTACTGTACTCCACTGTTGTCTATCTCTACTGTACTCCAAAGTACTCTATCTCTAATGTGCTCCACTGTACTCTATCTCTACTCTACTCCACTGTACTCTACCTCTACTGTGCTCCACTGTACTCTATCTCTACTGTACTCCACTCTACTCTACCTCTACTGTACTCCGCTGTACTCTATCTCTACTGTGCTCCACTGTACTCTATCTCTACTGTGCTCCACTCTACTCTACCTCTACTGTGCTCCACTGTACTCTATCTCTAATGTGCTCCACTCTACTCTATCTCTACTGTACTCCACTGTACTCTACCTCTACTGTACTCCACTGTACTCTACCTCTACTGTACTCCACTGTACTCTACCTCTACTGTGCTCCACTGTACTCTATCTCTACTGTACTCCACTGTACTCTACCTCTACTGTGCTCCACTGTACTCTATCTCTACTGTACTCCACTCTACTCTACCTCTACTGTGCTCCACTGTACTCTATCTCTACTGTGCTCCACTCTACTCTACCTCTACTGTGCTCCACTGTACTCTATCTCTAATGTGCTCCACTGTACTCTATCTCTACTGTACTCCACTGTACTCTACCTCTACTGTACTCCACTGTACTCTACCTCTACTGTACTCCACTGTACTCTACCTCTACTGTGCTCCACTGTACTATATCTCTACTGTACTCCACTCTACTCTACCTCTACTGTACTCCGCTGTACTCTATCTCTACTGTGCTCCACTGTACTCTATCTCTACTGTACTCCACTCTACTCTACCTCTACTGTGCTCCACTGTACTCTATCTCTACTGTGCTCCACTGTACTCTATCTCTACTGTACTCCACTGTACTCTACCTCTACTGTACTCCACTGTACTCTACCTCTACTGTACTCCACTGTACTCTACCTCTACTGTGCTCCACTGTACTCTATCTCTACTGTACTCCACTGTACTCTACCTCTACTGTACTCCACTGTACTCTATCTCTACTGTGCTCCACTGTACTCTATCTCTACTGTGCTCCACTGTACTCTACCTCTACTGTGCTCCACTGTACTCTACCTCTACTGTACTCCACTGTATTCTACCTCTACTGTACTCCACTGTACTCTACCTCTACTGTGCTCCACTGTACTCTATCTCTACTGTACTCCACTGTACTCTACCTCTACTGTACTCCACTGTACTCTATCTCTACTGTGCTCCACTGTACTCTATCTCTACTGTACTCCACTGTACTCTACCTCTACTGTGCTCCACTGTACTCTATCTCTACTGTACTCCACTCTACTCTACCTCTACTGTACTCCACTGTACTCTACCTCTACTGTGCTCCACTGTACTCTATCTCTACTGTACTCCACTGTACTCTACCTCTACTGTACTCCACTGTACTCTACCTCTACTGTCCTCAACTGTACTCTACCTCTACTGTACTCCACTGTACTCTACCTCTACTGTACTCCACTGTACTCTACCTCTACTGTGCTCCACTGTACTCTATCTCTACTGTACTCCACTGTAGTCTATCTCTACTGTACTCCACTGTACTCTACCTCTACTGTACTCCACTGTACTCTACCTCTACTGTGCTCCACTGTACTCTATCTCTACTGTACTCCACTGTACTCTACCTCTACTGTGCTCCACTGTACTCTATCTCTACTGTACTCCACTCTACTCTACCTCTACTGTACTCCGCTGTACTCTATCTCCACTGTGCTCCACTGTACTCTATCTCTACTGTGCTCCACTGTACTCTACCTCTACTGTACTCCACTGTACTCTACCTCTACTGTACTCCACTGTACTCTACCTCTACTGTGCTCCACTGTACTCTATCTCTACTGTACTCCACTGTACTCTACCTCTACTGTACTCCACTGTACTCTATCTCTACTGTGCTCCACTGTACTCAATCTCTACTGTGCTCCACTGTACTCTACCTCTACTGTGCTCCACTGTACCCTATCTCTACTGTACTGCACTCTACTCTACCTCTACTGTACTCCGCTGTACTCTATCTCTACTGTGCTCCACTGTACTCTATCTCTACTGTGCTCCACTCTACTCTACCTCTACTGTGCTCCACTGTGCTCTATCTCTAATGTGCTCCACTGTACTCTATCTCTACTGTACTCCACTGTACTCTACCTCTACTGTGCTCCACTGTACTCTACCTCTACTGTGCTCCACTGTACTCTATCTCTACTGTACTCCACTGTACTCTACCTCTACTGTGCTCCACTGTACTCTATCTCTACTGTACTCCACTCTACTCTACCTCTACTGTACTCCACTGTACTCTATCTCTACTGTACTCCACTCTACTCTACCTCTACTGTACTCCACTGTACTCTATCTCTACTGTGCTCCACTGTACTCTATCTCTACTGTACTCCACTGTACTCTACCTCTACTGTGCTCCACTGTACTCTATCTCTACTGTACTCCACTGTACTCTATCTCTACTGTACTCCACTGTACTCTACCTCTACTGTGCTCCACTGTACTCTATCTCTACTGTACTCCACTGTACTCTACCTCTACTGTACTCCACTGTACTCTATCTCTACTGTGCTCCACTGTACTCTATCTCTACTGTACTCCACTGTACTCTACCTCTACTGTGCTCCACTGTACTCTATCTCTACTGTACTCCACTCTACTCTACCTCTACTGTACTCCACTGTACTCTACTCCACTGTACTCTACCTCTACTGTGCTCCACTGTACTCTATCTCTACTGTACTCCACTGTACTCTACCTCTACTGTACTCCACTGTACTCTACCTCTACTGTCCTCAACTGTACTCTACCTCTACTGTACTCCACTGTACTCTACCTCTACTGTACTCCACTGTACTCTACCTCTACTGTGCTCCACTGTACTCTATCTCTACTGTACTCCACTGTAGTCTATCTCTACTGTACTCCACTGTACTCTACCTCTACTGTACTCCACTGTACTCTATCTCTACTGTGCTCCACTGTACTCTATCTCTACTGTGCTCCACTGTACTCTATCTCTATTGTGCTCCACTGTACTCCACTGTACTCTACCTCTACTGTGCTCCACTCTACTCTATCTCTACTGTACTCCACTGTACTCTACCTCTACTGTACTCCACTGTACTCTACCTCTACTGTGCTCCACTGTACTATATCTCTACTGTACTCCACTGTAGTCTATCTCTACTGTACTCCACTGTACTCTATCTCTACTGTACTCCACAGTACTCTACCTCTACTGTACTCCACTGTACTCTATCTCTACTGTGCTCCACTGCACTCCACTATACTCTATCTCTACTGTACTCCACTGTACTCTATCTCTACTGTACTCCACTGTACTCTACCTCTACTGTACTCCACTGTACTCTATCTCTACTGTGCTCCACTGTACTCTATCTCTACTGTACTCCACTGTACTCTACCTCTACTGTGCTCCACTGTACTCTATCTCTACTGTACTCCACTCTACTCTACCTCTACTGTACTCCTCTGTACTCTATCTCCACTGTGCTCCACTGTACTCTATCTCTACTGTGCTCCACTGTACTCTACCTCTACTGTACTCCACTGTACTCTACCTCTACTGTACTCCACTGTACTCTACCTCTACTGTGCTCCACTGTACTCTATCTCTACTGTACTCCACTGTACTCTACCTCTACTGTACTCCACTGTACTCTATCTCTACTGTGCTCCACTGTACTCTATCTCTACTGTGCTCCATTGTACTCTACCTCTACTGTGCTCCACTGTACCCTATCTCTACTGTACTGCACTCTACTCTACCTCTACTGTACTCCGCTGTACTCTATCTCTACTGTGCTCCACTGTACTCTATCTCTACTGTGCTCCACTCTACTCTACCTCTACTGTGCTCCACTGTGCTCTATCTCTAATGTGCTCCACTGTACTCTATCTCTACTGTACTCCACTGTACTCTACCTCTACTGTGCTCCACTGTACTCTACCTCTACTGTGCTCCACTGTACTCTATCTCTACTGTACTCCACTGTACTCTACCTCTACTGTGCTCCACTGTACTCTATCTCTACTGTACTCCACTCTACTCTACCTCTACTGTACTCCACTGTACTCTATCTCTACTGTACTCCACTCTACTCTACCTCTACTGTACTCCACTGTACTCTATCTCTACTGTGCTCCACTGTACTCTATCTCTACTGTACTCCACTGTACTCTACCTCTACTGTGCTCCACTGTACTCTATCTCTACTGTACTCCACTGTACTCTACCTCTACTGTACTCCACTGTACTCTATCTCTACTGTGCTCCACTGTACTCTATCTCTACTGTACTCCACTGTACTCTACCTCTACTGTGCTCCACTGTACTCTATCTCTACTGTACTCCACTCTACTCTACCTCTACTGTACTCCACTGTACTCTATCTCTACTGTGCTCCACTGTACTCTATCTCTACTGTACTCCACTGTACTCTACCTCTACTGTGCTCCACTGTACTCTATCTCTACTGTACTCCACTCTACTCTACCTCTACTGTACTCCACTGTACTCTATCTCTACTGTGCTCCACTGTACTCTATCTCTACTGTACTCCACTGTACTCTACCTCTACTGTGCTCCACTGTACTCTATCTCTACTGTACTCCACTCTACTCTACCTCTACTGTACTCCACTGTACTCTATCTCTACTGTGCTCCACTGTACTCTATCTCTACTGTACTCCACTGTACTCTACCTCTACTGTGCTCCACTGTACTCTATCTCTACTGTACTCCACTGTACTCTACCTCTACTGTACTCCACTGTACTCTATCTCTACTGTAATCCACTCTACTCTACCTCTACTGTACTCCACTGTACTCTATCTCTACTGTGCTCCACTGTACTCTATCTCTACTGTACTCCACTGTACTCTACCTCTACTGTGCTCCACTGTACTCTATCTCTACTGTACTCCACTGTAGTCTATCTCTACTGTACTCCACTGTACTCTATCTCTACTGTACTCCACAGTACTCTACCTCTACTGTACTCCACTGTACTCTATCTCTACTGTGCTCCACTGTACTCTATCTCTACTGTGCTCCACTGCACTCCACTATACTCTAACTCTACTGTACTCCACTGTACTCTATCTCTACTGTGCTCCACTGTACTCTACCTCTACTGTACTCCACTGTACTCTACCTCTACTGTACTCCACTGTACTCTATCTCTACAGTGGTCCACTGTACACTATCTCTACTGTGCTCCACTGCACTCCAATATACTCTACCTCTACTGTACTCCACTGTACTCTACCTCTACTGTGCTCCACTGTACTCTATCTCTACTGTACTCTACTGTACTCTACCTCTACTGTGCTCCACTGTACTCTATCTCTAATGTGCTCCACTGTACTCTATCTCTACTGTACTCCACTGTACTCTACCTCTACTGTACTCCACTGTACTCTACCTCTACTGTACTCCACTGTACTCTACCTCTACTGTGCTCCACTGTACTATATCTCTACTGTACTCCACTCTACTCTACCTCTACTGTACTCCGCTGTACTCTATCTCTACTGTGCTCCACTGTACTCTATCTCTACTGTACTCCACTCTACTCTACCTCTACTGTGCTCCACTGTACTCTATCTCTACTGTGCTCCACTGTACTCTATCTCTACTGTACTCCACTGTACTCTACCTCTACTGTACTCCACTGTACTCTACCTCTACTGTACTCCACTGTACTCTACCTCTACTGTGCTCCACTGTACTCTATCTCTACTGTACTCCACTCTACTCTACCTCTACTGTACTCCGCTGTACTCTATCTCCACTGTGCTCCACTGTACTCTATCTCTACTGTGCTCCACTGTACTCTACCTCTACTGTACTCCACTGTACTCTACCTCTACTGTACTCCACTGTACTCTACCTCTACTGTGCTCCACTGTACTCTATCTCTACTGTACTCCACTGTACTCTACCTCTACTGTACTCCACTGTACTCTACCTCTACTGTACTCCACTGTACTCTACCTCTACTGTGCTCCACTGTACTCTATCTCTACTGTACTCCACTGTACTCTACCTCTACTGTACTCCACTGTACTCTATCTCTACTGTGCTCCACTGTACTCTACCTCTACTGTGCTCCACTGTACCCTATCTCTACTGTACTGCACTCTACTCTACCTCTACTGTACTCCGCTGTACTCTATCTCTACTGTGCTCCACTGTACTCTATCTCTACTGTGCTCCACTCTACTCTACCTCTACTGTGCTCCACTGTGCTCTATCTCTAATGTGCTCCACTGTACTCTATCTCTACTGTACTCCACTGTACTCTACCTCTACTGTGCTCCACTGTACTCTACCTCTACTGTGCTCCACTGTACTCTATCTCTACTGTACTCCACTGTACTCTACCTCTACTGTGCTCCACTGTACTCTATCTCTACTGTACTCCACTCTACTCTACCTCTACTGTACTCCACTGTACTCTATCTCTACTGTACTCCACTCTACTCTACCTCTACTGTACTCCACTGTACTCTATCTCTACTGTGCTCCACTGTACTCTATCTCTACTGTACTCCACTGTACTCTACCTCTACTGTGCTCCACTGTACTCTATCTCTACTGTACTCCACTGTACTCTATCTCTACTGTACTCCACTGTACTCTACCTCTACTGTGCTCCACTGTACTCTATCTCTACTGTACTCCACTGTACTCTACCTCTACTGTACTCCACTGTACTCTATCTCTACTGTGCTCCACTGTACTCTATCTCTACTGTACTCCACTGTACTCTACCTCTACTGTGCTCCACTGTACTCTATCTCTACTGTACTCCACTCTACTCTACCTCTACTGTACTCCACTGTACTCTACTCCACTGTACTCTACCTCTACTGTGCTCCACTGTACTCTATCTCTACTGTACTCCACTGTACTCTACCTCTACTGTACTCCACTGTACTCTACCTCTACTGTCCTCAACTGTACTCTACCTCTACTGTACTCCACTGTACTCTACCTCTACTGTACTCCACTGTACTCTACCTCTACTGTGCTCCACTGTACTCTATCTCTACTGTACTCCACTGTAGTCTATCTCTACTATACTCCACTGTACTCTACCTCTACTGTACTCCACTGTACTCAATCTCTACTGTGCTCCACTGTACTCTATCTCTACTGTGCTCCACTGTACTCTATCTCTATTGTGCTCCACTGTACTCCACTGTACTCTACCTCTACTGTGCTCCACTGTACTCTATCTCTACTGTACTCCACTGTAGTCTATCTCTACTGTACTCCACTGTACTCTACCTCTACTGTACTCCACTGTACTCTACCTCTACTGTGCTCCACTGTACTCTATCTCTACTGTACTCCACTGTACTCTACCTCTACTGTGCTCCACTGTACTCCACTATACTCTATCTCTACTGTACTCCACTGTACTCTATCTCTACTGTGCTCCACTGTACTCTACCTCTACTGTACTCCACTGTACTCTACCTCTACTGTACTCCACTGTACTCTATCTCTACAGTGGTCCACTGTACACTATCTCTACTGTGCTCCACTGCACTCCAATATACTCTACCTCTACTGTACTCCACTGTACTCTACCTCTACTGTGCTCCACTGTACTCTATCTCTACTGTACTCTACTGTACTCTACCTCTACTGTGCTCCACTGTACTCTATCTCTAATGTGCTCCACTGTACTCTATCTCTACTGTACTCCACTGTACTCTACCTCTACTGTACTCCACTGTACTCTACCTCTACTGTACTCCACTGTACTCTACCTCTACTGTGCTCCACTGTACTATATCTCTACTGTACTCCACTCTACTCTACCTCTACTGTACTCCGCTGTACTCTATCTCTACTGTGCTCCACTGTACTCTATCTCTACTGTACTCCACTCTACTCTACCTCTACTGTGCTCCACTGTACTCTATCTCTACTGTGCTCCACTGTACTCTATCTCTACTGTACTCCACTGTACTCTACCTCTACTGTACTCCACTGTACTCTACCTCTACTGTACTCCACTGTACTCTACCTCTACTGTGCTCCACTGTACTCTATCTCTACTGTACTCCACTCTACTCTACCTCTACTGTACTCCGCTGTACTCTATCTCCACTGTGCTCCAATGTACTCTATCTCTACTGTGCTCCACTGTACTCTACCTCTACTGTACTCCACTGTACTCTACCTCTACTGTACTCCACTGTACTCTACCTCTACTGTGCTCCACTGTACTCTATCTCTACTGTACTCCACTGTACTCTACCTCTACTGTACTCCACTGTACTCTACCTCTACTGTACTCCACTGTACTCTACCTCTACTGTGCTCCACTGTACTCTATCTCTACTGTACTCCACTGTACTCTACCTCTACTGTACTCCACTGTACTCTATCTCTACTGTGCTCCACTGTACTCTACCTCTACTGTGCTCCACTGTACCCTATCTCTACTGTACTGCACTCTACTCTACCTCTACTGTACTCCGCTGTACTCTATCTCTACTGTGCTCCACTGTACTCTATCTCTACTGTGCTCCACTCTACTCTACCTCTACTGTGCTCCACTGTGCTCTATCTCTAATGTGCTCCACTGTACTCTATCTCTACTGTACTCCACTGTACTCTACCTCTACTGTGCTCCACTGTACTCTACCTCTACTGTGCTCCACTGTACTCTATCTCTACTGTACTCCACTGTACTCTACCTCTACTGTGCTCCACTGTACTCTATCTCTACTGTACTCCACTCTACTCTACCTCTACTGTACTCCACTGTACTCTATCTCTACTGTACTCCACTCTACTCTACCTCTACTGTACTCCACTGTACTCTATCTCTACTGTGCTCCACTGTACTCTATCTCTACTGTACTCCACTGTACTCTACCTCTACTGTGCTCCACTGTACTCTATCTCTACTGTACTCCACTGTACTCTATCTCTACTGTACTCCACTGTACTCTACCTCTACTGTGCTCCACTGTACTCTATCTCTACTGTACTCCACTGTACTCTACCTCTACTGTACTCCACTGTACTCTATCTCTACTGTGCTCCACTGTACTCTATCTCTACTGTACTCCACTGTACTCTACCTCTACTGTGCTCCACTGTACTCTATCTCTACTGTACTCCACTCTACTCTACCTCTACTGTACTCCACTGTACTCTACTCCACTGTACTCTACCTCTACTGTGCTCCACTGTACTCTATCTCTACTGTACTCCACTGTACTCTACCTCTACTGTACTCCACTGTACTCTACCTCTACTGTCCTCAACTGTACTCTACCTCTACTGTACTCCACTGTACTCTACCTCTACTGTACTCCACTGTACTCTACCTCTACTGTGCTCCACTGTACTCTATCTCTACTGTACTCCACTGTAGTCTATCTCTACTGTACTCCACTGTACTCTACCTCTACTGTACTCCACTGTACTCAATCTCTACTGTGCTCCACTGTACTCTATCTCTACTGTGCTCCACTGTACTCTATCTCTATTGTGCTCCACTGTACTCCACTGTACTCTACCTCTACTGTGCTCCACTGTACTCTATCTCTACTGTACTCCACTGTAGTCTATCTCTACTGTACTCCACTGTACTCTACCTCTACTGTACTCCACTGTACTCTACCTCTACTGTGCTCCACTGTACTCTATCTCTACTGTACTCCACTGTACTCTACCTCTACTGTGCTCCACTGTACTCTATCTCTACTGTACTCCACTCTACTCTACCTCTACTGTACTCCGCTGTACTCTATCTCCACTGTGCTCCACTGTACTCTATCTCTACTGTGCTCCACTGTACTCTACCTCTACTGTACTCCACTGTACTCTACCTCTACTGTACTCCACTGTACTCTACCTCTACTGTGCTCCACTGTACTCTATCTCTACTGTACTCCACTGTACTCTACCTCTACTGTACTCCACTGTACTCTATCTCTACTGTGCTCCACTGTACTCTACCTCTACTGTGCTCCACTGTACCCTATCTCTACTGTACTGCACTCTAGTCTACCTCTACTGTACTCCGCTGTACTCTATCTCTACTGTGCTCCACTGTACTCTATCTCTACTGTGCTCCACTCTACTCTACCTCTACTGTGCTCCACTGTGCTCTATCTCTAATGTGCTCCACTGTACTCTATCTCTAATGTACTCCACTGTACTCTACCTCTACTGTGCTCCACTGTACTCTACCTCTACTGTGCTCCACTGTACTCTATCTCTACTGTACTCCACTGTACTCTACCTCTACTGTGCTCCACTGTACTCTATCTCTACTGTACTCCACTCTACTCTACCTCTACTGTACTCCACTGTACTCTATCTCTACTGTACTCCACTCTACTCTACCTCTACTGTACTCCACTGTACTCTATCTCTACTGTGCTCCACTGTACTCTATCTCTACTGTACTCCACTGTACTCTACCTCTACTGTGCTCCACTGTACTCTATCTCTACTGTACTCCACTGTACTCTATCTCTACTGTACTCCACTGTACTCTACCTCTACTGTGCTCCACTGTACTCTATCTCTACTGTACTCCACTGTACTCTACCTCTACTGTACTCCACTGTACTCTATCTCTACTGTGCTCCACTGTACTCTATCTCTACTGTACTCCACTGTACTCTACCTCTACTGTGCTCCACTGTACTCTATCTCTACTGTACTCCACTCTACTCTACCTCTACTGTACTCCACTGTACTCTACTCCACTGTACTCTACCTCTACTGTGCTCCACTGTACTCTATCTCTACTGTACTCCACTGTACTCTACCTCTACTGTACTCCACTGTACTCTACCTCTACTGTCCTCAACTGTACTCTACCTCTACTGTACTCCACTGTACTCTACCTCTACTGTACTCCACTGTACTCTACCTCTACTGTGCTCCACTGTACTCTATCTCTACTGTACTCCACTGTAGTCTATCTCTACTGTACTCCACTGTACTCTACCTCTACTGTACTCCACTGTACTCTATCTCTACTGTGCTCCACTGTACTCTATCTCTACTGTGCTCCACTGTACTCTATCTCTATTGTGCTCCACTGTACTCCACTGTACTCTACCTCTACTGTGCTCCACTCTACTCTATCTCTACTGTACTCCACTGTACTCTACCTCTACTGTACTCCACTGTACTCTACCTCTACTGTGCTCCACTGTACTCTATCTCTACTGTACTCCACTGTAGTCTATCTCTACTGTACTCCACTGTACTCTATCTCTACTGTACTCCACAGTACTCTACCTCTACTGTACTCCACTGTACTCTATCTCTACTGTGCTCCACTGCACTCCACTATACTCTATCTCTACTGTACTCCACTGTACTCTATCTCTACTGTACTCCACTGTACTCTACCTCTACTGTACTCCACTGTACTCTATCTCTACTGTGCTCCACTGTACTCTATCTCTACTGTACTCCACTGTACTCTACCTCTACTGTGCTCCACTGTACTCTATCTCTACTGTACTCCACTCTACTCTACCTCTACTGTACTCCGCTGTACTCTATCTCCACTGTGCTCCACTGTACTCTATCTCTACTGTGCTCCACTGTACTCTACCTCTACTGTACTCCACTGTACTCTACCTCTACTGTACTCCACTGTACTCTACCTCTACTGTGCTCCACTGTACTCTATCTCTACTGTACTCCACTGTACTCTACCTCTACTGTACTCCACTGTACTCTATCTCTACTGTGCTCCACTGTACTCTATCTCTACTGTGCTCCATTGTACTCTACCTCTACTGTGCTCCACTGTACCCTATCTCTACTGTACTGCACTCTACTCTACCTCTACTGTACTCCGCTGTACTCTATCTCTACTGTGCTCCACTGTACTCTATCTCTACTGTGCTCCACTCTACTCTACCTCTACTGTGCTCCACTGTGCTCTATCTCTAATGTGCTCCACTGTACTCTATCTCTACTGTACTCCACTGTACTCTACCTCTACTGTGCTCCACTGTACTCTACCTCTACTGTGCTCCACTGTACTCTATCTCTACTGTACTCCACTGTACTCTACCTCTACTGTGCTCCACTGTACTCTATCTCTACTGTACTCCACTCTACTCTACCTCTACTGTACTCCACTGTACTCTATCTCTACTGTACTCCACTCTACTCTACCTCTACTGTACTCCACTGTACTCTATCTCTACTGTGCTCCACTGTACTCTATCTCTACTGTACTCCACTGTACTCTACCTCTACTGTGCTCCACTGTACTCTATCTCTACTGTACTCCACTGTACTCTACCTCTACTGTACTCCACTGTACTCTATCTCTACTGTGCTCCACTGTACTCTATCTCTACTGTACTCCACTGTACTCTACCTCTACTGTGCTCCACTGTACTCTATCTCTACTGTACTCCACTCTACTCTACCTATACTGTACTCCACTGTACTCTATCTCTACTGTGCTCCACTGTACTCTATCTCTACTGTACTCCACTGTACTCTACCTCTACTGTGCTCCACTGTACTCTATCTCTACTGTACTCCACTCTACTCTACCTCTACTGTACTCCACTGTACTCTATCTCTACTGTGCTCCACTGTACTCTATCTCTACTGTACTCCACTGTACTCTACCTCTACTGTGCTCCACTGTACTCTATCTCTACTGTACTCCACTCTACTCTACCTCTACTGTACTCCACTGTACTCTATCTCTACTGTGCTCCACTGTACTCTATCTCTACTGTACTCCACTGTACTCTACCTCTACTGTGCTCCACTGTACTCTATCTCTACTGTACTCCACTCTACTCTACCTCTACTGTACTCCACTGTACTCTATCTCTACTGTAATCCACTCTACTCTACCTCTACTGTACTCCACTGTACTCTATCTCTACTGTGCTCCACTGTACTCTATCTCTACTGTACTCCACTGTACTCTACCTCTACTGTGCTCCACTGTACTCTATCTCTACTGTACTCCACTGTAGTCTATCTCTACTGTACTCCACTGTACTCTATCTCTACTGTACTCCACAGTACTCTACCTCTACTGTACTCCACTGTACTCTATCTCTACTGTGCTCCACTGTACTCTATCTCTACTGTGCTCCACTGCACTCCACTATACTCTATCTCTACTGTACTCCACTGTACTCTATCTCTACTGTGCTCCACTGTACTCTACCTCTACTGTACTCCACTGTACTCTACCTCTACTGTACTCCACTGTACTCTATCTCTACAGTGGTCCACTGTACACTATCTCTACTGTGCTCCACTGCACTCCAATATACTCTACCTCTACTGTACTCCACTGTACTCTACCTCTACTGTGCTCCACTGTACTCTATCTCTACTGTACTCTACTGTACTCTACCTCTACTGTGCTCCACTGTACTCTATATCTACTGTGCTCCACTGTACTCTATGTCTACTGTACTCCACTGTACTCTATCTCTACTGTGCTCCACTGTACTCTATCTCCACTGTACTCTACCTCTACTGTACTCCACTGTACTCTACCTCTACTGTACTCCACTGTACTCTATCTCTACTGTGCTCCACTGTACACTATCTCTACTGTGCTCCACTGCACTCCAATGTACTCTACCTCTACTGTACTCCACTGTACTCTACCTCTACTGTGCTCCACTGTACTCTATCTCTACTGTACTCCACTGTACTCTATCTCTACTGTACTCCACTGTACTCTACCTCTACTGTACTCCAATGTACTCTATCTCTACTGTGCTCCACTGTACTCTATCTCTACTGTGCTCCACTGCACTCCAATGTACTCTACCTCTATTGTACTCCACTGTACCCTACCTCGACTGTGCTCCACTGTACTCTATCTCTACTGTACTCCACTGTTGTCTATCTCTACTGTACTCCAAAGTACTCTATCTCTAATGTGCTCCACTGTACTCTATCTCTACTCTACTCCACTGTACTCTACCTCTACTGTGCTCCACTGTACTCTATCTCTACTGTACTCCACTCTACTCTACCTCTACTGTACTCCGCTGTACTCTATCTCTACTGTGCTCCACTGTACTCTATCTCTACTGTGCTCCACTCTACTCTACCTCTACTGTGCTCCACTGTACTCTATCTCTAATGTGCTCCACTCTACTCTATCTCTACTGTACTCCACTGTACTCTACCTCTACTGTACTCCACTGTACTCTACCTCTACTGTACTCCACTGTACTCTACCTCTACTGTGCTCCACTGTACTCTATCTCTACTGTACTCCACTGTACTCTACCTCTACTGTGCTCCACTGTACTCTATCTCTACTGTACTCCACTCTACTCTACCTCTACTGTGCTCCACTGTACTCTATCTCTACTGTGCTCCACTCTACTCTACCTCTACTGTGCTCCACTGTACTCTATCTCTAATGTGCTCCACTGTACTCTATCTCTACTGTACTCCACTGTACTCTACCTCTACTGTACTCCACTGTACTCTACCTCTACTGTACTCCACTGTACTCTACCTCTACTGTGCTCCACTGTACTATATCTCTACTGTACTCCACTCTACTCTACCTCTACTGTACTCCGCTGTACTCTATCTCTACTGTGCTCCACTGTACTCTATCTCTACTGTACTCCACTCTACTCTACCTCTACTGTGCTCCACTGTACTCTATCTCTACTGTGCTCCACTGTACTCTATCTCTACTGTACTCCACTGTACTCTACCTCTACTGTACTCCACTGTACTCTACCTCTACTGTACTCCACTGTACTCTACCTCTACTGTGCTCCACTGTACTCTATCTCTACTGTACTCCACTGTACTCTACCTCTACTGTACTCCACTGTACTCTATCTCTACTGTGCTCCACTGTACTCTATCTCTACTGTGCTCCACTGTACTCTACCTCTACTGTGCTCCACTGTACTCTACCTCTACTGTACTCCACTGTATTCTACCTCTACTGTACTCCACTGTACTCTACCTCTACTGTGCTCCACTGTACTCTATCTCTACTGTACTCCACTGTACTCTACCTCTACTGTACTCCACTGTACTCTATCTCTACTGTGCTCCACTGTACTCTATCTCTACTGTACTCCACTGTACTCTACCTCTACTGTGCTCCACTGTACTCTATCTCTACTGTACTCCACTCTACTCTACCTCTACTGTACTCCACTGTACTCTACCTCTACTGTGCTCCACTGTACTCTATCTCTACTGTACTCCACTGTACTCTACCTCTACTGTACTCCACTGTACTCTACCTCTACTGTCCTCAACTGTACTCTACCTCTACTGTACTCCACTGTACTCTACCTCTACTGTACTCCACTGTACTCTACCTCTACTGTGCTCCACTGTACTCTATCTCTACTGTACTCCACTGTAGTCTATCTCTACTGTACTCCACTGTACTCTACCTCTACTGTACTCCACTGTACTCTACCTCTACTGTGCTCCACTGTACTCTATCTCTACTGTACTCCACTGTACTCTACCTCTACTGTGCTCCACTGTACTCTATCTCTACTGTACTCCACTCTACTCTACCTCTACTGTACTCCGCTGTACTCTATCTCCACTGTGCTCCACTGTACTCTATCTCTACTGTGCTCCACTGTACTCTACCTCTACTGTACTCCACTGTACTCTACCTCTACTGTACTCCACTGTACTCTACCTCTACTGTGCTCCACTGTACTCTATCTCTACTGTACTCCACTGTACTCTACCTCTACTGTACTCCACTGTACTCTATCTCTACTGTGCTCCACTGTACTCTATCTCTACTGTGCTCCACTGTACTCTACCTCTACTGTGCTCCACTGTACCCTATCTCTACTGTACTGCACTCTACTCTACCTCTACTGTACTCCGCTGTACTCTATCTCTACTGTGCTCCACTGTACTCTATCTCTACTGTGCTCCACTCTACTCTACCTCTACTGTGCTCCACTGTGCTCTATCTCTAATGTGCTCCACTGTACTCTATCTCTACTGTACTCCACTGTACTCTACCTCTACTGTGCTCCACTGTACTCTACCTCTACTGTGCTCCACTGTACTCTATCTCTACTGTACTCCACTGTACTCTACCTCTACTGTGCTCCACTGTACTCTATCTCTACTGTACTCCACTCTACTCTACCTCTACTGTACTCCACTGTACTCTATCTCTACTGTACTCCACTCTACTCTACCTCTACTGTACTCCACTGTACTCTATCTCTACTGTGCTCCACTGTACTCTATCTCTACTGTACTCCACTGTACTCTACCTCTACTGTGCTCCACTGTACTCTATCTCTACTGTACTCCACTGTACTCTATCTCTACTGTACTCCACTGTACTCTACCTCTACTGTGCTCCACTGTACTCTATCTCTACTGTACTCCACTGTACTCTACCTCTACTGTACTCCACTGTACTCTATCTCTACTGTGCTCCACTGTACTCTATCTCTACTGTACTCCACTGTACTCTACCTCTACTGTGCTCCACTGTACTCTATCTCTACTGTACTCCACTCTACTCTACCTCTACTGTACTCCACTGTACTCTACTCCACTGTACTCTACCTCTACTGTGCTCCACTGTACTCTATCTCTACTGTACTCCACTGTACTCTACCTCTACTGTACTCCACTGTACTCTACCTCTACTGTCCTCAACTGTACTCTACCTCTACTGTACTCCACTGTACTCTACCTCTACTGTACTCCACTGTACTCTACCTCTACTGTGCTCCACTGTACTCTATCTCTACTGTACTCCACTGTAGTCTATCTCTACTATACTCCACTGTACTCTACCTCTACTGTACTCCACTGTACTCAATCTCTACTGTGCTCCACTGTACTCTATCTCTACTGTGCTCCACTGTACTCTATCTCTATTGTGCTCCACTGTACTCCACTGTACTCTACCTCTACTGTGCTCCACTGTACTCTATCTCTACTGTACTCCACTGTAATCTATCTCTACTGTACTCCACTGTACTCTACCTCTACTGTACTCCACTGTACTCTACCTCTACTGTGCTCCACTGTACTCTATCTCTACTGTACTCCACTGTACTCTACCTCTACTGTGCTCCACTGTACTCCACTATACTCTATCTCTACTGTACTCCACTGTACTCTATCTCTACTGTGCTCCACTGTACTCTACCTCTACTGTACTCCACTGTACTCTACCTCTACTGTACTCCACTGTACTCTATCTCTACAGTGGTCCACTGTACACTATCTCTACTGTGCTCCACTGCACTCCAATATACTCTACCTCTACTGTACTCCACTGTACTCTACCTCTACTGTGCTCCACTGTACTCTATCTCTACTGTACTCTACTGTACTCTACCTCTACTGTGCTCCACTGTACTCTATCTCTAATGTGCTCCACTGTACTCTATCTCTACTGTACTCCACTGTACTCTACCTCTACTGTACTCCACTGTACTCTACCTCTACTGTACTCCACTGTACTCTACCTCTACTGTGCTCCACTGTACTATATCTCTACTGTACTCCACTCTACTCTACCTCTACTGTACTCCGCTGTACTCTATCTCTACTGTGCTCCACTGTACTCTATCTCTACTGTACTCCACTCTACTCTACCTCTACTGTGCTCCACTGTACTCTATCTCTACTGTGCTCCACTGTACTCTATCTCTACTGTACTCCACTGTACTCTACCTCTACTGTACTCCACTGTACTCTACCTCTACTGTACTCCACTGTACTCTACCTCTACTGTGCTCCACTGTACTCTATCTCTACTGTACTCCACTCTACTCTACCTCTACTGTACTCCGCTGTACTCTATCTCCACTGTGCTCCACTGTACTCTATCTCTACTGTGCTCCACTGTACTCTACCTCTACTGTACTCCACTGTACTCTACCTCTACTGTACTCCACTGTACTCTACCTCTACTGTGCTCCACTGTACTCTATCTCTACTGTACTCCACTGTACTCTACCTCTACTGTACTCCACTGTACTCTACCTCTACTGTACTCCACTGTACTCTACCTCTACTGTGCTCCACTGTACTCTATCTCTACTGTACTCCACTGTACTCTACCTCTACTGTACTCCACTGTACTCTATCTCTACTGTGCTCCACTGTACTCTACCTCTACTGTGCTCCACTGTACCCTATCTCTACTGTACTGCACTCTACTCTACCTCTACTGTACTCCGCTGTACTCTATCTCTACTGTGCTCCACTGTACTCTATCTCTACTGTGCTCCACTCTACTCTACCTCTACTGTGCTCCACTGTGCTCTATCTCTAATGTGCTCCACTGTACTCTATCTCTACTGTACTCCACTGTACTCTACCTCTACTGTGCTCCACTGTACTCTACCTCTACTGTGCTCCACTGTACTCTATCTCTACTGTACTCCACTGTACTCTACCTCTACTGTGCTCCACTGTACTCTATCTCTACTGTACTCCACTCTACTCTACCTCTACTGTACTCCACTGTACTCTACCTCTACTGTACTCCACTGTACTCTATCTCTACTGTGCTCCACTGTACTCTATCTCTACTGTACTCCACTGTACTCTACCTCTACTGTGCTCCACTGTACTCTATCTCTACTGTACTCCACTGTACTCTATCTCTACTGTACTCCACTGTACTCTACCTCTACTGTGCTCCACTGTACTCTATCTCTACTGTACTCCACTGTACTCTACCTCTACTGTACTCCACTGTACTCTATCTCTACTGTGCTCCACTGTACTCTATCTCTACTGTACTCCACTGTACTCTACCTCTACTGTGCTCCACTGTACTCTATCTCTACTGTACTCCACTCTACTCTACCTCTACTGTACTCCACTGTACTCTACTCCACTGTACTCTACCTCTACTGTGCTCCACTGTACTCTATCTCTACTGTACTCCACTGTACTCTACCTCTACTGTACTCCACTGTACTCTACCTCTACTGTCCTCAACTGTACTCTACCTCTACTGTACTCCACTGTACTCTACCTCTACTGTACTCCACTGTACTCTACCTCTACTGTGCTCCACTGTACTCTATCTCTACTGTACTCCACTGTAGTCTATCTCTACTGTACTCCACTGTACTCTACCTCTACTGTACTCCACTGTACTCAATCTCTACTGTGCTCCACTGTACTCTATCTCTACTGTGCTCCACTGTACTCTATCTCTATTGTGCTCCACTGTACTCCACTGTACTCTACCTCTACTGTGCTCCACTGTACTCTATCTCTACTGTACTCCACTGTAGTCTATCTCTACTGTACTCCACTGTACTCTACCTCTACTGTACTCCACTGTACTCTACCTCTACTGTGCTCCACTGTACTCTATCTCTACTGTACTCCACTGTACTCTACCTCTACTGTGCTCCACTGTACTCTATCTCTACTGTACTCCACTCTACTCTACCTCTACTGTACTCCGCTGTACTCTATCTCCACTGTGCTCCACTGTACTCTATCTCTACTGTGCTCCACTGTACTCTACCTCTACTGTACTCCACTGTACTCTACCTCTACTGTACTCCACTGTACTCTACCTCTACTGTGCTCCACTGTACTCTATCTCTACTGTACTCCACTGTACTCTACCTCTACTGTACTCCACTGTACTCTATCTCTACTGTGCTCCACTGTACTCTACCTCTACTGTGCTCCACTGTACCCTATCTCTACTGTACTGCACTCTAGTCTACCTCTACTGTACTCCGCTGTACTCTATCTCTACTGTGCTCCACTGTACTCTATCTCTACTGTGCTCCACTCTACTCTACCTCTACTGTGCTCCACTGTGCTCTATCTCTAATGTGCTCCACTGTACTCTATCTCTAATGTACTCCACTGTACTCTACCTCTACTGTGCTCCACTGTACTCTACCTCTACTGTGCTCCACTGTACTCTATCTCTACTGTACTCCACTGTACTCTACCTCTACTGTGCTCCACTGTACTCTATCTCTACTGTACTCCACTCTACTCTACCTCTACTGTACTCCACTGTACTCTATCTCTACTGTACTCCACTCTACTCTACCTCTACTGTACTCCACTGTACTCTATCTCTACTGTGCTCCACTGTACTCTATCTCTACTGTACTCCACTGTACTCTACCTCTACTGTGCTCCACTGTACTCTATCTCTACTGTACTCCACTGTACTCTATCTCTACTGTACTCCACTGTACTCTACCTCTACTGTGCTCCACTGTACTCTATCTCTACTGTACTCCACTGTACTCTACCTCTACTGTACTCCACTGTACTCTATCTCTACTGTGCTCCACTGTACTCTATCTCTACTGTACTCCACTGTACTCTACCTCTACTGTGCTCCACTGTACTCTATCTCTACTGTACTCCACTCTACTCTACCTCTACTGTACTCCACTGTACTCTACTCCACTGTACTCTACCTCTACTGTGCTCCACTGTACTCTATCTCTACTGTACTCCACTGTACTCTACCTCTACTGTACTCCACTGTACTCTACCTCTACTGTCCTCAACTGTACTCTACCTCTACTGTACTCCACTGTACTCTACCTCTACTGTACTCCACTGTACTCTACCTCTACTGTGCTCCACTGTACTCTATCTCTACTGTACTCCACTGTAGTCTATCTCTACTGTACTCCACTGTACTCTACCTCTACTGTACTCCACTGTACTCTATCTCTACTGTGCTCCACTGTACTCTATCTCTACTGTGCTCCACTGTACTCTATCTCTATTGTGCTCCACTGTACTCCACTGTACTCTACCTCTACTGTGCTCCACTCTACTCTATCTCTACTGTACTCCACTGTACTCTACCTCTACTGTACTCCACTGTACTCTACCTCTACTGTGCTCCACTGTACTCTATCTCTACTGTACTCCACTGTAGTCTATCTCTACTGTACTCCACTGTACTCTATCTCTACTGTACTCCACAGTACTCTACCTCTACTGTACTCCACTGTACTCTATCTCTACTGTGCTCCACTGCACTCCACTATACTCTATCTCTACTGTACTCCACTGTACTCTATCTCTACTGTACTCCACTGTACTCTACCTCTACTGTACTCCACTGTACTCTATCTCTACTGTGCTCCACTGTACTCTATCTCTACTGTACTCCACTGTACTCTACCTCTACTGTGCTCCACTGTACTCTATCTCTACTGTACTCCACTCTACTCTACCTCTACTGTACTCCGCTGTACTCTATCTCCACTGTGCTCCACTGTACTCTATCTCTACTGTGCTCCACTGTACTCTACCTCTACTGTACTCCACTGTACTCTACCTCTACTGTACTCCACTGTACTCTACCTCTACTGTGCTCCACTGTACTCTATCTCTACTGTACTCCACTGTACTCTACCTCTACTGTACTCCACTGTACTCTATCTCTACTGTGCTCCACTGTACTCTATCTCTACTGTGCTCCATTGTACTCTACCTCTACTGTGCTCCACTGTACCCTATCTCTACTGTACTGCACTCTACTCTACCTCTACTGTACTCCGCTGTACTCTATCTCTACTGTGCTCCACTGTACTCTATCTCTACTGTGCTCCACTCTACTATACCTCTACTGTGCTCCACTGTGCTCTATCTCTAATGTGCTCCACTGTACTCTATCTCTACTGTACTCCACTGTACTCTACCTCTACTGTGCTCCACTGTACTCTACCTCTACTGTGCTCCACTGTACTCTATCTCTACTGTACTCCACTGTACTCTACCTCTACTGTGCTCCACTGTACTCTATCTCTACTGTACTCCACTCTACTCTACCTCTACTGTACTCCACTGTACTCTATCTCTACTGTACTCCACTCTACTCTACCTCTACTGTACTCCACTGTACTCTATCTCTACTGTGCTCCACTGTACTCTATCTCTACTGTACTCCACTGTACTCTACCTCTACTGTGCTCCACTGTACTCTATCTCTACTGTACTCCACTGTACTCTACCTCTACTGTACTCCACTGTACTCTATCTCTACTGTGCTCCACTGTACTCTATCTCTACTGTACTCCACTGTACTCTACCTCTACTGTGCTCCACTGTACTCTATCTCTACTGTACTCCACTCTACTCTACCTATACTGTACTCCACTGTACTCTATCTCTACTGTGCTCCACTGTACTCTATCTCTACTGTACTCCACTGTACTCTACCTCTACTGTGCTCCACTGTACTCTATCTCTACTGTACTCCACTCTACTCTACCTCTACTGTACTCCACTGTACTCTATCTCTACTGTGCTCCACTGTACTCTATCTCTACTGTACTCCACTGTACTCTACCTCTACTGTGCTCCACTGTACTCTATCTCTACTGTACTCCACTCTACTCTACCTCTACTGTACTCCACTGTACTCTATCTCTACTGTGCTCCACTGTACTCTATCTCTACTGTACTCCACTGTACTCTACCTCTACTGTGCTCCACTGTACTCTATCTCTACTGTACTCCACTCTACTCTACCTCTACTGTACTCCACTGTACTCTATCTCTACTGTAATCCACTCTACTCTACCTCTACTGTACTCCACTGTACTCTATCTCTACTGTGCTCCACTGTACTCTATCTCTACTGTACTCCACTGTACTCTACCTCTACTGTGCTCCACTGTACTCTATCTCTACTGTACTCCACTGTAGTCTATCTCTACTGTACTCCACTGTACTCTATCTCTACTGTACTCCACAGTACTCTACCTCTACTGTACTCCACTGTACTCTATCTCTACTGTGCTCCACTGTACTCTATCTCTACTGTGCTCCACTGCACTCCACTATACTCTATCTCTACTGTACTCCACTGTACTCTATCTCTACTGTGCTCCACTGTACTCTACCTCTACTGTACTCCACTGTACTCTACCTCTACTGTACTCCACTGTACTCTATCTCTACAGTGGTCCACTGTACACTATCTCTACTGTGCTCCACTGCACTCCAATATACTCTACCTCTACTGTACTCCACTGTACTCTACCTCTACTGTGCTCCACTGTACTCTATCTCTACTGTACTCTACTGTACTCTACCTCTACTGTGCTCCACTGTACTCTATATCTACTGTGCTCCACTGTACTCTATGTCTACTGTACTCCACTGTACTCTATCTCTACTGTGCTCCACTGTACTCTATCTCCACTGTACTCTACCTCTACTGTACTCCACTGTACTCTACCTCTACTGTACTCCACTGTACTCTATCTCTACTGTGCTCCACTGTACACTATCTCTACTGTGCTCCACTGCACTCCAATGTACTCTACCTCTACTGTACTCCACTGTACTCTACCTCTACTGTGCTCCACTGTACTCTATCTCTACTGTACTCCACTGTACTCTATCTCTACTGTACTCCACTGTACTCTACCTCTACTGTACTCCAATGTACTCTATCTCTACTGTGCTCCACTGTACTCTATCTCTACTGTGCTCCACTGCACTCCAATGTACTCTACCTCTATTGTACTCCACTGTACCCTACCTCGACTGTGCTCCACTGTACTCTATCTCTACTGTACTCCACTGTTGTCTATCTCTACTGTACTCCAAAGTACTCTATCTCTAATGTGCTCCACTGTACTCTATCTCTACTCTACTCCACTGTACTCTACCTCTACTGTGCTCCACTGTACTCTATCTCTACTGTACTCCACTCTACTCTACCTCTACTGTACTCCGCTGTACTCTATCTCTACTGTGCTCCACTGTACTCTATCTCTACTGTGCTCCACTCTACTCTACCTCTACTGTGCTCCACTGTACTCTATCTCTAATGTGCTCCACTCTACTCTATCTCTACTGTACTCCACTGTACTCTACCTCTACTGTACTCCACTGTACTCTACCTCTACTGTACTCCACTGTACTCTACCTCTACTGTGCTCCACTGTACTCTATCTCTACTGTACTCCACTGTACTCTACCTCTACTGTGCTCCACTGTACTCTATCTCTACTGTACTCCACTCTACTCTACCTCTACTGTGCTCCACTGTACTCTATCTCTACTGTGCTCCACTCTACTCTACCTCTACTGTGCTCCACTGTACTCTATCTCTAATGTGCTCCACTGTACTCTATCTCTACTGTACTCCACTGTACTCTACCTCTACTGTACTCCACTGTACTCTACCTCTACTGTACTCCACTGTACTCTACCTCTACTGTGCTCCACTGTACTATATCTCTACTGTACTCCACTCTACTCTACCTCTACTGTACTCCGCTGTACTCTATCTCTACTGTGCTCCACTGTACTCTATCTCTACTGTACTCCACTCTACTCTACCTCTACTGTGCTCCACTGTACTCTATCTCTACTGTGCTCCACTGTACTCTATCTCTACTGTACTCCACTGTACTCTACCTCTACTGTACTCCACTGTACTCTACCTCTACTGTACTCCACTGTACTCTACCTCTACTGTGCTCCACTGTACTCTATCTCTACTGTACTCCACTGTACTCTACCTCTACTGTACTCCACTGTACTCTATCTCTACTGTGCTCCACTGTACTCTATCTCTACTGTGCTCCACTGTACTCTACCTCTACTGTGCTCCACTGTACTCTACCTCTACTGTACTCCACTGTATTCTACCTCTACTGTACTCCACTGTACTCTACCTCTACTGTGCTCCACTGTACTCTATCTCTACTGTACTCCACTGTACTCTACCTCTACTGTACTCCACTGTACTCTATCTCTACTGTGCTCCACTGTACTCTATCTCTACTGTACTCCACTGTACTCTACCTCTACTGTGCTCCACTGTACTCTATCTCTACTGTACTCCACTCTACTCTACCTCTACTGTACTCCACTGTACTCTACCTCTACTGTGCTCCACTGTACTCTATCTCTACTGTACTCCACTGTACTCTACCTCTACTGTACTCCACTGTACTCTACCTCTACTGTCCTCAACTGTACTCTACCTCTACTGTACTCCACTGTACTCTACCTCTACTGTACTCCACTGTACTCTACCTCTACTGTGCTCCACTGTACTCTATCTCTACTGTACTCCACTGTAGTCTATCTCTACTGTACTCCACTGTACTCTACCTCTACTGTACTCCACTGTACTCTACCTCTACTGTGCTCCACTGTACTCTATCTCTACTGTACTCCACTGTACTCTACCTCTACTGTGCTCCACTGTACTCTATCTCTACTGTACTCCACTCTACTCTACCTCTACTGTACTCCGCTGTACTCTATCTCCACTGTGCTCCACTGTACTCTATCTCTACTGTGCTCCACTGTACTCTACCTCTACTGTACTCCACTGTACTCTACCTCTACTGTACTCCACTGTACTCTACCTCTACTGTGCTCCACTGTACTCTATCTCTACTGTACTCCACTGTACTCTACCTCTACTGTACTCCACTGTACTCTATCTCTACTGTGCTCCACTGTACTCTATCTCTACTGTGCTCCACTGTACTCTACCTCTACTGTGCTCCACTGTACCCTATCTCTACTGTACTGCACTCTACTCTACCTCTACTGTACTCCGCTGTACTCTATCTCTACTGTGCTCCACTGTACTCTATCTCTACTGTGCTCCACTCTACTCTACCTCTACTGTGCTCCACTGTGCTCTATCTCTAATGTGCTCCACTGTACTCTATCTCTACTGTACTCCACTGTACTCTACCTCTATTGTGCTCCACTGTACTCTACCTCTACTGTGCTCCACTGTACTCTATCTCTACTGTACTCCACTGTACTCTACCTCTACTGTGCTCCACTGTACTCTATCTCTACTGTACTCCACTCTACTCTACCTCTACTGTACTCCACTGTACTCTATCTCTACTGTACTCCACTCTACTCTACCTCTACTGTACTCCACTGTACTCTATCTCTACTGTGCTCCACTGTACTCTATCTCTACTGTACTCCACTGTACTCTACCTCTACTGTGCTCCACTGTACTCTATCTCTACTGTACTCCACTGTACTCTATCTCTACTGTACTCCACTGTACTCTACCTCTACTGTGCTCCACTGTACTCTATCTCTACTGTACTCCACTGTACTCTACCTCTACTGTACTCCACTGTACTCTATCTCTACTGTGCTCCACTGTACTCTATCTCTACTGTACTCCACTGTACTCTACCTCTACTGTGCTCCACTGTACTCTATCTCTACTGTACTCCACTCTACTCTACCTCTACTGTACTCCACTGTACTCTACTCCACTGTACTCTACCTCTACTGTGCTCCACTGTACTCTATCTCTACTGTACTCCACTGTACTCTACCTCTACTGTACTCCACTGTACTCTACCTCTACTGTCCTCAACTGTACTCTACCTCTACTGTACTCCACTGTACTCTACCTCTACTGTACTCCACTGTACTCTACCTCTACTGTGCTCCACTGTACTCTATCTCTACTGTACTCCACTGTAGTCTATCTCTACTGTACTCCACTGTACTCTACCTCTACTGTACTCCACTGTACTCTATCTCTACTGTGCTCCACTGTACTCTATCTCTACTGTGCTCCACTGTACTCTATCTCTATTGTGCTCCACTGTACTCCACTGTACTCTACCTCTACTGTGCTCCACACTACTCTATCTCTACTGTACTCCACTGTACTCTACCTCTACTGTACTCCACTGTACTCTACCTCTACTGTGCTCCACTGTACTATATCTCTACTGTACTCCACTGTAGTCTATCTCTACTGTACTCCACTGTACTCTATCTCTACTGTACTCCACAGTACTCTACCTCTACTGTACTCCACTGTACTCTATCTCTACTGTGCTCCACTGCACTCCACTATACTCTATCTCTACTGTACTCCACTGTACTCTATCTCTACTGTACTCCACTGTACTCTACCTCTACTGTACTCCACTGTACTCTATCTCTACTGTGCTCCACTGTACTCTATCTCTACTGTACTCCACTGTACTCTACCTCTACTGTGCTCCACTGTACTCTATCTCTACTGTACTCCACTCTACTCTACCTCTACTGTACTCCGCTGTACTCTATCTCCACTGTGCTCCACTGTACTCTATCTCTACTGTGCTCCACTGTACTCTACCTCTACTGTACTCCACTGTACTCTACCTCTACTGTACTCCACTGTACTCTACCTCTACTGTGCTCCACTGTACTCTATCTCTACTGTACTCCACTGTACTCTACCTCTACTGTACTCCACTGTACTCTATCTCTACTGTGCTCCACTGTACTCTATCTCTACTGTGCTCCATTGTACTCTACCTCTACTGTGCTCCACTGTACCCTATCTCTACTGTACTGCACTCTACTCTACCTCTACTGTACTCCGCTGTACTCTATCTCTACTGTGCTCCACTGTACTCTATCTCTACTGTGCTCCACTCTACTCTACCTCTACTGTGCTCCACTGTGCTCTATCTCTAATGTGCTCCACTGTACTCTATCTCTACTGTACTCCACTGTACTCTACCTCTACTGTGCTCCACTGTACTCTACCTCTACTGTGCTCCACTGTACTCTATCTCTACTGTACTCCACTGTACTCTACCTCTACTGTGCTCCACTGTACTCTATCTCTACTGTACTCCACTCTACTCTACCTCTACTGTACTCCACTGTACTCTATCTCTACTGTACTCCACTCTACTCTACCTCTACTGTACTCCACTGTACTCTATCTCTACTGTGCTCCACTGTACTCTATCTCTACTGTACTCCACTGTACTCTACCTCTACTGTGCTCCACTGTACTCTATCTCTACTGTACTCCACTGTACTCTACCTCTACTGTACTCCACTGTACTCTATCTCTACTGTGCTCCACTGTACTCTATCTCTACTGTACTCCACTGTACTCTACCTCTACTGTGCTCCACTGTACTCTATCTCTACTGTACTCCACTCTACTCTACCTCTACTGTACTCCACTGTACTCTATCTCTACTGTGCTCCACTGTACTCTATCTCTACTGTACTCCACTGTACTCTACCTCTACTGTGCTCCACTGTACTCTATCTCTACTGTACTCCACTCTACTCTACCTCTACTGTACTCCACTGTACTCTATCTCTACTGTGCTCCACTGTACTCTATCTCTACTGTACTCCACTGTACTCTACCTCTACTGTGCTCCACTGTACTCTATCTCTACTGTACTCCACTCTACTCTACCTCTACTGTACTCCACTGTACTCTATCTCTACTGTGCTCCACTGTACTCTATCTCTACTGTACTCCACTGTACTCTACCTCTACTGTGCTCCACTGTACTCTATCTCTACTGTACTCCACTGTACTCTACCTCTACTGTACTCCACTGTACTCTATCTCTACTGTAATCCACTCTACTCTACCTCTACTGTACTCCACTGTACTCTATCTCTACTGTGCTCCACTGTACTCTATCTCTACTGTACTCCACTGTACTCTACCTCTACTGTGCTCCACTGTACTCTATCTCTACTGTACTCCACTGTAGTCTATCTCTACTGTACTCCACTGTACTCTATCTCTACTGTACTCCACAGTACTCTACCTCTACTGTACTCCACTGTACTCTATCTCTACTGTGCTCCACTGTACTCTATCTCTACTGTGCTCCACTGCACTCCACTATACTCTATCTCTACTGTACTCCACTGTACTCTATCTCTACTGTGCTCCACTGTACTCTACCTCTACTGTACTCCACTGTACTCTACCTCTACTGTACTCCACTGTACTCTATCTCTACAGTGGTCCACTGTACACTATCTCTACTGTGCTCCACTGCACTCCAATATACTCTACCTCTACTGTACTCCACTGTACTCTACCTCTACTGTGCTCCACTGTACTCTATCTCTACTGTACTCTACTGTACTCTACCTCTACTGTGCTCCACTGTACTCTATATCTACTGTGCTCCACTGTACTCTATGTCTACTGTACTCCACTGTACTCTATCTCTACTGTGCTCCACTGTACTCTATCTCCACTGTACTCTACCTCTACTGTACTCCACTGTACTCTACCTCTACTGTACTCCACTGTACTCTATCTCTACTGTGCTCCACTGTACACTATCTCTACTGTGCTCCACTGCACTCCAATGTACTCTACCTCTACTGTACTCCACTGTACTCTACCTCTACTGTGCTCCACATGTACTCTATCTCTACTGTACTCCACTGTACTCTATCTCTACTGTACTCCACTGTACTCTACCTCTACTGTACTCCAATGTACTCTATCTCTACTGTGCTCCACTGTACTCTATCTCTACTGTGCTCCACTGCACTCCAATGTACTCTACCTCTATTGTACTCCACTGTACCCTACCTCGACTGTGCTCCACTGTACTCTATCTCTACTCTGCTCCACTGTACTCTACCTCTACTGTGCTCCACTGTACTCTATCTCTACTCTGCTCCACTGTACTCTATCTCTATTGTGCTCCACTGTACTCCACTGTACTCTATCTCTACTGTGCTCCACTGTACTCTATCTCTACTGTACTCCACTGTACTCTATCTCTACTGTGCTCCACTCTACTCTACCTCTACTGTGCTCCACTGTACTCTATCTCTAATGTGCTCCACTGTACTCTATCTCTACTGTACTCCACTGTACTCTACCTCTACTGTACTCCACTGTACCCTACCTCGACTGTGCTCCACTGTACTCTATCTCTACTCTGCTCCACTGTACTCTACCTCTACTGTGCTCCACTGTACTCTATCTCTACTCTGCTCCACTTTACTCTATCTCTATTGTGCTCCACTGTACTCCACTGTACTCTATCTCTACTGTGCTCCACTGTACTCTATCTCTACTGTACTCCACTGTACTCTATCTCTACTGTGCTCCACTCTACTCTACCTCTACTGTGCTCCACTGTACTCTATCTCTAATGTGCTCCACTGTACTCTATCTCTACTGTACTCCACTGTACTCTACCTCTACTGTACTCCACTGTACTCTATCTCTACTGTACTCCACTCTACTCTACCTCTACTGTACTCCACTGTACTCTATCTCTACTGTGCTCCACTGTACTCTATCTCTACTGTACTCCACTGTACTCTATCTCTACTGTACTCCACTCTACTCTACCTCTACTGTACTCCACTGTACTCTATCTCTACTGTGCTCCACTGTACTCTATCTCTACTGTGCTCCACTGTACTCTATCTCTACTGTACTCCACTCTACTCTACCTCTACTGTACTCCACTGTACTCTATCTCTACTGTACTCCACTGTACTCTACCTCTACTGTACTCCACTGTACTCTATCTCTACTGTACTCCACTCTACTCTACCTCTACTGTACTCCACTGTACTCTATCTCTACTGTACTCCACTCTACTCTACCTCTACTGTACTCCACTGTACTCTATCTCTGCTGTGCTCCACTGTACTCTATCTCTACTGTGCTCCACTGTACTCTATCTCTAATGTGCTCCAATGTACTCTATCTCTACTGTACTCCACTGTACTCTACCTCTACTGTACTCCACTGTACTCTATCTCTACTGTACTCCACTCTACTCTACCTCTACTGTACTCCACTGTACTCTATCTCTACTGTGCTCCACTGTACTCTATCTCTACTGTACTCCACTGTACTCTATCTCTACTGTACTCCACTCTACTCTACCTCTACTGTACTCCACTGTACTCTATCTCTACTGTGCTCCACTGTACTCTATCTCTACTGTGCTCCACTGTACTCTATCTCTACTGTACTCCACTGTACTCTACCTCTACTGTGCTCCACTGTACTCTATCTCTACTGTACTCCACTCTACTCTACCTCTACTGTACTCCACTGTACTCTATCTCTACTGTACTCCACTCTACTCTACCTCTACTGTACTCCACTGTACTCTATCTCTACTGTGCTCCACTGTACTCTATCTCTACTGTACTCCACTGTACTCTACCTCTACTGTAATCTACTGTACTCTATCTCTACTCTGCTCCACTGTACTCTATCTCTATTGTGTTCCACTGTACTCCACTGTACTCTACCTCTACTGTGTTCCACTGTACTCTATCTCTACTGTACTCCACTGTTGTCTATCTCTACTGTACTCCAAAGTACTCTATCTCTACTGTACTCCACTGTACTCTACCTCTACTCTACTCCACTGTACTCTACCTCTACTGTACTCCACTGTACTCTACCTCTACTGTACTCCACTGTACTCTACCTCTACTGTACTCCACTGTACTCTACCTCTACTGTGCTCCACTGTACTCTATCTCTACTGTACTCCACTGTACTCTACCTCTACTGTACTCCACTGTACTCTATCTCTACTGTGCTCCACTGTACCTTATCTCTACTGTACTCCACTGTACTCTACCTCTACTGTGCTCCACTGTACTCTATCTCTACTGTACTCCACTCTACTCTACCTCTACTGTACTCCACTGTACTCTATCTCTACTGTGCTCCACTGTACTCTATCTCTACTGTACTCCACTGTACTCTACCTCTACTGTGCTCCACTGTACTCTATCTCTACTGTACTCCACTCTACTCTACCTCTACTTTACTCCACTGTACTCTATCTCTACTCTACTCCACTCTACTCTACCTCTACTGTACTCCACTGTACTCTATCTCTACTGTGCTCCACTGTACTCTATCTCTACTGTACTCCACTGTACTCTACCTCTACTGTGCTCCACTGTACTCTATCTCTACTGTACTCCACTGTAGTCTATCTCTACTGTACTCCACTGTACTCTATCTCTACTGTACTCCACAGTACTCTACCTCTACTGTACTCCACTGTACTCTATCTCTACTGTGCTCCACTGTACTCTATCTCTACTGTGCTCCACTGCACTCCACTATACTCTATCTCTACTGTACTCCACTGTACTCTATCTCTACTGTGCTCCACTGTACTCTACCTCTACTGTACTCCACTGTACTCTACCTCTACTGTACTCCACTGTACTCTATCTCTACAGTGGTCCACTGTACACTATCTCTACTGTGCTCCACTGCACTCCAATATACTCTACCTCTACTGTACTCCACTGTACTCTACCTCTACTGTGCTCCACTGTACTCTATCTCTACTGTACTCTACTGTACTCTACCTCTACTGTGCTCCACTGTACTCTATATCTACTGTGCTCCACTGTACTCTATCTCTACTGTACTCCACTGTACTCTATCTCTACTGTGCTCCACTGTACTCTACCTCTACTGTACTCCACTGTACTCTATCTCCACTGTACTCTACCTCTACTGTACTCCACTGTACTCTACCTCTACTGTACTCCACTGCACTCTATCTCTACTGTGCTCCACTGTACACTATCTCTACTGTGCTCCACTGCACTCCAATGTACTCTACCTTTACTGTATTCCACTGTACTCTACCTCTACTGTGCTCCACTGTACTCTATCTCTACTGTACTCCACTGTACTCTATCTCTACTGTACTCCACTGTACTCTACCTCTACTGTACTCCAATGTACTCTATCTCTACTGTGCTCCACTGTACTCTATCTCTACTGTGCTCCACTGCACTCCAATGTACTCTACCTCTATTGTACTCCACTGTACCCTACCTCGACTGTGCTCCACTGTACTCTATCTCTACTCTGCTCCACTGTACTCTACCTCTACTGTGCTCCACTGTACTCTATCTCTACTCTGCTCCACTGTACTCTATCTCTATTGTGCTCCACTGTACTCCACTGTACTCTATCTCTACTGTGCTCCACTGTACTCTATCTCTACTGTACTCCACTGTACTCTACCTCTACTGTGCTCCACTGTACTATATCTCTACTGTACTCCACTCTACTCTACCTCTACTGTACTCCGCTGTACTCTATCTCTACTGTGCTCCACTGTACTCTATCTCTAATGTACTCCACTCTACTCTACCTCTACTGTGCTCCACTGTACTCTATCTCTACTGTGCTCCACTGTACTCTATCTCTACTGTACTCCACTGTACTCTACCTCTACTGTACTCCACTGTACTCTATCTCTACTGTGCTCCACTGTACTCTATCTCTACTGTACTCCACTGTACTCTACCTCTACTGTGCTCCACTGTACTCTATCTCTACTGTACTCCACTCTACTCTACCTCTACTGTACTCCGCTGTACTCTATCTCTACTGTGCTCCACTGTACTCTATCTCTACTGTGCTCCACTCTACTCTACCTCTACTGTGCTCCACTCTACTCTATCTCTAATGTGCTCCACTGTACTCTATCTCTACTGTACTCCACTGTACTCTACCTCTACTGTACTCCACTGTACTCTACCTCTACTGTACTCCACTGTACTCTACCTCTACTGTGCTCCACTGTACTATATCTCTACTGTACTCCACTCTACTCTACCTCTACTGTACTCCGCTGTACTCTATCTCTACTGTGCTCCACTGTACTCTATCTCTACTGTACTCCACTCTACTCTACCTCTACTGTGCTCCACTGTACTCTATCTCTACTGTGCTCCACTGTACTCTATCTCTACTGTACTCCACTGTACTCTACCTCTACTGTGCTCCACTGTACTCTATCTCTACTGTACTCCACTCTACTCTACCTCTACTGTACTCCGCTGTACTCTATCTCTACTGTGCTCCACTGTACTCTATCTCTACTGTGCTCCACTCTACTCTACCTCTACTGTGCTCCACTGTACTCTATCTCTAATGTGCTCCACTGTACTCTATCTCTACTGTACTCCACTGTACTCTACCTCTACTGTACTCCACTTTACTCTACCTCTACTGTACTCCACTGTACTCTACCTCTACTGTGCTCCACTGTACTCTATCTCTACTGTACTCCACTGTACTCTACCTCTACTGTGCTCCACTGTACTCTATCTCTACTGTACTCCACTCTACTCTACCTCTACTGTACTCCACTGTACTCTATCTCTACTGTACTCCACTCTACTCTACCTCTACTGTACTCCACTGTACTCTATCTCTACTGTGCTCCACTGTACTCTATCTCTACTGTGCTCCACTCTACTCTACCTCTACTGTGCTCCACTGTACTCTATCTCTAATGTGCTCCACTGTACTCTATCTCTACTGTACTCCACTCTACTCTACCTCTACTGTACTCCACTGTACTCTATCTCTACTGTACTCCACTGTACTCTATCTCTAATGTGCTCCACTGTACTCTATCTCTACTGTACTCCACTCTACTCTACCTCTACTGTACTCCACTGTACTCTATCTCTACTGTACTCCACTGTACTCTATCTCTATTGTGCTCCACTGTACTCTATCTCTACTGTACTCCACTGTACTCTACCTCTACTGTGCTCCACTGTACTCTATCTCTACTGTACTCCACTCTACTCTACCTCTACTGTACTCCACTGTACTCTATCTCTACTGTACTCCACTCTACTCTACCTCTACTGTACTCCACTGTACTCTATCTCTACTGTGCTCCACTGTACTCTATCTCTACTGTACTCCACTGTACTCTACCTCTACTGTAATCTACTGTACTCTATCTCTACTCTGCTCCACTGTACTCTATCTCTATTGTGCTCCATTGTACTCCACTGTACTCTACCTCTACTGTGTTCCACTGTACTCTATCTCTACTGTACTCCACTGTTGTCTATCTCTACTGTACTCCAAAGTACTCTATCTCTACTGTACTCCACTGTACTCTACTTCTACTCTACTCCTCTGTACTCTACCTCTACTGTACTCCACTGTACTCTACCTCTACTGTACTCCATTGTACTCTACCTCTACTGTGCTCCACTGTACTCTACCTCTACTGTGCTCCACTGTACTCTATCTCTACTGTACTCCACTGTACTCTACCTCTACTGTACTCCACTGTACTCTATCTCTACTGTGCTCCACTGTACTCTATCTCTACTGTACTCCACTGTACTCTACCTCTACTGTGCTCCACTGTACTCTATCTCTACTGTACAACACTCTACTCTACCTCTACTGTACTCCACTGTACTCTATCTCTACTGTGCTCCACTGTACTCTATCTCTACTGTACTCCACTGTACTCTACCTCTACTGTACTCCACTGTACTCTACCTCTACTGTACTCCACTGTACTCTACCTCTACTGTGCTCCACTGTACTCTATCTCTACTGTGCTCCACTGCACTCCAATGTACTCTACCTCTATTGTACTCCACTGTACTCTACCTCGACTTTGCTCCACTGTACTCTATCTCTACTCTGCTCCACTGTACTCTATCTCTAATGTGCTCCACTGTACTCTATCTCTACTCTGCTCCACTGTACTCTATCTCTATTGTGCTCCACTGTACTCCACTGTACTCTATCTCTACTGTGCTCCACTGTACTCTATCTCTACTGTACTCCACTGTACTCTACCTCTACTGTGCTCCACTGTACTATATCTCTACTGTACTCCACTCTACTCTACCTCTACTGTACTCCGCTGTACTCTATCTCTACTGTGCTCCACTGTACTCTATCTCTACTGTACTCCACTCTACTCTACCTCTAATGTGCTCCACTGTACTCTATCTCTACTGTGCTCCACTGTACTCTATCTCTACTGTACTCCACTGTACTCTACCTCTACTGTACTCCACTGTACTCTACCTCTACTGTACTCCACTGTACTCTACCTCTACTGTGCTCCACTGTACTCTATCTCTACTGTACTCCACTGTACTCTACCTCTACTGTACTCCACTGTACTCTTTCTCTACTGTGCTCCACTGTACTCTATCTCTACTGTACTCCACTGTACTCTACCTCTACTGTGCTCCACTGTACTCTACCTCTACTGTACTCCACTCTACTCTACCTCTACTGTACTCAGCTGTACTCTATCTCTACTGTGCTCCACTGTACTCTATCTCTACTGTACTCCACTCTACTCTACCTCTACTGTGCTCGACTGTACTCTATCTCTACTGTGCTCCACTGTACTCTACCTCTACTGTACTCCACTCTACTCTACCTCTACTGTACTCAGCTGTACTCTATCTCTACTGTGCTCCACTGTACTCTATCTCTACTGTACTCCACTGTACTCTACCTCTACTGTACTCCACTGTACTCTATCTCTACTGTGCTCCACTGTACTCTATCTCTACTGTACTCCACTGTACTCTACCTCTACTGTGCTCCACTGTACTCTATCTCTACTGTACTCCACTCTACTCTACCTCTACTGTACTCCACTGTACTCTATCTCTACTGTACTCCACTCTACTCTACCTCTACTGTACTCCACTGTACTCTATCTCTACTGTGCTCCACTGTACTCTATCTCTACTGTACTCCACTGTACTCTACCTCTACTGTGCTCCACTGTACTCTATCTCTACTCTACTCCACTCTACTCTACCTCTACTGTAATCCACTGTACTCTATCTCTACTGTACTCCACTCTACTCTACCTCTACTGTACTCTATCTCTACTGTGCTCCACTGTACTCTATCTCTACTGTACTCCACTGTACTCTACCTCTACTGTAATCTACTGTACTCTATCTCTACTCTGCTCCACTGTACTCTATCTCTATTGTGCTCCACTGTACTCCACTGTACTCTACCTCTACTGTGCTCCACTGTACTCTACCTCTACTGTACTCCACTGTACTCTACCTCTACTGTGCTCCACTGTACTCTATCTCTACTGTACTCCACTTTACTCTACCTCTACTGTACTCCACTGTACTCTACCTCTACTGTACTCCACTGTACTCTCTCTCTACTCTGCTCCACTGTACTCTATCTCTACTGTGCTCTACTGTACTCTATCTCTACTGTGCTCCACTGTACTCTATCTCTACTGTACTCCACTGTACTCTACCTCTACTGTGCTCCACTGTACTCTACCTCTAGTGTACTCCACTGTACTCTACCTCTACTGTACTCCACTGTACTCTATCTCTACTGTGCTCCACTGTACACTATCTCTACTGTGCTCCACTGCACTCCAATGTACTCTACCTCTACTGTACTCCACTGTACTCTACCTCTACTCTGCTCCACTGTACTTTATCTCTACTGTACTCCACTGTACTCTATCTCTACTGTACTCCACTGTACTCTACATCTACTGTAATCCACTGTACTCTATCTCTACTCTGCTCCACTGTACTCTATCTAAATTGTGCTCCAGTGTACTCCACTGTACTCTATCTCTACTGTGCTCCACTGTACTCTATCTCTACTGTACTCCACTGTACTCTACCTCTACTGTACTCCACTGTACTCTACCTCTAATGTACTCCACTGTACTCTACCTCTACTGTGCTCCACTGTACTCTATCTCTACTGTACTCCACTGTACTCTACCTCTACTGTACTCCACTGTACTCTACCTCTACTGTGCTCCACTGTACTCTATCTCTACTGTACTCCACTGTACTCTACCTCTACTGTACTCCACTGTACTCTATCTCTACTGTGCTCAACTGTACTCTATCTCTACTGTACTCCACTGTACTCTACCTCTACTGTGCTCCACTGTACTCTATCTCTACTGTACTCCACTCTACTCTACCTCTACTGTACTCCACTGTACTCTATCTCTACTGTACTCCACTCTACTCTACCTCTACTGTACTCCACTGTACTCTATCTCTACTGTGCTCCACTGTACTCTATCTCTACTGTACTCCACTGTACTCTACCTCTACTGTGCTCCACTGTACACTATCTCTACTGTACTCCACTCTACTCTACCTCTACTGTACTCACTGTACTCTATCTCTACTGTACTCCACTCTACTCTACCTCTACTGTACTCCACTGTACTCTATCTCTACTGTGCTCCACTGTACTCTATCTCTACTGTACTCCACTGTACTCTACCTCTACTGTAATCTACTGTACTCTATCTCTACTCTGCTCCACTGTACTCTATCTCTATTGTGCTGCACTGTACTCCACTGTACTCTACCTCTACTGTGCTCCACTGTATTCTATCTCTACTGTACTCCACTGTAGTCTATCTCTACTGTACTCCACTCTACTCTACCTCTACTGTACTCCACTGTACTCTATCTCTACTGTACTCCACTCTACTCTACCTCTACTGTACTCCACTGTACTCTATCTCTACTGTGCTCCACTGTACTCTATCTCTACTGTACTCCACTGTACTCTACCTCTACTGTAATATACTGTACACTATCTTTACTCTGCTCCACTGTACTATATCTCTATTGTGCTCCACTGTACTCCACTGTACTCTACCTCTACTGTGCTCCACTGTACTCTATCTCTACTGTACTCCACTGTTGTCTATCTCTACTGTACTCCAAAGTACTCTATCTCTACTGTACTCCACTGTACTCTACCTCTACTCTACTCCACTGTACTCTACCTCTACTGTGCTCCACTGTACTCTATCTCTACTGTACTCCACTGTACTCTACCTCTACTGTACTCCACTGTACTCTACCTCTACTGTCCTCAACTGTACTCTACCTCTACTGTACTCCACTGTACTCTATCTCTACTGTACTCCACTGTACTCTACCTCTACTGTGCTCCACTGTACTCTATCTCTACTGTACTCCACTGTACTCTATCTCTACTGTACTCCACTGTACTCTACCTCTACTGTACTCCACTGTACTCTACCTCTACTGTGCTCCACTGTACTCTATCTCTACTGTACTCCACTGTAGTCTATCTCTACTGTACTCCACTGTACTCTATCTCTACTGTACTCCACTGTACTCCACTCTAATCTACCTCTACTGTACTCTACCTCTACTGTACTCCACTGTACTCTACCTCTACTGTGCTCCACTGTACTCTATCTCTACTGTACTCCACTCTACTCTATCTCTACTGTACTCCACTGTACTCTACCTCTACTGTACTCCACTGTACTCTACCTCTACTGTACTCCACTGTACTCTACCTCTACTGTGCTCCACTGTACTCTATCTCTACTGTACTCCACTGTACTCTACCTCTACTGTACTCCACTGTACTCTATCTCTAATGTGCTCCACTGTACTCTATCTCTACTGTACTCCACTGTACTCTACCTCTACTGTGCTCCACTGTACTCTATCTCTACTGTATTCCACTCTACTCTACCTCTACTGTACTCCGCTGTACTCTATCTCTACTGTGCTCCACTGTACTCTATCTCTACTGTGCTCCACTCTACTCTACCTCTACTGTGCTCCACTGTACTCTATCTCTAATGTGCTCCACTGTACTCTATCTCTACTGTACTCCACTGTACTCTACCTCTACTGTACTCCACTGTACTCTACCTCTACTGTACTCCACTGTACTCTACCTCTACTGTGCTCCACTGTACTCTATCTCTACTGTACTCCACTGTACTCTACCTCTACTGTGCTCCACTGTACTCTATCTCTACTGTACTCCACTCTACTCTACCTCTACTGTACTCCACTGTACTCTATCTCTACTGTACTCCACTCTACTCTACCTCTACTGTACTCCACTGTACTCTATCTCTACTGTACTCCACTGTACTCTATCTCTACTGTGCTCCACTGTACTCTATCTCTACTGTACTCCACTGTACTCTACCTCTACTGTGCTCCACTCTACTCTACCTCTACTGTACTCCACTGTACTATATCTCTACTGTACTCCACTCTACTCTACCTCTACTGTACTCCACTGTACTCTATCTCTACTGTACTCCACTGTACTCTATCTCTACTGTACTCCACTCTACTCTACCTCTACTGTACTCCACTGTACTCTATCTCTACTGTACTCCACTCTACTCTACCTCTACTGTACTCCACTGTACTCTATCTCTACTGTGCTCCACTGTACTCTATCTCTACTTCACTCCACTGTACTCTACCTCTACTGTAATCTACTGTACTCTATCTCTACTCTGCTCCACTGTACTCTATCTCTATTGTGCTCCACTGTACTCCACTGTACTCTACCTCTACTGTGTTCCACTGTACTCTATCTCTACTGTACTCCACTGTTGTCTATCTCTACTGTACTCCAAAGTACTCTATCTCTACTGTACTCCACTGTACTCTACATCTACTGTAATCCACTGTACTCTATCTCTACTCTGCTCCACTGTACTCTATCTAAATTGTGCTCCAGTGTACTCCACTGTACTCTATCTCTACTGTACTCCACTGTACTCTACCTCTACTGTACTCCACTGTACTCTACCTCTAATGTACTCCACTGTACTCTACCTCTACTGTGCTCCACTGTACTCTATCTCTACTGTACTCCACTGTACTCTACCTCTACTGTACTCCACTGTACTCTACCTCTACTGTGCTCCACTGTACTCTATCTCTACTGTACTCCACTGTACTCTACCTCTACTGTACTCCACTGTACTCTATCTCTACTGTGCTCCACTGTACTCTATCTCTACTGTACTCCACTGTACTCTACCTCTACTGTGCTCCACTGTACTCTATCTCTACTGTACTCCACTCTACTCTACCTCTACTGTACTCCACCGTACTCTATCTCTACTGTACTCCACTCTACTCTACCTCTACTGTACTCCACTGTACTCTATCTCTACTGTGCTCCACTGTACTCTATCTCTACTGTACTCCACTGTACTCTACCTCTACTGTGCTCCACTGTACACTATCTCTACTGTACTCCACTCTACTCTACCTCTACTGTACTCCACTGTACTCTATCTCTACTGTGCTCCACTGTACTCTATCTCTACTGTACTCCACTGTACTCTACCTCTACTGTAATCTACTGTACTCTATCTCTACTCTGCTCCACTGTACTCTATCTCTATTGTGCTGCACTGTACTCCACTGTACTCTACCTCTACTGTGCTCCACTGTATTCTATCTCTACTGTACTCCACTGTAGTCTATCTCTACTGTACTCCACTCTACTCTACCTCTACTGTACTCCACTGTACTCTATCTCTACTGTACTCCACTCTACTCTACCTCTACTGTACTCCACTGTACTCTATCTCTACTGTGCTCCACTGTACTCTATCTCTACTGTACTCCACTGTACTCTACCTCTACTGTAATCTACTGTACACTATCTTTACTCTGCTCCACTGTACTATATCTCTATTGTGCTCCACTGTACTCCACTGTACTCTACCTCTACTGTGCTCCACTGTACTCTATCTCTACTGTACTCCACTGTTGTCTATCTCTACTGTACTCCAAAGTACTCTATCTCTACTGTACTCCACTGTACTCTACCTCTACTCTACTCCACTGTACTCTACCTCTACTGTGCTCCACTGTACTCTATCTCTACTGTACTCCACTGTACTCTACCTCTACTGTACTCCACTGTACTCTACCTCTACTGTCCTCAACTGTACTCTACCTCTACTGTACTCCACTGTACTCTATCTCTACTGTACTCCACTGTACTCTACCTCTACTGTGCTCCACTGTACTCTATCTCTACTGTACTCCACTGTACTCTATCTCTACTGTACTCCACTGTACTCTACCTCTACTGTACTCCACTGTACTCTACCTCTACTGTGCTCCACTGTACTCTATCTCTACTGTACTCCACTGTAGTCTATCTCTACTGTACTCCACTGTACTCTATCTCTACTGTACTCCACTGTACTCCACTCTAATCTACCTCTACTGTACTCTACCTCTACTGTACTCCACTGTACTCTACCTCTACTGTGCTCCACTGTACTCTATCTCTACTGTACTCCACTCTACTCTATCTCTACTGTACTCCACTGTACTCTACCTCTACTGTACTCCACTGTACTCTACCTCTACTGTACTCCACTGTACTCTACCTCTACTGTGCTCCACTGTACTCTATCTCTACTGTACTCCACTGTACTCTACCTCTACTGTACTCCACTGTACTCTATCTCTAATGTGCTCCACTGTACTCTATCTCTACTGTACTCCACTGTACTCTACCTCTACTGTGCTCCACTGTACTCTATCTCTACTGTACTCCACTCTACTCTACCTCTACTGTACTCCGCTGTACTCTATCTCTACTGTGCTCCACTGTACTCTATCTCTACTGTACTCCACTGTACTCTACCTCTACTGTACTCCACTGTACTCTACCTCTACTGTCCTCAACTGTACTCTACCTCTACTGTACTCCACTGTACTCTACCTCTACTGTGCTCCACTGTACTCTATCTCTACTGTACTCCACTGTACTCTACCTCTACTGTACTCCACTGTACTCTATCTCTACTCTGCTCCACTGTACTCTATCTCTACTGTACTCCACTGTACTCTACCTCTACTGTGCTCCACTGTACTCTATCTCTACTGTACTCCACTCTACTCTACCTCTACTGTACTCCACTGTACTCTATCTCTACTGTGCTCCACTGTACTCTATCTCTACTGTACTCCACTGTACTCTACCTCTACTGTGCTCCACTGTACTCTATCTCTACTGTACTCCACTCTACTCTACCTCGACTGTACTCCACTGTACTCTATCTCTACTCTACTCCACTCTACTCTACCTCTACTTTACTCCACTGTACTCTATCTCTACTGTGCTCCACTGTACTCTATCTCTACTGTACTCCACTGTACTCTACCTCTACTGTGCTCCACTGTACTCTATCTCTACTGTACTCCACTCTACTCTACCTCTACTGTACTCCACTCTACTCTATCTCTACTGTACTCCACTGTACTCTACCTCTACTGTACTCCACTGTACTCTACCTCTACTGTCCTCAACTGTACTCTACCTCTACTGTACTCCACTGTACTCTACCTCTACTGTACTCCACTGTACTCTACCTCTACTGTGCTCCACTGTACTCTATCTCTACTGTACTCCACTGTACTCTACCTCTACTGTACTCCACTGTACTCTACCTCTACTGTCCTCAACTGTACTCTACCTCTACTGTACTCCACTGTACTCTACCTCTACTGTACTCCACTGTACTCTACCTCTACTGTGCTCCACTGTACTCTATCTCTACTGTACTCCACTGTAGTCTATCTCTACTGTACTCCACTGTACTCTATCTCTACTGTACTCCACTGTACTCTACCTCTACTTTACTCCACTGTACTCTATCTCTACTGTGCTCCACTGTACTCTATCTCTACTGTGCTCCACTGTACTCTATCTCTATTGTGCTCCACTGTACTCCACTGTACTCTACCTCTACTGTGCTCCACTCTACTCTATCTCTACTGTACTCCACTGTACTCTACCTCTACTGTACTCCACTGTACTCTACCTCTACTGTGCTCCACTGTACTCTATCTCTACTGTACTCCAATGTACTCTATCTCTACTGTGCTCCACTGTACTCTATCTCTACTGTACTCCACTCTACTCTACCTCTAATGTGCTCCACTGTACTCTATCTCTACTGTACTCCACTGTACTCTATCTCTACTGTACTCCACAGTACTCTACCTCTACTGTACTCCACTGTACTCTATCTCTACTGTGCTCCACTGTACTCTATCTCTACTGTGCTCCACTGCACTCCACTATACTCTATCTCTACTGTACTCCACTGTACTCTATCTCTACTGTGCTCCACTGTACTCTACCTCTACTGTACTCCACTGTACTCTATCTCTACTGTGGTCCACTGTACACTATCTCTACTGTGCTCCACTGCACTCCACTATACTCTATCTCTACTGTACTCCACTGTACTCTATCTCTACTGTGCTCCACTGTACTCTTCCTCTACTGTACTCCACTGTACTCTACCTCTACTGTACTCCACTGTACTCTATCTCTACTGTGGTCCACTGTACACTATCTCTACTGTGCTCCACTGCACTCCAATATACTCTACCTCTACTGTACTCCACTGTACTCTACCTCTACTGTGCTCCACTGTACTCTATCTCTACTGTACTCTACTGTACTCTACCTCTACTGTGCTCCACTTAACTCTATATCTACTGTGCTCCACTGTACTCTATCTCTACTGTACTCCACTGTACTCTATCTCTACTGTGCTCCACTGTACTCTATCTCCACTGTACTCTACCTCTACTGTACTCCACTGTACTCTACCTCTACTGTACTCCACTGTACTCTATCTCTACTGTGCTCCACTGTACACTATCTCTACTGTGCTCACCTGCACTCCAATGTACTCTACCTCTACTGTACTCCACTGTACTCTACCTCTACTGTGCTCCACTGTACTCTATCTCTACTGTACTCCACTGTACTCTATCTCTACTGTACTCCACTGTACTCTACCTCTACTGTACTCCACTGTACTCTATCTCTACTGTGCTCCACTGTACTCTATCTCTACTGTGCTCCACTGCACTCCAATGTACTCTACCTCTATTGTACTCCACTGTACCCTACCTCGACTGTGCTCCACTGTACTCTATCTCTACTCTGCTCCACTGTACTCTACCTCTACTGTGCTCCACTGTACTCTATCTCTACTCTGCTCCACTGTACTCTATCTCTATTGTGCTCCACTGTACTCCACTGTACTCTATCTCTACTGTGCTCCACTGTACTATATCTCTACTGTACTCCACTGTACTCTACCTCTACTGTGCTCCACTGTACTATATCTCTACTGTACTCCACTCTACTCTACCTCTACTGTACTCCGCTGTACTCTATCTCTACTGTGCTCCACTGTACTCTACCTCTACTGTGCTCCACTGTACTCTATCTCTACTCTGCTCCACTGTACTCTATCTCTATTGTGCTCCACTGTACTCCACTGTACTCTATCTCTACTGTGCTCCACTGTACTCTATCTCTACTGTACTCCACTGTACTCTACCTCTACTGTGCTCCACTGTACTATATCTCTACTGTACTCCACTCTACTCTACCTCTACTGTACTCCGCTGTACTCTATCTCTACCGTGCTCCACTGTACTCTATCTCTACTGTACTCCACTCTACTCTACCTCTACTGTGCTCCACTGTACTCTACCTCTACTGTACTCCACTGTACTCTACCTCTACTGTACTCCACTGTACTCTACCTCTACTGTGCTCCACTGTACTATATCTCTACTGTACTCCACTCTACTCTACCTCTACTGTACTCCGCTGTACTCTATCTCTACTGTGCTCCACTGTACTCTATCTCTACTGTACTCCACTCTACTCTACCTCTACTGTGCTCCACTGTACTCTATCTCTACTGTGCTCCACTGTACTCTATCTCTACTGTACTCCACTGTACTCTACCTCTACTGTACTCCACTGTACTCTACCTCTACTGTACTCCACTGTACTCTACCTCTACTGTGCTCCACTGTACTCTATCTCTACTGTACTCCACTGTACTCTACCTCTACTGTACTCCACTGTACTCTATCTCTACTGTGCTCCACTGTACTCTATCTCTACTGTGCTCCACTGTACTCTACCTCTACTGTGCTCCACTGTACCCTATCTCTACTGTACTGCACTCTACTCTACCTCTACTGTACTCCGCTGTACTCTATCTCTACTGTGCTCCACTGTACTCTATCTCTACTGTGCTCCACTCTACTCTACCTCTAATGTGCTCCACTGTACTCTACCTCTACTGTACTCCACTGTACTCTATCTCTACTGTGCTCCACTGTACACTATCTCTACTGTGCTCCACTGCACTCCAATGTACTCTACCTCTACTGTACTCCACTGTACTCTACCTCTACTGTGCTCCACTGTACTCTATCTCTACTGTACTCCACTGTACTCTATCTCTACTGTACTCCACTGTACTCTACCTCTACTGTACTCCACTGTACTCTATCTCTACTGTGCTCCACTGTACTCTATCTCTACTGTGCTCCACTGCACTCCAATGTACTCTACCTCTATTGTACTCCACTGTACCCTACCTCGACTGTGCTCCACTGTACTCTATCTCTACTCTGCTCCACTGTACTCTACCTCTACTGTGCTCCACTGTACTCTATCTCTACTCTGCTCCACTGTACTCTATCTCTATTGTGCTCCACTGTACTCCACTGTACTCTATCTCTACTGTGCTCCACTGTACTCTATCTCTACTGTACTCCACTGTACTCTACCTCTACTGTGCTCCACTGTACTATATCTCTACTGTACTCCACTCTACTCTACCTCTACTGTACTCCGCTGTACTCTATCTCTACTGTGCTCCACTGTACTCTATCTCTACTGTACTCCACTCTACTCTACCTCTACTGTGCTCCACTGTACTCTATCTCTACTGTGCTCCACTGTACTCTATCTCTACTGTACTCCACTGTACTCTACCTCTACTGTACTCCACTGTACTCTATCTCTACTGTGCTCCACTGTACTCTATCTCTACTGTACTCCACTGTACTCTACCTCTACTGTGCTCCACTGTACTCTATCTCTACTGTACTCCACTCTACTCTACCTCTACTGTACTCCGCTGTACTCTATCTCTACTGTGCTCCACTGTACTCTATCTCTACTGTGCTCCACTCTACTCTACCTCTACTGTGCTCCACTGTACTCTATCTCTAATGTGCTCCACTGTACTCTATCTCTACTGTACTCCACTGTACTCTACCTCTACTGTACTCCACTGTACTCTACCTCTACTGTACTCCACTGTACTCTACCTCTACTGTGCTCCACTGTACTATATCTCTACTGTACTCCACTCTACTCTACCTCTACTGTACTCCGCTGTACTCTATCTCTACTGTGCTCCACTGTACTCTATCTCTACTGTACTCCACTCTACTCTACCTCTACTGTGCTCCACTGTACTCTATCTCTACTGTGCTCCACTGTACTCTATCTCTACTATACTCCACTGTACTCTACCTCTACTGTACTCCACTGTACTCTACCTCTACTGTACTCCACTGTACTCTACCTCTACTGTGCTCCACTGTACTCTATCTCTACTGTACTCCACTGTACTCTACCTCTACTGTACTCCACTGTACTCTATCTCTACTGTGCTCCACTGTACTCTATCTCTACTGTGCTCCACTGTACTCTACCTCTACTGTGCTCCACTGTACCCTATCTCTACTGTACTGCACTCTACTCTACCTCTACTGTACTCCGCTGTACTCTATCTCTACTGTGCTCCACTGTACTCTATCTCTACTGTGCTCCACTCTACTCTACCTCTACTGTGCTCCACTGTACTCTATCTCTAATGTGCTCCACTGTACTCTATCTCTACTGTACTCCACTGTACTCTACCTCTACTGTGCTCCACTGTACTCTACCTCTACTGTGCTCCACTGTACTCTATCTCTACTGTACTCCACTGTACTCTACCTCTACTGTGCTCCACTGTACTCTATCTCTACTGTACTCCACTCTACTTTACCTCTACTGTACTCCACTGTACTCTATCTCTACTGTACTCCACTCTAATCTACCTCTACTGTACTCCACTGTACTCTATCTCTACTGTGCTCCACTGTACTCTATCTCTACTGTACTCCACTGTACTCTAACTCTACTGTACTCCACTGTACTCTACCTCTACTGTACTCCACTGTACTCTATCTCTACTGTGCTCCACTGTACTCTATCTCTACTGTACTCCACTGTACTCTACCTCTACTGTGCTCCACTGTACTCTATCTCTACTGTACTCCACTCTACTCTACCTCTACTGTACTCCACTGTACTCTATCTCTACTGTGCTCCACTGTACTCTATCTCTACTGTACTCCACTGTACTCTACCTCTACTGTGCTCCACTGTACTCTATCTCTACTGTACTCCACTCTACTCTACCTCTACTGTACTCCACTGTACTCTATCTCTACTGTGCTCCACTGTACTCTATCTCTACTGTACTCCACTGTACTCTACCTCTACTGTGCTCCACTGTACTCTATCTCTACTGTACTCCACTCTACTCTACCTCTACTGTACTCCACTGTACTCTATCTCTACTGTGCTCCACTGTACTCTATCTCTACTGTACTCCACTGTACTCTACCTCTACTGTGCTCCACTGTACTCTATCTCTACTGTACTCCACTCTACTCTACCTCTACTGTACTCCACTGTACTCTATCTCTACTGTACTCCACTCTACTCTACCTCTACTGTACTCCACTGTACTCTATCTCTACTGTGCTCCACTGTACTCTATCTCTACTGTACTCCACTGTACTCTACCTCTACTGTGCTCCACTGTACTCTATCTCTACTGTACTCCACTGTAGTCTATCTCTACTGTACTCCACTGTACTCTATCTCTACTGTGCTTCACTGTACTCTATCTCTACTGTGCTCCACTGCACTCCACTATACTCTATCTCTACTGTACTCCACTGTACTCTATCTCTACTGTGCTCCACTGTACTCTACCTCTACTGTACTCCACTGTACTCTACCTCTACTGTACTCCACTGTACTCTATCTCTACAGTGGTCCACTGTACACTATCTCTACTGTGCTCCACTGCACTCCAATATACTCTACCTCTACTGTACTCCACTGTACTCTACCTCTACTGTGCTCCACTGTACTCTATCTCTACTGTACTCTACTGTACTCTACCTCTACTGTGCTCCACTGTACTCTATATCTACTGTGCTCCACTGTACTCTATCTCTACTGTACTCCACTGTACTCTATCTCTACTGTGCTCCACTGTACTCTATCTCCACTGTACTCTACCTCTACTGTACTCCACTGTACTCTACCTCTACTGTACTCCACTGTACTCTATCTCTACTGTGCTCCACTGTACACTATCTCTACTGTGCTCCACTGCACTCCAATGTACTCTACCTCTACTGTACTCCACTGTACTCTACCTCTACTGTGCTCCACTGTACTCTATCTCTACTGTACTCCACTGTACTCTATCTCTACTGTACTCCACTTTACTCTACCTCTACTGTACTACAATGTACTCTATCTCTACTGTGCTCCACTGTACTCTATCTCTACTGTGCTCCACTGCACTCCAATGTACTCTACCTCTATTGTACTCCACTGTACCCTACCTCGACTGTGCTCCACTGTACTCTATCTCTACTCTGCTCCACTGTACTCTACCTCTACTGTGCTCCACTGTACTCTATCTCTACTCTGCTCCACTGTACTCTATCTCTATTGTGCTCCACTGTACTCCACTGTACTCTATCTCTACTGTGCTCCACTGTACTCTATCTCTACTGTACTCCACTGTACTCGATCTCTACTGTGCTCCACTCTACTCTACCTCTACTGTGCTCCACTGTACTCTATCTCTAATGTGCTCCACTGTACTCTATCTCTACTGTACTCCACTGTACTCTACCTCTACTGTACTCCACTGTACCCTACCTCGACTGTGCTCCACTGTACTCTATCTCTACTCTGCTCCACTGTACTCTACCTCTACTGTGCTCCACTGTACTCTATCTCTACTCTGCTCCACTGTACTCTATCTCTATTGTGCTCCACTGTACTCCACTGTACTCTATCTCTACTGTGCTCCACTGTACTCTATCTCTACTGTACTCCACTGTACTCTATCTCTACTGTGCTCCACTCTACTCTACCTCTACTGTGCTCCACTGTACTCTATCTCTAATGTGCTCCACTGTACTCTATCTCTACTGTACTCCACTGTACTCTACCTCTACTGTACTCCACTGTACTCTATCTCTACTGTACTCCACTCTACTCTACCTCTACTGTACTCCACTGTACTCTATCTCTACTGTGCTCCACTGTACTCTATCTCTACTGTACTCCACTGTACTCTATCTCTACTGTACTCCACTCTACTCTACCTCTACTGTACTCCACTTTACTCTATCTCTACTGTGCTCCACTGTACTCTATCTCTACTGTGCTCCACTGTACTCTATCTCTACTGTACTCCACTCTACTCTACCTCTACTGTACTCCACTGTACTCTATCTCTACTGTACTCCACTGTACTATACCTCTACTGTACTCCACTGTACTCTATCTCTACTGTACTCCACTCTACTCTACCTCTACTGTACTCCACTGTACTCTATCTCTACTGTACTCCACTCTACTCTACCTCTACTGTACTCCACTGTACTCTATCTCTACTGTGCTCCACTGTACTCTATCTCTACTGTGCTCCACTGTACTCTATCTCTAATGTGCTCCACTGTACTCTATCTCTACTGTACTCCACTGTACTCTACCTCTACTGTACTCCACTGTACTCTATCTCTACTGTACTCCACTCTACTCTACCTCTACTGTACTCCACTGTACTCTATCTCTACTGTGATCCACTGTACTCTATCTCTACTGTACTCCACTGTACTCTACTCTACTGTACTCCACTGTACTCTATCTCTACTGTGATCCACTGTACTCTACCTCTACTGTACTCCACTGTGCTCTATCTCTACTGTGATCCACTGTACTCTACCTCTACTGTGCTCCACTGTATCCTACCTCTACTGTACTCCACTGTACTCTATCTCTACTGTGCTCCACTGTACTCTATCTCTACTGTGCTCCACTGTACTCTACCTCTACTATGCTCCACTGTACTCTATCTCTACTGTGCTCCACTCTACTCTACCTCTACTGTGCTCCACTGTACTCTACCTCTACTGTACTCCACTGTACTCTACCTCTACTGTGCTCCACTGTACTCTACCTCTACTGTGCTCCACTGTACTCTACCTCTACTGTGCTCCACTGTACTCTATCTCTACTGTGCTCCACTGTACTCTACATTTACTGTGCTCAACTGTACTCTACTGTACTCCACTGTACTCTACCTCTACTGTACTCCACTGTACTCTACCTCTACTGTACTCCACTGTACTCTACCTATACTGTACTCCACTGTACTCTACCTCTACTGTACTCCACTGTACTCTACCTATACTGTACTCCACTGTACTCTACCTCTACTGTAGTCCACTGTACTCTACTCTACTCTACTCCACTGTACTCTATCTCTACTGTGATCCACTGTACTCTACCTCTACTGTACTCCACTGTACTCTATCTCTACTGTACTCTACTGTTCTCTACCTCTACTGTGCTCTACTGTACTCTACTCTACTGTACTCCACTGTACTCTATCTCTACTGTGATCCACTGTACTCTACCTCTACTGTACTCCACTGTGCTCTATCTCTACTGTGATCCACTGTACTCTACCTCTACTGTGCTCCACTGTATCCTACCTCTACTGTACTCCACTGTACTCTATCTCTACTGTGCTCCACTGTACTCTATCTCTACTGTGCTCCACTGTACTCTACCTCTACTATGCTCCACTGTACTCTATCTCTACTGTGCTCCACTCTACTCTACCTCTACTGTGCTCCACTGTACTCTACCTCTACTGTACTCCACTGTACTCTACCTCTACTGTGCTCCACTGTACTCTACCTCTACTGTGCTCCACTGTACTCTACCTCTACTGTGCTCCACTGTACTCTATCTCTACTGTGCTCCACTGTACTCTATCTCTACTGTACTCCACTGTACTCTACCTCTACTGTGCTCCACTGTACTCTATCTCTACTGTACTCCACTCTACTCTACCTCTACTGTACTCCACTGTACTCTATCTCTACTGTACTCCACTCTACTCTACCTCTACTGTACTCCACTGTACTCTATCTCTACTGTGCTCCACTGTACTCTATCTCTACTGTACTCCACTGTACTCTACCTCTACTGTAATCTACTGTACTCTATCTCTACTCTGCTCCACTGTACTCTATCTCTATTGTGTTCCACTGTACTCCACTGTACTCTACCTCTACTGTGTTCCACTGTACTCTATCTCTACTGTACTCCACTGTTGTCTATCTCTACTGTACTCCAAAGTACTCTATCTCTACTGTACTCCACTGTACTCTACCTCTACTCTACTCCACTGTACTCTACCTCTACTGTACTCCACTGTACTCTACCTCTACTGTACTCCACTGTACTCTACCTCTACTGTACTCCACTGTACTCTACCTCTACTCTGCTCCACTGTACTCTATCTCTACTGTACTCCACTCTACTCTACCTCTACTGTACTCCACTGTACTCTATCTCTACTGTACTCCACTCTACTCTACCTCTACTGTACTCCACTGTACTCTATCTCTACTGTGCTCCACTGTACTCTATCTCTACTGTACTCCACTGTACTCTATTTTCTACTGTGCTCCACTGTACTCCATCTCCACTGTACTCTACCTCTACTGTACTCCACTGTACTCTACCTCTACTGTACTCCACTGTACTCTATCTCTACTGTGCTCCACTCTACACTATCTCTACTGTGCTCCACTGCACTCCAATGTACTCTACCTCTACTGTACTCCACTGTACTCTACCTCTACTGTGCTCCACTGTACTCTATCTCTACTGTACTCCACTGTACTCTATCTCTACTGTACTCCACTGTACTCTACCTCTACTGTACTCCAATGTACTCTATCTCTACTGTGCTCCACTGTACTCTATCTCTACTGTGCTCCACTGCACTCCAATGTACTCTACCTCTATTGTACTCCACTGTACCCTACCTCGACTGTGCTCCACTGTACTCTATCTCTACTCTGCTCCACTGTACTCTACCTCTACTGTGCTCCACTGTACTCTATCTCTACTCTGCTCCACTGTACTCTATCTCTATTGTGTTCCACTGTACTCCACTGTACTCTATCTCTACTGTGCTCCACTGTACTCTATCTCTACTGTACTCCACTGTACTCTACCTCTACTGTGCTCCACTGTACTATATCTCTACTGTACTCCACTCTACTCTACCTCTACTGTACTCCGCTGTACTCTATCTCTACTGTGCTCCACTGTACTCTATCTCTACTGTACTCCACTCTACTCTACCTCTACTGTGCTCCACTGTACTCTATCTCTACTGTGCTCCACTGTACTCTATCTCTACTGTACTCCACTGTACTCTACCTCTACTGTACTCCACTGTACTCTACCTCTACTGTACTCCACTGTACTCTACCTCTACTGTGCTCCACTGTACTCTATCTCTACTGTACTCCACTGTACTCTACCTCTACTGTACTCCACTGTACTCTATCTCTACTGTGCTCCACTGTACTCTATCTCTACTGTACTCCACTGTACTCTACCTCTACTGTGCTCCACTGTACTCTATCTCTACTGTACTCCACTCTACTCTACCTCTACTGTACTCCGCTGTACTCTATCTCTACTGTGCTCCACTGTACTCTATCTCTACTGTGCTCCACTCTACTATACCTCTACTGTGCTCCACTGTACTCTATCTCTAATGTGCTCCACTGTACTCTATCTCTACTGTACTCCACTGTACTCTACCTCTACTGTACTCCACTGTACTCTACCTCTACTGTACTCCACTGTACTCTACCTCTACTGTGCTCCACTGTACTATATCTCTACTGTACTCCACTCTACTCTACCTCTACTGTACTCCGCTGTACTCTATCTCTACTGTGCTCCACTGTACTCTATCTCTACTGTACTCCACTCTACTCTACCTCTACTGTGCTCCACTGTACTCTATATCTACTGTGCTCCACTGTACTCTATCTCTACTGTACTCCACTGTACTCTACCTCTACTGTACTCCACTGTACTCTACCTCTACTGTACTCCACTGTACTCTACCTCTACTGTGCTCCACTGTACTCTACCTCTACTGTACTCCACTGTACTCTATCTCTACTGTGCTCCACTGTACTCTATCTCTACTGTACTCCACTGTACTCTACCTCTACTGTGCTCCACTGTACTCTATCTCTACTGTACTCCACTCTACTCTACCTCTACTGTACTCCGCTGTACTCTATCTCTACTGTGCTCCACTGTACTCCATCTCTACTGTGCTCCACTCTACTCTACCTCTACTGTGCTCCACTGTACTCTATCTCTAATGTGCTCCACTGTACTCTATCTCTACTGTACTCCACTGTACTCTACCTCTACTGTACTCCACTGTACTCTACCTCTACTGTACTCCACTGTACTCTACCTCTACTGTGCTCCACTGTACTCTATCTCTACTGTACTCCACTGTACTCTACCTCTACTGTGCTCCACTGTACTCTATCTCTACTGTACTCCACTCTACTCTACCTCTACTGTACTCCACTGTACTCTATCTCTACTGTACTGCACTCTACTCTACCTCTACTGTACTCCACTGTACTCTATCTCTACTGTACTCCACTGTACTCTATCTCTACTGTGCTCCACTGTACTCTATCTCTACTGTACTCCACTGTACTCTACCTCTACTGTGCTCCACTGTACTCTATCTCTACTGTACTCCACTCTACTCTACCTCTACTGTACTCCACTGTACTCTATCTCTACTGTACTCCACTCTACTCTACCTCTACTGTACTCCACTGTACTCTATCTCTACTGTGCTCCACTGTACTCTATCTCTATTGTACTCCACTGTACTCTACCTCTACTGTAATATACTGTACTCTATCTCTACTCTGCTCCACTGTACTCTATCTCTATTGTGCTCCATTGTACTCCACTGTACTCTACCTCTACTGTGTTCCACTGTACTCTATCTCTACTGTACTCCACTGTTGTCTATCTCTACTGTACTCCAAAGTAATCTATCTCTACTGTACTCCACTGTACTCTACTTCTACTCTACTCCTCTGTACTCTACCTCTACTGTACTCCACTGTACTCTACCTCTACTGTGCTCCACTGTACTCTATCTCTACTGTACTCCACTGTACTCTACCTCTACTGTACTCCACTGTACTCTATCTCTACTGTGCTCCACTGTACTCTACCTCTACTGTACTCCACTGTACTCTATCTCTACTGTGCTCCACTGTACTCTATCTCTACTGTACTCCACTCTACTCTACCTCTACTGTACTCCACTGTACTCTATCTCTACTGTGCTCCACTGTACTCTATCTCTACTGTACTCCACTGTACTCTACCTCTACTGTGCTCCACTGTACTCTATCTCTAATGTGCTCCACTGTACTCTATCTCTACTGTACTCCACTGTACTCTACCTCTACTGTACTCCACTGTACTCTACCTCTACTGTACTCCACTGTACTCTACCTCTACTGTGCTCCACTGTACTATATCTCTTCTGTACTCCACTCTACTCTACCTCTACTGTACTCCGCTGTACTCTATCTCTACTGTGCTCCACTGTACTCTATCTCTACTGTACTCCACTCTACTCTACCTCTACTGTGCTCCACTGTACTCTATCTCTACTGTGCTCCACTGTACTCTATCTCTACTGTACTCCACTGTACTCTACCTCTACTGTACTCCACTGTACTCTACCTCTACTGTACTCCACTGTACTCTACCTCTACTGTGCTCCACTGTACTCTATCTCTACTGTACTCCACTGTACTCTACCTCTACTGTACTCCACTGTACTCTATCTCTACTGTGCTCCACTGTACTCTATCTCTACTGTACTCCACTGTACTCTACCTCTACTGTGCTCCACTGTACTCTATCTCTACTGTACTCCACTCTACTCTACCTCTACTGTACTCCGCTGTACTCTATCTCTACTGTGCTCCACTGTACTCTATCTCTACTGTGCTCCACTCTACTCTACCTCTACTGTGCTCCACTGTACTCTATCTCTAATGTGCTCCACTGTACTCTATCTCTACTGTACTCCACTGTACTCTACCTCTACTGTACTCCACTGTACTCTATCTCTACTGTGCTCCACTGTACTCTATCTCTACTGTACTCCACTGTACTCTACCTCTACTGTGCTCCACTGTACTCTATCTCTACTGTACTCCACTCTACTCTACCTCTACTGTACTCCACTGTACTCTATCTCTACTGTACTCCACTCTACTCTACCTCTACTGTACTCCACTGTACTCTATCTCTACTGTACTCCACTCTACTCTACCTCTACTGTACTCCACTGTACTCTATCTCTACTGTGCTCCACTGTACTCTATCTCTACTGTACTCCACTGTACTCTACCTCTACTGTAATCTACTGTACTCTATCTCTACTCTGCTCCACTGTACTCTATCTCTATTGTGCTCCATTGTACTCCACTGTACTCTACATCTACTGTGTTCCACTGTACTCTATCTCTACTGTACTCCACTGTTGTCTATCTCTACTGTACTCCAAAGTACTCTATCTCTACTGTACTCCACTGTACTCTACTTCTACTCTACTCCTCTGTACTCTACCTCTACTGTACTCCACTGTACTCTACCTCTACTGTACTCCACTGTACTCTACCTCTACTGTACTCCACTGTACTCTACCTCTACTGTGCTCCACTGTACTCTATCTCTACTGTACTCCACTGTACTCTACCTCTACTGTACTCCACTGTACTCTATCTCTACTGTGCTCCACTGTACTCTATCTCTACTGTACTCCACTGTACTCTACCTCTACTGTGCTCCCCTGTACTCTATCTCTACTGTACTCCACTGTACTCTACCTCTACTGTGCTCCACTGTACTCTACCTCTACTGTGCTCCACTGTACTCTATCTCTACTGTACTCCACTGTACTCTACCTCTACTGTGCTCCACTGTACTCTATCTCTACTGTACTCCACTCTACTCTACCTCTACTGTACTCCACTGTACTCTATCTCTACTGTACTCCACTCTACTCTACCTCTACTGTACTCCACTGTACTCTATCTCTACTGTGCTCCACTGTACTCTATCTCTACTGTACTCCACTGTACTCTACCTCTACTGTGCTCCACTGTACTCTATCTCTACTGTACTCCACTGTACTCTACCTCTACTGTACTCCACTGTACTCTATCTCTACTGTGCTCCACTGTACTCTATCTCTACTGTACTCCACTGTACTCTACCTCTACTCTGCTCCACTGTACTCTATCTCTACTGTACTCCACTCTACTCTACCTCTACTGTACTCCACTGTACTCTATCTCTACTGTGCTCCACTGTACTCTATCTCTACTGTACTCCACTGTACTCTACCTCTACTGTGCTCCACTGTACTCTATCTCTACTGTACTCCACTCTACTCTACCTCTACTGTACTCCACTGTACTCTATCTCTACTGTGCTCCACTGTACTCTATCTCTACTGTACTCCACTGTACTCTACCTCTACTGTGCTCCACTGTACTCTATCTCTACTGTACTCCACTCTACTCTACCTCTACTGTACTCCACTGTACTCTATCTCTACTGTGCTCCACTGTACTCTATCTCTACTGTACTCCACTGTACTCTACCTCTACTGTGCTCCACTGTACTCTATCTCTACTGTACTCCACTCTACTCTACCTCTACTGTACTCCACTGTACTCTATCTCTACTGTACTCCACTCTACTCTACCTCTACTGTACTCCACTGTACTCTATCTCTACTGTACTCCACTGTACTCTACCTCTACTGTGCTCCACTGTACTCTATCTCTACTGTACTCCACTCTACTCTACCTCTACTGTACTCCACTGTACTCTATCTCTACTGTGCTCCACTGTACTCTATCTCTACTGTACTCCACTGTACTCTACCTCTACTGTGCTCCACTGTACTCTATCTCTACTGTACTCCACTCTACTCTACCTCTACTGTACTCCACTGTACTCTATCTCTACTGTGCTCCACTGTACTCTATCTCTACTGTACTCCACTGTACTCTACCTCTACTGTGATCCACTGTACTCTATCTCTACTGTACTCCACTGTAGTCTATCTCTACTGTACTCCACTGTACTCTATCTCTACTGTACTCCACAGTACTCTACCTCTACTGTACTCCACTGTACTCTATCTCTACTGTGCTCCACTGTACTCTATCTCTACTGTGCTCCACTGCACTCCACTATACTCTATCTCTACTGTACTCCACTGTACTCTATCTCTACTGTGCTCCACTGTACTCTACCTCTACTGTACTCCACTGTACTCTACCTCTACTGTACTCCACTGTACTCTATCTCTACAGTGGTCCACTGTACACTATCTCTACTGTGCTCCACTGCACTCCAATATACTCTACCTCTAGTGTACTCCACTGTACTCTACCTCTACTGTGCTCCACTGTACTCTATCTCTACTGTACTCTACTGTACTCTACCTCTACTGTGCTCCACTGTACTCTATATCTACTGTGCTCCACTGTACTCTATCTCTACTGTACTCCACTGTACTCTATCTCTACTGTGCTCCACTGTACTCTATCTCCACTGTACTCTACCTCTACTGTACTCCACTGTACTCTACCTCTACTGTACTCCACTGTACTCTATCTCTACTGTGCTCCACTGTACACTATCTCTACTGTGCTCCACTGCACTCCAATGTACTCTACCTCTACTGTACTCCACTGTACTCTACCTCTACTGTGCTCCACTGTACTCTATCTCTACTGTACTCCACTGTACTCTATCTCTACTGTACTCCACTGTACTCTACCTCTACTGTACTCCAATGTACTCTATCTCTACTGTGCTCCACTGTACTCTATCTCTACTGTGCTCCACTGCACTCCAATGTACTCTACCTCTATTGTACTCCACTGTACCCTACCTCGACTGTGCTCCACTGTACTCTATCTCTACTCTGCTCCACTCTACTCTACCTCTACTGTGCTCCACTGTACTCTATCTCTACTCTGCTCCACTGTACTCTATCTCTATTGTGCTCCACTGTACTCCACTGTACTCTATCTCTACTGTGCTCCACTGTACTCTATCTCTACTGTACTCCACTGTACTCTATCTCTACTGTGCTCCACTCTACTCTACCTCTACTGTGCTCCACTGTACTCTATCTCTAATGTGCTCCACTGTACTCTATCTCTACTGTACTCCACTGTACTCTACCTCTACTGTACTCCACTGTACCCTACCTCGACTGTGCTCCACTGTACTCTATCTCTACTCTGCTCCACTGTACTCTACCTCTACTGTGCTCCACTGTACTCTATCTCTACTCTGCTCCACTGTACTCTATCTCTATTGTGCTCCACTGTACTCCACTGTACTCTATCTCTACTGTGCTCCACTGTACTCTATCTCTACTGTACTCCACTGTACTCTATCTCTACTGTGCTCCACTCTACTCTACCTCTACTGTGCTCCACTGTACTCTATCTCTAATGTGCTCCACTGTACTCTATCTCTACTGTACTCCACTGTACTCTACCTCTACTGTACTCCACTGTACTCTATCTCTACTGTACTCCACTCTACTCTACCTCTACTGTACTCCACTGTACTCTATCTCTACTGTGCTCCACTGTACTCTATCTCTACTGTACTCCACTGTACTCTATCTCTACTGTACTCCACTCTACTCTACCTCTACTGTACTCCACTGTACTCTATCTCTACTGTGCTCCACTGTACTCTATCTCTACTGTGCTCCACTGTACTCTATCTCTACTGTACTCCACTCTACTCTACCTCTACTGTACTCCACTGTACTCTATCTCTACTGTACTCCACTGTACTCTACCTCTACTGTACTCCACTGTACTCTATCTCTACTGTACTCCACTCTACTCTACCTCTACTGTACTCCACTGTACTCTATCTCTACTGTACTTCACTCTACTCTACCTCTACTGTACTCCACTGTACTCTATCTCTACTGTGCTCCACTGTACTCTATCTCTACTGTGCTCCACTGTACTCTATCTCTAATGTGCTCCACTGTACTCTATCTCTACTGTACTCCACTGTACTCTACCTCTACTGTACTCCACTGTACTCTATCTCTACTGTACTCCACTCTACTCTACCTCTACTGTACTCCACTGTACTCTATCTCTACTGTGCTCCACTGTACTCTATCTCTACTGTACTCCACTGTACTCTATCTCTACTGTACTCCACTCTACTCTAACTCTACTGTACTCCACTGTACTCTATCTCTACTGTGCTCCACTGTACTCTATCTCTACTGTGCTCCACTGTACTCTATCTCTACTGTACTCCACTGTACTCTACCTCTACTGTGCTCCACTGTACTCTATCTCTACTGTACTCCACTCTACTCTACCTCTACTGTACTCCACTGTACTCTATCTCTACTGTACTCCACTCTACTCTACCTCTACTGTACTCCACTGTACTCTATCTCTACTGTGCTCCACTGTACTCTATCTCTACTGTACTCCACTGTACTCTACCTCTACTGTAATCTACTGTACTCTATCTCTACTCTGCTCCACTGTACTCTATCTCTATTGTGTTCCACTGTACTCCACTGTACTCTACCTCTACTGTGTTCCACTGTACTCTATCTCTACTGTACTCCACTGTTGTCTATCTCTACTGTACTCCAAAGTACTCTATCTCTACTGTACTCCACTGTACTCTACCTCTACTCTACTCCACTGTACTCTACCTCTACTGTACTCCACTGTACTCTACCTCTACTGTACTCCACTGTACTCTACCTCTACTGTACTCCACTGTACTCTACCTCTACTGTGCTCCACTGTACTCTATCTCTACTGTACTCCACTCTACTCTACCTCTACTGTACTCCACTGTACTCTATCTCTACTGTACTCCACTCTACTCTACCTCTACTGTACTCCACTGTACTCTATCTCTACTGTGCTCCACTGTACTCTATCTCTACTGTACTCCACTGTACTCTACCTCTACTGTGCTCCACTGTACTCTATCTCTACTGTACTCCACTGTAGTCTATCTCTACTGTACTCCACTGTACTCTATCTCTACTGTACTCCACAGTACTCTACCTCTACTGTACTCCACTGTACTCTATCTCTACAGTGCTCCACTGTACTCTATCTCTACTGTGCTCCACTGCACTCCACTATACTCTATCTCTACTGTACTCCACTGTACTCTATCTCTACTGTGCTCCACTGTACTCTATCTCTACTGTACTTCACTCTACTCTACCTCTACTGTACTCCACTGTACTCTATCTCTACTGTGCTCCACTGTACTCTATCTCTACTGTGCTCCACTGTACTCTATCTCTAATGTGCTCCACTGTACTCTATCTCTACTGTACTCCACTGTACTCTACCTCTACTGTACTCCACTGTACTCTATCTCTACTGTACTCCACTCTACTCTACCTCTACTGTACTCCACTGTACTCTATCTCTACTGTGCTCCACTGTACTCTATCTCTACTGTACTCCACTGTACTCTATCTCTACTGTACTCCACTCTACTCTAACTCTACTGTACTCCACTGTACTCTATCTCTACTGTGCTCCACTGTACTCTATCTCTACTGTGCTCCACTGTACTCTATCTCTACTGTACTCCACTGTACTCTACCTCTACTGTGCTCCACTGTACTCTATCTCTACTGTACTCCACTCTACTCTACCTCTACTGTACTCCACTGTACACTATCTCTACTGTGCTCCACTGCACTCCAATATACTCTACCTCTACTGTACTCCACTGTACTCTACCTCTACTGTGCTCCACTGTACTCTATCTCTACTGTACTCTACTGTACTCTACCTCTACTGTGCTCCACTGTACTCTATATCTACTGTGCTCCACTGTACTCTATCTCTACTGTACTCCACTGTACTCTATCTCTACTGTGCTCCACTGTACTCTATCTCCATTGTACTCTACCTCTACTGTACTCCACTGTACTCTACCTCTACTGTACTCCACTGTACTCTATCTCTACTGTGCTCCACTGTACACTATCTCTACTGTGCTCCACTGCACTCCAATGTACTCTACCTCTACTGTACTCCACTGTACTCTACCTCTACTGTGCTCCACTGTACTCTATCTCTACTGTACTCCACTGTACTCTATCTCTACTGTACTCCACTGTACTCTACCTCTACTGTACTCCAATGTACTCTATCTCTACTGTGCTCCACTGTACTCTATCTCTACTGTGCTCCACTGCACTCCAATGTACTCTACCTCTTTTGTACTCCACTGTACCCTACCTCGACTGTGCTCCACTGTACTCTATCTCTACTCTGCTCCACTGTACTCTACCTCTACTGTGCTCCACTGTACTCTATCTCTACTCTGCTCCACTGTACTCTATCTCTATTGTGCTCCACTGTACTCCACTGTACTCTATCTCTACTGTGCTCCACTGTACTCTATCTCTACTGTACTCCACTGTACTCTACCTCTACTGTGCTCCACTGTACTATATCTCTACTGTACTCCACTCTACTCTACCTCTACTGTACTCCGCTGTACTCTATCTCTACTGTGCTCCACTGTACTCTATCTCTACCGTACTCCACTCTACTCTACCTCTACTGTGCTCCACTGTACTCTATCTCTACTGTGCTCCACTGTACTCTATCTCTACTGTACTCCACTGTACTCTACCTCTACTGTACTCCACTGTACTCTATATCTACTGTACTCCACTCTACTCTACCTCTACTGTACTCCACTGTACTCTATCTCTACTGTGCTCCACTGTACTCTATCTCTACTGTACTCCACTGTACTCTATCTCTACTGTACTCCACTCTACTCTACCTCTACTGTACTCCACTGTACTCTATCTCTACTGTGCTCCACTGTACTCTATCTCTACTGTGCTCCACTGTACTCTATCTCTACTGTACTCCACTGTACTCTACCTCTACTGTGCTCCACTGTACTCTATCTCTACTGTACTCCACTCTACTCTACCTCTACTGTACTCCACTGTACTCTATCTCTACTGTACTCCACTCTACTCTACCTCTACTGTACTCCACTGTACTCTATCTCTACTCTGCTCCACTGTACTCTATCTCTACTGTACTCCACTGTACTCTACCTCTACTGTAATCTACTGTACTCTATCTCTACTCTGCTCCACTGTACTCTATCTCTATTGTGTTCCACTGTACTCCACTGTACTCTACCTCTACTGTGTTCCACTGTACTCTATCTCTACTGTACTCCACTGTTGTCTATCTCTACTGTACTCCAAAGTACTCTATCTCTACTGTACTCCACTGTACTCTACCTCTACTCTACTCCACTGTACTCTACCTCTACTGTACTCCACTGTACTCTACCTCTACTGTACTCCACTGTACTCTACCTCTACTGTACTCCACTGTACTCTACCTCTACTGTGCTCCACTGTACTCTATCTCTACTGTACTCCACTCTACTCTACCTCTACTGTACTCCACTGTACTCTATCTCTACTGTACTCCACTCTACTCTACCTCTACTGTACTCCACTGTACTCTATCTCTACTGTGCTCCACTGTACTCTATCTCTACTGTACTCCACTGTACTCTACCTCTACTGTGCTCCACTGTACTCTATCTCTACTGTACTCCACTGTAGTCTATCTCTACTGTACTCCACTGTACTCTATCTCTACTGTACTCCACAGTACTCTACCTCTACTGTACTCCACTGTACTCTATCTCTACTGTGCTCCACTGTACTCTATCTCTACTGTGCTCCACTGCACTCCACTATACTCTATCTCTACTGTACTCCACTGTACTCTATCTCTACTGTGCTCCACTGTACTCTACCTCTACTGTACTCCACTGTACTCTACCTCTACTCCAATGTACTCTACCTCTTTTGTACTCCACTGTACCCTACCTCGACTGTGCTCCACTGTACTCTATCTCTACTCTGCTCCACTGTACTCTACCTCTACTGTGCTCCACTGTACTCTATCTCTACTCTGCTCCACTGTACTCTATCTCTATTGTGCTCCACTGTACTCCACTGTACTCTATCTCTACTGTGCTCCACTGTACTCCACTGTACTCTACCTCTACTGTGTTCCACTGTACTCTATCTCTACTGTACTCCACTGTTGTCTATCTCTACTGTACTCCAAAGTACTCTATCTCTACTGTACTCCACTGTACTCTACTTCTACTCTACTCCTCTGTACTCTACCTCTACTGTACTCCACTGTACTCTACCTCTACTGTACTCCACTGTACTCTATCTCTACTGTGCTCCACTGTACTCTATCTCTACTGTACTCCACTGTACTCTACCTCTACTGTACTCCACTGTACTCTACCTCTACTGTACTCCACTGTACTCTACCTCTACTGTGCTCCACTGTACTCTATCTCTACTGTACTCCACTGTACTCTATCTCTACTGTACTCCACTGTACTCTACCTCTACTGTGCTCCACTGTACTCTATCTCTACTGTACTCCACTCTACTCTACCTCTACTGTACTCCGCTGTACTCTATCTCTACTGTGCTCCACTGTACTCTATCTCTACTGTGCTCCACTCTACTCTACCTCTACTGTGCTCCACTGTACTCTATCTCTAATGTGCTCCACTGTACTCTATCTCTACTGTACTCCACTGTACTCTACCTCTACTGTACTCCACTGTACTCTACCTCTACTGTGCTCCACTGTACTCTATCTCTACTGTACTCCACTGTACTCTACCTCTACTGTGCTCCACTGTACTATATCTCTACTGTACTCCACTCTACTCTACCTCTACTGTACTCCACTGTACTCTATCTCTACTGTGCTCCACTGTACTCTATCTCTACTGTACTCCACTCTACTCTACCTCTAATGTGCTCCACTGTACTCTATCTCTACTGTGCTCCACTGTACTCTATCTCTACTGTACTCCACTGTACTCTACCTCTACTGTACTCCACTCTACTCTACCTCTACTGTACTCCACTGTACTCTATCTCTACTGTACTCCACTCTACTCTACCTCTACTGTACTCCACTGTACTCTATCTCTACTGTACTCCACTGTACTCTATCTCTACTGTGCTCCACTGTACTCTATCTCTACTGTACTCCACTGTACTCTACCTCTACTGTGCTCCACTGTACTCTATCTCTACTGTACTCCACTGTACTCTACCTCTACTGTGCTCCACTGTACTCTACCTCTACTGTACTCCACTCTACTCTACCTCTACTGTACTCCGCTGTACTCTATCTCTACTGTGCTCCACTGTACTCTATCTCTACTGTACTCCACTCTACTCTACCTCTACTGTGCTCCACTGTACTCTATCTCTACTGTGCTCCACTGTACTCTATCTCTACTGTACTCCACTGTACCCTACCTCTACTGTACTCCACTGTACTCTACCTCTACTGTACTCCACTGTACTCTACCTCTACTGTAATCTACTGTACTCTATCTCTACTCTGCTCCACTGTACTCTATCTCTACTGTACTCCACTGTACTCTACCTCTACTGTACTCCACTGTACTCTATCTCTACTGTGCTCCACTGTACTCTATCTCTACTGTACTCCACTGTACTCTACCTCTACTGTGCTCCACTGTACTCTATCTCTACTGTACTCCACTCTACTCTACCTCTACTGTACTCCACTGTACTCTATCTCTACTGTGCTCCACTGTACTCTATCTCTACTGTACTCCACTGTACTCTACCTCTACTGTGCTCCACTGTACTCTATCTCTACTCTACTCCACTCTACTCTACCTCTACTGTAATCCACTGTACTCTATCTCTACTGTACTCCACTCTACTCTACCTCTACTGTACTCCACTGTACTCTATCTCTACTGTGCTCCACTGTACTCTATCTCTACTGTACTCCACTGTACTCTACCTCTACTGTAATCTACTGTACTCTATCTCTACTCTGCTCCACTGTACTCTATCTCTATTGTGCTCCACTGTACTCCACTGTACTCTACCTCTACTGTGCTCCACTGTACTCTACCTCTACTGTACTCCACTGTACTCTACCTCTACTGTGCTCCACTGTACTCTATCTCTACTGTACTCCACTCTACTCTACCTCTACTGTGCTCCACTGTACTCTATCTCTACTGTGCTCCACTGTACTCTATCTCTACTGTACTCCACTGTACTCTACCTCTACTGTACTCCACTGTACTCTATCTCTACTGTACTCCACTCTACTCTACCTCTACTGTGCTCCACTGTACTCTATCTCTAATGTGCTCCACTGTACTCTATCTCTACTGTACTCCACTGTACTCTACCTCTACTGTGCTCCACTGTACTCTATCTCTACTGTACTCCACTCTACTCTACCTCTACTGTACTCCACTGTACTCTATCTCTACTGTGCTCCACTGTACTCTATCTCTACTGTACTCCACTGTACTCTACCTCTACTGTGCTCCACTGTACTCTATCTCTACTGTACTCCACTGTACTCTACCTCTACTGTGCTCCACTGTACTCTATCTCTACTGTACTCCACTCTACTCTACCTCTACTGTACTCCACTGTACTCTATCTCTACTGTACTCCACTCTACTCTACCTCTACTGTACTCCACTGTACTCTATCTCTACTGTGCTCCACTGTACTCTATCTCTACTGTACTCCACTGTACTCTACCTCTACTGTGCTCCACTGTACTCTATCTCTACTGTACTCCACTGTACTCTACCTCTACTGTACTCCACTGTACTCTATCTCTACTGTGCTCCACTGTACTCTATCTCTACTGTACTCCACTGTACTCTACCTCTACTGTGCTCCACTGTACTCTATCTCTACTGTACTCCACTCTACTCTACCTCTACTGTACTCCACTGTACTCTATCTCTACTGTGCTCCACTGTACTCTATCTCTACTGTACTCCACTGTACTCTACCTCTACTGTGCTCCACTGTACTCTATCTCTACTGTACTCCACTCTACTCTACCTCTACTGTACTCCACTGTACTCTATCTCTACTGTGCTCCACTGTACTCTATCTCTACTGTACTCCACTGTACTCTACCTCTACTGTGCTCCACTGTACTCTATCTCTACTGTACTCCACTCTACTCTACCTCTACTGTACTCCACTGTACTCTATCTCTACTGTGCTCCACTGTACTCTATCTCTACTGTACTCCACTGTACTCTACCTCTACTGTGCTCCACTGTACTCTATCTCTACTGTACTCCACTCTACTCTACCTCTACTGTACTCCACTGTACTCTATCTCTACTGTACTCCACTCTACCCTACCTCTACTGTACTCCACTGTACTCTATCTCTACTGTGCTCCACTGTACTCTATCTCTACTGTACTCCACTGTACTCTACCTCTACTGTGCTCCACTGTACTCTATCTCTACTGTACTCCACTGTAGTCTATCTCTACTGTACTCCACTGTACTCTATCTCTACTGTGCTCCACTGTACTCTATCTCTACTGTGCTCCACTGCACTCCACTATACTCTATCTCTACTGTACTCCACTGTACTCTATCTCTACTGTGCTCCACTGTACTCTACCTCTACTGTACTCCACTGTACTCTACCTCTACTGTACTCCACTGTACTCTATCTCTACAGTGGTCCACTGTACACTATCTCTACTGTGCTCCACTGCACTCCAATATACTCTACCTCTACTGTACTCCACTGTACTCTACCTCTACTGTGCTCCACTGTACTCTATCTCTACTGTACTCTACTGTACTCTACCTCTACTGTGCTCCACTGTACTCTATATCTACTGTGCTCCACTGTACTCTATCTCTACTGTACTCCACTGTACTCTATCTCTACTGTGCTCCACTGTACTCTATCTCCACTGTACTCTACCTCTACTGTACTCCACTGTACTCTACCTCTACTGTACTCCACTGTACTCTATCTCTACTGTGCTCCACTGTACACTATCTCTACTGTGCTCCACTGCACTCCAATGTACTCTACCTCTACTGTACTCCACTGTACTCTACCTCTACTGTGCTCCACTGTACTCTATCTCTACTGTACTCCACTGTACTCTATCTCTACTGTACTCCACTGTACTCTACCTCTACTGTACTCCAATGTACTCTATCTCTACTGTGCTCCACTGTACTCTATCTCTACTGTGCTCCACTGCACTCCAATGTACTCTACCTCTATTGTACTCCACTGTACCCTACCTCGACTGTGCTCCACTGTACTCTATCTCTACTCTGCTCCACTGTACTCTACCTCTACTGTGCTCCACTGTACTCTATCTCTACTCTGCTCCACTGTACTCTATCTCTATTGTGCTCCACTGTACTCCACTGTACTCTATCTCTACTGTGCTCCACTGTACTCTATCTCTACTGTACTCCACTGTACTCTATCTCTACTGTGCTCCACTCTACTCTACCTCTACTGTGCTCCACTGTACTCTATCTCTAATGTGCTCCACTGTACTCTATCTCTACTGTACTCCACTGTACTCTACCTCTACTGTACTCCACTGTACCCTACCTCGACTGTGCTCCACTGTACTCTATCTCTACTCTGCTCCACTGTACTCTACCTCTACTGTGCTCCACTGTACTCTATCTCTACTCTGCTCCACTTTACTCTATCTCTATTGTGCTCCACTGTACTCCACTGTACTCTATCTCTACTGTGCTCCACTGTACTCTATCTCTACTGTACTCCACTGTACTCTATCTCTACTGTGCTCCACTCTACTCTACCTCTACTGTGCTCCACTGTACTCTATCTCTAATGTGCTCCACTGTACTCTATCTCTACTGTACTCCACTGTACTCTACCTCTACTGTACTCCACTGTACTCTATCTCTACTGTACTCCACTCTACTCTACCTCTACTGTACTCCACTGTACTCTATCTCTACTGTGCTCCACTGTACTCTATCTCTACTGTACTCCACTGTACTCTATCTCTACTGTACTCCACTCTACTCTACCTCTACTGTACTCCACTGTACTCTATCTCTACTGTGCTCCACTGTACTCTATTTCTACTGTGCTCCACTGTACTCTATCTCTACTGTACTCCACTCTACTCTACCTCTACTGTACTCCACTGTACTCTATCTCTACTGTACTCCACCGTACTCTACCTCTACTGTACTCCACTGTACTCTATCTCTACTGTACTCCACTCTACTCTACCTCTACTGTACTCCACTGTACTCTATCTCTACTGTACTCCACTCTACTCTACCTCTACTGTACTCCACTGTACTCTATCTCTACTGTGCTCCACTGTACTCTATCTCTACTGTGCTCCACTGTACTCTATCTCTAATGTGCTCCACTGTACTCTATCTCTACTGTACTCCACTGTACTCTACCTCTACTGTACTCCACTGTACTCTATCTCTACTGTACTCCACTCTACTCTACCTCTACTGTACTCCACTGTACTCTATCTCTACTGTGCTCCACTGTACTCTATCTCTACTGTACTCCACTGTACTCTATCTCTACTGTACTCCACTCTACTCTACCTCTACTGTACTCCACTGTACTCTATCTCTACTGTGCTCCACTGTACTCTATCTCTACTGTGCTCCACTGTACTCTATCTCTACTGTACTCCACTGTACTCTAACTCTACTGTGCTCCACTGTACTCTATCTCTACTGTACTCCACTCTACTCTACCTCTACTGTACTCCACTGTACTCTATCTCTACTGTACTCCACTCTACTCTACCTCTACTGTACTCCACTGTACTCTATCTCTACTGTGCTCCACTGTACTCTATCTCTACTGTACTCCACTGTACTCTACCTCTACTGTAATCTACTGTACTCTATCTCTACTCTGCTCCACTGTACTCTATCTCTATTGTGTTCCACTGTACTCCACTGTACTCTACCTCTACTGTGTTCCACTGTACTCTATCTCTACTGTACTCCACTGTTGTCTATCTCTACTGTACTCCAAAGTACTCTATCTCTACTGTACTCCACTGTACTCTACCTCTACTCTACTCCACTGTACTCTACCTCTACTGTACTCCACTGTACTCTACCTCTACTGTACTCCACTGTACTCTACCTCTACTGTACTCCACTGTACTCTACCTCTACTCTGCTCCACTGTACTCTATCTCTACTGTACTCCACTCTACTCTACCTCTACTGTACTCCACTGTACTCTATCTCTACTGTACTCCACTCTACTCTACCTCTACTGTACTCCACTGTACTCTATCTCTACTGTGCTCCACTGTACTCTATCTCTACTGTACTCCACTGTACTCTATTTTCTACTGTGCTCCACTGTACTCTATCTCCACTGTACTCTACCTCTACTGTACTCCACTGTACTCTACCTCTACTGTACTCCACTGTACTCTATCTCTACTGTGCTCCACTGTACACTATCTCTACTGTGCTCCACTGCACTCCAATGTACTCTACCTCTACTGTACTCCACTGTACTCTACCTCTACTGTGCTCCACTGTACTCTATCTCTACTGTACTCCACTGTACTCTATCTCTACTGTACTCCACTGTACTCTACCTCTACTGTACTCCAATGTACTCTATCTCTACTGTGCTCCACTGTACTCTATCTCTACTGTGCTCCACTGCACTCCAATGTACTCTACCTCTATTGTACTCCACTGTACCCTACCTCGACTGTGCTCCACTGTACTCTATCTCTACTCTGCTCCACTGTACTCTACCTCTACTGTGCTCCACTGTACTCTATCTCTACTCTGCTCCACTGTACTCTATCTCTATTGTGCTCCACTGTACTCCACTGTACTCTATCTCTACTGTGCTCCACTGTACTCTATCTCTACTGTACTCCACTGTACTCTACCTCTACTGTGCTCCACTGTACTATATCTCTACTGTACTCCACTCTACTCTACCTCTACTGTACTCCGCTGTACTCTATCTCTACTGTGCTCCACTGTACTCTATCTCTACTGTACTCCACTCTACTCTACCTCTACTGTGCTCCACTGTACTCTATCTCTACTGTGCTCCTCTGTACTCTATCTCTACTGTACTCCACTGTACTCTACCTCTACTGTACTCCACTGTACTCTACCTCTACTGTACTCCACTGTACTCTACCTCTACTGTGCTCCACTGTACTCTATCTCTACTGTACTCCACTGTACTCTACCTCTACTGTACTCCACTGTACTCTATCTCTACTGTGCTCCACTGTACTCTATCTCTACTGTACTCCACTGTACTCTACCTCTACTGTGCTCCACTGTACTCTATCTCTACTGTGCTCCACTGTACTCTATCTCTACTGTACTCCACTGTACTCTACCTCTACTGTGCTCCACTGTACTCTATCTCTACTGTACTCCACTCTACTCTACCTCTACTGTAATCTACTGTACTCTATCTCTACTCTGCTCCACTGTACTCTATCTCTATTGTGCTCCATTGTACTCCACTGTACTCTACCTCTACTGTGTTCCACTGTACTCTATCTCTACTGTACTCCACTGTTGTCTATCTCTACTGTACTCCAAAGTACTCTATCTCTACTGTACTCCACTGTACTCTACTTCTACTCTACTCCTCTGTACTCTACCTCTACTGTACTCCACTGTACTCTACCTCTACTGTACTCCACTGTACTCTACCTCTACTGTACTCCACTGTACTCTACCTCTACTGTGCTCCACTGTACTCTATCTCTACTGTACTCCACTGTACTCTACCTCTACTGTACTCCACTGTACTCTATCTCTACTGTGCTCCACTGTACTCTATCTCTACTGTACTCCACTGTACTCTATCTCTACTGTGCTCCACTGTACTCTATCTCTACTGTACTCCACTCTACTCTACCTCTACTGTACTCCACTGTACTCTATCTCTACTGTGCTCCACTGTACTCTATCTCTACTGTACTCCACTGTACTCTACCTCTACTGTGCTCCACTGTACTCTATCTCTAATGTGCTCCACTGTACTCTATCTCTACTGTACTCCACTGTACTCTACCTCTACTGTACTCCACTGTACTCTACCTCTACTGTACTCCACTGTACTCTACCTCTACTGTGCTCCACTGTACTATATCTCTACTGTACTCCACTCTACTCTACCTCTACTGTACTCCGCTGTACTCTATCTCTACTGTACTCCACTGTACTCTATCTCTACTGTACTCCACTCTACTCTACCTCTACTGTGCTCCACTGTACTCTATCTCTACTGTGCTCCACTGTACTCTATCTCTACTGTACTCCACTGTACTCTACCTCTACTGTACTCCACTGTACTCTACCTCTACTGTACTCCACTGTACTCTACCTCTACTGTGCTCCACTGTACTCTATCTCTACTGTACTCCACTGTACTCTACCTCTACTGTACTCCACTGTACTCTATCTCTACTGTGCTCCACTGTACTCTATCTCTACTGTACTCCACTGTACTCTACCTCTACTGTGCTCCACTGTACTCTATCTCTACTGTACTCCACTCTACTCTACCTCTACTGTACTCCGCTGTACTCTATCTCTACTGTGCTCCACTGTACTCTATCTCTACTGTGCTCCACTCTACTCTACCTCTACTGTGCTCCACTGTACTCTATCTCTAATGTGCTCCACTGTACTCTATCTCTACTGTATTCCACTGTACTCTACCTCTACTGTACTCCACTGTACTCTATCTCTACTGTGCTCCACTGTACTCTATCTCTACTGTACTCCACTGTACTCTACCTCTACTGTGCTCCACTGTACTCTATCTCTACTGTACTCCACTCTACTCTACCTCTACTGTGCTCCACTGTACTCTATCTCTACTGTACTCCACTGTACTCTACCTCTACTGTGCTCCACTGTACTCTATCTCTACTGTACTCCACTCTACTCTACCTCTACTGTACTCCACTGTACTCTATCTCTACTGTACTCCACTCTACTCTACCTCTACTGTACTCCACTGTACTCTATCTCTACTGTGCTCCACTGTACTCTATCTCTACTGTACTCCACTGTACTCTACCTCTACTGTAATCTACTGTACTCTATCTCTACTCTGCTCCACTGTACTCTATCTCTATTGTGCTCCATTGTACTCCACTGTACTCTATCTCTACTGTGCTCCACTGTACTCCATCTCTACTGTGCTCCACTGTACTCTACCTCTACTATGCTCCACTGTACTCTATCTCTACTGTACTCCACTGTTGTCTATCTCTACTGTACTCCAAAGTACTCTATCTCTACTGTACTCCACTGTACTCTACTTCTACTCTACTCCTCTGTACTCTACCTCTACTGTACTCCACTGTACTCTACCTCTACTGTACTCCACTGTACTCTACCTCTACTGTACTCCACTGTACTCTACCTCTACTGTGCTCCACTGTACTCTATCTCTACTGTACTCCACTGTACTCTACCTCTACTGTACTCCACTGTACTCTATCTCTACTGTGCTCCACTGTACTCTATCTCTACTGTACTCCACTGTACTCTACCTCTACTGTGCTCCCCTGTACTCTATCTCTACTGTACTCCACTGTACTCTACCTCTACTGTGCTCCACTGTACTCTACCTCTACTGTGCTCCACTGTACTCTATCTCTACTGTACTCCACTGTACTCTACCTCTACTGTGCTCCACTGTACTCTATCTCTACTGTACTCCACTCTACTCTACCTCTACTGTACTCCACTGTACTCTATCTCTACTGTACTCCACTCTACTCTACCTCTACTGTACTCCACTGTACTCTATCTCTACTGTGCTCCACTGTACTCTATCTCTACTGTACTCCACTGTACTCTACCTCTACTGTGCTCCACTGTACTCTATCTCTACTGTACTCCACTGTACTCTACCTCTACTGTACTCCACTGTACTCTATCTCTACTGTGCTCCACTGTACTCTATCTCTACTGTACTCCACTGTACTCTACCTCTACTCTGCTCCACTGTACTCTATCTCTACTGTACTCCACTCTACTCTACCTCTACTGTACTCCACTGTACTCTATCTCTACTGTGCTCCACTGTACTCTATCTCTACTGTACTCCACTGTACTCTACCTCTACTGTGCTCCACTGTACTCTATCTCTACTGTACTCCACTCTACTCTACCTCTACTGTACTCCACTGTACTCTATCTCTACTGTGCTCCACTGTACTCTATCTCTACTGTACTCCACTGTACTCTACCTCTACTGTGCTCCACTGTACTCTATCTCTACTGTACTCCACTCTACTCTACCTCTACTGTACTCCACTGTACTCTATCTCTACTGTGCTCCACTGTACTCTATCTCTACTGTACTCCACTGTACTCTACCTCTACTGTGCTCCACTGTACTCTATCTCTACTGTACTCCACTCTACTCTACCTCTACTGTACTCCACTGTACTCTATCTCTACTCTACTCCACTCTACTCTACCTCTACTGTACTCCACTGTACTCTATCTCTACTGTGCTCCACTGTACTCTATCTCTACTGTACTCCACTGTACTCTACCTCTACTGTGCTCCACTGTACTCTATCTCTACTGTACTCCACTGTAGTCTATCTCTACTGTACTCCACTGTACTCTATCTCTACTGTACTCCACAGTACTCTACCTCTACTGTACTCCACTGTACTCTATCTCTACTGTGCTCCACTGTACTCTATCTCTACTGTGCTCCACTGCACTCCACTATACTCTATCTCTACTGTACTCCACTGTACTCTATCTCTACTGTGCTCCACTGTACTCTACTTCTACTGTACTCCACTGTACTCTACCTCTACTGTACTCCACTGTACTCTATCTCTACAGTGGTCCACTGTACACTATCTCTACTGTGCTCCACTGCACTCCAATATACTCTACCTCTACTGTACTCCACTGTACTCTACCTCTACTGTGCTCCACTGTACTCTATCTCTACTGTACTCTACTGTACTCTATCTCTACTGTACTCCACTGTACTCTATCTCTACTGTGCTCCACTGTACTCTATCTCCACTGTACTCTACCTCTACTGTACTCCACTGTACTCTACCTCTACTGTACTCCACTGTACTCTATCTCTACTGTGCTCCACTGTACACTATCTCTACTGTGCTCCACTGCACTCCAATGTACTCTACCTCTACTGTACTCCACTGTACTCTACCTCTACTGTGCTCCACTGTACTCTATCTCTACTGTACTCCACTGTACTCTATCTCTACTGTACTCCACTGTACTCTACCTCTACTGTACTCCAATGTACTCTATTTCTACTGTGCTCCACTGTACTCTATCTCTACTGTGCTCCACTGCACTCCAATGTACTCTACCTCTATTGTACTCCACTGTACCCTACCTCGACTGTGCTCCACTGTACTCTATCTCTACTCTGCTCCACTCTACTCTACCTCTACTCTGCTCCACTCTACTCTACCTCTACTGTGCTCCACTGTACTCTATCTCTACTCTGCTCCACTGTACTCTATCTCTATTGTGCTCCACTGTACTCCACTGTACTCTATCTCTACTGTGCTCCACTGTACTCTATCTCTACTGTACTCCACTGTACTCTATCTCTACTGTGCTCCACTCTACTCTACCTCTACTGTGCTCCACTGTACTCTATCTCTAATGTGCTCCACTGTACTCTATCTCTACTGTACTCCACTGTACTCTACCTCTACTGTACTCCACTGTACCCTACCTCGACTGTGCTCCACTGTACTCTATCTCTACTCTGCTCCACTGTACTCTACCTCTACTGTGCTCCACTGTACTCTATCTCTACTCTGCTCCACTGTACTCTATCTCTATTGTGCTCCACTGTACTCCACTGTACTCTATCTCTACTGTGTTCCACTGTACTCTATCTCTACTGTACTCCACTGTACTCTATCTCTACTGTGCTCCACTCTACTCTACCTCTACTGTGCTCCACTGTACTCTATCTCTAATGTGCTCCACTGTACTCTATCTCTACTGTACTCCACTGTACTCTACCTCTACTGTACTCCACTGTACTCTATCTCTACTGTACTCCACTCTACTCTACCTCTACTGTACTCCACTGTACTCTATCTCTACTGTGCTCCACTGTACTCTATCTCTACTGTACTCCACTGTACTCTATCTCTACTGTACTCCACTCTACTCTACCTCTACTGTACTCCACTGTACTCTATCTCTACTGTGCTCCACTGTACTCTATCTCTACTGTGCTCCACTGTACTCTATCTCTACTGTACTCCACTCTACTCTACCTCTACTGTACTCCACTGTACTCTATCTCTACTGTACTCCACTGTACTCTACCTCTACTGTACTCCACTGTACTCTATCTCTACTGTACTCCACTCTACTCTACCTCTACTGTACTCCACTGTACTCTATCTCTACTGTACTCCACTCTACTCTACCTCTACTGTACTCCACTGTACTCTATCTCTACTGTGCTCCACTGTACTCTATCTCTACTGTGCTCCACTGTACTCTATCTCTAATGTGCTCCACTGTACTCTATCTCTACTGTACTCCACTGTACTCTACCTCTACTGTACTCCACTGTACTCTATCTCTACTGTACTCCACTCTACTCTACCTCTACTGTACTCCACTGTACTCTATCTCTACTGTGCTCCACTGTACTCTATCTCTACTGTACTCCACTGTACTCTATCTCTACTGTACTCCACTCTACTCTACCTCTACTGTACTCCACTGTACTCTATCTCTACTGTGCTCCACTGTACTCTATCTCTACTGTATTCCACTGTACTCTATCTCTACTGTACTCCACTGTACTCTACCTCTACTGTGCTCCACTGTACTCTATCTCTACTGTACTCCACTCTACTCTACCTCTACTGTACTCCACTGTACTCTATCTCTACTGTACTCCACTCTACTCTACCTCTACTGTACTCCACTGTACTCTATCTCTACTGTGCTCCACTGTACTCTATCTCTACTGTACTCCACTGTACTCTACCTCTACTGTAATCTACTGTACTCTATCTCTACTCTGCTCCACTGTACTCTATCTCTATTGTGTTCCACTGTACTCCACTGTACTCTACCTCTACTGTGTTCCACTGTACTCTATCTCTACTGTACTCCACTGTTGTCTATCTCTACTGTACTCCAAAGTACTCTATCTCTACTGTACTCCACTGTACTCTACCTCTACTCTACTCCACTGTACTCTACCTCTACTGTACTCCATTGTACTCTACCTCTACTGTACTCAACTGTACTCTACCTCTACTGTACTCCACTGTACTCTACCTCTACTGTGCTCCACTGTACTCTATCTCTACTGTACTCCACTCTACTCTACCTCTACTGTACTCCACTGTACTCTATCTCTACTGTACTCCACTCTACTCTACCTCTACTGTACTCCACTGTACTCTATCTCTACTGTGCTCCACTGTACTCTATCTCTACTGTACTCCACTGTACTCTACCTCTACTGTGCTCCACTGTACTCTATCTCTACTGTACTCCACTGTAGTCTATCTCTACTGTACTCCACTGTACTCTATCTCTACTGTACTCCACAGTACTCTACCTCTACTGTACTCCACTGTACTCTACCTCTACTGTGCTCCACTGCACTCCACTATACTCTATCTCTACTGTACTCCACTGTACTCTATCTCTACTGTGCTCCACTGTACTCTACCTCTACTGTACTCCACTGTACTCTACCTCTACTGTACTCCACTGTACTCTATCTCTACTGTACTCCACTGTACTCTATCTCTACTGTGCTCCACTGTACTCTATCTCTACTGTACTCCACTGTACTCTACCTCTACTGTGCTCCACTGTACTCTATCTCTACTGTACTCCACTCTACTCTACCTCTACTGTACTCCACTGTACTCTATCTCTACTGTACTCCACTCTACTCTACCTGTACTGTACTCCACTGTACTCTATCTCTACTGTGCTCCACTGTACTCTATCTCTACTGTACTCCACTGTACTCTACCTCTACTGTAATCTACTGTACTCTATCTCTACTCTGCTCCACTGTACTCTATCTCTATTGTGCTCCATTGTACTCCACTGTACTCTACCTCTACTGTGTTCCACTGTACTCTATCTCTACTGTACTCCACTGTTGTCTATCTCTACTGTACTCCAAAGTACTCTATCTCTACTGTACTCCACTGTACTCTACTTCTACTCTACTCCTCTGTACTCTACCTCTACTGTACTCCACTGTACTCTACCTCTACTGTACTCCACTGTACTCTACCTCTACTGTACTCCACTGTACTCTACCTCTACTGTGCTCCACTGTACTCTATCTCTACTGTACTCCACTGTACTCTACCTCTACTGTACTCCACTGTACTCTATCTCTACTGTGCTCCACTGTACTCTATCTCTACTGTACTCCACTGTACTCTATCTCTACTGTGCTCCACTGTACTCTATCTCTACTGTACTCCACTCTACTCTACCTCAACTGTACTCCACTGTACTCTATCTCTACTGTGCTCCACTGTAATCTATCTCTACTGTACTCCACTGTACTCTACCTCTACTGTGCTCCACTGTACTCTATCTCTAATGTGCTCCACTGTACTCTATCTCTACTGTACTCCACTGTACTCTACCTCTACTGTACTCCACTGTACTCTACCTCTACTGTACTCCACTGTACTCTACCTCTACTGTGCTCCACTGTACTATATCTCTACTGTACTCCACTCTACTCTACCTCTACTGTACTCCGCTGTACTCTATCTCTACTGTGCTCCACTGTACTCTATCTCTACTGTACTCCACTCTACTCTACCTCTACTGTGCTCCACTGTACTCTATCTCTACTGTGCTCCACTGTACTCTATCTCTACTGTACTCCACTGTACTCTACCTCTACTGTACTCCACTGTACTCTACCTCTACTGTACTCCACTGTACTCTACCTCTACTGTGCTCCACTGTACTCTATCTCTACTGTACTCCACTGTACTCTACCTCTACTGTACTCCACTGTACTCTATCTCTACTGTGCTCCACTGTACTCTATCTCTACTGTACTCCACTGTACTCTACCTCTACTGTGCTCCACTGTACTCTATCTCTACTGTACTCCACTCTACTCTACCTCTACTGTACTCCGCTGTACTCTATCTCTACTGTGCTCCACTGTACTCTATCTCTACTGTGCTCCACTCTACTCTACCTCTACTGTGCTCCACTGTACTCTATCTCTAATGTGCTCCACTGTACTCTATCTCTACTGTATTCCACTGTACTCTACCTCTACTGTACTCCACTGTACTCTATCTCTACTGTGCTCCACTTTACTTTATCTCTACTGTACTCCACTGTACTCTACCTCTACTGTGCTCCACTGTACTCTATCTCTACTGTACTCCACTCTACTCTACCTCTACTGTGCTCCACTGTACTCTATCTCTACTGTACTCCACTGTACTCTACCTCTACTGTGCTCCACTGTAGTCTATCTCTACTGTACTCCACTCTACTCTACCTCTACTGTACTCCACTGTACTCTATCTCTACTGTACTCCACTCTACTCTACCTCTACTGTACTCCACTGTACTCTATCTCTACTGTGCTCCACTGTACTCTATCTCTACTGTACTCCACTGTACTCTACCTCTACTGTAATCTACTGTACTCTATCTCTACTCTGCTCCACTGTACTCTATCTCTATTGTGCTCCATTGTACTCCACTGTACTCTATCTCTAGTGTGCTCCACTGTACTCCATCTCTACTGTGCTCCACTGTACTCTACCTCTACTATGCTCCACTGTACTCTATCTCTACTGTACTCCACTGTTGTCTATCTCTACTGTACTCCAAAGTACTCTATCTCTACTGTACTCCACTGTACTCTACTTCTACTCTACTCCTCTGTACTCTACCTCTACTGTACTCCACTGTACTCTACCTCTACTGTACTCCACTGTACTCTACCTCTACTGTACTCCACTGTACTCTACCTCTACTGTGCTCCACTGTACTCTATCTCTACTGTACTCCACTGTACTCTACCTCTACTGTACTCCACTGTACTCTATCTCTACTGTGCTCCACTGTACTCTATCTCTACTGTACTCCACTGTACTCTACCTCTACTGTGCTCCCCTGTACTCTATCTCTACTGTACTCCACTGTACTCTACCTCTACTGTGCTCCACTGTACTCTACCTCTACTGTGCTCCACTGTACTCTATCTCTACTGTACTCCACTGTACTCTACCTCTACTGTGCTCCACTGTACTCTATCTCTACTGTACTCCACTCTACTCTACCTCTACTGTACTCCACTGTACTCTATCTCTACTGTACTCCACTCTACTCTACCTCTACTGTACTCCACTGTACTCTATCTCTACTGTGCTCCACTGTACTCTATCTCTACTGTACTCCACTGTACTCTACCTCTACTGTGCTCCACTGTACTCTATCTCTACTGTACTCCACTGTACTCTACCTCTACTGTACTCCACTGTACTCTATCTCTACTGTGCTCCACTGTACTCTATCTCTACTGTACTCCACTGTACTCTACTTCTACTCTGCTCCACTGTACTCTATCTCTACTGTACTCCACTCTACTCTACCTCTACTGTACTCCACTGTACTCTATCTCTACTGTGCTCCACTGTACTCTATATCTACTGTACTCCACTGTACTCTACCTCTACTGTGCTCCACTGTACTCTATCTCTACTGTACTCCACTCTACTCTACCTCTACTGTACTCCACTGTACTCTATCTCTACTGTGCTCCACTGTACTCTATCTCTACTGTACTCCACTGTACTCTACCTCTACTGTGCTCCACTGTACTCTATCTCTACTGTACTCCACTCTACTCTACCTCTACTGTACTCCACTGTACTCTATCTCTACTGTGCTCCACTGTACTCTATCTCTACTGTACTCCACTGTACTCTACCTCTACTGTGCTCCACTGTACTCTATCTCTACTGTACTCCACTCTACTCTACCTCTACTGTACTCCACTGTACTCTATCTCTACTCTACTCCACTCTACTCTACCTCTACTGTACTCCACTGTACTCTATCTCTACTGTGCTCCACTGTACTCTATCTCTACTGTACTCCACTGTACTCTACCTCTACTGTGCTCCACTGTACTCTATCTCTACTGTACTCCACTGTACTCTACCTCTACTGTGCTCCACTGTACTCTATCTCTACTGTACTCCACTCTACTCTACCTCTACTGTACTCCACTGTACTCTATCTCTACTGTGCTCCACTGTACTCTATCTCTACTGTACTCCACTGTACTCTACCTCTACTGTGCTCCACTGTACTCTATCTCTACTGTACTCCACTCTACTCTACCTCTACTGTACTCCACTGTACTCTATCTCTACTGTGCTCCACTGTACTCTATCTCTACTGTACTCCACTGTACTCTACCTCTACTGTGCTCCACTGTACTCTATCTCTACTGTACTCCACTCTACTCTACCTCTACTGTACTCCACTGTACTCTATCTCTACTCTACTCCACTCTACTCTACCTCTACTGTACTCCACTGTACTCTATCTCTACTGTGCTCCACTGTACTCTATCTCTACTGTACTCCACTGTACTCTACCTCTACTGTGCTCCACTGTACTCTATCTCTACTGTACTCCACTGTAGTCTATCTCTACTGTACTCCACTGTACTCTATCTCTACTGTACTCCACAGTACTCTACCTCTACTGTACTCCACTGTACTCTATCTCTACTGTGCTCCACTGTACTCTATCTCTACTGTGCTCCACTGCACTCCACTATACTCTATCTCTACTGTACTCCACTGTACTCTATCTCTACTGTGCTCCACTGTACTCTACCTCTACTGTACTCCACTGTACTCTACCTCTACTGTACTCCACTGTACTCTATCTCTACAGTGGTCCACTGTACACTATCTCTACTGTGCTCCACTGCACTCCAATATACTCTACCTCTACTGTACTCCACTGTACTCTACCTCTACTGTGCTCCACTGTACTCTATCTCTACTGTACTCTACTGTACTCTACCTCTACTGTGCTCCACTGTACTCTATATCTACTGTGCTCCACTGTACTCTATCTCTACTGTACTCCACTGTACTCTATCTCTACTGTGCTCCACTGTACTCTATCTCCACTGTACTCTACCTCTACTGTACTCCACTGTACTCTACCTCTACTGTACTCCACTGTACTCTATCTCTACTGTGCTCCACTGTACACTATCTCTACTGTGCTCCACTGCACTCCAATGTACTCTACCTCTACTGTACTCCACTGTACTCTACCTCTACTGTGCTCCACTGTACTCTATCTCTACTGTACTCCACTGTACTCTATCTCTACTGTACTCCACTGTACTCTACCTCTACTGTACTCCAATGTACTCTATTTCTACTGTGCTCCACTGTACTCTATCTCTACTGTGCTCCACTGCACTCCAATGTACTCTACCTCTATTGTACTCCACTGTACCCTACCTCGACTGTGCTCCACTGTACTCTATCTCTACTCTGCTCCACTCTACTCTACCTCTACTGTGCTCCACTGTACTCTATCTCTACTCTGCTCCACTGTACTCTATCTCTATTGTGCTCCACTGTACTCCACTGTACTCTATCTCTACTGTGCTCCACTGTACTCTATCTCTACTGTACTCCACTGTACTCTATCTCTACTGTGCTCCACTCTACTCTACCTCTACTGTGCTCCACTGTACTCTATCTCTAATGTGCTCCACTGTACTCTATCTCTACTGTACTCCACTGTACTCTACCTCTACTGTACTCCACTGTACCCTACCTCGACTGTGCTCCACTGTACTCTATCTCTACTCTGCTCCACTGTACTCTACCTCTACTGTGCTCCACTGTACTCTATCTCTACTCTGCTCCACTGTACTCTATCTCTATTGTGCTCCACTGTACTCCACTGTACTCTATCTCTACTGTGCTCCACTGTACTCTATCTCTACTGTACTCCACTGTACTCTATCTCTACTGTGCTCCACTCTACTCTACCTCTACTGTGCTCCACTGTACTCTATCTCTAATGTGCTCCACTGTACTCTATCTCTACTGTACTCCACTGTACTCTACCTCTACTGTACTCCACTGTACTCTATCTCTACTGTACTCCACTCTACTCTACCTCTACTGTACTCCACTGTACTCTATCTCTACTGTGCTCCACTGTACTCTATCTCTACTGTACTCCACTGTACTCTATCTCTACTGTACTCCACTCTACTCTACCTCTACTGTACTCCACTGTACTCTATCTCTACTGTGCTCCACTGTACTCTATCTCTACTGTGCTCCACTGTACTCTATCTCTACTGTACTCCACTCTACTCTACCTCTACTGTACTCCACTGTACTCTATCTCTACTGTACTCCACTGTACTCTACCTCTACTGTACTCCACTGTACTCTATCTCTACTGTACTCCACTCTACTCTACCTCTACTGTACTCCACTGTACTCTATCTCTACTGTACTCCACTCTACTCTACCTCTACTGTACTCCACTGTACTCTATCTCTACTGTGCTCCACTGTACTCTATCTCTACTGTGCTCCACTGTACTCTATCTCTAATGTGCTCCACTGTACTCTATCTCTACTGTACTCCACTGTACTCTACCTCTACTGTACTCCACTGTACTCTATCTCTACTGTACTCCACTCTACTCTACCTCTACTGTACTCCACTGTACTCTATCTCTACTGTGCTCCACTGTACTCTATCTCTACTGTACTCCACTGTACTCTATCTCTACTGTACTCCACTCTACTCTACCTCTACTGTACTCCACTGTACTCTATCTCTACTGTGCTCCACTGTACTCTATCTCTACTGTGCTCCACTGTACTCTATCTCTACTGTACTCCACTGTACTCTACCTCTACTGTGCTCCACTGTACTCTATCTCTACTGTACTCCACTCTACTCTACCTCTACTGTACTCCACTGTACTCTATCTCTACTGTACTCCACTCTACTCTACCTCTACTGTACTCCACTGTACTCTATCTCTACTGTGCTCCACTGTACTCTATCTCTACTGTACTCCACTGTACTCTACCTCTACTGTAATCTACTGTACTCTATCTCTACTCTGCTCCACTGTACTCTATCTCTATTGTGTTCCACTGTACTCCACTGTACTCTACCTCTACTGTGTTCCACTGTACTCTATCTCTACTGTACTCCACTGTTGTCTATCTCTACTGTACTCCAAAGTACTCTATCTCTACTGTACTCCACTGTACTCTACCTCTACTCTACTCCACTGTACTCTACCTCTACTGTACTCCACTGTACTCTACCTCTACTGTACTCCACTGTACTCTACCTCTACTGTACTCCACTGTACTCTACCTCTACTGTGCTCCACTGTACTCTATCTCTACTGTACTCCACTCTACTCTACCTCTACTGTACTCCACTGTACTCTATCTCTACTGTACTCCACTCTACTCTACCTCTACTGTACTCCACTGTACTCTATCTCTACTGTGCTCCACTGTACTCTATCTCTACTGTACTCCACTGTACTCTACCTCTACTGTGCTCCACTGTACTCTATCTCTACTGTACTCCACTGTAGTCTATCTCTACTGTACTCCACTGTACTCTATCTCTACTGTACTCCACAGTACTCTACCTCTACTGTACTCCACTGTACTCTATCTCTACTGTGCTCCACTGTACTCTATCTCTACTGTGCTCCACTGCACTCCACTATACTCTATCTCTACTGTACTCCACTGTACTGTATCTCTACTGTGCTCCACTGTACTCTACCTCTACTGTACTCCACTGTACTCTACCTCTACTGTACTCCACTGTACTCTATCTCTACAGTGGTCCACTGTACACTATCTCTACTGTGCTCCACTGAACTCCAATATACTCTACCTCTACTGTACTCCACTGTACTCTACCTCTACTGTGCTCCACTGTACTCTATCTCTACTGTACTCTACTGTACTCTACCTCTACTGTGCTCCACTGTACTCTATATCTACTGTGCTCCACTGTACTCTATCTCTACTGTACTCCACTGTACTCTATCTCTACTGTGCTCCACTGTACTCTATCTCCATTGTACTCTACCTCTACTGTACTCCACTGTACTCTACCTCTACTGTACTCCACTGTACTCTATCTCTACTGTGCTCCACTGTACACTATCTCTACTGTGCTCCACTGCACTCCAATGTACTCTACCTCTACTGTACTCCACTGTACTCTACCTCTACTGTGCTCCACTGTACTCTATCTCTACTGTACTCCACTGTACTCTATCTCTACTGTACTCCACTGTACTCTACCTCTACTGTACTCCAATGTACTCTATCTCTACTGTGCTCCACTGTACTCTATCTCTACTGTGCTGCACTGCACTCCAATGTACTCTACCTCTTTTGTACTCCACTGTACCCTACCTCGACTGTGCTCCACTGTACTCTATCTCTACTCTGCTCCACTGTACTCTACCTCTACTGTGCTCCACTGTACTCTATCTCTACTCTGCTCCACTGTACTCTATCTCTATTGTGCTCCACTGTACTCCACTGTACTCTATCTCTACTGTGCTCCACTGTACTCTATCTCTACTGTACTCCACTGTACTCTACCTCTACTGTGCTCCACTGTACTATATCTCTACTGTACTCCACTCTACTCTACCTCTACTGTACTCCGCTGTACTCTATCTCTACTGTGCTCCACTGTACTCTATCTCTACTGTACTCCACTCTACTCTACCTCTACTGTGCTCCACTGTACTCTATCTCTACTGTGCTCCACTGTACTCTATCTCTACTGTACTCCACTGTACTCTACCTCTACTGTACTCCACTGTACTCTATCTCTACTGTACTCCACTCTACTCTACCTCTACTGTACTCCACTGTACTCTATCTCTACTGTGCTCCACTGTACTCTATCTCTACTGTACTCCACTGTACTCTATCTCTACTGTACTCCACTCTACTCTACCTCTACTGTACTCCACTGTACTCTATCTCTACTGTGCTCCACTGTACTCTATCTCTACTGTGCTCCACTGTACTCTATCTCTACTGTACTCCACTGTACTCTACCTCTACTGTGCTCCACTGTACTCTATCTCTACTGTATTCCACTCTACTCTACCTCTACTGTACTCCACTGTACTCTATCTCTACTGTACTCCACTCTACTCTACCTCTACTGTACTCCACTGTACTCTATCTCTACTGTGCTCCACTGTACTCTATCTCTACTGTACTCCACTGTACTCAACCTCTACTGTAATCTACTGTACTCTATCTCTACTCTGCTCCACTGTACTCTATCTCTATTGTGTTCCACTGTACTCCACTGTACTCTACCTCTACTGTGTTCCACTGTACTCTATCTCTACTGTACTCCACTGTTGTCTATCTCTACTGTACTCCAAAGTACTCTATCTCTACTGTACTCCACTGTACTCTACCTCTACTCTACTCCACTGTACTCTACCTCTACTGTACTCCACTGTACTCTACCTCTACTGTACTCCACTGTACTCTACCTCTACTGTACTCCACTGTACTCTACCTCTACTGTGCTCCACTGTACTCTATCTCTACTGTACTCCACTCTACTCTACCTCTACTGTACTCCACTGTACTCTATCTCTACTGTACTCCACTCTACTCTACCTCTACTGTACTCCACTGTACTCTATCTCTACTGTGCTCCACTGTACTCTATCTCTACTGTACTCCACTGTACTCTACCTCTACTGTGCTCCACTGTACTCTATCTCTACTGTACTCCACTGTAGTCTATCTCTACTGTACTCCACTGTACTCTATCTCTACTGTACTCCACAGTACTCTACCTCTACTGTACTCCACTGTACTCTATCTCTACTGTGCTCCACTGTACTCTATCTCTACTGTGCTCCACTGCACTCCACTATACTCTATCTCTACTGTACTCCACTGTACTCTATCTCTACTGTGCTCCACTGTACTCTACCTCTACTGTACTCCACTGTACTCTACCTCTACTCCAATGTACTCTACCTCTTTTGTACTCCACTGTACCCTACCTCGACTGTGCTCCACTGTACTCTATCTCTACTCTGCTCCACTGTACTCTACCTCTACTGTGCTCCACTGTACTCTATCTCTACTCTGCTCCACTGTACTCTATCTCTATTGTGCTCCACTGTACTCCACTGTACTCTATCTCTACTGTGCTCCACTGTACTCCACTGTACTCTACCTCTACTGTGTTCCACTGTACTCTATCTCTACTGTACTCCACTGTTGTCTATCTCTACTGTACTCCAAAGTACTCTATCTCTACTGTACTCCACTGTACTCTACTTCTACTCTACTCCTCTGTACTCTACCTCTACTGTACTCCACTGTACTCTACCTCTACTGTACTCCACTGTACTCTACCTCTACTGTACTCCACTGTACTCTACCTCTACTGTGCTCCACTGTACTCTATCTCTACTGTACTCCACTGTACTCTACCTCTACTGTACTCCACTGTACTCTATCTCTACTGTGCTCCACTGTACTCTATCTCTACTGTACTCCACTGTACTCTATCTCTACTGTGCTCCACTGTACTCTATCTCTACTGTACTCCACTCTACTCTACCTCTACTGTACTCCACTGTACTCTATCTCTACTGTGCTCCACTGTACTCTATCTCTACTGTACTCCACTGTACTCTACCTCTACTGTGCTCCACTGTACTCTATCTCTAATGTGCTCCACTGTACTCTATCTCTACTGTACTCCACTGTACTCTACCTCTACTGTACTCCACTGTACTCTACCTCTACTGTACTCCACTGTACTCTACCTCTACTGTGCTCCACTGTACTATATCTCTACTGTACTCCACTCTACTCTACCTCTACTGTACTCCGCTGTACTCTATCTCTACTGTGCTCCACTGTACTCTATCTCTACTGTACTCCACTCTACTCTACCTCTACTGTGCTCCACTGTACTCTATCTCTACTGTGCTCCACTGTACTCTATCTCTACTGTACTCCACTGTACTCTACCTCTACTGTACTCCACTGTACTCTACCTCTACTGTACTCCACTGTACTCTACCTCTACTGTGCTCCACTGTACTCTATCTCTACTGTACTCCACTGTACTCTACCTCTACTATACTCCACTGTACTCTATCTCTACTGTGCTCCACTGTACTCTATCTCTACTGTACTCCACTGTACTCTACCTCTACTGTGCTCCACTGTACTCTATCTCTACTGTACTCCACTCTACTCTACCTCTACTGTACTCCGCTGTACTCTATATCTACTGTGCTCCACTGTACTCTATCTCTACTGTGCTCCACTCTACTCTACCTCTACTGTGCTCCACTGTACTCTATCTCTAATGTGCTCCACTGTACTCTATCTCTACTGTACTCCACTGTACTCTACCTCTACTGTACTCCACTGTACTCTACCTCTACTGTACTCCACTGTACTCTACCTCTACTGTGCTCCACTGTACTCTATCTCTACTGTACTCCACTGTACTCTACCTCTACTGTGCTCCACTGTACTCTATCTCTACTGTACTCCACTCTACTCTACCTCTACTGTACTCCACTGTACTCTATCTCTACTGTACTCCACTCTACTCTACCTCTACTGTACTCCACTGTACTCTATCTCTACTGTACTCCACTGTACTCTATCTCTACTGTGCTCCACTGTACTCTATCTCTACTGTACTCCACTGTACTCTACCTCTACTGTGCTCCACTGTACTCTATCTCTACTGTACTCCACTCTACTCTACCTCTACTGTACTCCACTGTACTCTATCTCTACTGTACTCCACTCTACTCTACCTCTACTGTACTCCACTGTACTCTATCTCTACTGTGCTCCACTGTACTCTATCTCTACTGTACTCCACTGTACTCTACCTCTACTGTAATCTACTGTACTCTATCTCTACTCTGCTCCACTGTACTCTATCTCTATTGTGCTCCATTGTACTCCACTGTACTCTACCTCTACTGTGTTCCACTGTACTCTATCTCTACTGTACTCCACTGTTGTCTATCTCTACTGTACTCCAAAGTACTCTATCTCTACTGTACTCCACTGTACTCTACTTCTACTCTACTCCTCTGTACTCTACCTCTACTGTACTCCACTGTACTCTACCTCTACTGTACTCCACTGTACTCTACCTCTACTGTACTCCACTGTACTCTACCTCTACTGTGCTCCACTGTACTCTATCTCTACTGTACTCCACTGTACTCTACCTCTACTGTACTCCACTGTACTCTATCTCTACTGTGCTCCACTGTACTCTATCTCTACTGTACTCCACTGTACTCTACCTCTACTGTGCTCCACTGTACTCTATCTCTACTGTACTCCACTCTACTCTACCTCTACTGTACTCCACTGTACTCTATCTCTAATGTGCTCCACTGTACTCTATCTCTACTGTACTCCACTGTACTCTACCTCTACTGTACTCCACTGTACTCTACCTCTACTGTACTCCACTGTACTCTACCTCTACTGTGCTCCACTGTACTCTATCTCTACTGTGCTCCACTGCACTCCAATGTTCTCTACCTCTATTGTACTCCACTGTACTCTACCTCGACTGTGCTCCACTGTACTCTATCTCTACTCTGCTCCACTGTACTCTACCTCTAATGTGCTCCACTGTACTTTATCTCTACTCTGCTCCACTGTACTCTATCTCTATTGTGCTCCACTGTACTCCACTGTACTCTATCTCTACTGTGCTCCACTGTACTCTATCTCTACTGTACTCCACTGTACTCTACCTCTACTGTGCTCCACTGTACTATATCTCTACTGTACTCCACTCTACTCTACCTCTACTGTACTCCACTGTACTCTATCTCTACTGTGCTCCACTGTACTCTATCTCTACTGTACTCCACTCTACTCTACCTCTAATGTGCTCCACTGTACTCTATCTCTACTGTGCTCCACTGTACTCTATCTCTACTGTACTCCACTGTACTCTACCTCTACTGTACTCCACTGTACTCTACCTCTACTGTACTCCACTGTACTCTACCTCTACTGTGCCCCACTGTACTCTATCTCTACTGTACTCCACTGTACTCTACCTCTACTGTACTCCACTGTACTCTTTCTCTACTGTGCTCCACTGTACTCTATCTCTACTGTACTCCACTGTACTCTACCTCTACTGTGCTCCACTGTACTCTACCTCTACTGTACTCCACTCTACTCTACCTCTACTGTACTCCGCTGTACTCTATCTCTACTGTGCTCCACTGTACTCTATCTCTACTGTACTCCACTCTACTCTACCTCTACTGTGCTCCACTGTACTCTATCTCTACTGTGCTCCACTGTACTCTATCTCTACTGTACTCCACTGTACCCTACCTCTACTGTACTCCACTGTACTCTACCTCTACTGTACTCCACTGTACTCTACCTCTACTGTGCTCCACTGTACTCTATCTCTACTGTACTCCACTGTACTCTACCTCTACTGTACTCCACTGTACTCTATCTCTACTGTGCTCCACTGTACTCTATCTCTACTGTACTCCACTGTACTCTACCTCTACTGTGCTCCACTGTACTCTATCTCTACTGTACTCCACTCTACTCTACCTCTACTGTACTCCACTGTACTCTATCTCTACTGTACTCCACTCTACTCTACCTCTACTGTACTCCACTGTACTCTATCTCTACTGTGCTCCACTGTACTCTATCTCTACTGTACTCCACTGTACTCTACCTCTACTGTGCTCCACTGTACTCTATCTCTACTCTACTCCACTCTACTCTACCTCTACTGTAATCCACTGTACTCTATCTCTACTGTACTCCACTCTACTCTACCTCTACTGTACTCCACTGTACTCTATCTCTACTGTGCTCCACTGTACTCTATCTCTACTGTACTCCACTGTACTCTACCTCTACTGTAATCTACTGTACTCTATCTCTACTCTGCTCCACTGTACTCTATCTCTATTGTGCTCCACTGTACTCCACTGTACTCTACCTCTACTGTGCTCCACTGTACTCTACCTCTACTGTACTCCACTGTACTCTACCTCTACTGTGCTCCACTGTACTCTATCTCTACTGTACTCCACTCTACTCTACCTCTACTGTGCTCCACTGTACTCTATCTCTACTGTGCTCCACTGTACTCTATCTCTACTGTACTCCACTGTACTCTACCTCTACTGTACTCCACTGTACTCTATCTCTACTGTACTCCACTCTACTCTACCTCTACTGTACTCCACTGTACTCTATCTCTACTGTGCTCCACTGTACTCTATCTCTACTGTACTCCACTGTACTCTATCTCTACTGTACTCCACTCTACTCTACCTCTACTGTACTCCACTGTACTCTATCTCTACTGTGCTCCACTGTACTCTATCTCTACTGTGCTCCACTGTACTCTATCTCTACTGTACTCCACTGTACTCTACCTCTACTGTGCTCCACTGTACTCTATCTCTACTGTACTCCACTCTACTCTACCTCTACTGTACTCCACTGTACTCTATCTCTACTGTACTCCACTCTACTCTACCTCTACTGTACTCCACTGTACTCTATCTCTACTGTGCTCCACTGTACTCTATCTCTACTGTACTCCACTGTACTCTACCTCTACTGTAATCTACTGTACTCTATCTCTACTCTGCTCCACTGTACTCTATCTCTATTGTGTTCCACTGTACTCCACTGTACTCTACCTCTACTGTGTTCCACTGTACTCTATCTCTACTGTACTCCACTGTTGTCTATCTCTACTGTACTCCAAAGTACTCTATCTCTACTGTACTCCACTGTACTCTACCTCTACTCTACTCCACTGTACTCTACCTCTACTGTACTCCACTGTACTCTACCTCTACTGTACTCCACTGTACTCTACCTCTACTGTACTCCACTGTACTCTACCTCTACTGTGCTCCACTGTACTCTATCTCTACTGTACTCCACTCTACTCTACCTCTACTGTACTCCACTGTACTCTATCTCTACTGTACTCCACTCTACTCTACCTCTACTGTACTCCACTGTACTCTATCTCTACTGTGCTCCACTGTACTCTATCTCTACTGTACTCCACTGTACTCTACCTCTACTGTGCTCCACTGTACTCTATCTCTACTGTACTCCACTGTAGTCTATCTCTACTGTACTCCACTGTAATCTATCTCTACTGTACTCCACAGTACTCTACCTCTACTGTACTCCCATGTACTCTATCTCTACTGTGCTCCACTGTACTCTATCTCTACTGTGCTCCACTGCACTCCACTATACTCTATCTCTACTGTACTCCACTGTACTCTATCTCTACTGTGCTCCACTGTACTCTACCTCTACTGTACTCCACTGTACTCTACCTCTACTCCAATGTACTCTACCTCTTTTGTACTCCACTGTACCCTACCTCGACTGTGCTCCACTGTACTCTATCTCTACTCTGCTCCAATGTACTCTACCTCTACTGTGCTCCACTGTACTCTATCTCTACTCTGCTCCACTGTACTCTATCTCTATTGTGCTCCACTGTACTCCACTGTACTCTATCTCTACTGTGCTCCACTGTACTCCAATGTACTCTACCTCTACCGTGTTCCACTGTACTCTATCTCTACTGTACTCCACTGTTGTCTATCTCTACTGTACTCCAAAGTACTCTATCTCTACTGTACTCCACTGTACTCTACTTCTACTCTACTCCTCTGTACTCTACCTCTACTGTACTCCACTGTACTCTACCTCTACTGTACTCCACTGTACTCTACCTCTACTGTACTCCACTGTACTCTACCTCTACTGTGCTCCACTGTACTCTATCTCTACTGTACTCCACTGTACTCTACCTCTACTGTACTCCACTGTACTCTATCTCTACTGTGCTCCACTGTACTCTATCTCTACTGTACTCCACTGTACTCTATCTCTACTGTGCTCCACTGTACTCTATCTCTACTGTACTCCACTCTACTCTACCTCTACTGTACTCCACTGTACTCTATCTCTACTGTGCTCCACTGTACTCTATCTCTACTGTACTCCACTGTACTCTACCTCTACTGTGCTCCACTGTACTCTATCTCTAATGTGCTCCACTGTACTCTATCTCTACTGTACTCCACTGTACTCTACCTCTACTGTACTCCACTGTACTCTACCTCTACTGTACTCTACTGTACTCTACCTCTACTGTGCTCCACTGTACTATATCTCTACTGTACTCCACTCTACTCTACCTCTACTGTACTCCGCTGTACTCTATCTCTACTGTGCTCCACTGTACTCTATCTCTACTGTACTCCACTCTACTCTACCTCTACTGTGCTCCACTGTACTCTATCTCTACTGTGCTCCACTGTACTCTATCTCTACTGTACTCCACTGTACTCTACCTCTACTGTACTCCACTGTACTCTACCTCTACTGTACTCCACTGTACTCTACCTCTACTGTGCTCCACTGTACTCTATCTCTACTGTACTCCACTGTACTCTACCTCTACTGTACTCCACTGTACTCTATCTCTACTGTGCTCCACTGTACTCTATCTCTACTGTACTCCACTGTACTCTACCTCTACTGTGCTCCACTGTACTCTATCTCTACTGTACTCCACTCTACTCTACCTCTACTGTACTCCGCTGTACTCTATCTCTACTGTGCTCCACTGTACTCTATCTCTACTGTGCTCCACTCTACTCTACCTCTACTGTGCTCCACTGTACTCTATCTCTAATGTGCTCCACTGTACTCCACTGTACTCTAGCTCTACTGTACTCCACTGTACTCTACCTCTACTGTACTCCACTGTACTCTACCTCTACTGTGCTCCACTGTACTCTATCTCTACTGTACTCCACTGTACTCTACCTCTACTGTGCTCCACTGTACTCTATCTCTACTGTACTCCACTCTACTCTACCTCTACTGTACTCCACTGTACTCTATCTCTACTGTACTCCACTCTACTCTACCTCTACTGTACTCCACTGTACTCTATCTCTACTGTACTCCACTGTACTCTATCTCTACTGTGCTCCACTGTACTCTATATCTACTGTACTCCACTGTACTCTACCTCTACTGTGCTCCACTGTACTCTATCTCTACTGTACTCCACTCTACTCTACCTCTACTGTACTCCACTGTACTCTATCTCTACTGTACTCCACTCTACTCTACCTCTACTGTACTCCACTGTACTCTATCTCTGCTGTGCTCCACTGTACTCTATCTCTACTGTACTCCACTGTACTCTACCTCTACTGTAATCTACTGTACTCTATCTCTACTCTGCTCCACTGTACTCTATCTCTATTGTGCTCCATTGTACTCCACTGTACTCTACCTCTACTGTGTTCCACTGTACTCTATCTCTACTGTACTCCACTGTTGTCTATCTCTACTGTACTCCAAAGTACTCTATCTCTACTGTACTCCACTGTACTCTACTTCTACTCTACTCCTCTGTACTCTACCTCTACTGTACTCCACTGTACTCTACCTCTACTGTACTCCACTGTACTCTACCTCTACTGTACTCCACTGTACTCTACCTCTACTGTGCTCCACTGTACTCTATCTCTACTGTACTCCACTGTACTCTACCTCTACTGTACTCCACTGTACTCTATCTCTACTGTGCTCCACTGTACTCTATCTCTACTGTACTCCACTGTACTCTACCTCTACTGTGCTCCACTGTACTCTATCTCTACTGTACTCCACTCTACTCTACCTCTACTGTACTCCACTGTACTCTATCTCTAATGTGCTCCACTGTACTCTATCTCTACTGTACTCCACTGTACTCTACCTCTACTGTACTCCACTGTACTCTACCTCTACTGTACTCCACTGTACTCTACCTCTACTGTGCTCCACTGTACTCTATCTCTACTGTGCTCCACTGCACTCCAATGTACTCTACCTCTATTGTACTCCACTGTACTCTACCTCGACTGTGCTCCACTGTACTCTATCTCTACTCTGCTCCACTGTACTCTACCTCTAATGTGCTCCACTGTACTCTATCTCTACTCTGCTCCACTGTACTCTATCTCTATTGTGCTCCACTGTACTCCACTGTACTCTATCTCTACTGTGCTCCACTGTACTCTATCTCTACTGTACTCCACTGTACTCTACCTCTACTGTGCTCCACTGTACTATATCTCTACTGTGCTCCACTGTACTCTATCTCTACTGTACTCCACTCTACTCTACCTCTAATGTGCTCCACTGTACTCTATCTCTACTGTGCTCCACTGTACTCTATCTCTACTGTACTCCACTGTACTCTACCTCTACTGTACTCCACTGTACTCTACCTCTACTGTACTCCACTGTACTCTACCTCTACTGTGCTCCACTGTACTCTATCTCTACTGTGCTCCACTGTACTCTATCTCTACTGTACTCCACTGTACTCTACTTCTACTGTGCTCCACTGTACTCTATCTCTACTGTACTCCACTCTACTCTACCTCTACTGTACTCCACTGTACTCTATCTCTACTGTACTCCACTCTACTCTACCTCTACTGTACTCCACTGTACTCTATCTCTACTGTGCTCCACTGTACTCTATCTCTACTGTACTCCACTGTACTCTACCTCTACTGTGCTCCACTGTACTCTATCTCTACTCTACTCCACTGTAGTCTATCTCTACTGTACTCCACTGTACTCTATCTCTACTGTACTCCACAGTACTCTACCTCTACTGTACTCCACTGTACTCTATCTCTACTGTGCTCCACTGTACTCTATCTCTACTGTGCTCCACTGCACTCCACTATACTCTATCTCTACTGTACTCCACTGTACTCTATCTCTACTGTGCTCCACTGTACTCTACCTCTACTGTACTCCACTGTACTCTACCTCTACTCCAATGTACTCTACCTCTTTTGTACTCCACTGTACCCTACCTCGACTGTGCTCCACTGTACTCTATCTCTACTCTGCTCCACTGTACTCTACCTCTACTGTGCTCCACTGTACTCTATCTCTACTCTGCTCCACTGTACTCTATCTCTATTGTGCTCCACTGTACTCCACTGTACTCTATCTCTACTGTGCTCCACTGTACTCCACTGTACTCTACCTCTACTGTGTTCCACTGTACTCTATCTCTACTGTACTCCACTGTTGTCTATCTCTACTGTACTCCAAAGTACTCTATCTCTACTGTACTCCACTGTACTCTACTTCTACTCTACTCCTCTGTACTCTACCTCTACTGTACTCCACTGTACTCTACCTCTACTGTACTCCACTGTACTCTACCTCTACTGTACTCCACTGTACTCTACCTCTACTGTGCTCCACTGTACTCTATCTCTACTGTACTCCACTGTACTCTACCTCTACTGTACTCCACTGTACTCTATCTCTACTGTGCTCCACTGTACTCTATCTCTACTGTACTCCACTGTACTCTATCTCTACTGTGCTCCACTGTACTCTATCTCTACTGTACTGCACTCTACTCTACCTCTACTGTACTCCACTGTACTCTATCTCTACTGTGCTCCACTGTACTCTATCTCTACTGTACTCCACTGTACTCTACCTCTACTGTGCTCCACTGTACTCTATCTCTAATGTGCTCCACTGTACTCTATCTCTACTGTACTCCACTGTACTCTACCTCTACTGTACTCCACTGTACTCTACCTCTACTGTACTCCACTGTACTCTACCTCTACTGTGCTCCACTGTACTATATCTCTACTGTACTCCACTCTACTCTACCTCTACTGTACTCCGCTGTACTCTATCTCTACTGTGCTCCACTGTACTCTATCTCTACTGTACTCCACTCTACTCTACCTCTACTGTGCTCCACTGTACTCTATCTCTACTGTGCTCCACTGTACTCTATCTCTACTGTACTCCACTGTACTCTACCTCTACTGTACTCCACTGTACTCTACCTCTACTGTACTCCACTGTACTCTACCTCTACTGTGCTCCACTGTACTCTATCTCTACTGTACTCCACTGTACTCTACCTTTACTGTACTCCACTGTACTCTATCTCTACTGTGCTCCACTGTACTCTATCTCTACTGTACTCCACTGTACTCTACCTCTACTGTGCTCCACTGTACTCTATCTCTACTGTACTCCACTCTACTCTACCTCTACTGTACTCCGCTGTACTCTATCTCTACTGTGCTCCACTGTACTCTATCTCTACTGTGCTCCACTCTACTCTACCTCTACTGTGCTCCACTGTACTCTATCTCTAATGTGCTCCACTGTACTCTATCTCTACTGTACTCCACTGTACTCTACCTCTACTGTACTCCACTGTACTCTACCTCTACTGTACTCCACTGTACTCTACCTCTACTGTGCTCCACTGTACTCTATCTCTACTGTACTCCACTGTACTCTACCTCTACTGTGCTCCACTGTACTCTATCTCTACTGTACTCCACTCTACTCTACCTCTACTGTACTCCACTGCACTCTATCTCTACTATACTCCACTCTACTCTACCTCTACTGTACTCCACTGTACTCTATCTCTACTGTACTCCACTGTACTCTATCTCTACTGTGCTCCACTGTACTCTATCTCTACTGTACTCCACTGTACTCTACCTCTACTGTGCTCCACTGTACTCTATCTCTACTGTACTCCACTCTACTCTACCTCTACTGTACTCCACTGTACTCTATCTCTACTGTACTCCACTCTACTCTACCTCTACTGTACTCCACTGTACTCTATCTCTACTGTGCTCCACTGTACTCTATCTCTACTGTACTCCACTGTACTCTACCTCTACTGTAATCTACTGTACTCTATCTCTACTCTGCTCCACTGTACTCTATCTCTATTGTGCTCCATTGTACTCCACTGTACTCTACCTCTACTGTGTTCCACTGTACTCTATCTCTACTGTACTCCACTGTTGTCTATCTCTACTGTACTCCAAAGTACTCTATCTCTACTGTACTCCACTGTACTCTACTTCTACTCTACTCCTCTGTACTCTACCTCTACTGTACTCCACTGTACTCTACCTCTACTGTACTCCACTGTACTCTACCTCTACTGTACTCCACTGTACTCTACCTCTACTGTGCTCCACTGTACTCTATCTCTACTGTACTCCACTGTACTCTACCTCTACTGTACTCCACTGTACTCTATCTCTACTGTGCTCCACTGTACTCTATCTCTACTGTACTCCACTGTACTCTACCTCTACTGTGCTCCACTGTACTCTATCTCTACTGTACTCCACTCTACTCTACCTCTACTGTACTCCACTGTACTCTATCTCTAATGTGCTCCACTGTACTCTATCTCTACTGTACTCCACTGTACTCTACCTCTACTGTACTCCACTGTACTCTACCTCTACTGTACTCCACTGTACTCTACCTCTACTGTGCTCCACTGTACTCTATCTCTACTGTGCTCCACTGCACTCCAATGTTCTCTACCTCTATTGTACTCCACTGTACTCTACCTCGACTGTGCTCCACTGTACTCTATCTCTACTCTGCTCCACTGTACTCTACCTCTAATGTGCTCCACTGTACTTTATCTCTACTCTGCTCCACTGTACTCTATCTCTATTGTGCTCCACTGTACTCCACTGTACTCTATCTCTACTGTGCTCCACTGTACTCTATCTCTACTGTACTCCACTGTACTCTACCTCTACTGTGCTCCACTGTACTATATCTCTACTGTACTCCACTCTACTCTACCTCTACTGTACTCCACTGTACTCTATCTCTACTGTGCTCCACTGTACTCTATCTCTACTGTACTCCACTCTACTCTACCTCTAATGTGCTCCACTGTACTCTATCTCTACTGTGCTGCACTGTACTCTATCTCTACTGTACTCCACTGTACTCTACATCTACTGTACTCCACTGTACTCTACCTCTACTGTACTCCACTGTACTCTACCTCTACTGTGCCCCACTGTACTCTATCTCTACTGTACTCCACTGTACTCTACCTCTACTGTACTCCACTGTACTCTTTCTCTACTGTGCTCCACTGTACTCTATCTCTACTGTACTCCACTGTACTCTACCTCTACTGTGCTCCACTGTACTCTACCTCTACTGTACTCCACTCTACTCTACCTCTACTGTACTCCGCTGTACTCTATCTCTACTGTGCTCCACTGTACTCTATCTCTACTGTACTCCACTCTACTCTACCTCTACTGTGCTCCACTGTACTCTATCTCTACTGTGCTCCACTGTACTCTATCTCTACTGTACTCCACTGTACCCTACCTCTACTGTACTCCACTGTACTCTACCTCTACTGTACTCCACTGTACTCTACCTCTACTGTGCTCCACTGTACTCTATCTCTACTGTACTCCACTGTACTCTACCTCTACTGTACTCCACTGTACTCTATCTCTACTGTGCTCCACTGTACTCTATCTCTACTGTACTCCATTGTACTCTACCTCTACTGTGCTCCACTGTACTATATCTCTACTGTACTCCACTCTACTCTACCTCTACTGTACTCCACTGTACTCTATCTCTACTGTACTCCACTCTACTCTACCTCTACTGTACTCCACTGTACTCTATCTCTACTGTGCTCCACTGTACTCTATCTCTACTGTACTCCACTGTACTCTACCTCTACTGTGCTCCACTGTACTCTATCTCTACTCTACTCCACTCTACTCTACCTCTACTGTAATCCACTGTACTCTATCTCTACTGTACTCCACTCTACTCTACCTCTACTGTACTCCACTGTACTCTATCTCTACTGTGCTCCACTGTACTCTATCTCTACTGTACTCCACTGTACTCTACCTCTACTGTAATCTACTGTACTCTATCTCTACTCTGCTCCACTGTACTCTATCTCTATTGTGCTCCACTGTACTCCACTGTACTCTACCTCTACTGTGCTCCACTGTACTCTACCTCTACTGTACTCCACTGTACTCTACCTCTACTGTGCTCCACTGTACTCTATCTCTACTGTACTCCACTCTACTCTACCTCTACTGTGCTCCACTGTACTCTATCTCTACTGTGCTCCACTGTACTCTATCTCTACTGTACTCCACTGTACTCTACCTCTACTGTACTCCACTGTACTCTATCTCTACTGTACTCCACTCTACTCTACCTCTACTGTACTCCACTGTACTCTATCTCTACTGTGCTCCACTGTACTCTATCTCTACTGTACTCCACTGTACTCTATCTCTACTGTACTCCACTGTACTCTATCTCTACTGTACTCCACTGTACTCTATCTCTACTCTGCTCCAATGTACTCTATCTCTACTGTGCTCCACTGTACTCTATCTCTACTGTACTCCACTGTACTCTACCTCTACTGTGCTCCACTGTACTCTATCTCTACTGTACTCCACTCTACTCTACCTCTACTGTACTCCACTGTACTCTATCTCTACTGTACTCCACTCTACTCTACCTCTACTGTACTCCACTGTACTCTATCTCTACTGTGCTCCACTGTACTCTATCTCTACTGTACTCCACTGTACTCTACCTCTACTGTAATCTACTGTACTCTATCTCTACTCTGCTCCACTGTACTCTATCTCTATTGTGTTCCACTGTACTCCACTGTACTCTACCTCTACTGTGTTCCACTGTACTCTATCTCTACTGTACTCCACTGTTGTCTATCTCTACTGTACTCCAAAGTACTCTATCTCTACTGTACTCCACTGTACTCTACCTCTACTCTACTCCACTGTACTCTACCTCTACTGTACTCCACTGTACTCTACCTCTACTGTACTCCACTGTACTCTACCTCTACTGTACTCCACTGTACTCTACCTCTACTGTGCTCCACTGTACTCTATCTCTACTGTACTCCACTCTACTCTACCTCTACTGTACTCCACTGTACTCTATCTCTACTGTACTCCACTCTACTCTACATCTACTGTACTCCACTGTACTCTATCTCTACTGTGCTCCACTGTACTCTATCTCTACTGTACTCCACTGTACTCTACCTCTACTGTGCTCCACTGTACTCTATCTCTACTGTACTCCACTGTAGTCTATCTCTACTGTACTCCACTGTACTCTATCTCTACTGTACTCCACAGTACTCTACCTCTACTGTACTCCACTGTACTCTATCTGTACTGTGCTCCACTGTACTCTATCTCTACTGTGCTCCACTGCACTCCACTATACTCTATCTCTACTGTACTCCACTGTACTCTATCTCTACTGTGCTCCACTGTACTCTACCTCTACTGTACTCCACTGTACTCTACCTCTACTCCAATGTACTCTACCTCTTTTGTACTCCACTGTACCCTACCTCGACTGTGCTCCACTGTACTCTATCTCTACTCTGCTCCACTGTACTCTACCTCTACTGTGCTCCACTGTACTCTATCTCTACTCTGCTCCACTGTACTCTCCACTGTACTCCACTGTACTCTATCTCTACTGTGCTCCACTGTACTCCACTGTACTCTACCTCTACTGTGTTCCACTGTACTCTATCTCTACTGTACTCCACTGTTGTCTATCTCTACTGTACTCCAAAGTACTCTATCTCTACTGTACTCCACTGTACTCTACTTCTACTCTACTCCTCTGTACTCTACCTCTACTGTACACCACTGTACTCTACCTCTACTGTACTCCACTGTACTCTACCTCTACTGTACTCCACTGTACTCTACCTCTACTGTGCTCCACTGTACTCTATCTCTACTGTACTCCACTGTACTCTACCTCTACTGTACTCCACTGTACTCTATCTCTACTGTGCTCCACTGTACTCTATCTCTACTGTACTCCACTGTACTCTATCTCTACTGTGCTCCACTGTACTCTATCTCTACTGTACTCCACTCTACTCTACCTCTACTGTACTCCACTGTACTCTATCTCTACTGTGCTCCACTGTACTCTATCTCTACTGTGCTCCACTGTACTCTACCTCTATTGTGCTCCACTGTACTCTATCTCTAATGTGCTCCACTGTACTCTATCTCTACTGTACTCCACTGTACTCTACCTCTACTGTACTCCACTGTACTCTACCTCTACTGTACTCTACTGTACTCTACCTCTACTGTGCTCCACTGTACTATATCTCTACTGTACTCCACTCTACTCTACCTCTACTGTACTCCGCTGTACTCTATCTCTACTGTGCTCCACTGTACTCTATCTCTACTGTACTCCACTCTACTCTACCTCTACTGTGCTCCACTGTACTCTATCTCTACTGTGCTCCACTGTACTCTATCTCTACTGTACTCCACTGTACTCTACCTCTACTGTACTCCACTGTACTCTACCTCTACTGTACTCCACTGTACTCTACCTCTACTGTGCTCCACTGTACTCTATCTCTACTGTACTCCACTGTACTCTACCTCTACTGTACTCCACTGTACTCTATCTCTACTGTGCTCCACTGTACTCTATCTCTACTGTACTCCACTGTACTCTACCTCTACTGTGCTCCACTGTACTCTATCTCTACTGTACTCCACTCTACTCTACCTCTACTGTACTCCGCTGTACTCTATCTCTACTGTGCTCCACTGTACTCTATCTCTACTGTGCTCCACTCTACTCTACCTCTACTGTGCTCCACTGTACTCTATCTCTAATGTGCTCCACTGTACTCCACTGTACTCTACCTCTACTGTACTCCACTGTACTCTACCTCTACTGTACTCCACTGTACTCTACCTCTACTGTGCTCCACTGTACTCTATCTCTACTGTACTCCACTGTACTCTACCTCTACTGTGCTCCACTGTACTCTATCTCTACTGTACTCCACTCTACTCTACCTCTACTGTACTCCACTGTACTCTATCTCTACTGTACTCCACTCTACTCTACCTCTACTGTACTCCACTGTACTCTATCTCTACTGTACTCCACTGTACTCTATCTCTACTGTGCTCCACTGTACTCTATATCTACTGTACTCCACTGTACTCTACCTCTACTGTGCTCCACTGTACTCTATCTCTACTGTACTCCACTCTACTCTACCTCTACTGTACTCCACTGTACTCTATCTCTACTGTACTCCACTCTACTCTACCTCTACTGTACTCCACTGTACTCTATCTCTACTGTGCTCCACTGTACTCTATCTCTACTGTACTCCACTGTACTCTACCTCTACTGTAATCTACTGTACTCTATCTCTACTCTGCTCCACTGTACTCTATCTCTATTGTGCTCCATTGTACTCCACTGTACTCTACCTCTACTGTGTTCCACTGTACTCTATCTCTACTGTACTCCACTGTTGTCTATCTCTACTGTACTCCAAAGTACTCTATCTCTACTGTACTCCACTGTACTCTACTTCTACTCTACTCCTCTGTACTCTACCTCTACTGTACTCCACTGTACTCTACCTCTACTGTACTCCACTGTACTCTACCTCTACTGTACTCCACTGTACTCTACCTCTACTGTGCTCCACTGTACTCTATCTCTACTGTACTCCACTGTACTCTACCTCTACTGTACTCCACTGTACTCTATCTCTACTGTGCTCCACTGTACTCTATCTCTACTGTACTCCACTGTACTCTACCTCTACTGTGCTCCACTGTACTCTATCTCTACTGTACTCCACTCTACTCTACCTCTACTGTACTCCACTGTACTCTATCTCTAATGTGCTCCACTGTACTCTATCTCTACTGTACTCCACTGTACTCTACCTCTACTGTACTCCACTGTACTCTACCTCTACTGCACTCCACTGTACTCTACCTCTACTGTGCTCCACTGTACTCTATCTCTACTGTGCTCCACTGCACTCCAATGTACTCTACCTCTATTGTACTCCACTGTACTCTACCTCGACTGTGCTCCACTGTACTCTATCTCTACTCTGCTCCACTGTACTCTACCTCTAATGTGCTCCACTGTACTCTATCTCTACTCTGCTCCACTGTACTCTATCTCTATTGTGCTCCACTGTACTCCACTGTACTCTATCTCTACTGTGCTCCACTGTACTCTATCTCTACTGTACTCCACTGTACTCTACCTCTACTGTGCTCCACTGTACTATATCTCTACTGTACTCCACTCTACTCTACCTCTACTGTACTCCACTGTACTCTATCTCTACTGTGCTCCACTGTACTCTATCTCTACTGTACTCCACTGTACTCTATCTCTACTGTACTCCACTCTACTCTACCTCTACTGTACTCCACTGTACTCTACCTCTACTGTACTCCACTGTACTCTATCTCTACTGTACTCCACTGTACTCTATCTCTACTGTACTCCACTGTACTCTACCTCTACTGTACTCCACTGTACTCTACCTCTACTGTACTCCACTGTACTCTACCTCTACTGTGCTCCACTGTACTCTATCTCTACTGTACTCCACTCTACTCTACCTCTACTGTACTCCACTGTACTCTATCTCTACTGTACTCCACTCTACTCTACATCTACTGTACTCCACTGTACTCTATCTCTACTGTGCTCCACTGTACTCTATCTCTACTGTACTCCACTGTACTCTACCTCTACTGTGCTCCACTGTACTCTATCTCTACTGTACTCCACTGTAGTCTATCTCTACTGTACTCCACTGTACTCTATCTCTACTGTACTCGACAGTACTCTACCTCTACTGTACTCCACTGTACTCTATCTCTACTGTGCTCCACTGTACTCTATCTCTACTGTGCTCCACTGCACTCCACTATACTCTATCTCTACTGTATTCCACTGTACTCTATCTCTACTGTGCTCCACTGTACTCTACCTCTACTGTACTCCACTGTACTCTACTTCTACTCCAATGTACTCTACCTCTTTTGTACTCCACTGTACCCTACCTCGACTGTGCTCCACTGTACTCTATCTCTACTCTGCTCCACTGTACTCTACCTCTACTGTGCTCCACTGTACTCTATCTCTACTCTGCTCCACTGTACTCTCCACTGTACTCCACTGTACTCTATCTCTACTGTGCTCCACTGTACTCCACTGTACTCTACCTCTACTGTGTTCCACTGTACTCTATCTCTACTGTACTCCACTGTTGTCTATCTCTACTGTACTCCAAAGTACTCTACTTCTACTCTACTCCTCTGTACTCTACCTCTACTGTACTCCACTGTACTCTACCTCTACTGTACTCCACTGTACTCTACCTCTACTGTACTCCACTGTACTCTACCTCTACTGTGCTCCACTGTACTCTATCTCTACTGTACTCCACTGTACTCTACCTCTACTGTACTCCACTGTACTCTATCTCTACTGTGCTCCACTGTACTCTATCTCTACTGTACTCCACTGTACTCTATCTCTACTGTGCTCCACTGTACTCTATCTCTACTGTACTCCACTCTACTCTACCTCTACTGTACTCCACTGTACTCTATCTCTACTGTGCTCCACTGTACTCTATCTCTACTGTACTCCACTGTACTCTACCTCTATTGTGCTCCACTGTACTCTATCTCTAATGTGCTCCACTGTACTCTATCTCTACTGTACTCCACTGTACTCTACCTCTACTGTACTCCACTGTACTCTATCTCTACTGTACTCCACTGTACTCTACCTCTACTGTGCTCCACTGTACTCTATCTCTAATGTGCTCCACTGTACTCTATCTCTACTGTACTCCACTGTACTCTACCTCTACTGTACTCCACTGTACTCTACCTCTACTGTACTCTACTGTACTCTACCTCTACTGTGCTCCACTGTACTATATCTCTACTGTACTCCACTCTACTCTACCTCTACTGTACTCCGCTGTACTCTATCTCTACTGTGCTCCACTGTACTCTATCTCTACTGTACTCCACTCTACTCTACCTCTACTGTGCTCCACTGTACTCTATCTCTACTGTGCTCCACTGTACTCTATCTCTACTGTACTCCACTGTACTCTACCTCTACTGTACTCCACTGTACTCTACCTCTACTGTACTCCACTGTACTCTACCTCTACTGTGCTCCACTGTACTCTATCTCTACTGTACTCCACTGTACTCTACCTCTACTGTACTCCACTGTACTCTATCTCTACTGTGCTCCACTGTACTCTATCTCTACTGTACTCCACTGTACTCTACCTCTACTGTGCTCCACTGTACTCTATCTCTACTGTACTCCACTCTACTCTACCTCTACTGTACTCCGCTGTACTCTATCTCTACTGTGCTCCACTGTACTCTATCTCTACTGTGCTCCACTCTACTCTACCTCTACTGTGCTCCACTGTACTCTATCTCTAATGTGCTCCACTGTACTCCACTGTACTCTAGCTCTACTGTACTCCACTGTACTCTACCTCTACTGTACTCCACTGTACTCTACCTCTACTGTGCTCCACTGTACTCTATCTCTACTGTACTCCACTGTACTCTACCTCTACTGTGCTCCACTGTACTCTATCTCTACTGTACTCCACTCTACTCTACCTCTACTGTACTCCACTGTACTCTATCTCTACTGTACTCCACTGTACTCTATCTCTACTGTACTCCACTCTACTCTACCTCTACTGTACTCCACTGTACTCTACCTCTACTGTACTCCACTGTACTCTATCTCTACTGTACTCCACTGTACTCTATCTCTACTGTACTCCACTGTACTCTACCTCTACTGTACTCCACTGTACTCTACCTCTACTGTACTCCACTGTACTCTACCTCTACTGTGCTCCACTGTACTCTATCTCTACTGTACTCCACTCTACTCTACCTCTACTGTACTCCACTGTACTCTATCTCTACTGTACTCCACTCTACTCTACATCTACTGTACTCCACTGTACTCTATCTCTACTGTGCTCCACTGTACTCTATCTCTACTGTACTCCACTGTACTCTACCTCTACTGTGCTCCACTGTACTATATCTCTACTGTACTCCACTCTACTCTACCTCTACTGTACTCCACTGTACTCTATCTCTACTGTGCTCCACTGTACTCTATCTCTACTGTACTCCACTGTACTCTATCTCTACTGTACTCCACTCTACTCTACCTCTACTGTACTCCACTGTACTCTACCTCTACTGTACTCCACTGTACTCTATCTCTACTGTACTCCACTGTACTCTATCTCTACTGTACTCCACTGTACTCTACCTCTACTGTACTCCACTGTACTCTACCTCTACTGTACTCCACTGTACTCTACCTCTACTGTGCTCCACTGTACTCTATCTCTACTGTACTCCACTCTACTCTACCTCTACTGTACTCCACTGTACTCTATCTCTACTGTACTCCACTCTACTCTACATCTACTGTACTCCACTGTACTCTATCTCTACTGTGCTCCACTGTACTCTATCTCTACTGTACTCCACTGTACTCTACCTCTACTGTGCTCCACTGTACTCTATCTCTACTGTACTCCACTGTAGTCTATCTCTACTGTACTCCACTGTACTCTATCTCTACTGTACTCCACAGTACTCTACCTCTACTGTACTCCACTGTACTCTATCTCTACTGTGCTCCACTGTACTCTATCTCTACTGTGCTCCACTGCACTCCACTATACTCTATCTCTACTGTATTCCACTGTACTCTATCTCTACTGTGCTCCACTGTACTCTACCTCTACTGTACTCCACTGTACTCTACTTCTACTCCAATGTACTCTACCTCTTTTGTACTCCACTGTACCCTACCTCGACTGTGCTCCACTGTACTCTATCTCTACTCTGCTCCACTGTACTCTACCTCTACTGTGCTCCACTGTACTCTATCTCTACTCTGCTCCACTGTACTCTCCACTGTACTCCACTGTACTCTATCTCTACTGTGCTCCACTGTACTCCACTGTACTCTACCTCTACTGTGTTCCACTGTACTCTATCTCTACTGTACTCCACTGTTGTCTATCTCTACTGTACTCCAAAGTACTCTATCTCTACTGTACTCCACTGTACTCTACTTCTACTCTACTCCTCTGTACTCTACCTCTACTGTACTCCACTGTACTCTACCTCTACTGTACTCCACTGTACTCTACCTCTACTGTACTCCACTGTACTCTACCTCTACTGTGCTCCACTGTACTCTATCTCTACTGTACTCCACTGTACTCTACTTCTACTGTACTCCACTGTACTCTATCTCTACTGTGCTCCACTGTACTCTATCTCTACTGTACTCCACTGTACTCTATCTCTACTGTGCTCCACTGTACTCTATCTCTACTGTACTCCACTCTACTCTACCTCTACTGTACTCCACTGTACTCTATCTCTACTGTGCTCCACTGTACTCTATCTCTACTGTACTCCACTGTACTCTACCTCTATTGTGCTCCACTGTACTCTATCTCTAATGTGCTCCACTGTACTCTATCTCTACTGTACTCCACTGTACTCTACCTCTACTGTACTCCACTGTACTCTATCTCTACTGTACTCCACTGTACTCTACCTCTACTGTGCTCCACTGTACTCTATCTCTAATGTGCTCCACTGTACTCTATCTCTACTGTACTCCACTGTACTCTACCTCTACTGTACTCCACTGTACTCTACCTCTACTGTACTCTACTGTACTCTACCTCTACTGTGCTCCACTGTACTATATCTCTACTGTACTCCACTCTACTCTACCTCTACTGTACTCCGCTGTACTCTATCTCTACTGTGCTCCACTGTACTCTATCTCTACTGTACTCCACTCTACTCTACCTCTACTGTGCTCCACTGTACTCTATCTCTACTGTGCTCCACTGTACTCTATCTCTACTGTACTCCACTGTACTCTACCTCTACTGTACTCCACTGTACTCTACCTCTACTGTACTCCACTGTACTCTACCTCTACTGTGCTCCACTGTACTCTATCTCTACTGTACTCCACTGTACTCTACCTCTACTGTACTCCACTGTACTCTATCTCTACTGTGCTCCACTGTACTCTATCTCTACTGTACTCCACTGTACTCTACCTCTACTGTGCTCCACTGTACTCTATCTCTACTGTACTCCACTCTACTCTACCTCTACTGTACTCCGCTGTACTCTATCTCTACTGTGCTCCACTGTACTCTATCTCTACTGTGCTCCACTCTACTCTACCTCTACTGTGCTCCACTGTACTCTATCTCTAATGTGCTCCACTGTACTCCACTGTACTCTACCTCTACTGTACTCCACTGTACTCTACCTCTACTGTACTCCACTGTACTCTACCTCTACTGTGCTCCACTGTACTCTATCTCTACTGTACTCCACTGTACTCTACCTCTACTGTGCTCCACTGTACTCTATCTCTACTGTACTCCACTCTACTCTACCTCTACTGTACTCCACTGTACTCTATCTCTACTGTACTCCACTCTACTCTACCTCTACTGTACTCCACTGTACTCTATCTCTACTGTACTCCACTGTACTCTATCTCTACTGTGCTCCACTGTACTCTATATCTACTGTACTCCACTGTACTCTACCTCTACTGTGCTCCACTGTATTCTATCTCTACTGTACTCCACTCTACTCTACCTCTACTGTACTCCACTGTACTCTATCTCTACTGTACTCCACTCTACTCTACCTCTACTGTACTCCACTGTACTCTATCTCTGCTGTGCTCCACTGTACTCTATCTCTACTGTACTCCACTGTACTCTACCTCTACTGTAATCTACTGTACTCTATCTCTACTCTGCTCCACTGTACTCTATCTCTATTGTGCTCCATTGTACTCCACTGTACTCTACCTCTACTGTGTTCCACTGTACTCTATCTCTACTGTACTCCACTGTTGTCTATCTCTACTGTACTCCAAAGTACTCTATCTCTACTGTACTCCACTGTACTCTACTTCTACTCTACTCCTCTGTACTCTACCTCTACTGTACTCCACTGTACTCTACCTCTACTGTACTCCACTGTACTCTACCTCTACTGTACTCCACTGTACTCTACCTCTACTGTGCTCCACTGTACTATATCTCTACTGTACTCCACTCTACTCTACCTCTACTGTACTCCACTGTACTCTATCTCTACTGTGCTCCACTGTACTCTATCTCTACTGTACTCCACTGTACTCTATCTCTACTGTACTCCACTCTACTCTACCTCTACTGTACTCCACTGTACTCTACCTCTACTGTACTCCACTGTACTCTATCTCTACTGTACTCCACTGTACTCTATCTCTACTGTACTCCACTGTACTCTACCTCTACTGTACTCCACTGTACTCTACCTCTACTGTACTCCACTGTACTCTACCTCTACTGTGCTCCACTGTACTCTATCTCTACTGTACTCCACTCTACTCTACCTCTACTGTACTCCACTGTACTCTATCTCTACTGTACTCCACTCTACTCTACATCTACTGTACTCCACTGTACTCTATCTCTACTGTGCTCCACTGTACTCTATCTCTACTGTACTCCACTGTACTCTACCTCTACTGTGCTCCACTGTACTCTATCTCTACTGTACTCCACTGTAGTCTATCTCTACTGTACTCCACTGTACTCTATCTCTACTGTACTCCACAGTACTCTACCTCTACTGTACTCCACTGTACTCTATCTCTACTGTGCTCCACTGTACTCTATCTCTACTGTGCTCCACTGCACTCCACTATACTCTATCTCTACTGTATTCCACTGTACTCTATCTCTACTGTGCTCCACTGTACTCTACCTCTACTGTACTCCACTGTACTCTACTTCTACTCCAATGTACTCTACCTCTTTTGTACTCCACTGTACCCTACCTCGACTGTGCTCCACTGTACTCTATCTCTACTCTGCTCCACTGTACTCTACCTCTACTGTGCTCCACTGTACTCTATCTCTACTCTGCTCCACTGTACTCTCCACTGTACTCCACTGTACTCTATCTCTACTGTGCTCCACTGTACTCCACTGTACTCTACCTCTACTGTGTTCCACTGTACTCTATCTCTACTGTACTCCACTGTTGTCTATCTCTACTGTACTCCAAAGTACTCTATCTCTACTGTACTCCACTGTACTCTACTTCTACTCTACTCCTCTGTACTCTACCTCTACTGTACTCCACTGTACTCTACCTCTACTGTACTCCACTGTACTCTACCTCTACTGTACTCCACTGTACTCTACCTCTACTGTGCTCCACTGTACTCTATCTCTACTGTACTCCACTGTACTCTACCTCTACTGTACTCCACTGTACTCTATCTCTACTGTGCTCCACTGTACTCTATCTCTACTGTACTCCACTGTACTCTATCTCTACTGTGCTCCACTGTACTCTATCTCTACTGTACTCCACTCTACTCTACCTCTACTGTACTCCACTGTACTCTATCTCTACTGTGCTCCACTGTACTCTATCTCTACTGTACTCCACTGTACTCTACCTCTATTGTGCTCCACTGTACTCTATCTCTAATGTGCTCCACTGTACTCTATCTCTACTGTACTCCACTGTACTCTACCTCTACTGTACTCCACTGTACTCTATCTCTACTGTACTCCACTGTACTCTACCTCTACTGTGCTCCACTGTACTCTATCTCTAATGTGCTCCACTGTACTCTATCTCTACTGTACTCCACTGTACTCTACCTCTACTGTACTCCACTGTACTCTACCTCTACTGTACTCTACTGTACTCTACCTCTACTGTGCTCCACTGTACTATATCTCTACTGTACTCCACTCTACTCTACCTCTACTGTACTCCGCTGTACTCTATCTCTACTGTGCTCCACTGTACTCTATCTCTACTGTACTCCACTCTACTCTACCTCTACTGTGCTCCACTGTACTCTATCTCTACTGTGCTCCACTGTACTCTACCTCTACTGTACTCCACTGTACTCTACCTCTACTGTACTCCACTGTACTCTACCTCTACTGTACTCCACTGTACTCTACCTCTACTGTGCTCCACTGTACTCTATCTCTACTGTACTCCACTGTACTCTACCTCTACTGTACTCCACTGTACTCTATCTCTACTGTGCTCCACTGTACTCTATCTCTACTGTACTCCACTGTACTCTACCTCTACTGTGCTCCACTGTACTCTATCTCTACTGTACTCCACTCTACTCTACCTCTACTGTACTCCGCTGTACTCTATCTCTACTGTGCTCCACTGTACTCTATCTCTACTGTGCTCCACTCTACTCTACCTCTACTGTGCTCCACTGTACTCTATCTCTAATGTGCTCCACTGTACTCCACTGTACTCTAGCTCTACTGTACTCCACTGTACTCTACCTCTACTGTACTCCACTGTACTCTACCTCTACTGTGCTCCACTGTACTCTATCTCTACTGTACTCCACTGTACTCTACCTCTACTGTGCTCCACTGTACTCTATCTCTACTGTACTCCACTCTACTCTACCTCTACTGTACTCCACTGTACTCTATCTCTACTGTACTCCACTGTACTCTATCTCTACTGTACTCCACTCTACTCTACCTCTACTGTACTCCACTGTACTCTACCTCTACTGTACTCCACTGTACTCTATCTCTACTGTACTCCACTGTACTCTATCTCTACTGTACTCCACTGTACTCTACCTCTACTGTACTCCACTGTACTCTACCTCTACTGTACTCCACTGTACTCTACCTCTACTGTGCTCCACTGTACTCTATCTCTACTGTACTCCACTCTACTCTACCTCTACTGTACTCCACTGTACTCTATCTCTACTGTACTCCACTCTACTCTACATCTACTGTACTCCACTCTACTCTACCTCTACTGTACTCCACTGTACTCTATCTCTAATGTGCTCCACTGTACTCTATCTCTACTGTACTCCACTGTACTCTACCTCTACTGTACTCCACTGTACTCTACCTCTACTGTACTCCACTGTACTCTACCTCTACTGTGCTCCACTGTACTCTATCTCTACTGTGCTCCACTGCACTCCAATGTACTCTACCTCTATTGTACTCCACTGTACCCTACCTCGACTGTGCTCCACTGTACTCTATCTCTACTGTGCTCCACTGTACTCTATCTCTACTGTACTCCACTGTACTCTACCTCTATTGTGCTCCACTGTACTCTATCTCTAATGTGCTCCACTGTACTCTATCTCTACTGTACTCCACTGTACTCTACCTCTACTGTACTCCACTGTACTCTATCTCTACTGTACTCCACTGTACTCTACCTCTACTGTGCTCCACTGTACTCTATCTCTAATGTGCTCCACTGTACTCTATCTCTACTGTACTCCACTGTACTCTATCTCTAATGTGCTCCACTGTACTCTATCTCTACTGTACTCCACTGTACTCTACCTCTACTGTACTCCACTGTACTCTACCTCTACTGTACTCCACTGTACTCTACCTCTACTGTGCTCCACTGTACTCTATCTCTACTGTGCTCCACTGCACTCCAATGTACTCTACCTCTATTGTACTCCACTGTACTCTACCTCGACTGTGCTCCACTGTACTCTATCTCTACTCTGCTCCACTGTACTCTACCTCTAATGTGCTCCACTGTACTCTATCTCTACTCTGCTCCACTGTACTCTATCTCTATTGTGCTCCACTGTACTCCACTGTACTCTATCTCTACTGTGCTCCACTGTACTCTATCTCTACTGTACTCCACTGTACTCTACCTCTACTGTGCTCCACTGTACTATATCTCTACTGTACTCCACTCTACTCTACCTCTACTGTACTCCACTGTACTCTATCTCTACTGTGCTCCACTGTACTCTATCTCTACTGTACTCCACTGTACTCTATCTCTACTGTACTCCACTCTACTCTACCTCTACTGTACTCCACTGTACTCTACCTCTACTGTACTCCACTGTACTCTATCTCTACTGTACTCCACTGTACTCTATCTCTACTGTACTCCACTGTACTCTACCTCTACTGTACTCCACTGTACTCTACCTCTACTGTACTCCACTGTACTCTACCTCTACTGTGCTCCACTGTACTCTATCTCTACTGTACTCCACTCTACTCTACCTCTACTGTACTCCACTGTACTCTATCTCTACTGTACTCCACTCTACTCTACATCTACTGTACTCCACTGTACTCTATCTCTACTGTGCTCCACTGTACTCTATCTCTACTGTACTCCACTGTACTCTACCTCTACTGTGCTCCACTGTACTCTATCTCTACTGTACTCCACTGTAGTCTATCTCTACTGTACTCCACTGTACTCTATCTCTACTGTACTCCACAGTACTCTACCTCTACTGTACTCCACTGTACTCTATCTCTACTGTGCTCCACTGTACTCTATCTCTACTGTGCTCCACTGCACTCCACTATACTCTATCTCTACTGTATTCCACTGTACTCTATCTCTACTGTGCTCCACTGTACTCTACCTCTACTGTACTCCACTGTACTCTACTTCTACTCCAATGTACTCTACCTCTTTTGTACTCCACTGTACCCTACCTCGACTGTGCTCCACTGTACTCTATCTCTACTCTGCTCCACTGTACTCTACCTCTACTGTGCTCCACTGTACTCTATCTCTACTCTGCTCCACTGTACTCTCCACTGTACTCCACTGTACTCTATCTCTACTGTGCTCCACTGTACTCCACTGTACTCTACCTCTACTGTGTTCCACTGTACTCTATCTCTACTGTACTCCACTGTTGTCTATCTCTACTGTACTCCAAAGTACTCTATCTCTACTGTACTCCACTGTACTCTACTTCTACTCTACTCCTCTGTACTCTACCTCTACTGTACTCCACTGTACTCTACCTCTACTGTACTCCACTGTACTCTACCTCTACTGTACTCCACTGTACTCTACCTCTACTGTGCTCCACTGTACTCTATCTCTACTGTACTCCACTGTACTCTACCTCTACTGTACTCCACTGTACTCTATCTCTACTGTGCTCCACTGTACTCTATCTCTACTGTACTCCACTGTACTCTATCTCTACTGTGCTCCACTGTACTCTATCTCTACTGTACTCCACTCTACTCTACCTCTACTGTACTCCACTGTACTCTATCTCTACTGTGCTCCACTGTACTCTATCTCTACTGTACTCCACTGTACTCTACCTCTATTGTGCTCCACTGTACTCTATCTCTAATGTGCTCCACTGTACTCTATCTCTACTGTACTCCACTGTACTCTACCTCTACTGTACTCCACTGTACTCTATCTCTACTGTACTCCACTGTACTCTACCTCTACTGTGCTCCACTGTACTCTATCTCTAATGTGCTCCACTGTACTCTATCTCTACTGTACTCCACTGTACTCTACCTCTACTGTACTCCACTGTACTCTACCTCTACTGTACTCTACTGTACTCTACCTCTACTGTGCTCCACTGTACTATATCTCTACTGTACTCCACTCTACTCTACCTCTACTGTACTCCGCTGTACTCTATCTCTACTGTGCTCCACTGTACTCTATCTCTACTGTACTCCACTCTACTCTACCTCTACTGTGCTCCACTGTACTCTATCTCTACTGTGCTCCACTGTACTCTACCTCTACTGTACTCCACTGTACTCTACCTCTACTGTACTCCACTGTACTCTACCTCTACTGTACTCCACTGTACTCTACCTCTACTGTGCTCCACTGTACTCTATCTCTACTGTACTCCACTGTACTCTACCTCTACTGTACTCCACTGTACTCTATCTCTACTGTGCTCCACTGTACTCTATCTCTACTGTACTCCACTGTACTCTACCTCTACTGTGCTCCACTGTACTCTATCTCTACTGTACTCCACTCTACTCTACCTCTACTGTACTCCGCTGTACTCTATCTCTACTGTGCTCCACTGTACTCTATCTCTACTGTGCTCCACTCTACTCTACCTCTACTGTGCTCCACTGTACTCTATCTCTAATGTGCTCCACTGTACTCCACTGTACTCTAGCTCTACTGTACTCCACTGTACTCTACCTCTACTGTACTCCACTGTACTCTACCTCTACTGTGCTCCACTGTACTCTATCTCTACTGTACTCCACTGTACTCTACCTCTACTGTGCTCCACTGTACTCTATCTCTACTGTACTCCACTCTACTCTACCTCTACTGTACTCCACTGTACTCTATCTCTACTGTACTCCACTGTACTCTATCTCTACTGTACTCCACTCTACTCTACCTCTACTGTACTCCACTGTACTCTACCTCTACTGTACTCCACTGTACTCTATCTCTACTGTACTCCACTGTACTCTATCTCTACTGTACTCCACTGTACTCTACCTCTACTGTACTCCACTGTACTCTACCTCTACTGTACTCCACTGTACTCTACCTCTACTGTGCTCCACTGTACTCTATCTCTACTGTACTCCACTCTACTCTACCTCTACTGTACTCCACTGTACTCTATCTCTACTGTACTCCACTCTACTCTACATCTACTGTACTCCACTGTACTCTATCTCTACTGTGCTCCACTGTACTCTATCTCTACTGTACTCCACTGTACTCTACCTCTACTGTGCTCCACTGTACTATATCTCTACTGTACTCCACTCTACTCTACCTCTACTGTACTCCACTGTACTCTATCTCTACTGTGCTCCACTGTACTCTATCTCTACTGTACTCCACTGTACTCTATCTCTACTGTACTCCACTCTACTCTACCTCTACTGTACTCCACTGTACTCTACCTCTACTGTACTCCACTGTACTCTATCTCTACTGTACTCCACTGTACTCTATCTCTACTGTACTCCACTGTACTCTACCTCTACTGTACTCCACTGTACTCTACCTCTACTGTACTCCACTGTACTCTACCTCTACTGTGCTCCACTGTACTCTATCTCTACTGTACTCCACTCTACTCTACCTCTACTGTACTCCACTGTACTCTATCTCTACTGTACTCCACTCTACTCTACATCTACTGTACTCCACTGTACTCTATCTCTACTGTGCTCCACTGTACTCTATCTCTACTGTACTCCACTGTACTCTACCTCTACTGTGCTCCACTGTACTCTATCTCTACTGTACTCCACTGTAGTCTATCTCTACTGTACTCCACTGTACTCTATCTCTACTGTACTCCACAGTACTCTACCTCTACTGTACTCCACTGTACTCTATCTCTACTGTGCTCCACTGTACTCTATCTCTACTGTGCTCCACTGCACTCCACTATACTCTATCTCTACTGTATTCCACTGTACTCTATCTCTACTGTGCTCCACTGTACTCTACCTCTACTGTACTCCACTGTACTCTACTTCTACTCCAATGTACTCTACCTCTTTTGTACTCCACTGTACCCTACCTCGACTGTGCTCCACTGTACTCTATCTCTACTCTGCTCCACTGTACTCTACCTCTACTGTGCTCCACTGTACTCTATCTCTACTCTGCTCCACTGTACTCTCCACTGTACTCCACTGTACTCTATCTCTACTGTGCTCCACTGTACTCCACTGTACTCTACCTCTACTGTGTTCCACTGTACTCTATCTCTACTGTACTCCACTGTTGTCTATCTCTACTGTACTCCAAAGTACTCTATCTCTACTGTACTCCACTGTACTCTACTTCTACTCTACTCCTCTGTACTCTACCTCTACTGTACTCCACTGTACTCTACCTCTACTGTACTCCACTGTACTCTACCTCTACTGTACTCCACTGTACTCTACCTCTACTGTGCTCCACTGTACTCTATCTCTACTGTACTCCACTGTACTCTACTTCTACTGTACTCCACTGTACTCTATCTCTACTGTGCTCCACTGTACTCTATCTCTACTGTACTCCACTGTACTCTATCTCTACTGTGCTCCACTGTACTCTATCTCTACTGTACTCCACTCTACTCTACCTCTACTGTACTCCACTGTACTCTATCTCTACTGTGCTCCACTGTACTCTATCTCTACTGTACTCCACTGTACTCTACCTCTATTGTGCTCCACTGTACTCTATCTCTAATGTGCTCCACTGTACTCTATCTCTACTGTACTCCACTGTACTCTACCTCTACTGTACTCCACTGTACTCTATCTCTACTGTACTCCACTGTACTCTACCTCTACTGTGCTCCACTGTACTCTATCTCTAATGTGCTCCACTGTACTCTATCTCTACTGTACTCCACTGTACTCTACCTCTACTGTACTCCACTGTACTCTACCTCTACTGTACTCTACTGTACTCTACCTCTACTGTGCTCCACTGTACTATATCTCTACTGTACTCCACTCTACTCTACCTCTACTGTACTCCGCTGTACTCTATCTCTACTGTGCTCCACTGTACTCTATCTCTACTGTACTCCACTCTACTCTACCTCTACTGTGCTCCACTGTACTCTATCTCTACTGTGCTCCACTGTACTCTATCTCTACTGTACTCCACTGTACTCTACCTCTACTGTACTCCACTGTACTCTACCTCTACTGTACTCCACTGTACTCTACCTCTACTGTGCTCCACTGTACTCTATCTCTACTGTACTCCACTGTACTCTACCTCTACTGTACTCCACTGTACTCTATCTCTACTGTGCTCCACTGTACTCTATCTCTACTGTACTCCACTGTACTCTACCTCTACTGTGCTCCACTGTACTCTATCTCTACTGTACTCCACTCTACTCTACCTCTACTGTACTCCGCTGTACTCTATCTCTACTGTGCTCCACTGTACTCTATCTCTACTGTGCTCCACTCTACTCTACCTCTACTGTGCTCCACTGTACTCTATCTCTAATGTGCTCCACTGTACTCCACTGTACTCTAGCTCTACTGTACTCCACTGTACTCTACCTCTACTGTACTCCACTGTACTCTACCTCTACTGTGCTCCACTGTACTCTATCTCTACTGTACTCCACTGTACTCTACCTCTACTGTGCTCCACTGTACTCTATCTCTACTGTACTCCACTCTACTCTACCTCTACTGTACTCCACTGTACTCTATCTCTACTGTACTCCACTCTACTCTACCTCTACTGTACTCCACTGTACTCTATCTCTACTGTACTCCACTGTACTCTATCTCTACTGTGCTCCACTGTACTCTATATCTACTGTACTCCACTGTACTCTACCTCTACTGTGCTCCACTGTACTCTATCTCTACTGTACTCCACTCTACTCTACCTCTACTGTACTCCACTGTACTCTATCTCTACTGTACTCCACTCTACTCTACCTCTACTGTACTCCACTGTACTCTATCTCTGCTGTGCTCCACTGTACTCTATCTCTACTGTACTCCACTGTACTCTACCTCTACTGTAATCTACTGTACTCTATCTCTACTCTGCTCCACTGTACTCTATCTCTATTGTGCTCCATTGTACTCCACTGTACTCTACCTCTACTGTGTTCCACTGTACTCTATCTCTACTGTACTCCACTGTTGTCTATCTCTACTGTACTCCAAAGTACTCTATCTCTACTGTACTCCACTGTACTCTACTTCTACTCTACTCCTCTGTACTCTACCTCTACTGTACTCCACTGTACTCTACCTCTACTGTACTCCACTGTACTCTACCTCTACTGTACTCCACTGTACTCTACCTCTACTGTGCTCCACTGTACTCTATCTCTACTGTACTCCACTGTACTCTACCTCTACTGTACTCCACTGTACTCTATCTCTACTGTGCTCCACTGTACTCTATCTCTACTGTACTCCACTGTACTCTACCTCTACTGTGCTCCACTGTACTCTATCTCTACTGTACTCCACTCTACTCTACCTCTACTGTACTCCACTGTACTCTATCTCTAATGTGCTCCACTGTACTCTATCTCTACTGTACTCCACTGTACTCTACCTCTACTGTACTCCACTGTACTCTACCTCTACTGTACTCCACTGTACTCTACCTCTACTGTGCTCCACTGTACTCTATCTCTACTGTGCTCCACTGCACTCCAATGTACTCTACCTCTATTGTACTCCACTGTACTCTACCTCGACTGTGCTCCACTGTACTCTATCTCTACTCTGCTCCACTGTACTCTACCTCTAATGTGCTCCACTGTACTCTATCTCTACTCTGCTCCACTGTACTCTATCTCTATTGTGCTCCACTGTACTCCACTGTACTCTATCTCTACTGTGCTCCACTGTACTCTATCTCTACTGTACTCCACTGTACTCTACCTCTACTGTGCTCCACTGTACTATATCTCTACTGTGCTCCACTGTACTCTATCTCTACTGTACTCCACTCTACTCTACCTCTAATGTGCTCCACTGTACTCTATCTCTACTGTGCTCCACTGTACTCTATCTCTACTGTACTCCACTGTACTCTACCTCTACTGTACTCCACTGTACTCTACCTCTACTGTACTCCACTGTACTCTACCTCTACTGTGCTCCACTGTACTCTATCTCTACTGTGCTCCACTGTACTCTATCTCTACTGTACTCCACTGTACTCTACTTCTACTGTGCTCCACTGTACTCTATCTCTACTGTACTCCACTCTACTCTACCTCTACTGTACTCCACTGTACTCTATCTCTACTGTACTCCACTCTACTCTACCTCTACTGTACTCCACTGTACTCTATCTCTACTGTGCTCCACTGTACTCTATCTCTACTGTACTCCACTGTACTCTACCTCTACTGTGCTCCACTGTACTCTATCTCTACTCTACTCCACTGTAGTCTATCTCTACTGTACTCCACTGTACTCTATCTCTACTGTACTCCACAGTACTCTACCTCTACTGTACTCCACTGTACTCTATCTCTACTGTGCTCCACTGTACTCTATCTCTACTGTGCTCCACTGCACTCCACTATACTCTATCTCTACTGTACTCCACTGTACTCTATCTCTACTGTGCTCCACTGTACTCTACCTCTACTGTACTCCACTGTACTCTACCTCTACTCCAATGTACTCTACCTCTTTTGTACTCCACTGTACCCTACCTCGACTGTGCTCCACTGTACTCTATCTCTACTCTGCTCCACTGTACTCTACCTCTACTGTGCTCCACTGTACTCTATCTCTACTCTGCTCCACTGTACTCTATCTCTATTGTGCTCCACTGTACTCCACTGTACTCTATCTCTACTGTGCTCCACTGTACTCCACTGTACTCTACCTCTACTGTGTTCCACTGTACTCTATCTCTACTGTACTCCACTGTTGTCTATCTCTACTGTACTCCAAAGTACTCTATCTCTACTGTACTCCACTGTACTCTACTTCTACTCTACTCCTCTGTACTCTACCTCTACTGTACTCCACTGTACTCTACCTCTACTGTACTCCACTGAACTCTACCTCTACTGTACTCCACTGTACTCTACCTCTACTGTGCTCCACTGTACTCTATCTCTACTGTACTCCACTGTACTCTACCTCTACTGTACTCCACTGTACTCTATCTCTACTGTGCTCCACTGTACTCTATCTCTACTGTACTCCACTGTACTCTATCTCTACTGTGCTCCACTGTACTCTATCTCTACTGTACTGCACTCTACTCTACCTCTACTGTACTCCACTGTACTCTATCTCTACTGTGCTCCACTGTACTCTATCTCTACTGTACTCCACTGTACTCTACCTCTACTGTGCTCCACTGTACTCTATCTCTAATGTGCTCCACTGTACTCTATCTCTACTGTACTCCACTGTACTCTACCTCTACTGTACTCCACTGTACTCTACCTCTACTGTACTCCACTGTACTCTACCTCTACTGTGCTCCACTGTACTATATCTCTACTGTACTCCACTCTACTCTACCTCTACTGTACTCCGCTGTACTCTATCTCTACTGTGCTCCACTGTACTCTATCTCTACTGTACTCCACTCTACTCTACCTCTACTGTGCTCCACTGTACTCTATCTCTACTGTGCTCCACTGTACTCTATCTCTACTGTACTCCACTGTACTCTACCTCTACTGTACTCCACTGTACTCTACCTCTACTGTACTCCACTGTACTCTACCTCTACTGTGCTCCACTGTACTCTATCTCTACTGTACTCCACTGTACTCTACCTTTACTGTACTCCACTGTACTCTATCTCTACTGTGCTCCACTGTACTCTATCTCTACTGTACTCCACTTTACTCTACCTCTACTATGCTCCACTGTACTCTATCTCTACTGTACTCCACTCTACTCTACCTCTACTGTACTCCGCTGTACTCTATCTCTACTGTGCTCCACTGTACTCTATCTCTACTGTGCTCCACTCTACTCTACCTCTACTGTGCTCCACTGTACTCTATCTCTAATGTGCTCCACTGTACTCTATCTCTACTGTACTCCACTGTACTCTACCTCTACTGTACTCCACTGTACTCTACCTCTACTGTGCTCCACTGTACTCTATCTCTACTGTACTCCACTGTACTCTACCTCTACTGTGCTCCACTGTACTCTATCTCTACTGTACTCCACTCTACTCTACCTCTACTGTACTCCACTGCACTCTATCTCTACTATACTCCACTCTACTCTACCTCTACTGTACTCCACTGTACTCTATCTCTACTGTACTCCACTGTACTCTATCTCTACTGTGCTCCACTGTACTCTATCTCTACTGTACTCCACTGTACTCTACCTCTACTGTGCTCCACTGTACTCTATCTCTACTGTACTCCACTCTACTCTACCTCTACTGTACTCCACTGTACTCTATCTCTACTGTACTCCACTCTACTCTACCTCTACTGTACTCCACTGTACTCTATCTCTACTGTGCTCCACTGTACTCTATCTCTACTGTACTCCACTGTACTCTACCTCTACTGTAATCTACTGTACTCTATCTCTACTCTGCTCCACTGTACTCTATCTCTATTGTGCTCCATTGTACTCCACTGTACTCTACCTCTACTGTGTTCCACTGTACTCTATCTCTACTGTACTCCACTGTTGTCTATCTCTACTGTACTCCAAAGTACTCTATCTCTACTGTACTCCACTGTACTCTACTTCTACTCTACTCCTCTGTACTCTACCTCTACTGTACTCCACTGTACTCTACCTCTACTGTACTCCACTGTACTCTACCTCTACTGTACTCCACTGTACTCTACCTCTACTGTGCTCCACTGTACTCTATCTCTACTGTACTCCACTGTACTCTACCTCTACTGTACTCCACTGTACTCTATCTCTACTGTGCTCCACTGTACTCTATCTCTACTGTACTCCACTGTACTCTACCTCTACTGTGCTCCACTGTACTCTATCTCTACTGTACTCCACTCTACTCTACCTCTACTGTACTCCACTGTACTCTATCTCTAATGTGCTCCACTGTACTCTATCTCTACTGTACTCCACTGTACTCTACCTCTACTGTACTCCACTGTACTCTACCTCTACTGTACTCCACTGTACTCTACCTCTACTGTGCTCCACTGTACTCTATCTCTACTGTGCTCCACTGCACTCCAATGTTCTCTACCTCTATTGTACTCCACTGTACTCTACCTCGACTGTGCTCCACTGTACTCTATCTCTACTCTGCTCCACTGTACTCTACCTCTAATGTGCTCCACTGTACTTTATCTCTACTCTGCTCCACTGTACTCTATCTCTATTGTGCTCCACTGTACTCCACTGTACTCTATCTCTACTGTACTCCACTGTACTCTATCTCTACTGTACTCCACTGTACTCTACCTCTACTGTGCTCCACTGTACTATATCTCTACTGTACTCCACTCTACTCTACCTCTACTGTACTCCACTGTACTCTATCTCTACTGTGCTCCACTGTACTCTATCTCTACTGTACTCCACTCTACTCTACCTCTAATGTGCTCCACTGTACTCTATCTCTACTGTGCTCCACTGTACTCTATCTCTACTGTACTCCACTGTACTCTACATCTACTGTACTCCACTGTACTCTACCTCTACTGTACTCCACTGTACTCTACCTCTACTGTACTCCACTGTACTCTTTCTCTACTGTGCTCCACTGTACTCTATCTCTACTGTACTCCACTGTACTCTACCTCTACTGTGCTCCACTGTACTCTACCTCTACTGTACTCCACTCTACTCTACCTCTACTGTACTCCGCTGTACTCTATCTCTACTGTGCTCCACTGTACTCTATCTCTACTGTACTCCACTCTACTCTACCTCTACTGTGCTCCACTGTACTCTATCTCTACTGTGCTCCACTGTACTCTATCTCTACTGTACTCCACTGTACCCTACCTCTACTGTACTCCACTGTACTCTACCTCTACTGTACTCCACTGTACTCTACCTCTACTGTGCTCCACTGTACTCTATCTCTACTGTACTCCACTGTACTCTACCTCTACTGTACTCCACTGTACTCTATCTCTACTGTGCTCCACTGTACTCTATCTCTACTGTACTTCACTGTACTCTACCTCTACTGTGCTCCACTGTACTCTATCTCTACTGTACTCCACTCTACTCTACCTCTACTGTACTCCACTGTACTCTATCTCTACTGTACTCCACTCTACTCTACCTCTACTGTACTCCACTGTACTCTATCTCTACTGTGCTCCACTGTACTCTATCTCTACTGTACTCCACTGTACTCTACCTCTACTGTGCTCCACTGTACTCTATCTCTACTCTACTCCACTCTACTCTACCTCTACTGTAATCCACTGTACTCTATCTCTACTGTACTCCACTCTACTCTACCTCTACTGTACTCCACTGTACTCTATCTCTACTGTGCTCCACTGTACTCTATCTCTACTGTACTCCACTGTACTCTACCTCTACTGTAATCTACTGTACTCTATCTCTACTCTGCTCCACTGTACTCTATCTCTATTGTGCTCCACTGTACTCCACTGTACTCTACCTCTACTGTGCTCCACTGTACTCTACCTCTACTGTACTCCACTGTACTCTACCTCTACTGTGCTCCACTGTACTCTATCTCTACTGTACTCCACTCTACTCTACCTCTACTGTGCTCCACTGTACTCTATCTCTACTGTGCTCCACTGTACTCTATCTCTACTGTACTCCACTGTACTCTACCTCTACTGTACTCCACTGTACTCTATCTCTACTGTACTCCACTCTACTCTACCTCTACTGTACTCCACTGTACTCTATCTCTACTGTGCTCCACTGTACTCTATCTCTACTGTACTCCACTGTACTCTATCTCTACTGTACTCCACTGTACTCTATCTCTACTGTACTCCACTGTACTCTATCTCTACTGTGCTCCACTGTACTCTATCTCTACTGTGCTCCACTGTACTCTATCTCTACTGTACTCCACTGTACTCTACCTCTACTGTGCTCCACTGTACTCTATCTCTACTGTACTCCACTCTACTCTACCTCTACTGTACTCCACTGTACTCTATCTCTACTGTACTCCACTCTACTCTACCTCTACTGTACTCCACTGTACTCTATCTCTACTGTGCTCCACTGTACTCTATCTCTACTGTACTCCACTGTACTCTACCTCTACTGTAATCTACTGTACTCTATCTCTACTCTGCTCCACTGTACTCTATCTCTATTGTGTTCCACTGTACTCCACTGTACTCTACCTCTACTGTGTTCCACTGTACTCTGTCTCTACTGTACTCCACTGTTGTCTATCTCTACTGTACTCCAAAGTACTCTATCTCTACTGTACTCCACTGTACTCTACCTCTACTCTACTCCACTGTACTCTACCTCTACTGTACTCCACTGTACTCTACCTCTACTGTACTCCACTGTACTCTACCTCTACTGTACTCCACTGTACTCTACCTCTACTGTGCTCCACTGTACTCTATCTCTACTGTACTCCACTCTACTCTACCTCTACTGTACTCCACTGTACTCTATCTCTACTGTACTCCACTCTACTCTACATCTACTGTACTCCACTGTACTCTATCTCTACTGTGCTCCACTGTACTCTATCTCTACTGTACTCCACTGTACTCTACCTCTACTGTGCTCCACTGTACTCTATCTCTACTGTACTCCACTGTAGTCTATCTCTACTGTACTCCACTGTACTCTATCTCTACTGTACTCCACAGTACTCTACCTCTACTGTACTCCACTGTACTCTATCTCTACTGTGCTCCACTGTACTCTATCTCTACTGTGCTCCACTGCACTCCACTATACTCTATCTCTACTGTACTCCACTGTACTCTATCTCTACTGTGCTCCACTGTACTCTACCTCTACTGTACTCCACTGTACTCTACCTCTACTCCAATGTACTCTACCTCTTTTGTACTCCACTGTACCCTACCTCGACTGTGCTCCACTGTACTCTATCTCTACTCTGCTCCACTGTACTCTACCTCTACTGTGCTCCACTGTACTCTATCTCTACTCTGCTCCACTGTACTCTCCACTGTACTCCACTGTACTCTATCTCTACTGTGCTCCACTGTACTCCACTGTACTCTACCTCTACTGTGTTCCACTGTACTCTATCTCTACTGTACTCCACTGTTGTCTATCTCTACTGTACTCCAAAGTACTCTATCTCTACTGTACTCCACTGTACTCTACTTCTACTCTACTCCTCTGTACTCTACCTCTACTGTACTCCACTGTACTCTACCTCTACTGTACTCCACTGTACTCTACCTCTACTGTACTCCACTGTACTCTACCTCTACTGTGCTCCACTGTACTCTATCTCTACTGTACTCCACTGTACTCTACCTCTACTGTACTCCACTGTACTCTATCTCTACTGTGCTCCACTGTACTCTATCTCTACTGTACTCCACTGTACTCTATCTCTACTGTGCTCCACTGTACTCTATCTCTACTGTACTCCACTCTACTCTACCTCTACTGTACTCCACTGTACTCTATCTCTACTGTGCTCCACTGTACTCTATCTCTACTGTACTCCACTGTACTCTACCTCTACTGTAATCTACTGTACTCTATCTCTACTCTGCTCCACTGTACTCTATCTCTATTGTGTTCCACTGTACTCCACTGTACTCTACCTCTACTGTGTTCCACTGTACTCTATCTCTACTGTACTCCACTGTTGTCTATCTCTACTGTACTCCAAAGTACTCTATCTCTACTGTACTCCACTGTACTCTACCTCTACTCTACTCCACTGTACTCTACCTCTACTGTACTCCACTGTACTCTACCTCTACTGTACTCCACTGTACTCTACCTCTACTGTACTCCACTGTACTCTACCTCTACTGTGCTCCACTGTACTCTATCTCTACTGTACTCCACTCTACTCTACCTCTACTGTACTCCACTGTACTCTATCTCTACTGTACTCCACTCTACTCTACATCTACTGTACTCCACTGTACTCTATCTCTACTGTGCTCCACTGTACTCTATCTCTACTGTACTCCACTGTACTCTACCTCTACTGTGCTCCACTGTACTCTATCTCTACTGTACTCCACTGTAGTCTATCTCTACTGTACTCCACTGTACTCTATCTCTACTGTACTCCACAGTACTCTACCTCTACTGTACTCCACTGTACTCTATCTCTACTGTGCTCCACTGTACTCTATCTCTACTGTGCTCCACTGCACTCCACTATACTCTATCTCTACTGTACTCCACTGTACTCTATCTCTACTGTGCTCCACTGTACTCTACCTCTACTGTACTCCACTGTACTCTACCTCTACTCCAATGTACTCTACCTCTTTTGTACTCCACTGTACCCTACCTCGACTGTGCTCCACTGTACTCTATCTCTACTCTGCTCCACTGTACTCTACCTCTACTGTGCTCCACTGTACTCTATCTCTACTCTGCTCCACTGTACTCTCCACTGTACTCCACTGTACTCTATCTCTACTGTGCTCCACTGTACTCCACTGTACTCTACCTCTACTGTGTTCCACTGTACTCTATCTCTACTGTACTCCACTGTTGTCTATCTCTACTGTACTCCAAAGTACTCTATCTCTACTGTACTCCACTGTACTCTACTTCTACTCTACTCCTCTGTACTCTACCTCTACTGTACTCCACTGTACTCTACCTCTACTGTACTCCACTGTACTCTACCTCTACTGTACTCCACTGTACTCTACCTCTACTGTGCTCCACTGTACTCTATCTCTACTGTACTCCACTGTACTCTACCTCTACTGTACTCCACTGTACTCTATCTCTACTGTGCTCCACTGTACTCTATCTCTACTGTACTCCACTGTACTCTATCTCTACTGTGCTCCACTGTACTCTATCTCTACTGTACTCCACTCTACTCTACCTCTACTGTACTCCACTGTACTCTATCTCTACTGTGCTCCACTGTACTCTATCTCTACTGTACTCCACTGTACTCTACCTCTATTGTGCTCCACTGTACTCTATCTCTAATGTGCTCCACTGTACTCTATCTCTACTGTACTCCACTGTACTCTACCTCTACTGTACTCCACTGTACTCTACCTCTACTGTACTCTACTGTACTCTACCTCTACTGTGCTCCACTGTACTATATCTCTACTGTACTCCACTCTACTCTACCTCTACTGTACTCCGCTGTACTCTATCTCTACTGTGCTCCACTGTACTCTATCTCTACTGTAGTCCACTCTACTCTACCTCTACTGTGCTCCACTGTACTCTATCTCTACTGTGCTCCACTGTACTCTATCTCTACTGTACTCCACTGTACTCTACCTCTACTGTACTCCACTGTACTCTACCTCTACTGTACTCCACTGTACTCTACCTCTACTGTGCTCCACTGTACTCTATCTCTACTGTACTCCACTGTACTCTACCTCTACTGTACTCCACTGTACTCTATCTCTACTGTGCTCCACTGTACTCTATCTCTACTGTACTCCACTGTACTCTACCTCTACTGTGCTCCACTGTACTCTATCTCTACTGTACTCCACTCTACTCTACCTCTACTGTACTCCGCTGTACTCTATCTCTACTGTGCTCCACTGTACTCTATCTCTACTGTGCTCCACTCTACTCTACCTCTACTGTGCTCCACTGTACTCTATCTCTAATGTGCTCCACTGTACTCCACTGTACTCTACCTCTACTGTACTCCACTGTACTCCACCTCTACTGTACTCCACTGTACTCTACCTCTACTGTGCTCCACTGTACTCTATCTCTACTGTACTCCACTGTACTCTACCTCTACTGTGCTCCACTGTACTCTATCTCTACTGTACTCCACTCTACTCTACCTCTACTGTACTCCACTGTACTCTATCTCTACTGTACTCCACTCTACTCTACCTCTACTGTACTCCACTGTACTCTATCTCTACTGTACTCCACTGTACTCTATCTCTACTGTGCTCCACTGTACTCTATATCTACTGTACTCCACTGTACTCTACCTCTACTGTGCTCCACTGTACTCTATCTCTACTGTACTCCACTCTACTCTACCTCTACTGTACTCCACTGTACTCTATCTCTACTGTACTCCACTCTACTCTACCTCTACTGTACTCCACTGTACTCTATCTCTACTGTGCTCCACTGTACTCTATCTCTACTGTACTCCACTGTACTCTACCTCTACTGTAATCTACTGTACTCTATCTCTACTCTGCTCCACTGTACTCTATCTCTATTGTGCTCCATTGTACTCCACTGTACTCTACCTCTACTGTGTTCCACTCTACTCTATCTCTACTGTACTCCACTGTTGTCTATCTCTACTGTACTCCAAAGTACTCTATCTCTACTGTACTCCACTGTACTCTACTTCTACTCTACTCCTCTGTACTCTACCTCTACTGTACTCCACTGTACTCTACCTCTACTGTACTCCACTGTACTCTACCTCTACTGTACTCCACTGTACTCTACCTCTACTGTGCTCCACTGTACTCTATCTCTACTGTACTCCACTGTACTCTACCTCTACTGTGCTCCACTGTACTCTATCTCTACTGTACTCCACTCTACTCTACCTCTACTGTACTCCACTGTACTCTATCTCTAATGTGCTCCACTGTACTCTATCTCTACTGTACTCCACTGTACTCTACCTCTACTGTACTCCACTGTACTCTACCTCTACTGTACTCCACTGTACTCTACCTCTACTGTGCTCCACTGTACTCTATCTCTACTGTGCTCCACTGCACTCCAATGTACTCTACCTCTATTGTACTCCACTGTACTCTACCTCGACTGTGCTCCACTGTACTCTATCTCTACTCTGCTCCACTGTACTCTACCTCTAATGTGCTCCACTGTACTCTATCTCTACTCTGCTCCACTGTACTCTATCTCTATTGTGCTCCACTGTACTCCACTGTACTCTATCTCTACTGTGCTCCACTGTACTCTATCTCTACTGTACTCCACTGTACTCTACCTCTACTGTGCTCCACTGTACTATATCTCTACTGTACTCCACTCTACTCTACCTCTACTGTACTCCACTGTACTCTATCTCTACTGTGCTCCACTGTACTCTATCTCTACTGTACTCCACTCTACTCTACCTCTAATGTGCTCCACTGTACTCTATCTCTACTGTGCTCCACTGTACTCTATCTCTACTGTACTCCACTGTACTCTACCTCTACTGTACTCCACTGTACTCTACCTCTACTGTACTCCACTGTACTCTACCTCTACTGTGCTCCACTGTACTCTATCTCTACTGTGCTCCACTGTACTCTATCTCTACTGTACTCCACTGTACTCTACTTCTACTGTGCTCCACTGTACTCTATCTCTACTGTACTCCACTCTACTCTACCTCTACTGTACTCCACTGTACTCTATCTCTACTGTACTCCACTCTACTCTACCTCTACTGTACTCCACTGTACTCTATCTCTACTGTGCTCCACTGTACTCTATCTCTACTGTACTCCACTGTACTCTACCTCTACTGTGCTCCACTGTACTCTATCTCTACTCTACTCCACTCTACTCTACCTCTACTGTAATCCACTGTACTCTATCTCTACTGTACTCCACTCTACTCTACCTCTACTGTACTCCACTGTACTCTATCTCTACTGTGCTCCACTGTACTCTATCTCTACTGTACTCCACTGTACTCTACCTCTACTGTAATCTACTGTACTCTATCTCTACTCTGCTCCACTGTACTCTATCTCTATTGTGCTCCACTGTACTCTACCTCTACTGTGCTCCACTGTACTCTATCTCTACTGTACTCCACTGTACTCTACCTCTACTGTGCTCCACTGTACTATATCTCTACTGTACTCCACTCTACTCTACCTCTACTGTACTCCACTGTACTCTATCTCTACTGTGGTCCACTGTACACTATCTCTACTGTGCTCCACTGCACTCCAATATACTCTACCTTTACTGTACTCCACTGTACTCTACCTCTACTGTGCTCCACTGTACTCTATCTCTACTGTACTCTACTGTACTCTACCTCTACTGTGCTCCACTGTACTCTATATCTACTGTGCTCCACTGTACTCTATCTCTACTGTACTCCACTGTACTCTATCTCTACTGTGCTCCACTGTACTCTATCTCTACTGTACTCCACTGTACTCTACCTCTACTGTGCTCCACTGTACTCTATCTCTACTGTACTCCACTCTACTCTACCTCTACTGTACTCCGCTGTACTCTATCTCTACTGTGCTCCACTGTACTCTATCTCTACTGTACTCCACTGTACTCTACCTCTACTGTACTCCACTGTACTCTACCTCTACTGTACTCCACTGTACTCTACCTCTACTGTGCTCCACTGTACTCTATCTCTACTGTACTCAACTGTACTCTACCTCTACTGTACTCCACTGTACTCTATCTCTACTGTGCTCCACTGTACTCTATCTCTACTGTACTCCACTGTACTCTACCTCTACTGTGCTCCACTGTACTCTATCTCTACTCTACTCCACTCTACTCTACCTCTAATGTACTCCACTGTACTATATCTCTACTGTACTCCACTCTACTCTACCTCTACTGTACTCCACTGTACTCTATCTCTACTGTACTCCACTGTACTCTATCTCTACTGTGATCCACTGTACTCTATCTCTATTGTACTCCACTGTACTCTACCTCTACTGTGCTCCACTGTACTCTATCTCTACTGTACTCCACTCTACTCTACCTCTACTGTACTCCACTGTACTCTATCTCTACTGTGCTCCACTGTACTCTATCTCTACTGTACTCCACTGTACTCTACCTCTACTGTAATCTACTGTACTCTATCTCTACTCTGCTCCACTGTACTCTATCTCTATTGTGCTCCACTGTACTCCACTGTACTCTACCTCTACTGTGCTCCACTGTTGTCTATCTCTACTGTACTCCACTGTACTCTACCTCTACTCTACTCCACTGTACTTTACCTCTACTGTACTCCACTGTACTCTACCTCTACTGTACTCCACTGTACTCTACCTCTACTGTACTCCACTGTACTCTACCTCTACTGTGCTCCACTGTACTCTATCTCTACTCTACTCCACTGTACTCTACCTCTACTGTACTCCACTGTACTCTATCTCTACTGTGCTCCACTGTACTCTATCTCTACTGTGCTCCACTGCACTCCACTATACTCTATCTCTACTGTACTCCACTGTACTCTATCTCTACTGTGCTCCACTGTACTCTACCTCTACTGTACTCCACTGTACTCTATCTCTACTGTGGTCCACTGTACACTATCTCTACTGTGCTCCACTGCACTCCAATATACTCTACCTTTACTGTACTCCACTGTACTCTACCTCTACTGTGCTCCACTGTACTCTATCTCTACTGTACTCTACTGTACTCTACCTCTACTGTGCTCCACTGTACTCTACCTCTACTGTGCTCCACTGTACTCTATCTCTACTGTGCTCCACTGTACTCTATCTCTACTGTACTCCACTGTACTCTACTTCTACTGTGCTCCACTGTACTCTATCTCTACTGTACTCCATTCTACTCTACCTCTACTGTACTCCACTGTACTCTATCTCTACTGTACTCCACTCTACTCTACCTCTACTGTACTCCACTGTACTCTATCTCTACTGTGCTCCACTGTACTCTATCTCTACTGTACTCCACTGTACTCTACCTCTACTGTGCTCCACTGTACTCTATCTCTACTCTACTCCACTGTACTCTACCTCTACTGTAATCTACTGTACTCTATCTCTACTCTGCTCCACTGTACTCTATCTCTATTGTGTTCCACTGTACTCCACTGTACTCTACCTCTACTGTGTTCCACTGTACTCTGTCTCTACTGTACTCCACTGTTGTCTATCTCTACTGTACTCCAAAGTACTCTATCTCTACTGTACTCCACTGTACTCTACCTCTACTCTACTCCACTGTACTCTACCTCTACTGTACTCCACTGTACTCTACCTCTACTGTACTCCACTGTACTCTACCTCTACTGTACTCCACTGTACTCTACCTCTACTGTGCTCCACTGTACTCTATCTCTACTGTACTCCACTCTACTCTACCTCTACTGTACTCCACTGTACTCTATCTCTACTGTACTCCACTCTACTCTACATCTACTGTACTCCACTGTACTCTATCTCTACTGTGCTCCACTGTACTCTATCTCTACTGTACTCCACTGTACTCTACCTCTACTGTGCTCCACTGTACTCTATCTCTACTGTACTCCACTGTAGTCTATCTCTACTGTACTCCACTGTACTCTATCTCTACTGTACTCCACAGTACTCTACCTCTACTGTACTCCACTGTACTCTATCTCTACTGTGCTCCACTGTACTCTATCTCTACTGTGCTCCACTGCACTCCACTATACTCTATCTCTACTGTACTCCACTGTACTCTATCTCTACTGTGCTCCACTGTACTCTACCTCTACTGTACTCCACTGTACTCTACCTCTACTCCAATGTACTCTACCTCTTTTGTACTCCACTGTACCCTACCTCGACTGTGCTCCACTGTACTCTATCTCTACTCTGCTCCACTGTACTCTACCTCTACTGTGCTCCACTGTACTCTATCTCTACTCTGCTCCACTGTACTCTCCACTGTACTCCACTGTACTCTATCTCTACTGTGCTCCACTGTACTCCACTGTACTCTACCTCTACTGTGTTCCACTGTACTCTATCTCTACTGTACTCCACTGTTGTCTATCTCTACTGTACTCCAAAGTACTCTATCTCTACTGTACTCCACTGTACTCTACTTCTACTCTACTCCTCTGTACTCTACCTCTACTGTACTCCACTGTACTCTACCTCTACTGTACTCCACTGTACTCTACCTCTACTGTACTCCACTGTACTCTACCTCTACTGTGCTCCACTGTACTCTATCTCTACTGTACTCCACTGTACTCTACCTCTACTGTACTCCACTGTACTCTATCTCTACTGTGCTCCACTGTACTCTATCTCTACTGTACTCCACTGTACTCTATCTCTACTGTGCTCCACTGTACTCTATCTCTACTGTACTCCACTCTACTCTACCTCTACTGTACTCCACTGTACTCTATCTCTACTGTGCTCCACTGTACTCTATCTCTACTGTACTCCACTGTACTCTACCTCTACTGTAATCTACTGTACTCTATCTCTACTCTGCTCCACTGTACTCTATCTCTATTGTGTTCCACTGTACTCCACTGTACTCTACCTCTACTGTGTTCCACTGTACTCTATCTCTACTGTACTCCACTGTTGTCTATCTCTACTGTACTCCAAAGTACTCTATCTCTACTGTACTCCACTGTACTCTACCTCTACTCTACTCCACTGTACTCTACCTCTACTGTACTCCACTGTACTCTACCTCTACTGTACTCCACTGTACTCTACCTCTACTGTACTCCACTGTACTCTACCTCTACTGTGCTCCACTGTACTCTATCTCTACTGTACTCCACTCTACTCTACCTCTACTGTACTCCACTGTACTCTATCTCTACTGTACTCCACTCTACTCTACATCTACTGTACTCCACTGTACTCTATCTCTACTGTGCTCCACTGTACTCTATCTCTACTGTACTCCACTGTACTCTACCTCTACTGTGCTCCACTGTACTCTATCTCTACTGTACTCCACTGTAGTCTATCTCTACTGTACTCCACTGTACTCTATCTCTACTTTACTCCACAGTACTCTACCTCTACTGTACTCCACTGTACTCTATCTCTACTGTGCTCCACTGTACTCTATCTCTACTGTGCTCCACTGCACTCCACTATACTCTATCTCTACTGTACTCCACTGTACTCTATCTCTACTGTGCTCCACTGTACTCTACCTCTACTGTACTCCACTGTACTCTACCTCTACTCCAATGTACTCGACCTCTTTTGTACTCCACTGTACCCTACCTCGACTGTGCTCCACTGTACTCTATCTCTACTCTGCTCCACTGTACTCTACCTCTACTGTGCTCCACTGTACTCTATCTCTACTCTGCTCCACTGTACTCTCCACTGTACTCCACTGTACTCTATCTCTACTGTGCTCCACTGTACTCCACTGTACTCTACCTCTACTGTGTTCCACTGTACTCTATCTCTACTGTACTCCACTGTTGTCTATCTCTACTGTACTCCAAAGTACTCTATCTCTACTGTACTCCACTGTACTCTACTTCTACTCTACTCCTCTGTACTCTACCTCTACTGTACTCCACTGTACTCTACCTCTACTGTACTCCACTGTACTCTACCTCTACTGTACTCCACTGTACTCTACCTCTACTGTGCTCCACTGTACTCTATCTCTACTGTACTCCACTGTACTCTACCTCTACTGTACTCCACTGTACTCTATCTCTACTGTGCTCCACTGTACTCTATCTCTACTGTACTCCACTGTACTCTATCTCTACTGTGCTCCACTGTACTCTATCTCTACTGTACTCCACTCTACTCTACCTCTACTGTACTCCACTGTACTCTATCTCTACTGTGCTCCACTGTACTCTATCTCTACTGTACTCCACTGTACTCTACCTCTATTGTGCTCCACTGTACTCTATCTCTAATGTGCTCCACTGTACTCTATCTCTACTGTACTCCACTGTACTCTACCTCTACTGTACTCCACTGTACTCTACCTCTACTGTACTCTACTGTACTCTACCTCTACTGTGCTCCACTGTACTATATCTCTACTGTACTCCACTCTACTCTACCTCTACTGTACTCCGCTGTACTCTATCTCTACTGTGCTCCACTGTACTCTATCTCTACTGTAGTCCACTCTACTCTACCTCTACTGTGCTCCACTGTACTCTATCTCTACTGTGCTCCACTGTACTCTATCTCTACTGTACTCCACTGTACTCTACCTCTACTGTACTCCACTGTACTCTACCTCTACTGTACTCCACTGTACTCTACCTCTACTGTGCTCCACTGTACTCTATCTCTACTGTACTCCACTGTACTCTACCTCTACTGTACTCCACTGTACTCTATCTCTACTGTGCTCCACTGTACTCTATCTCTACTGTACTCCACTGTACTCTACCTCTACTGTGCTCCACTGTACTCTATCTCTACTGTACTCCACTCTACTCTACCTCTACTGTACTCCGCTGTACTCTATCTCTACTGTGCTCCACTGTACTCTATCTCTACTGTGCTCCACTCTACTCTACCTCTACTGTGCTCCACTGTACTCTATCTCTAATGTGCTCCACTGTACTCCACTGTACTCTACCTCTACTGTACTCCACTGTACTCCACCTCTACTGTACTCCACTGTACTCTACCTCTACTGTGCTCCACTGTACTCTATCTCTACTGTACTCCACTGTACTCTACCTCTACTGTGCTCCACTGTACTCTATCTCTACTGTACTCCACTCTACTCTACCTCTACTGTACTCCACTGTACTCTATCTCTACTGTACTCCACTCTACTCTACCTCTACTGTACTCCACTGTACTCTATCTCTACTGTACTCCACTGTACTCTATCTCTACTGTGCTCCACTGTACTCTATATCTACTGTACTCCACTGTACTCTACCTCTACTGTGCTCCACTGTACTCTATCTCTACTGTAGTCCACTCTACTCTACCTCTACTGTACTCCACTGTACTCTATCTCTACTGTGCTCCACTGTACTCTATCTCTACTGTACTCCACTGTACTCTACCTCTACTGTAATCTACTGTACTCTATCTCTACTCTGCTCCACTGTACTCTATCTCTATTGTGCTCCATTGTACTCCACTGTACTCTACCTCTACTGTGTTCCACTCTACTCTATCTCTACTGTACTCCACTGTTGTCTATCTCTACTGTACTCCAAAGTACTCTATCTCTACTGTACTCCACTGTACTCTACTTCTACTCTACTCCTCTGTACTCTACCTCTACTGTACTCCACTGTACTCTACCTCTACTGTACTCCACTGTACTCTACCTCTACTGTACTCCACTGTACTCTACCTCTACTGTGCTCCACTGTACTCTATCTCTACTGTACTCCACTGTACTCTACCTCTACTGTGCTCCACTGTACTCTATCTCTACTGTACTCCACTCTACTCTACCTCTACTGTACTCCACTGTACTCTATCTCTAATGTGCTCCACTGTACTCTATCTCTACTGTACTCCACTGTACTCTACCTCTACTGTACTCCACTGTACTCTACCTCTACTGTACTCCACTGTACTCTACCTCTACTGTGCTCCACTGTACTCTATCTCTACTGTGCTCCACTGCACTCCAATGTACTCTACCTCTATTGTACTCCACTGTACTCTACCTCGACTGTGCTCCACTGTACTCTATCTCTACTCTGCTCCACTGTACTCTACCTCTAATGTGCTCCACTGTACTCTATCTCTACTCTGCTCCACTGTACTCTATCTCTATTGTGCTCCACTGTACTCCACTGTACTCTATCTCTACTGTGCTCCACTGTACTCTATCTCTACTGTACTCCACTGTACTCTACCTCTACTGTGCTCCACTGTACTATATCTCTACTGTACTCCACTCTACTCTACCTCTACTGTACTCCACTGTACTCTATCTCTACTGTGCTCCACTGTACTCTATCTCTACTGTACTCCACTCTACTCTACCTCTAATGTGCTCCACTGTACTCTATCTCTACTGTGCTCCACTGTACTCTATCTCTACTGTACTCCACTGTACTCTACCTCTACTGTACTCCACTGTACTCTACCTCTACTGTACTCCACTGTACTCTACCTCTACTGTGCTCCACTGTACTCTATCTCTACTGTGCTCCACTGTACTCTATCTCTACTGTACTCCACTGTACTCTACTTCTACTGTGCTCCACTGTACTCTATCTCTACTGTACTCCACTCTACTCTACCTCTACTGTACTCCACTGTACTCTATCTCTACTGTACTCCACTCTACTCTACCTCTACTGTACTCCACTGTACTCTATCTCTACTGTGCTCCACTGTACTCTATCTCTACTGTACTCCACTGTACTCTACCTCTACTGTGCTCCACTGTACTCTATCTCTACTCTACTCCACTCTACTCTACCTCTACTGTAATCCACTGTACTCTATCTCTACTGTACTCCACTCTACTCTACCTCTACTGTACTCCACTGTACTCTATCTCTACTGTGCTCCACTGTACTCTATCTCTACTGTACTCCACTGTACTCTACCTCTACTGTAATCTACTGTACTCTATCTCTACTCTGCTCCACTGTACTCTATCTCTATTGTGCTCCACTGTACTCTACCTCTACTGTGCTCCACTGTACTCTATCTCTACTGTACTCCACTGTACTCTACCTCTACTGTGCTCCACTGTACTATATCTCTACTGTACTCCACTCTACTCTACCTCTACTGTACTCCACTGTACTCTATCTCTACTGTGGTCCACTGTACACTATCTCTACTGTGCTCCACTGCACTCCAATACACTCTACCTTTACTGTACTCCACTGTACTCTACCTCTACTGTGCTCCACTGTACTCTATCTCTACTGTACTCTACTGTACTCTACCTCTACTGTGCTCCACTGTACTCTATATCTACTGTGCTCCACTGTACTCTATCTCTACTGTACTCCACTGTACTCTATCTCTACTGTGCTCCACTGTACTCTATCTCTACTGTACTCCACTGTACTCTACCTCTACTGTGCTCCACTGTACTCTATCTCTACTGTACTCCACTCTACTCTACCTCTACTGTACTCCGCTGTACTCTATCTCTACTGTGCTCCACTGTACTCTATCTCTACTGTACTCCACTGTACTCTACCTCTACTGTACTCCACTGTACTCTACCTCTACTGTACTCCACTGTACTCTACCTCTACTGTGCTCCACTGTACTCTATCTCTACTGTACTCAACTGTACTCTACCTCTACTGTACTCCACTGTACTCTATCTCTACTGTGCTCCACTGTACTCTATCTCTACTGTACTCCACTGTACTCTACCTCTACTGTGCTCCACTGTACTCTATCTCTACTCTACTCCACTCTACTCTACCTCTAATGTACTCCACTGTACTATATCTCTACTGTACTCCACTCTACTCTACCTCTACTGTACTCCACTGTACTCTATCTCTACTGTACTCCACTGTACTCTATCTCTACTGTGATCCACTTTACTCTATCTCTATTGTACTCCACTGTACTCTACCTCTACTGTGCTCCACTGTACTCTATCTCTACTGTACTCCACTCTACTCTACCTCTACTGTACTCCACTGTACTCTATCTCTACTGTGCTCCACTGTACTCTATCTCTACTGTACTCCACTGTACTCTACCTCTACTGTAATCTACTGTACTCTATCTCTACTCTGCTCCACTGTACTCTATCTCTATTGTGCTCCACTGTACTCCACTGTACTCTACCTCTACTGTGCTCCACTGTTGTCTATCTCTACTGTACTCCACTGTACTCTACCTCTACTCTACTCCACTGTACTTTACCTCTACTGTACTCCACTGTACTCTACCTCTACTGTACTCCACTGTACTCTACCTCTACTGTACTCCACTGTACTCTACCTCTACTGTGCTCCACTGTACTCTATCTCTACTGTACTCCACTGTACTCTACCTCTACTGTACTCCACTGTACTCTATCTCTACTGTGCTCCACTGTACTCTATCTCTACTGTGCTCCACTGCACTCCACTATACTCTATCTCTACTGTACTCCACTGTACTCTATCTCTACTGTGCTCCACTGTACTCTACCTCTACTGTACTCCACTGTACTCTATCTCTACTGTGGTCCACTGTACACTATCTCTACTGTGCTCCACTGCACTCCAATATACTCTACCTTTACTGTACTCCACTGTACTCTACCTCTACTGTGCTCCACTGTACTCTATCTCTACTGTACTCTACTGTACTCTACCTCTACTGTGCTCCACTGTACTCTACCTCTACTGTGCTCCACTGTACTCTATCTCTACTGTGCTCCACTGTACTCTATCTCTACTGTACTCCACTGTACTCTACTTCTACTGTGCTCCACTGTACTCTATCTCTACTGTACTCCACTCTACTCTACCTCTACTGTACTCCACTGTACTCTATCTCTACTGTACTCCACTCTACTCTACCTCTACTGTACTCCACTGTACTCTATCTCTACTGTGCTCCACTGTACTCTATCTCTACTGTACTCCACTGTACTCTACCTCTACTGTGCTCCACTGTACTCTATCTCTACTCTACTCCACTCTACTCTACCTCTACTGTAATCCACTGTACTCTATCTCTACTGTACTCCACTCTACTCTACCTCTACTGTACTCCACTGTACTCTATCTCTACTGTGCTCCACTGTACTCTATCTCTACTGTACTCCACTGTACTCTACCTCTACTGTAATCTACTGTACTCTATCTCTACTCTGCTCCACTGTACTCTATCTCTATTGTGCTCCACTGTACTCTACCTCTACTGTGCTCCACTGTACTCTATCTCTACTGTACTCCACTGTACTCTACCTCTACTGTGCTCCACTGTACTATATCTCTACTGTACTCCACTCTACTCTACCTCTACTGTACTCCACTGTACTCTATCTCTACTGTGGTCCACTGTACACTATCTCTACTGTGCTCCACTGCACTCCAATATACTCTACCTTTACTGTACTCCACTGTACTCTACCTCTACTGTGCTCCACTGTACTCTATCTCTACTGTACTCTACTGTACTCTACCTCTACTGTGCTCCACTGTACTCTATATCTACTGTGCTCCACTGTACTCTATCTCTACTGTACTCCACTGTACTCTATCTCTACTGTGCTCCACTGTACTCTATCTCTACTGTACTCCACTGTACTCTACCTCTACTGTGCTCCACTGTACTCTATCTCTACTGTACTCCACTCTACTCTACCTCTACTGTACTCCGCTGTACTCTATCTCTACTGTGCTCCACTGTACTCTATCTCTACTTTACTCCACTGTACTCTACCTCTACTGTACTCCACTGTACTCTACCTCTACTGTACTCCACTGTACTCTACCTCTACTGTGCTCCACTGTACTCTATCTCTACTGTACTCAACTGTACTCTACCTCTACTGTACTCCACTGTACTCTATCTCTACTGTGCTCCACTGTACTCTATCTCTACTGTACTCCACTGTACTCTACCTCTACTGTGCTCCACTGTACTCTATCTCTACTCTACTCCACTCTACTCTACCTCTAATGTACTCCACTGTACTATATCTCTACTGTACTCCACTCTACTCTACCTCTACTGTACTCCACTGTACTCTATCTCTACTGTACTCCACTGTACTCTATCTCTACTGTGATCCACTGTACTCTATCTCTATTGTACTCCACTGTACTCTACCTCTACTGTGCTCCACTGTACTCTATCTCTACTGTACTCCACTCTACTCTACCTCTACTGTACTCCACTGTACTCTATCTCTACTGTGCTCCACTGTACTCTATCTCTACTGTACTCCACTGTACTCTACCTCTACTGTAATCTACTGTACTCTATCTCTACTCTGCTCCACTGTACTCTATCTCTATTGTGCTCCACTGTACTCCACTGTACTCTACCTCTACTGTGCTCCACTGTTGTCCATCTCTACTGTACTCCACTGTACTCTACCTCTACTCTACTCCACTGTACTTTACCTCTACTGTACTCCACTGTACTCTACCTCTACTGTACTCCACTGTACTCTACCTCTACTGTACTCCACTGTACTCTACCTCTACTGTGCTCCACTGTACTCTATCTCTACTGTACTCCACTGTACTCTACCTCTACTGTACTCCACTGTACTCTATCTCTACTGTGCTCCACTGTACTCTATCTCTACTGTGCTCCACTGCACTCCACTATACTCTATCTCTACTGTACTCCACTGTACTCTATCTCTACTGTGCTCCACTGTACTCTACCTCTACTGTACTCCACTGTACTCTATCTCTACTGTGGTCCACTGTACACTATCTCTACTGTGCTCCACTGCACTCCAATATACTCTACCTTTACTGTACTCCACTGTACTCTACCTCTACTGTGCTCCACTGTACTCTATCTCTACTGTACTCTACTGTACTCTACCTCTACTGTGCTCCACTGTAATCTATATCTACTGTGCTCCACTGTACTCTATCTCTACTGTACTCCACTGTACTCTATCTCTACTGTGCTCCACTGTACTCTATCTCTACTGTACTCCACTGTACTCTACCTCTACTGTGCTCCACTGTACTCTATCTCTACTGTACTCCACTCTACTCTACCTCTACTGTACTCCGCTGTACTCTATCTCTACTGTGCTCCACTGTACTCTATCTCTACTGTGCTCCACTCTACTCTACCTCTACTGTGCTCCACTGTACTCTATCTCTAATGTGCTCCACTGTACTCTATCTCTACTGTACTCCACTGTACTCTACCTCTACTGTACTCCACTGTACTCTACCTCTACTGTACTCCACTGTACTCTACCTCTACTGTGCTCCACTGTACTCTATCTCTACTGTACTCCACTTTACTCTACCTCTACTGTGCTCCACTGTACTCTATCTCTACTGTACTCCACTCTACTCTACCTCTACTGTACTCCACTGTACTCTATCTCTACTGTACTCCACTCTACTCTACCTCTACTGTACTCCACTGTACTCTATCTCTACTGTACTCCACTGTACTCTATCTCTACTGTGCTCCACTGTACTCTATCTCTACTGTACTCCACTGTACTCTACCTCTACTGTGCTCCACTGTACTCTATCTCTACTGTGCTCCACTGTGCTCTATCTCTACTGTACTCCACTGTACTCTACCTCTACTCTACTCCTCTGTACTCTACCTCTACTGTGCTCCACTGTACTCTATCTCTACTGTACTCCACTGTACTCTACCTCTACTGTACTCCACTGTACTCTTTATCTACTGTGCTCCACTGTACTCTATCTCTACTGTACTCCACTGTACTCTACCTCTACTGTGCTCCACTGTACTCTACCTCTACTGTACTCCACTCTACTCTACCTCTACTGTACTCCGCTGTACTCTATCTCTACTGTGCTCCACTGTACTCTATCTCTACTGTACTCCACTCTACTCTACCTCTATTGTGCTCCACTGAACTCTATCTCTACTGTGCTCCACTGTACTCTATCTCTACTGTACTCCACTGTACCCTACCTCTACTGTACTCCACTGTACTCTACCTCTACTGTACTCCACTGTACTCTACCTCTACTGTGCTCCACTGTACTCTATCTCTACTGTACTCCACTGTACTCTACCTCTACTGTACTCCACTGTACTCTATCTCTACTGTGCTCCACTGTACTCTATCTCTACTGTACTCCACTGTACTCTACTTCTACTGTGCTCCACTGTACTCTATCTCTACTGTACTCCACTCTACTCTACCTCTACTGTACTCCACTGTACTCTATCTCTACTGTACTCCACTCTACTCTACCTCTACTGTACTCCACTGTACTCTATCTCTACTGTGCTCCACTGTACTCTATCTCTACTGTACTCCACTGTACTCTACCTCTACTGTGCTCCACTGTACTCTATCTCTACTCTACTCCACTCTACTCTACCTCTACTGTAATCCACTGTACTCTATCTCTACTGTACTCCACTCTACTCTACCTCTACTGTACTCCACTGTACTCTATCTCTACTGTGCTCCACTGTACTCTATCTCTACTGTACTCCACTGTACTCTACCTCTACTGTAATCTACTGTACTCTATCTCTACTCTGCTCCACTGTACTCTATCTCTATTGTGCTCCACTGTACTCTACCTCTACTGTGCTCCACTGTACTCTACCTCTACTGTACTCCACTGTACTCTACCTCTACTGTGCTCCACTGTACTCTATCTCTACTGTACTCCACTTTACTCTACCTCTACTGTACTCCACTGTACTCTTTCTCTACTGTGCTCCAAAGTACTCTATCTCTACTGTACTCCACTGTACTCTACCTCTGCTGTAATCCACTGTACTCTACCTCTACTGTACTCCACTGTACTCTACCTCTACTGTACTCCACTGTACTCTACCTCTACTGTGCTCCACTGTACTCTATCTCTACTGTACTCCACTGTACTCTATCTCTACTGTACTCCACTGTACTCTACCTCTACTGTGCTCCACTGTACTCTACCTCTACTGTAATCTACTGTACTCTATCTCTACTCTGCTCCACTGTACTCTATCTCTATTGTGCTCCACTGTACTCCACTGTACTCTACCTCTACTGTGCTCCACTGTACTCTATCTCTACTGTACTCCACTTTACTCTACCTCTACTGTGCTCCACTGTACTCTATCTCTACTGTACTCCACTCTACTCTACCTCTATTGTACTCCACTGTACTCTATCTCTACTGTACTCCACTCTACTCTACCTCTACTGTACTCCACTGTACTCTATCTCTACTGTACTCCACTGTACTCTATCTCTACTGTGCTCCACTGTACTCTATCTCTACTGTACTCCACTGTACTCTACCTCTACTGTGCTCCACTGTACTCTATCTCTACTGTACTCCACTCTACTCTACCTCTACTGTACTCCACTGTACTCTATCTCTACTGTACTCCACTCTACTCTACCTCTACTGTACTCCACTGTACTCTATCTCTACTGTGCTCCACTGTACTCTATCTCTACTGTACTCCACTGTACTCTACCTCTACTGTAATCTACTGTACTCTATCTCTACTCTGCTCCACTGTACTCTATCTCTATTGTGCTCCATTGTACTCCACTGTACTCTACCTCTACTGTGTTCCACTGTACTCTATCTCTACTGTACTCCACTGTTGTCTATCTCTACTGTACTCCAAAGTACTCTATCTCTACTGTACTCCACTGTACTCTACTTCTACTCTACTCCTCTGTACTCTACCTCTACTGTACTCCACTGTACTCTACCTCTACTGTACTCCACTGTACTCTACCTCTACTGTACTCCACTGTACTCTACCTCTACTGTGCTCCACTGTACTCTATCTCTACTGTACTCCACTGTACTCTACCTCTACTGTACTCCACTGTACTCTATCTCTACTGTGCTCCACTGTACTCTATCTCTACTGTACTCCACTGTACTCTACCTCTACTGTGCTCCACTGTACTCTATCTCTACTGTACTCCACTCTACTCTACCTCTACTGTACTCCACTGTACTCTATCTCTACTGTGCTCCACTGTACTCTATCTCTACTGTACTCCACTGTACTCTACCTCTACTGTACTCCACTGTACTCTACCTCTACTGTACTCCACTGTACTCTACCTCTACTGTGCTCCACTGTACTCTATCTCTACTGTGCTCCACTGCACTCCAATGTACTCTACCTCTATTGTACTCCACTGTACTCTACCTCGACTGTGCTCCACTGTACTCTATCTCTACTCTGCTCCACTGTACTCTACCTCTAATGTGCTCCACTGTACTCTATCTCTACTCTGCTCCACTGTACTCTATCTCTATTGTGCTCCACTGTACTCCACTGTACTCTATCTCTACTGTGCTCCACTGTACTCTTGCTCTACTGTACTCCACTGTACTCTACCTCTACTGTGCTCCACTGTACTATATCTCTACTGTACTCCACTCTACTCTACCTCTACTGTACTCCGCTGTACTCTATCTCTACTGTGCTCCACTGTACTCTATCTCTACTGTACTCCACTCTACTCTACCTCTAATGTGCTCCACTGTACTCTATCTCTACTGTGCTCCACTGTACTCTATCTCTACTGTACTCCACTGTACTCTACCTCTACTGTACTCCACTGTACTCTACCTCTACTGTACTCCACTGTACTCTACCTCTACTGTGCTCCACTGTACTCTATCTCTACTGTACTCCACTGTACTCTACCTCTACTGTACTCCACTGTACTCTTTCTCTACTGTGCTCCACTGTACTCTATCTCTACTGTACTCCACTGTACTCTACCTCTACTGTGCTCCACTGTACTCTACCTCTACTGTACTCCACTCTACTCTACCTCTACTGTACTCCGCTGTACTCTATCTCTACTGTGCTCCACTGTACTCTATCTCTACTGTACTCCACTCTACTCTACCTCTATTGTGCTCCACTGTACTCTATCTCTACTGTGCTCCACTGTACTCTATCTCTACTGTACTCCACTGTACCCTACCTCTACTGTACTCCACTGTACTCTACCTCTACTGTACTCCACTGTACTCTACCTCTACTGTGCTCCACTGTACTCTATCTCTACTGTACTCCACTGTACTCTACCTCTACTGTACTCCACTGTACTCTATCTCTACTGTGCTCCACTGTACTCTATCTCTACTGTACTCCACTGTACTCTACTTCTACTGTGCTCCACTGTACTCTATCTCTACTGTACTCCACTCTACTCTACCTCTACTGTACTCCACTGTACTCTATCTCTACTGTACTCCACTCTACTCTACCTCTACTGTACTCCACTGTACTCTATCTCTACTGTGCTCCACTGTACTCTATCTCTACTGTACTCCACTGTACTCTACCTCTACTGTGCTCCACTGTACTCTATCTCTACTCTACTCCACTCTACTCTACCTCTACTGTAATCCACTGTACTCTATCTCTACTGTACTCCACTCTACTCTACCTCTACTGTACTCCACTGTACTCTATCTCTACTGTGCTCCACTGTACTCTATCTCTACTGTACTCCACTGTACTCTACCTCTACTGTAATCTACTGTACTCTATCTCTACTCTGCTCCACTGTACTCTATCTTTATTGTGCTCCACTGTACTCCACTGTACTCTACCTCTACTGTGCTCCACTGTACTCTACCTCTACTGTACTCCACTGTACTCTACCTCTACTGTGCTCCACTGTACTCTATCTCTACTGTACTCCACTTTACTCTACCTCTACTGTACTCCACTGTACTCTTTCTCTACTGTGCTCCAAAGTACTCTATCTCTACTGTACTCCACTGTACTCTACCTCTGCTGTAATCCACTGTACTCTACCTCTACTGTACTCCACTGTACTCTACCTCTACTGTACTCCTCTGTACTCTACCTCTACTGTGCTCCACTGTACTCTATCTCTACTGTACTCCACTGTACTCTACCTCTACTGTACTTCACTGTACTCTATCTCTACTGTGCTCCACTGTACTCTATCTCTACTGTACTCCACTGTACTCTACCTCTACTGTGCTCCACTGTACTCTATCTCTACTGTACTCCACTCTACTCTACCTCTACTGTGCTCCACTGTACTCTATCTCTACTGTGCTCCACTGTACTCTATCTCTACTGTACTCCACTGTACTCTACCTCTACTGTACTCCACTGTACTCTACCTCTACTGTACTCCACTGTACTCTACCTCTACTGTGCTCCACTGTACTCTATCTCTACTGTACTCAACTGTACTCTACCTCTACTGTACTCCACTGTACTCTACCTCGACTGTGCTCCACTGTACTCTATCTCTACTCTGCTCCACTGTACTCTACCTCTAATGTGCTCCACTGTACTCTATCTCTACTCTGCTCCACTGTACTCTATCTCTATTGTGCTCCACTGTACTCCACTGTACTCTATCTCTACTGTGCTCCACTGTACTCTTGCTCTACTGTACTCCACTGTACTCTACCTCTACTGTGCTCCACTGTACTATATCTCTACTGTACTCCACTCTACTCTACCTCTACTGTACTCCGCTGTACTCTATCTCTACTGTGCTCCACTGTACTCTATCTCTACTGTACTCCACTCTACTCTACCTCTAATGTGCTCCACTGTACTCTATCTCTACTGTGCTCCACTGTACTCTATCTCTACTGTACTCCACTGTACTCTACCTCTACTGTACTCCACTGTACTCTACCTCTACTGTACTCCACTGTACTCTACCTCTACTGTGCTCCACTGTACTCTATCTCTACTGTACTCCACTGTACTCTACCTCTACTGTACTCCACTGTACTCTTTCTCTACTGTGCTCCACTGTACTCTATCTCTACTGTACTCCACTGTACTCTACCTCTACTGTGCTCCACTGTACTCTACCTCTACTGTACTCCACTCTACTCTACCTCTACTGTACTCCGCTGTACTCTATCTCTACTGTGCTCCACTGTACTCTATCTCTACTGTACTCCACTCTACTCTACCTCTATTGTGCTCCACTGTACTCTATCTCTACTGTGCTCCACTGTACTCTATCTCTACTGTACTCCACTGTACCCTACCTCTACTGTACTCCACTGTACTCTACCTCTACTGTACTCCACTGTACTCTACCTCTACTGTGCTCCACTGTACTCTATCTCTACTGTACTCCACTGTACTCTACCTCTACTGTACTCCACTGTACTCTATCTCTACTGTGCTCCACTGTACTCTATCTCTACTGTACTCCACTGTACTCTACTTCTACTGTGCTCCACTGTACTCTATCTCTACTGTACTCCACTCTACTCTACCTCTACTGTACTCCACTGTACTCTATCTCTACTGTACTCCACTCTACTCTACCTCTACTGTACTCCACTGTACTCTATCTCTACTGTGCTCCACTGTACTCTATCTCTACTGTACTCCACTGTACTCTACCTCTACTGTGCTCCACTGTACTCTATCTCTACTCTACTCCACTCTACTCTACCTCTACTGTAATCCACTGTACTCTATCTCTACTGTACTCCACTCTACTCTACCTCTACTGTACTCCACTGTACTCTATCTCTACTGTGCTCCACTGTACTCTATCTCTACTGTACTCCACTGTACTCTACCTCTACTGTAATCTACTGTACTCTATCTCTACTCTGCTCCACTGTACTCTATCTCTATTGTGCTCCACTGTACTCCACTGTACTCTACCTCTACTGTGCTCCACTGTACTCTACCTCTACTGTACTCCACTGTACTCTACCTCTACTGTGCTCCACTGTACTCTATCTCTACTGTACTCCACTTTACTCTACCTCTACTGTACTCCACTGTACTCTTTCTCTACTGTGCTCCAAAGTACTCTATCTCTACTGTACTCCACTGTACTCTACCTCTGCTGTAATCCACTGTACTCTACCTCTACTGTACTCCACTGTACTCTACCTCTACTGTACTCCACTGTACTCTACCTCTACTGTGCTCCACTGTACTCTATCTCTACTGTACTCCACTGTACTCTACCTCTACTGTACTTCACTGTACTCTATCTCTACTGTGCTCCACTGTACTCTATCTCTACTGTACTCCACTGTACTCTACCTCTACTGTGCTCCACTGTACTCTATCTCTACTGTACTCCACTCTACTCTACCTCTACTGTGCTCCACTGTACTCTATCTCTACTGTGCTCCACTGTACTCTATCTCTACTGTACTCCACTGTACTCTACCTCTACTGTACTCCACTGTACTCTACCTCTACTGTACTCCACTGTACTCTACCTCTACTGTGCTCCACTGTACTCTATCTCTACTGTACTCAACTGTACTCTACCTCTACTGTACTCCACTGTACTCTATCTCTACTGTGCTCCACTGTACTCTATCTCTACTGTACTCCACTGTACTCTACCTCTACTGTGCTCCACTGTACTCTATCTCTACTCTACTCCACTCTACTCTACCTCTACTGTACTCCACTGTACTATATCTCTACTGTACTCCACTCTACTCTACCTCTACTGTACTCCACTGTACTCTATCTCTACTGTACTCCACTGTACTCTATCTCTACTGTGATCCACTGTACTCTATCTCTATTGTAGTCCACTGTACTCTACCTCTACTGTGCTCCACTGTACTCTATCTCTACTGTACTCCACTCTACTCTACCTCTACTGTACTCCACTGTACTCTATCTCTACTGTGCTCCACTGTACTCTATCTCTACTGTACTCCACTGTACTCTACCTCTACTGTAATCTACTGTACTCTATCTCTACTCTGCTCCACTGTACTCTATCTCTATTGTGCTCCACTGTACTCCACTGTACTCTACCTCTACTGTGCTCCACTGTTGTCTATCTCTACTGTACTCCAAAGTACTCTATCTCTACTGTACTCCACTGTACTCTACCTCTACTCTACTCCACTGTACTTTACCTCTACTGTACTCCACTGTACTCTACATCTACTGTACTCCACTGTACTCTACCTCTACTGTACTCCACTGTACTCTACCTCTACTGTGCTCCACTGTACTCTATCTCTACTGTACTCCACTGTACTCTACCTCTACTGTACTCCACTGTACTCTATCTCTACTGTGCTCCACTGTACTCTATCTCTACTGTGCTCCACTGCACTCCACTATACTCTATCTCTACTGTACTCCACTGTACTCTATCTCTACTGTGCTCCACTGTACTCTACCTCTACTGTACTCCACTGTACTCTACCTCTACTGTACTCCACTGTACTCTATCTCTACTGTGGTCCACTGTACACTATCTCTACTGTGCTCCACTGCACTCCAATATACTCTACCTTTACTGTACTCCACTGTACTCTACCTCTACTGTGCTCCACTGTACTCTATCTCTACTGTACTCTACTGTACTCTACCTCTACTGTGCTCCACTGTACTCTATATCTACTGTGCTCCACTGTACTCTATCTCTACTGTACTCCACTGTACTCTATCTCTACTGTGCTCCACTGTACTCTATCTCCACTGTACTCTACCTCTACTGTACTCCACTGTACTCTACCTCTACTGTACTCCACTGTACTCTATCTCTACTGTGCTCCACTGTACACTATCTCTACTGTGCTCCACTGCACTCCAATGTACTCTACCTCTACTGTACTCCACTGTACTCTACCTCTACTGTGCTCCACTGTACTCTATCTCTACTGTACTCCACTGTACTCTATCTCTACTGTACTCCACTGTACTCTACCTCTACTGTACTCCACTCTACTCTACCTCTACTGTACTCCACTGTACTCTATCTCTACTGTGCTCCACTGTACACTATCTCTACTGTGCTCCACTGCACTCCAATGTACTCTACCTCTACTGTACTCCACTGTACTCTACCTCTACTGTGCTCCACTGTACTCTATCTCTACTGTACTCCACTGTACTCTATCTCTACTGTACTCCACTGTACTCTACCTCTACTGTACTCCACTGTACTCTATCTCTACTGTGCTCCACTGTACTCTACCTCTACTGTGTTCCACTGTACTCTATCTCTACTGTACTCCACTGTTGTCTATCTCTACTGTACTCCAAAGTACTCTATCTCTACTGTACTCCACTGTACTCTACTTCTACTCTACTCCTCTGTACTCTACCTCTACTGTACTCCACTGTACTCTACCTCTACTGTACTCCACTGTACTCTACCTCTACTGTACTCCACTGTACTCTACCTCTACTGTGCTCCACTGTACTCTATCTCTACTGTACTCCACTGTACTCTACCTCTACTGTACTCCACTGTACTCTATCTCTACTGTGCTCCACTGTACTCTATCTCTACTGTACTCCACTGTACTCTACCTCTACTGTGCTCCCCTGTACTCTATCTCTACTGTACTCCACTGTACTCTACCTCTACTGTGCTCCACTGTACTCTACCTCTACTGTGCTCCACTGTACTCTATCTCTACTGTACTCCACTGTACTCTACCTCTACTGTGCTCCACTGTACTCTATCTCTACTGTACTCCACTCTACTCTACCTCTACTGTACTCCACTGTACTCTATCTCTACTGTACTCCACTCTACTCTACCTCTACTGTACTCCACTGTACTCTATCTCTACTGTGCTCCACTGTACTCTATCTCTACTGTACTCCACTGTACTCTACCTCTACTGTGCTCCACTGTACTCTATCTCTACTGTACTCCACTGTACTCTACCTCTACTGTACTCCACTGTACTCTATCTCTACTGTGCTCCACTGTACTCTATCTCTACTGTACTCCACTGTACTCTACCTCTACTCTGCTCCACTGTACTCTATCTCTACTGTACTCCACTCTACTCTACCTCTACTGTACTCCACTGTACTCTATCTCTACTGTGCTCCACTGTACTCTATCTCTACTGTACTCCACTGTACTCTACCTCTACTGTGCTCCACTGTACTCTATCTCTACTGTACTCTACTGTACTCTACCTCTACTGTGCTCCACTGTACTCTATATCTACTGTGCTCCACTGTACTCTATCTCTACTGTACTCCACTGTACTCTATCTCTACTGTGCTCCACTGTACTCTATCTCCACTGTACTCTACCTCTACTGTACTCCACTGTACTCTACCTCTACTGTACTCCACTGTACTCTATCTCTACTGTGCTCCACTGTACACTATCTCTACTGTGCTCCACTGCACTCCAATGTACTCTACCTCTACTGTACTCCACTGTACTCTACCTCTACTGTGCTCCACTGTACTCTATCTCTACTGTACTCCACTGTACTCTATCTCTACTGTACTCCACTGTACTCTACCTCTACTGTACTCCACTGTACTCTACCTCTACTGTACTCCACTGTACTCTATCTCTACTGTGCTCCACTGTACACTATCTCTACTGTGCTCCACTGCACTCCAATGTACTCTACCTCTACTGTACTCCACTGTACTCTACCTCTACTGTGCTCCACTGTACTCTATCTCTACTGTACTCCACTGTACTCTATCTCTACTGTACTCCACTGTACTCTACCTCTACTGTACTCCACTGTACTCTATCTCTACTGTGCTCCACTGTACTCTACCTCTACTGTGTTCCACTGTACTCTATCTCTACTGTACTCCACTGTTGTCTATCTCTACTGTACTCCAAAGTACTCTATCTCTACTGTACTCCACTGTACTCTACTTCTACTCTACTCCTCTGTACTCTACCTCTACTGTACTCCACTGTACTCTACCTCTACTGTACTCCACTGTACTCTACCTCTACTGTACTCCACTGTACTCTACCTCTACTGTGCTCCACTGTACTCTATCTCTACTGTACTCCACTGTACTCTACCTCTACTGTACTCCACTGTACTCTACCTCTACTGTGCTCCACTGTACTCTATCTCTACTGTACTCCACTGTACTCTACCTCTACTGTGCTCCCCTGTACTCTATCTCTACTGTACTCCACTGTACTCTACCTCTACTGTGCTCCACTGTACTCTACCTCTACTGTGCTCCACTGTACTCTATCTCTACTGTACTCCACTGTACTCTACCTCTACTGTGCTCCACTGTACTCTATCTCTACTGTACTCCACTCTACTCTACCTCTACTGTACTCCACTGTACTCTATCTCTACTGTACTCCACTCTACTCTACCTCTACTGTACTCCACTGTACTCTATCTCTACTGTGCTCCACTGTACTCTATCTCTACTGTACTCCACTGTACTCTACCTCTACTGTGCTCCACTGTACTCTATCTCTACTGTACTCCACTGTACTCTACCTCTACTGTACTCCACTGTACTCTATCTCTACTGTGCTCCACTGTACTCTATCTCTACTGTACTCCACTGTACTCTACCTCTACTCTGCTCCACTGTACTCTATCTCTACTGTACTCCACTCTACTCTACCTCTACTGTACTCCACTGTACTCTATCTCTACTGTGCTCCACTGTACTCTATCTCTACTGTACTCCACTGTACTCTACCTCTACTGTGCTCCACTGTACTCTATCTCTACTGTACTCCACTCTACTCTACCTCTACTGTACTCCACTGTACTCTATCTCTACTGTGCTCCACTGTACTCTATCTCTACTGTACTCCACTGTACTCTACCTCTACTGTGCTCCACTGTACTCTATCTCTACTGTACTCCACTCTACTCTACCTCTACTGTACTCCACTGTACTCTATCTCTACTGTGCTCCACTGTACTCTATCTCTACTGTACTCCACTGTACTCTACCTCTACTGTGCTCCACTGTACTCTATCTCTACTGTACTCCACTCTACTCTACCTCTACTGTACTCCACTGTACTCTATCTCTACTGTACTCCACTCTACTCTACCTCTACTGTACTCCACTGTACTCTATCTCTACTGTGCTCCACTGTACTCTATCTCTACTGTACTCCACTGTACTCTATCTCTACTGTACTCCACTGTACTCTACCTCTACTGTACTTCACTGTACTCTATCTCTACTGTGCTCCACTGTACTCTATCTCTACTGTACTCCACTGTACTCTACCTCTACTGTGCTCCACTGTACTCTATCTCTACTGTACTCCACTCTACTCTACCTCTACTGTGCTCCACTGTACTCTATCTCTACTGTGCTCCACTGTACTCTATCTCTACTGTACTCCACTGTACTCTACCTCTACTGTACTCCACTGTACTCTACCTCTACTGTACTCCACTGTACTCTACCTCTACTGTGCTCCACTGTACTCTATCTCTACTGTACTCAACTGTACTCTACCTCTACTGTACTCCACTGTACTCTATCTCTACTGTGCTCCACTGTACTCTATCTCTACTGTACTCCACTGTACTCTACCTCTACTGTGCTCCACTGTACTCTATCTCTACTCTACTCCACTCTACTCTACCTCTACTGTACTCCACTGTACTATATCTCTACTGTACTCCACTCTACTCTACCTCTACTGTACTCCACTGTACTCTATCTCTACTGTACTCCACTGTACTCTATCTCTACTGTGATCCACTGTACTCTATCTCTATTGTACTCCACTGTACTCTACCTCTACTGTGCTCCACTGTACTCTATCTCTACTGTACTCCACTCTACTCTACCTCTACTGTACTCCACTGTACTCTATCTCTACTGTGCTCCACTGTACTCTATCTCTACTGTACTCCACTGTACTCTACCTCTACTGTAATCTACTGTACTCTATCTCTACTCTGCTCCACTGTACTCTATCTCTATTGTGCTCCACTGTACTCCACTGTACTCTACCTCTACTGTGCTCCACTGTTGTCTATCTCTACTGTACTCCAAAGTACTCTATCTCTACTGTACTCCACTGTACTCTACCTCTACTCTACTCCACTGTACTTTACCTCTACTGTACTCCACTGTACTCTACATCTACTGTACTCCACTGTACTCTACCTCTACTGTACTCCACTGTACTCTACCTCTACTTTGCTCCACTGTACTCTATCTCTACTGTACTCTACTGTACTCTACCTCTACTGTGCTCCACTGTACTCTATATCTACTGTGCTCCACTGTACTCTATCTCTACTGTACTCCACTGTACTCTATCTCTACTGTGCTCCACTGTACTCTATCTCCACTGTACTCTACCTCTACTGTACTCCACTGTACTCTACCTCTACTGTACTCCACTGTACTCTATCTCTACTGTGCTCCACTGTACACTATCTCTACTGTGCTCCACTGCACTCCAATGTACTCTACCTCTACTGTACTCCACTGTACTCTACCTCTACTGTGCTCCACTGTACTCTATCTCTACTGTACTCCACTGTACTCTATCTCTACTGTACTCCACTGTACTCTACCTCTACTGTACTCCACTCTACTCTACCTCTACTGTACTCCACTGTACTCTATCTCTACTGTGCTCCACTGTACACTATCTCTACTGTGCTCCACTGCACTCCAATGTACTCTACCTCTACTGTACTCCACTGTACTCTACCTCTACTGTGCTCCACTGTACTCTATCTCTACTGTACTCCACTGTACTCTATCTCTACTGTACTCCACTGTACTCTACCTCTACTGTACTCCACTGTACTCTATCTCTACTGTGCTCCACTGTACTCTACCTCTACTGTGTTCCACTGTACTCTATCTCTACTGTACTCCACTGTTGTCTATCTCTACTGTACTCCAAAGTACTCTATCTCTACTGTACTCCACTGTACTCTACTTCTACTCTACTCCTCTGTACTCTACCTCTACTGTACTCCACTGTACTCTACCTCTACTGTACTCCACTGTACTCTACCTCTACTGTACTCCACTGTACTCTACCTCTACTGTGCTCCACTGTACTCTATCTCTACTGTACTCCACTGTACTCTACCTCTACTGTACTCCACTGTACTCTATCTCTACTGTGCTCCACTGTACTCTATCTCTACTGTACTCCACTGTACTCTACCTCTACTGTGCTCCCCTGTACTCTATCTCTACTGTACTCCACTGTACTCTACCTCTACTGTGCTCCACTGTACTCTACCTCTACTGTGCTCCACTGTACTCTATCTCTACTGTACTCCACTGTACTCTACCTCTACTGTGCTCCACTGTACTCTATCTCTACTGTACTCCACTCTACTCTACCTCTACTGTACTCCACTGTACTCTATCTCTACTGTACTCCACTCTACTCTACCTCTACTGTACTCCACTGTACTCTATCTCTACTGTGCTCCACTGTACTCTATCTCTACTGTACTCCACTGTACTCTACCTCTACTGTGCTCCACTGTACTCTATCTCTACTGTACTCCACTGTACTCTACCTCTACTGTACTCCACTGTACTCTATCTCTACTGTGCTCCACTGTACTCTATCTCTACTGTACTCCACTGTACTCTACCTCTACTCTGCTCCACTGTACTCTATCTCTACTGTACTCCACTCTACTCTACCTCTACTGTACTCCACTGTACTCTATCTCTACTGTGCTCCACTGTACTCTATCTCTACTGTACTCCACTGTACTCTACCTCTACTGTGCTCCACTGTACTCTATCTCTACTGTACTCTACTGTACTCTACCTCTACTGTGCTCCACTGTACTCTATATCTACTGTGCTCCACTGTACTCTATCTCTACTCTACTCCACTGTACTCTATCTCTACTGTGCTCCACTGTACTCTATCTCCACTGTACTCTACCTCTACTGTACTCCACTGTACTCTACCTCTACTGTACTCCACTGTACTCTATCTCTACTGTGCTCCACTGTACACTATCTCTACTGTGCTCCACTGCACTCCAATGTACTCTACCTCTACTGTACTCCACTGTACTCTACCTCTACTGTGCTCCACTGTACTCTATCTCTACTGTACTCCACTGTACTCTATCTCTACTGTACTCCACTGTACTCTACCTCTACTGTACTCCACTGTACTCTACCTCTACTGTACTCCACTGTACTCTATCTCTACTGTGCTCCACTGTACACTATCTCTACTGTGCTCCACTGCACTCCAATGTACTCTACCTCTACTGTACTCCACTGTACTCTACCTCTACTGTGCTCCACTGTACTCTATCTCTACTGTACTCCACTGTACTCTATCTCTACTGTACTCCACTGTACTCTACCTCTACTGTACTCCACTGTACTCTATCTCTACTGTGCTCCACTGTACTCTACCTCTTCTGTGTTCCACTGTACTCTATCTCTACTGTACTCCACTGTTGTCTATCTCTACTGTACTCCAAAGTACTCTATCTCTACTGTACTCCACTGTACTCTACTTCTACTCTACTCCTCTGTACTCTACCTCTACTGTACTCCACTGTACTCTACCTCTACTGTACTCCACTGTACTCTACCTCTACTGTACTCCACTGTACTCTACCTCTACTGTGCTCCACTGTACTCTATCTCTACTGTACTCCACTGTACTCTACCTCTACTGTACTCCACTGTACTCTATCTCTACTGTGCTCCACTGTACTCTATCTCTACTGTACTCCACTGTACTCTACCTCTACTGTGCTCCCCTGTACTCTATCTCTACTGTACTCCACTGTACTCTACCTCTACTGTGCTCCACTGTACTCTACCTCTACTGTGCTCCACTGTACTCTATCTCTACTGTACTCCACTGTACTCTACCTCTACTGTGCTCCACTGTACTCTATCTCTACTGTACTCCACTCTACTCTACCTCTACTGTACTCCACTGTACTCTATCTCTACTGTACTCCACTCTACTCTACCTCTACTGTACTCCACTGTACTCTATCTCTACTGTGCTCCACTGTACTCTATCTCTACTGTACTCCACTGTACTCTACCTCTACTGTGCTCCACTGTACTCTATCTCTACTGTACTCCACTGTACTCTACCTCTACTGTACTCCACTGTACTCTATCTCTACTGTGCTCCACTGTACTCTATCTCTACTGTACTCCACTGTACTCTACCTCTACTCTGCTCCACTGTACTCTATCTCTACTGTACTCCACTCTACTCTACCTCTACTGTACTCCACTGTACTCTATCTCTACTGTGCTCCACTGTACTCTATCTCTACTGTACTCCACTGTACTCTACCTCTACTGTGCTCCACTGTACTCTATCTCTACTGTACTCCACTCTACTCTACCTCTACTGTACTCCACTGTACTCTATCTCTACTGTGCTCCACTGTACTCTATCTCTACTGTACTCCACTGTACTCTACCTCTACTGTGCTCCACTGTACTCTATCTCTACTGTACTCCACTCTACTCTACCTCTACTGTACTCCACTGTACTCTATCTCTACTGTGCTCCACTGTACTCTATCTCTACTGTACTCCACTGTACTCTACCTCTACTGTGCTCCACTGTACTCTATCTCTACTGTACTCCACTCTACTCTACCTCTACTGTACTCCACTGTACTCTATCTCTACTGTACTCCACTCTACTCTACCTCTACTGTACTCCACTGTACTCTATCTCTACTGTGCTCCACTGTACTCTATCTCTACTGTACTCCACTGTACTCTATCTCTACTGTACTCAACTGTACTCTACCTCTACTGTACTTCACTGTACTCTATCTCTACTGTGCTCCACTGTACTCTATCTCTACTGTACTCCACTGTACTCTACCTCTACTGTGCTCCACTGTACTCTATCTCTACTGTACTCCACTCTACTCTACCTCTACTGTGCTCCACTGTACTCTATCTCTACTGTGCTCCACTGTACTCTATCTCTACTGTACTCCACTGTACTCTACCTCTACTGTACTCCACTGTACTCTACCTCTACTGTACTCCACTGTACTCTACCTCTACTGTGCTCCACTGTACTCTATCTCTACTGTACTCAACTGTACTCTACCTCTACTGTACTCCACTGTACTCTATCTCTACTGTGCTCCACTGTACTCTATCTCTACTGTACTCCACTGTACTCTACCTCTACTGTGCTCCACTGTACTCTATCTCTACTCTACTCCACTCTACTCTACCTCTACTGTACTCCACTGTACTATATCTCTACTGTACTCCACTCTACTCTACCTCTACTGTACTCCACTGTACTCTATCTCTACTGTACTCCACTGTACTCTATCTCTACTGTGATCCACTGTACTCTATCTCTATTGTACTCCACTGTACTCTACCTCTACTGTGCTCCACTGTACTCTATCTCTACTGTACTCCACTCTACTCTACCTCTACTGTACTCCACTGTACTCTATCTCTACTGTGCTCCACTGTACTCTATCTCTACTGTACTCCACTGTACTCTACCTCTACTGTAATCTACTGTACTCTATCTCTACTCTGCTCCACTGTACTCTATCTCTATTGTGCTCCACTGTACTCCACTGTACTCTACCTCTACTGTGCTCCACTGTTGTCTATCTCTACTGTACTCCAAAGTACTCTATCTCTACTGTACTCCACTGTACTCTACCTCTACTCTACTCCACTGTACTTTACCTCTACTGTACTCCACTGTACTCTACATCTACTGTACTCCACTGTACTCTACCTCTACTGTACTCCACTGTACTCTACCTCTACTTTGCTCCACTGTACTCTATCTCTACTGTACTCCACTGTACTCTACCTCTACTGTACTCCACTGTACTCTATCTCTACTGTGCTCCACTGTACTCTATCTCTACTGTGCTCCACTGCACTCCACTATACTCTATCTCTACTGTACTCCACTGTACTCTATATCTACTGTGCTCCACTGTACTCTACCTCTACTGTACTCCACTGTACTCTACCTCTACTGTACTCCACTGTACTCTATCTCTACTGTGGTCCACTGTACACTATCTCTACTGTGCTCCACTGCACTCCAATATACTCTACCTTTACTGTACTCCACTGTACTCTACCTCTACTGTGCTCCACTGTACTCTATCTCTACTGTACTCTACTGTACTCTACCTCTACTGTGCTCCACTGTACTCTATATCTACTGTGCTCCACTGTACTCTATCTCTACTGTACTCCACTGTACTCTATCTCTACTGTGCTCCACTGTACTCTATCTCCACTGTACTCTACCTCTACTGTACTCCACTGTACTCTACCTCTACTGTACTCCACTGTACTCTATCTCTACTGTGCTCCACTGTACACTATCTCTACTGTGCTCCACTGCACTCCAATGTACTCTACCTCTACTGTACTCCACTGTACTCTACCTCTACTGTGCTCCACTGTACTCTATCTCTACTGTACTCCACTGTACTCTATCTCTACTGTACTCCACTGTACTCTACCTCTACTGTACTCCACTGTACTCTACCTCTACTGTACTCCACTGTACTCTATCTCTACTGTGCTCCACTGTACACTATCTCTACTGTGCTCCACTGCACTCCAATGTACTCTACCTCTACTGTACTCCACTGTACTCTACCTCTACTGTGCTCCACTGTACTCTATCTCTACTGTACTCCACTGTACTCTATCTCTACTGTACTCCACTGTACTCTACCTCTACTGTACTCCACTGTACTCTATCTCTACTGTGCTCCACTGTACTCTACCTCTACTGTGTTCCACTGTACTCTATCTCTACTGTACTCCACTGTTGTCTATCTCTACTGTACTCCAAAGTACTCTATCTCTACTGTACTCCACTGTACTCTACTTCTACTCTACTCCTCTGTACTCTACCTCTACTGTACTCCACTGTACTCTACCTCTACTGTACTCCACTGTACTCTACCTCTACTGTACTCCACTGTACTCTACCTCTACTGTGCTCCACTGTACTCTATCTCTACTGTACTCCACTGTACTCTACCTCTACTGTACTCCACTGTACTCTATCTCTACTGTGCTCCACTGTACTCTATCTCTACTGTACTCCACTGTACTCTACCTCTACTGTGCTCCCCTGTACTCTATCTCTACTGTACTCCACTGTACTCTACCTCTACTGTGCTCCACTGTACTCTACCTCTACTGTGCTCCACTGTACTCTATCTCTACTGTACTCCACTGTACTCTACCTCTACTGTGCTCCACTGTACTCTATCTCTACTGTACTCCACTCTACTCTACCTCTACTGTACTCCACTGTACTCTATCTCTACTGTACTCCACTCTACTCTACCTCTACTGTACTCCACTGTACTCTATCTCTACTGTGCTCCACTGTACTCTATCTCTACTGTACTCCACTGTACTCTACCTCTACTGTGCTCCACTGTACTCTATCTCTACTGTACTCCACTGTACTCTACCTCTACTGTACTCCACTGTACTCTATCTCTACTGTGCTCCACTGTACTCTATCTCTACTGTACTCCACTGTACTCTACCTCTACTCTGCTCCACTGTACTCTATCTCTACTGTACTCCACTCTACTCTACCTCTACTGTACTCCACTGTACTCTATCTCTACTGTGCTCCACTGTACTCTATCTCTACTGTACTCCACTGTACTCTACCTCTACTGTGCTCCACTGTACTCTATCTCTACTGTACTCCACTCTACTCTACCTCTACTGTACTCCACTGTACTCTATCTCTACTGTGCTCCACTGTACTCTATCTCTACTGTACTCCACTGTACTCTACCTCTACTGTGCTCCACTGTACTCTATCTCTACTGTACTCCACTCTACTCTACCTCTACTGTACTCCACTGTACTCTATCTCTACTGTGCTCCACTGTACTCTATCTCTACTGTACTCCACTGTACTCTACCTCTACTGTGCTCCACTGTACTCTATCTCTACTGTACTCCACTCTACTCTACCTCTACTGTACTCCACTGTACTCTATCTCTACTGTACTCCACTCTACTCTACCTCTACTGTACTCCACTGTACTCTATCTCTACTGTGCTCCACTGTACTCTATCTCTACTGTACTCCACTGTACTCTACCTCTACTGTGCTCCACTGTACTCTATCTCTACTGTACTCCACTGTAGTCTATCTCTACTGTACTCCACTGTACTCTATCTCTACTGTACTCCACAGTACTCTACCTCTACTGTACTCCACTGTACTCTATCTCTACTGTGCTCCACTGTACTCTATCTCTACTGTACTCCACAGTACTCTACCTCTACTGTACTCCACTGTACTCTATCTCTACTGTGCTCCACTGTACTCTATCTCTACTGTACTCCACTGTAGTCTATCTCTACTGTACTCCACTGTACTCTATCTCTACTGTACTCCACAGTACTCTACCTCTACTGTACTCCACTGTACTCTATCTCTACTGTACTCCACTGTACTCTATCTCTACTGTACTCCACAGTACTCTACCTCTACTGTACTCCACTGTACTCTATCTCTACTGTGCTCCACTGTACTCTATCTCTACTGTACTCCACTGTACTCTATCTCTACTGTGCTCCACTGTACTCTACCTCTACTGTACTCCACTGTACTCTACCTCTACTGTACTCCACTGTACTCTATCTCTACAGTGGTCCACTGTACACTATCTCTACTGTGCTCCACTGCACTCCAATATACTCTACCTCTACTGTACTCCACTGTACTCTACCTCTACTGTGCTCCACTGTACTCTATCTCTACTGTACTCTACTGTACTCTACCTCTACTGTGCTCCACTGTACTCTATATCTACTGTGCTCCACTGTACTCTATCTCTACTGTACTCCACTGTACTCTATCTCTACTGTGCTCCACTGTACTCTATCTCCACTGTACTCTACCTCTACTGTACTCCACTGTACTCTACCTCTACTGTACTCCACTGTACTCTATCTCTACTGTGCTCCACTGTACACTATCTCTACTGTGCTCCACTGCACTCCAATGTACTCTACCTCTACTGTACTCCACTGTACTCTACCTCTACTGTGCTCCACTGTACTCTATCTCTACTGTACTCCACTGTACTCTATCTCTACTGTACTCCACTGTACTCTACCTCTACTGTACTCCAATGTACTCTATCTCTACTGTGCTCCACTGTACTCTATCTCTACTGTGCTCCACTGCACTCCAATGTACTCTACCTCTATTGTACTCCACTGTACCCTACCTCGACTGTGCTCCACTGTACTCTATCTCTACTCTGCTCCACTCTACTCTACCTCTACTGTGCTCCACTGTACTCTATCTCTACTCTGCTCCACTGTACTCTATCTCTATTGTGCTCCACTGTACTCCACTGTACTCTATCTCTACTGTGCTCCACTGTACTCTATCTCTACTGTACTCCACTGTACTCTATCTCTACTGTGCTCCACTCTACTCTACCTCTACTGTGCTCCACTGTACTCTATCTCTAATGTGCTCCACTGTACTCTATCTCTACTGTACTCCACTGTACTCTACCTCTACTGTACTCCACTGTACCCTACCTCGACTGTGCTCCACTGTACTCTATCTCTACTCTGCTCCACTGTACTCTACCTCTACTGTGCTCCACTGTACTCTATCTCTACTCTGCTCCACTGTACTCTATCTCTATTGTGCTCCACTGTACTCCACTGTACTCTATCTCTACTGTGCTCCACTGTACTCTATCTCTACTGTACTCCACTGTACTCTATCTCTACTGTGCTCCACTCTACTCTACCTCTACTGTGCTCCACTGTACTCTATCTCTAATGTGCTCCACTGTACTCTATCTCTACTGTACTCCACTGTACTCTACCTCTACTGTACTCCACTGTACTCTATCTCTACTGTACTCCACTCTACTCTACCTCTACTGTACTCCACTGTACTCTATCTCTACTGTGCTCCACTGTACTCTATCTCTACTGTGCTCCACTGTACTCTATCTCTACTGTACTCCACTCTACTCTACCTCTACTGTACTCCACTGTACTCTATCTCTACTGTACTCCACTGTACTCTACCTCTACTGTACTCCACTGTACTCTATCTCTACTGTACTCCACTCTACTCTACCTCTACTGTACTCCACTGTACTCTATCTCTACTGTACTCCACTCTACTCTACCTCTACTGTACTCCACTGTACTCTATCTCTACTGTGCTCCACTGTACTCTATCTCTACTGTGCTCCACTGTACTCTATCTCTAATGTGCTCCACTGTACTCTATCTCTACTGTTCTCCACTGTACTCTACCTCTACTGTACTCCACTGTACTCTATCTCTACTGTACTCCACTCTACTCTACCTCTACTGTACTCCACTGTACTCTATCTCTACTGTGCTCCACTGTACTCTATCTCTACTGTACTCCACTGTACTCTATCTCTACTGTACTCCACTCTACTCTACCTCTACTGTACTCCACTGTACTCTATCTCTACTGTGCTCCACTGTACTCTATCTCTACTGTGCTCCACTGTACTCTATCTCTACTGTACTCCACTGTACTCTACCTCTACTGTGCTCCACTGTACTCTATCTCTACTGTACTCCACTCTACTCTACCTCTACTGTACTCCACTGTACTCTATCTCTACTGTACTCCACTCTACTCTACCTCTACTGTACTCCACTGTACTCTATCTCTACTGTGCTCCACTGTACTCTATCTCTACTGTACTCCACTGTACTCTACCTCTACTGTAATCTACTGTACTCTATCTCTACTCTGCTCCACTGTACTCTATCTCTATTGTGTTCCACTGTACTCCACTGTACTCTACCTCTACTGTGTTCCACTGTACTCTATCTCTACTGTACTCCACTGTTGTCTATCTCTACTGTACTCCAAAGTACTCTATCTCTACTGTACTCCACTGTACTCTACCTCTACTCTACTCCACTGTACTCTACCTCTACTGTACTCCACTGTACTCTACCTCTACTGTACTCCACTGTACTCTACCTCTACTGTACTCCACTGTACTCTACCTCTACTGTGCTCCACTGTACTCTATCTCTACTGTACTCCACTCTACTCTACCTCTACTGTACTCCACTGTACTCTATCTCTACTGTACTCCACTCTACTCTACCTCTACTGTACTCCACTGTACTCTATCTCTACTGTGCTCCACTGTACTCTATCTCTACTGTACTCCACTGTACTCTACCTCTACTGTGCTCCACTGTACTCTATCTCTACTGTACTCCACTGTAGTCTATCTCTACTGTACTCCACTGTACTCTATCTCTACTGTACTCCACAGTACTCTACCTCTACTGTACTCCACTGTACTCTATCTCTACTGTGCTCCACTGTACTCTATCTCTACTGTGCTCCACTGCACTCCACTATACTCTATCTCTACTGTACTCCACTGTACTCTATCTCTACTGTGCTCCACTGTACTCTACCTCTACTGTACTCCACTGTACTCTACCTCTACTGTACTCCACTGTACTCTATCTCTACAGTGGTCCACTGTACACTATCTCTACTGTGCTCCACTGCACTCCAATATACTCTACCTCTACTGTACTCCACTGTACTCTACCTCTACTGTGCTCCACTGTACTCTATCTCTACTGTACTCTACTGTACTCTACCTCTACTGTGCTCCACTGTACTCTATATCTACTGTGCTCCACTGTACTCTATCTCTACTGTACTCCACTGTACTCTATCTCTACTGTGCTCCACTGTACTCTATCTCCATTGTACTCTACCTCTACTGTACTCCACTGTACTCTACCTCTACTGTACTCCACTGTACTCTATCTCTACTGTGCTCCACTGTACACTATCTCTTCTGTGCTCCACTGCACTCCAATGTACTCTACCTCTACTGTCCTCCACTGTACTCTACCTCTACTGTGCTCCACTGTACTCTATCTCTACTGTACTCCACTGTACTCTATCTCTACTGTACTCCACTGTACTCTACCTCTACTGTACTCCAATGTACTCTATCTCTACTGTGCTCCACTGTACTCTATCTCTACTGTGCTCCACTGCACTCCAATGTACTCTACCTCTTTTGTACTCCACTGTACCCTACCTCGACTGTGCTCCACTGTACTCTATCTCTACTCTGCTCCACTGTACTCTACCTCTACTGTGCTCCACTGTACTCTATCTCTACTCTGCTCCACTGTACTCTATCTCTATTGTGCTCCACTGTACTCCACTGTACTCTATCTCTACTGTGCTCCACTGTACTCTATCTCTACTGTACTCCACTGTACTCTACCTCTACTGTGCTCCACTGTACTATATCTCTACTGTACTCCACTCTACTCTACCTCTACTGTACTCCGCTGTACTCTATCTCTACTGTGCTCCACTGTACTCTATCTCTACCGTACTCCACTCTACTCTACCTCTACTGTGCTCCACTGTACTCTATCTCTACTGTGCTCCACTGTACTCTATCTCTACTGTACTCCACTGTACTCTACCTCTACTGTACTCCACTGTACTCTATCTCTACTGTACTCCACTCTACTCTACCTCTACTGTACTCCACTGTACTCTATCTCTACTGTGCTCCACTGTACTCTATCTCTACTGTACTCCACTGTACTCTATCTCTACTGTACTCCACTCTACTCTACCTCTACTGTACTCCACTGTACTCTATCTCTACTGTGCTCCACTGTACTCTATCTCTACTGTGCTCCACTGTACTCTATCTCTACTGTACTCCACTGTACTCTACCTCTACTGTGCTCCACTGTACTCTATCTCTACTGTACTCCACTCTACTCTACCTCTACTGTACTCCACTGTACTCTATCTCTACTGTACTCCACTCTACTCTACCTCTACTGTACTCCACTGTACTCTATCTCTACTGTGCTCCACTGTACTCTATCTCTACTGTACTCCACTGTACTCTACCTCTACTGTAATCTACTGTACTCTATCTCTACTCTGCTCCACTGTACTCTATCTCTATTGTGCTCCACTGTACTCCACTGTACTCTACCTCTACTGTGCTCCACTGTACTCTATATCTACTGTACTCCACTGTACTCTACCTCTACTGTAATCTACTGTACTCTATCTCTACTCTGCTCCACTGTACTCTATCTCTATTGTGCTCCACTGTACTCTACTGTACTCTACCTCTACTGTGCTCCACTGTACTCTATATCTACTGTGCTCCACTGTACTCTATCTCTACTGTACTCCACTGTACTCTATCTCTACTGTGCTCCACTGTACTCTATCTCCATTGTACTCTACCTCTACTGTACTCCACTGTACTCTACCTCTACTGTACTCCACTGTACTCTATCTCTACTGTGCTCCACTGTACACTATCTCTTCTGTGCTCCACTGCACTCCAATGTACTCTACCTCTACTGTCCTCCACTGTACTCTACCTCTACTGTGCTCCACTGTACTCTATCTCTACTGTACTCCACTGTACTCTATCTCTACTGTACTCCACTGTACTCTACCTCTACTGTACTCCAATGTACTCTATCTCTACTGTGCTCCACTGTACTCTATCTCTACTGTGCTCCACTGCACTCCAATGTACTCTACCTCTTTTGTACTCCACTGTACCCTACCTCGACTGTGCTCCACTGTACTCTATCTCTACTCTGCTCCACTGTACTCTACCTCTACTGTGCTCCACTGTACTCTATCTCTACTCTGCTCCACTGTACTCTATCTCTATTGTGCTCCACTGTACTCCACTGTACTCTATCTCTACTGTGCTCCACTGTACTCTATCTCTACTGTACTCCACTGTACTCTACCTCTACTGTGCTCCACTGTACTATATCTCTACTGTACTCCACTCTACTCTACCTCTACTGTACTCCGCTGTACTCTATCTCTACTGTGCTCCACTGTACTCTATCTCTACCGTACTCCACTCTACTCTACCTCTACTGTGCTCCACTGTACTCTATCTCTACTGTGCTCCACTGTACTCTATCTCTACTGTACTCCACTGTACTCTACCTCTACTGTACTCCACTGTACTCTATCTCTACTGTACTCCACTCTACTCTACCTCTACTGTACTCCACTGTACTCTATCTCTACTGTGCTCCACTGTACTCTATCTCTACTGTACTCCACTGTACTCTATCTCTACTGTACTCCACTCTACTCTACCTCTACTGTACTCCACTGTACTCTATCTCTACTGTGCTCCACTGTACTCTATCTCTACTGTACTCCACTGTACTCTACCTCTACTGTACTCCACTGTACTCTACCTCTACTGTACTCCACTGTACTCTACCTCTACTGTGCTCCACTGTACTCTATCTCTACTGTGCTCCACTGCACTCCAATGTACTCTACCTCTATTGTACTCCACTGTACTCTACCTCGACTGTGCTCCACTGTACTCTATCTCTACTCTGCTCCACTGTACTCTACCTCTAATGTGCTCCACTGTACTCTATCTCTACTCTGCTCCACTGTACTCTATCTCTATTGTGCTCCACTGTACTCCACTGTACTCTATCTCTACTGTGCTCCACTGTACTCTTGCTCTACTGTACTCCACTGTACTCTACCTCTACTGTGCTCCACTGTACTATATCTCTACTGTACTCCACTCTACTCTACCTCTACTGTACTCCGCTGTACTCTATCTCTACTGTGCTCCACTGTACTCTATCTCTACTGTACTCCACTCTACTCTACCTCTAATGTGCTCCACTGTACTCTATCTCTACTGTGCTCCACTGTACTCTATCTCTACTGTACTCCACTGTACTCTACCTCTACTGTACTCCACTGTACTCTACCTCTACTGTACTCCACTGTACTCTACCTCTACTGTGCTCCACTGTACTCTATCTCTACTGTACTCCACTGTACTCTACCTCTACTGTACTCCACTGTACTCTTTCTCTACTGTGCTCCACTGTACTCTATCTCTACTGTACTCCACTGTACTCTACCTCTACTGTGCTCCACTGTACTCTACCTCTACTGTACTCCACTCTACTCTACCTCTACTGTACTCCGCTGTACTCTATCTCTACTGTGCTCCACTGTACTCTATCTCTACTGTACTCCACTCTACTCTACCTCTATTGTGCTCCACTGTACTCTATCTCTACTGTGCTCCACTGTACTCTATCTCTACTGTACTCCACTGTACCCTACCTCTACTGTACTCCACTGTACTCTACCTCTACTGTACTCCACTGTACTCTACCTCTACTGTGCTCCACTGTACTCTATCTCTACTGTACTCCACTGTACTCTACCTCTACTGTACTCCACTGTACTCTATCTCTACTGTGCTCCACTGTACTCTATCTCTACTGTACTCCACTGTACTCTACTTCTACTGTGCTCCACTGTACTCTATCTCTACTGTACTCCACTCTACTCTACCTCTACTGTACTCCACTGTACTCTATCTCTACTGTACTCCACTCTACTCTACCTCTACTGTACTCCACTGTACTCTATCTCTACTGTGCTCCACTGTACTCTATCTCTACTGTACTCCACTGTACTCTACCTCTACTGTGCTCCACTGTACTCTATCTCTACTCTACTCCACTCTACTCTACCTCTACTGTAATCCACTGTACTCTATCTCTACTGTACTCCACTCTACTCTACCTCTACTGTACTCCACTGTACTCTATCTCTACTGTGCTCCACTGTACTCTATCTCTACTGTACTCCACTGTACTCTACCTCTACTGTAATCTACTGTACTCTATCTCTACTCTGCTCCACTGTACTCTATCTTTATTGTGCTCCACTGTACTCCACTGTACTCTACCTCTACTGTGCTCCACTGTACTCTACCTCTACTGTACTCCACTGTACTCTACCTCTACTGTGCTCCACTGTACTCTATCTCTACTGTACTCCACTTTACTCTACCTCTACTGTACTCCACTGTACTCTTTCTCTACTGTGCTCCAAAGTACTCTATCTCTACTGTACTCCACTGTACTCTACCTCTGCTGTAATCCACTGTACTCTACCTCTACTGTACTCCACTGTACTCTACCTCTACTGTACTCCTCTGTACTCTACCTCTACTGTGCTCCACTGTACTCTATCTCTACTGTACTCCACTGTACTCTACCTCTACTGTACTTCACTGTACTCTATCTCTACTGTGCTCCACTGTACTCTATCTCTACTGTACTCCACTGTACTCTACCTCTACTGTGCTCCACTGTACTCTATCTCTACTGTACTCCACTCTACTCTACCTCTACTGTGCTCCACTGTACTCTATCTCTACTGTGCTCCACTGTACTCTATCTCTACTGTACTCCACTGTACTCTACCTCTACTGTACTCCACTGTACTCTACCTCTACTGTACTCCACTGTACTCTACCTCTACTGTGCTCCACTGTACTCTATCTCTACTGTACTCAACTGTACTCTACCTCTACTGTACTCCACTGTACTCTACCTCGACTGTGCTCCACTGTACTCTATCTCTACTCTGCTCCACTGTACTCTACCTCTAATGTGCTCCACTGTACTCTATCTCTACTCTGCTCCACTGTACTCTATCTCTATTGTGCTCCACTGTACTCCACTGTACTCTATCTCTACTGTGCTCCACTGTACTCTTGCTCTACTGTACTCCACTGTACTCTACCTCTACTGTGCTCCACTGTACTATATCTCTACTGTACTCCACTCTACTCTACCTCTACTGTACTCCGCTGTACTCTATCTCTACTGTGCTCCACTGTACTCTATCTCTACTGTACTCCACTCTACTCTACCTCTAATGTGCTCCACTGTACTCTATCTCTACTGTGCTCCACTGTACTCTATCTCTACTGTACTCCACTGTACTCTACCTCTACTGTACTCCACTGTACTCTACCTCTACTGTACTCCACTGTACTCTACCTCTACTGTGCTCCACTGTACTCTATCTCTACTGTACTCCACTGTACTCTACCTCTACTGTACTCCACTGTACTCTTTCTCTACTGTGCTCCACTGTACTCTATCTCTACTGTACTCCACTGTACTCTACCTCTACTGTGCTCCACTGTACTCTACCTCTACTGTACTCCACTCTACTCTACCTCTACTGTACTCCGCTGTACTCTATCTCTACTGTGCTCCACTGTACTCTATCTCTACTGTACTCCACTCTACTCTACCTCTATTGTGCTCCACTGTACTCTATCTCTACTGTGCTCCACTGTACTCTATCTCTACTGTACTCCACTGTACCCTACCTCTACTGTACTCCACTGTACTCTACCTCTACTGTACTCCACTGTACTCTACCTCTACTGTGCTCCACTGTACTCTATCTCTACTGTACTCCACTGTACTCTACCTCTACTGTACTCCACTGTACTCTATCTCTACTGTGCTCCACTGTACTCTATCTCTACTGTACTCCACTGTACTCTACTTCTACTGTGCTCCACTGTACTCTATCTCTACTGTACTCCACTCTACTCTACCTCTACTGTACTCCACTGTACTCTATCTCTACTGTACTCCACTCTACTCTACCTCTACTGTACTCCACTGTACTCTATCTCTACTGTGCTCCACTGTACTCTATCTCTACTGTACTCCACTGTACTCTACCTCTACTGTGCTCCACTGTACTCTATCTCTACTCTACTCCACTCTACTCTACCTCTACTGTAATCCACTGTACTCTATCTCTACTGTACTCCACTCTACTCTACCTCTACTGTACTCCACTGTACTCTATCTCTACTGTGCTCCACTGTACTCTATCTCTACTGTACTCCACTGTACTCTACCTCTACTGTAATCTACTGTACTCTATCTCTACTCTGCTCCACTGTACTCTATCTCTATTGTGCTCCACTGTACTCCACTGTACTCTACCTCTACTGTGCTCCACTGTACTCTACCTCTACTGTACTCCACTGTACTCTACCTCTACTGTGCTCCACTGTACTCTATCTCTACTGTACTCCACTTTACTCTACCTCTACTGTACTCCACTGTACTCTTTCTCTACTGTGCTCCAAAGTACTCTATCTCTACTGTACTCCACTGTACTCTACCTCTGCTGTAATCCACTGTACTCTACCTCTACTGTACTCCACTGTACTCTACCTCTACTGTACTCCACTGTACTCTACCTCTACTGTGCTCCACTGTACTCTATCTCTACTGTACTCCACTGTACTCTACCTCTACTGTACTTCACTGTACTCTATCTCTACTGTGCTCCACTGTACTCTATCTCTACTGTACTCCACTGTACTCTACCTCTACTGTGCTCCACTGTACTCTATCTCTACTGTACTCCACTCTACTCTACCTCTACTGTGCTCCACTGTACTCTATCTCTACTGTGCTCCACTGTACTCTATCTCTACTGTACTCCACTGTACTCTACCTCTACTGTACTCCACTGTACTCTACCTCTACTGTACTCCACTGTACTCTACCTCTACTGTGCTCCACTGTACTCTATCTCTACTGTACTCAACTGTACTCTACCTCTACTGTACTCCACTGTACTCTATCTCTACTGTGCTCCACTGTACTCTATCTCTACTGTACTCCACTGTACTCTACCTCTACTGTGCTCCACTGTACTCTATCTCTACTCTACTCCACTCTACTCTACCTCTACTGTACTCCACTGTACTATATCTCTACTGTACTCCACTCTACTCTACCTCTACTGTACTCCACTGTACTCTATCTCTACTGTACTCCACTGTACTCTATCTCTACTGTGATCCACTGTACTCTATCTCTATTGTAGTCCACTGTACTCTACCTCTACTGTGCTCCACTGTACTCTATCTCTACTGTACTCCACTCTACTCTACCTCTACTGTACTCCACTGTACTCTATCTCTACTGTGCTCCACTGTACTCTATCTCTACTGTACTCCACTGTACTCTACCTCTACTGTAATCTACTGTACTCTATCTCTACTCTGCTCCACTGTACTCTATCTCTATTGTGCTCCACTGTACTCCACTGTACTCTACCTCTACTGTGCTCCACTGTTGTCTATCTCTACTGTACTCCAAAGTACTCTATCTCTACTGTACTCCACTGTACTCTACCTCTACTCTACTCCACTGTACTTTACCTCTACTGTACTCCACTGTACTCTACATCTACTGTACTCCACTGTACTCTACCTCTACTGTACTCCACTGTACTCTACCTCTACTGTGCTCCACTGTACTCTATCTCTACTGTACTCCACTGTACTCTACCTCTACTGTACTCCACTGTACTCTATCTCTACTGTGCTCCACTGTACTCTATCTCTACTGTGCTCCACTGCACTCCACTATACTCTATCTCTACTGTACTCCACTGTACTCTATCTCTACTGTGCTCCACTGTACTCTACCTCTACTGTACTCCACTGTACTCTACCTCTACTGTACTCCACTGTACTCTATCTCTACTGTGGTCCACTGTACACTATCTCTACTGTGCTCCACTGCACTCCAATATACTCTACCTTTACTGTACTCCACTGTACTCTACCTCTACTGTGCTCCACTGTACTCTATCTCTACTGTACTCTACTGTACTCTACCTCTACTGTGCTCCACTGTACTCTATATCTACTGTGCTCCACTGTACTCTATCTCTACTGTACTCCACTGTACTCTATCTCTACTGTGCTCCACTGTACTCTATCTCCACTGTACTCTACCTCTACTGTACTCCACTGTACTCTACCTCTACTGTACTCCACTGTACTCTATCTCTACTGTGCTCCACTGTACACTATCTCTACTGTGCTCCACTGCACTCCAATGTACTCTACCTCTACTGTACTCCACTGTACTCTACCTCTACTGTGCTCCACTGTACTCTATCTCTACTGTACTCCACTGTACTCTATCTCTACTGTACTCCACTGTACTCTACCTCTACTGTACTCCACTCTACTCTACCTCTACTGTACTCCACTGTACTCTATCTCTACTGTGCTCCACTGTACACTATCTCTACTGTGCTCCACTGCACTCCAATGTACTCTACCTCTACTGTACTCCACTGTACTCTACCTCTACTGTGCTCCACTGTACTCTATCTCTACTGTACTCCACTGTACTCTATCTCTACTGTACTCCACTGTACTCTACCTCTACTGTACTCCACTGTACTCTATCTCTACTGTGCTCCACTGTACTCTACCTCTACTGTGTTCCACTGTACTCTATCTCTACTGTACTCCACTGTTGTCTATCTCTACTGTACTCCAAAGTACTCTATCTCTACTGTACTCCACTGTACTCTACTTCTACTCTACTCCTCTGTACTCTACCTCTACTGTACTCCACTGTACTCTACCTCTACTGTACTCCACTGTACTCTACCTCTACTGTACTCCACTGTACTCTACCTCTACTGTGCTCCACTGTACTCTATCTCTACTGTACTCCACTGTACTCTACCTCTACTGTACTCCACTGTACTCTATCTCTACTGTGCTCCACTGTACTCTATCTCTACTGTACTCCACTGTACTCTACCTCTACTGTGCTCCCCTGTACTCTATCTCTACTGTACTCCACTGTACTCTACCTCTACTGTGCTCCACTGTACTCTACCTCTACTGTGCTCCACTGTACTCTATCTCTACTGTACTCCACTGTACTCTACCTCTACTGTGCTCCACTGTACTCTATCTCTACTGTACTCCACTCTACTCTACCTCTACTGTACTCCACTGTACTCTATCTCTACTGTACTCCACTCTACTCTACCTCTACTGTACTCCACTGTACTCTATCTCTACTGTGCTCCACTGTACTCTATCTCTACTGTACTCCACTGTACTCTACCTCTACTGTGCTCCACTGTACTCTATCTCTACTGTACTCCACTGTACTCTACCTCTACTGTACTCCACTGTACTCTATCTCTACTGTGCTCCACTGTACTCTATCTCTACTGTACTCCACTGTACTCTACCTCTACTCTGCTCCACTGTACTCTATCTCTACTGTACTCCACTCTACTCTACCTCTACTGTACTCCACTGTACTCTATCTCTACTGTGCTCCACTGTACTCTATCTCTACTGTACTCCACTGTACTCTACCTCTACTGTGCTCCACTGTACTCTATCTCTACTGTACTCTACTGTACTCTACCTCTACTGTGCTCCACTGTACTCTATATCTACTGTGCTCCACTGTACTCTATCTCTACTGTACTCCACTGTACTCTATCTCTACTGTGCTCCACTGTACTCTATCTCCACTGTACTCTACCTCTACTGTACTCCACTGTACTCTACCTCTACTGTACTCCACTGTACTCTATCTCTACTGTGCTCCACTGTACACTATCTCTACTGTGCTCCACTGCACTCCAATGTACTCTACCTCTACTGTACTCCACTGTACTCTACCTCTACTGTGCTCCACTGTACTCTATCTCTACTGTACTCCACTGTACTCTATCTCTACTGTACTCCACTGTACTCTACCTCTACTGTACTCCACTGTACTCTACCTCTACTGTACTCCACTGTACTCTATCTCTACTGTGCTCCACTGTACACTATCTCTACTGTGCTCCACTGCACTCCAATGTACTCTACCTCTACTGTACTCCACTGTACTCTACCTCTACTGTGCTCCACTGTACTCTATCTCTACTGTACTCCACTGTACTCTATCTCTACTGTACTCCACTGTACTCTACCTCTACTGTACTCCACTGTACTCTATCTCTACTGTGCTCCACTGTACTCTACCTCTACTGTGTTCCACTGTACTCTATCTCTACTGTACTCCACTGTTGTCTATCTCTACTGTACTCCAAAGTACTCTATCTCTACTGTACTCCACTGTACTCTACTTCTACTCTACTCCTCTGTACTCTACCTCTACTGTACTCCACTGTACTCTACCTCTACTGTACTCCACTGTACTCTACCTCTACTGTACTCCACTGTACTCTACCTCTACTGTGCTCCACTGTACTCTATCTCTACTGTACTCCACTGTACTCTACCTCTACTGTACTCCACTGTACTCTACCTCTACTGTGCTCCACTGTACTCTATCTCTACTGTACTCCACTGTACTCTACCTCTACTGTGCTCCCCTGTACTCTATCTCTACTGTACTCCACTGTACTCTACCTCTACTGTGCTCCACTGTACTCTACCTCTACTGTGCTCCACTGTACTCTATCTCTACTGTACTCCACTGTACTCTACCTCTACTGTGCTCCACTGTACTCTATCTCTACTGTACTCCACTCTACTCTACCTCTACTGTACTCCACTGTACTCTATCTCTACTGTACTCCACTCTACTCTACCTCTACTGTACTCCACTGTACTCTATCTCTACTGTGCTCCACTGTACTCTATCTCTACTGTACTCCACTGTACTCTACCTCTACTGTGCTCCACTGTACTCTATCTCTACTGTACTCCACTGTACTCTACCTCTACTGTACTCCACTGTACTCTATCTCTACTGTGCTCCACTGTACTCTATCTCTACTGTACTCCACTGTACTCTACCTCTACTCTGCTCCACTGTACTCTATCTCTACTGTACTCCACTCTACTCTACCTCTACTGTACTCCACTGTACTCTATCTCTACTGTGCTCCACTGTACTCTATCTCTACTGTACTCCACTGTACTCTACCTCTACTGTGCTCCACTGTACTCTATCTCTACTGTACTCCACTCTACTCTACCTCTACTGTACTCCACTGTACTCTATCTCTACTGTGCTCCACTGTACTCTATCTCTACTGTACTCCACTGTACTCTACCTCTACTGTGCTCCACTGTACTCTATCTCTACTGTACTCCACTCTACTCTACCTCTACTGTACTCCACTGTACTCTATCTCTACTGTGCTCCACTGTACTCTATCTCTACTGTACTCCACTGTACTCTACCTCTACTGTGCTCCACTGTACTCTATCTCTACTGTACTCCACTCTACTCTACCTCTACTGTACTCCACTGTACTCTATCTCTACTGTACTCCACTCTACTCTACCTCTACTGTACTCCACTGTACTCTATCTCTACTGTGCTCCACTGTACTCTATCTCTACTGTACTCCACTGTACTCTATCTCTACTGTACTCCACTGTACTCTACCTCTACTGTACTTCACTGTACTCTATCTCTACTGTGCTCCACTGTACTCTATCTCTACTGTACTCCACTGTACTCTACCTCTACTGTGCTCCACTGTACTCTATCTCTACTGTACTCCACTCTACTCTACCTCTACTGTGCTCCACTGTACTCTATCTCTACTGTGCTCCACTGTACTCTATCTCTACTGTACTCCACTGTACTCTACCTCTACTGTACTCCACTGTACTCTACCTCTACTGTACTCCACTGTACTCTACCTCTACTGTGCTCCACTGTACTCTATCTCTACTGTACTCAACTGTACTCTACCTCTACTGTACTCCACTGTACTCTATCTCTACTGTGCTCCACTGTACTCTATCTCTACTGTACTCCACTGTACTCTACCTCTACTGTGCTCCACTGTACTCTATCTCTACTCTACTCCACTCTACTCTACCTCTACTGTACTCCACTGTACTATATCTCTACTGTACTCCACTCTACTCTACCTCTACTGTACTCCACTGTACTCTATCTCTACTGTACTCCACTGTACTCTATCTCTACTGTGATCCACTGTACTCTATCTCTATTGTACTCCACTGTACTCTACCTCTACTGTGCTCCACTGTACTCTATCTCTACTGTACTCCACTCTACTCTACCTCTACTGTACTCCACTGTACTCTATCTCTACTGTGCTCCACTGTACTCTATCTCTACTGTACTCCACTGTACTCTACCTCTACTGTAATCTACTGTACTCTATCTCTACTCTGCTCCACTGTACTCTATCTCTATTGTGCTCCACTGTACTCCACTGTACTCTACCTCTACTGTGCTCCACTGTTGTCTATCTCTACTGTACTCCAAAGTACTCTATCTCTACTGTACTCCACTGTACTCTACCTCTACTCTACTCCACTGTACTTTACCTCTACTGTACTCCACTGTACTCTACATCTACTGTACTCCACTGTACTCTACCTCTACTGTACTCCACTGTACTCTACCTCTACTTTGCTCCACTGTACTCTATCTCTACTGTACTCTACTGTACTCTACCTCTACTGTGCTCCACTGTACTCTATATCTACTGTGCTCCACTGTACTCTATCTCTACTGTACTCCACTGTACTCTATCTCTACTGTGCTCCACTGTACTCTATCTCCACTGTACTCTACCTCTACTGTACTCCACTGTACTCTACCTCTACTGTACTCCACTGTACTCTATCTCTACTGTGCTCCACTGTACACTATCTCTACTGTGCTCCACTGCACTCCAATGTACTCTACCTCTACTGTACTCCACTGTACTCTACCTCTACTGTGCTCCACTGTACTCTATCTCTACTGTACTCCACTGTACTCTATCTCTACTGTACTCCACTGTACTCTACCTCTACTGTACTCCACTCTACTCTACCTCTACTGTACTCCACTGTACTCTATCTCTACTGTGCTCCACTGTACACTATCTCTACTGTGCTCCACTGCACTCCAATGTACTCTACCTCTACTGTACTCCACTGTACTCTACCTCTACTGTGCTCCACTGTACTCTATCTCTACTGTACTCCACTGTACTCTATCTCTACTGTACTCCACTGTACTCTACCTCTACTGTACTCCACTGTACTCTATCTCTACTGTGCTCCACTGTACTCTACCTCTACTGTGTTCCACTGTACTCTATCTCTACTGTACTCCACTGTTGTCTATCTCTACTGTACTCCAAAGTACTCTATCTCTACTGTACTCCACTGTACTCTACTTCTACTCTACTCCTCTGTACTCTACCTCTACTGTACTCCACTGTACTCTACCTCTACTGTACTCCACTGTACTCTACCTCTACTGTACTCCACTGTACTCTACCTCTACTGTGCTCCACTGTACTCTATCTCTACTGTACTCCACTGTACTCTACCTCTACTGTACTCCACTGTACTCTATCTCTACTGTGCTCCACTGTACTCTATCTCTACTGTACTCCACTGTACTCTACCTCTACTGTGCTCCCCTGTACTCTATCTCTACTGTACTCCACTGTACTCTACCTCTACTGTGCTCCACTGTACTCTACCTCTACTGTGCTCCACTGTACTCTATCTCTACTGTACTCCACTGTACTCTACCTCTACTGTGCTCCACTGTACTCTATCTCTACTGTACTCCACTCTACTCTACCTCTACTGTACTCCACTGTACTCTATCTCTACTGTACTCCACTCTACTCTACCTCTACTGTACTCCACTGTACTCTATCTCTACTGTGCTCCACTGTACTCTATCTCTACTGTACTCCACTGTACTCTACCTCTACTGTGCTCCACTGTACTCTATCTCTACTGTACTCCACTGTACTCTACCTCTACTGTACTCCACTGTACTCTATCTCTACTGTGCTCCACTGTACTCTATCTCTACTGTACTCCACTGTACTCTACCTCTACTCTGCTCCACTGTACTCTATCTCTACTGTACTCCACTCTACTCTACCTCTACTGTACTCCACTGTACTCTATCTCTACTGTGCTCCACTGTACTCTATCTCTACTGTACTCCACTGTACTCTACCTCTACTGTGCTCCACTGTACTCTATCTCTACTGTACTCTACTGTACTCTACCTCTACTGTGCTCCACTGTACTCTATATCTACTGTGCTCCACTGTACTCTATCTCTACTCTACTCCACTGTACTCTATCTCTACTGTGCTCCACTGTACTCTATCTCCACTGTACTCTACCTCTACTGTACTCCACTGTACTCTACCTCTACTGTACTCCACTGTACTCTATCTCTACTGTGCTCCACTGTACACTATCTCTACTGTGCTCCACTGCACTCCAATGTACTCTACCTCTACTGTACTCCACTGTACTCTACCTCTACTGTGCTCCACTGTACTCTATCTCTACTGTACTCCACTGTACTCTATCTCTACTGTACTCCACTGTACTCTACCTCTACTGTACTCCACTGTACTCTACCTCTACTGTACTCCACTGTACTCTATCTCTACTGTGCTCCACTGTACACTATCTCTACTGTGCTCCACTGCACTCCAATGTACTCTACCTCTACTGTACTCCACTGTACTCTACCTCTACTGTGCTCCACTGTACTCTATCTCTACTGTACTCCACTGTACTCTATCTCTACTGTACTCCACTGTACTCTACCTCTACTGTACTCCACTGTACTCTATCTCTACTGTGCTCCACTGTACTCTACCTCTTCTGTGTTCCACTGTACTCTATCTCTACTGTACTCCACTGTTGTCTATCTCTACTGTACTCCAAAGTACTCTATCTCTACTGTACTCCACTGTACTCTACTTCTACTCTACTCCTCTGTACTCTACCTCTACTGTACTCCACTGTACTCTACCTCTACTGTACTCCACTGTACTCTACCTCTACTGTACTCCACTGTACTCTACCTCTACTGTGCTCCACTGTACTCTATCTCTACTGTACTCCACTGTACTCTACCTCTACTGTACTCCACTGTACTCTATCTCTACTGTGCTCCACTGTACTCTATCTCTACTGTACTCCACTGTACTCTACCTCTACTGTGCTCCCCTGTACTCTATCTCTACTGTACTCCACTGTACTCTACCTCTACTGTGCTCCACTGTACTCTACCTCTACTGTGCTCCACTGTACTCTATCTCTACTGTACTCCACTGTACTCTACCTCTACTGTGCTCCACTGTACTCTATCTCTACTGTACTCCACTCTACTCTACCTCTACTGTACTCCACTGTACTCTATCTCTACTGTACTCCACTCTACTCTACCTCTACTGTACTCCACTGTACTCTATCTCTACTGTGCTCCACTGTACTCTATCTCTACTGTACTCCACTGTACTCTACCTCTACTGTGCTCCACTGTACTCTATCTCTACTGTACTCCACTGTACTCTACCTCTACTGTACTCCACTGTACTCTATCTCTACTGTGCTCCACTGTACTCTATCTCTACTGTACTCCACTGTACTCTACCTCTACTCTGCTCCACTGTACTCTATCTCTACTGTACTCCACTCTACTCTACCTCTACTGTACTCCACTGTACTCTATCTCTACTGTGCTCCACTGTACTCTATCTCTACTGTACTCCACTGTACTCTACCTCTACTGTGCTCCACTGTACTCTATCTCTACTGTACTCCACTCTACTCTACCTCTACTGTACTCCACTGTACTCTATCTCTACTGTGCTCCACTGTACTCTATCTCTACTGTACTCCACTGTACTCTACCTCTACTGTGCTCCACTGTACTCTATCTCTACTGTACTCCACTCTACTCTACCTCTACTGTACTCCACTGTACTCTATCTCTACTGTGCTCCACTGTACTCTATCTCTACTGTACTCCACTGTACTCTACCTCTACTGTGCTCCACTGTACTCTATCTCTACTGTACTCCACTCTACTCTACCTCTACTGTACTCCACTGTACTCTATCTCTACTGTACTCCACTCTACTCTACCTCTACTGTACTCCACTGTACTCTATCTCTACTGTGCTCCACTGTACTCTATCTCTACTGTACTCCACTGTACTCTATCTCTACTGTACTCCACTGTACTCTACCTCTACTGTACTTCACTGTACTCTATCTCTACTGTGCTCCACTGTACTCTATCTCTACTGTACTCCACTGTACTCTACCTCTACTGTGCTCCACTGTACTCTATCTCTACTGTACTCCACTCTACTCTACCTCTACTGTGCTCCACTGTACTCTATCTCTACTGTGCTCCACTGTACTCTATCTCTACTGTACTCCACTGTACTCTACCTCTACTGTACTCCACTGTACTCTACCTCTACTGTACTCCACTGTACTCTACCTCTACTGTGCTCCACTGTACTCTATCTCTACTGTACTCAACTGTACTCTACCTCTACTGTACTCCACTGTACTCTATCTCTACTGTGCTCCACTGTACTCTATCTCTACTGTACTCCACTGTACTCTACCTCTACTGTGCTCCACTGTACTCTATCTCTACTCTACTCCACTCTACTCTACCTCTACTGTACTCCACTGTACTATATCTCTACTGTACTCCACTCTACTCTACCTCTACTGTACTCCACTGTACTCTATCTCTACTGTACTCCACTGTACTCTATCTCTACTGTGATCCACTGTACTCTATCTCTATTGTACTCCACTGTACTCTACCTCTACTGTGCTCCACTGTACTCTATCTCTACTGTACTCCACTCTACTCTACCTCTACTGTACTCCACTGTACTCTATCTCTACTGTGCTCCACTGTACTCTATCTCTACTGTACTCCACTGTACTCTACCTCTACTGTAATCTACTGTACTCTATCTCTACTCTGCTCCACTGTACTCTATCTCTATTGTGCTCCACTGTACTCCACTGTACTCTACCTCTACTGTGCTCCACTGTTGTCTATCTCTACTGTACTCCAAAGTACTCTATCTCTACTGTACTCCACTGTACTCTACCTCTACTCTACTCCACTGTACTTTACCTCTACTGTACTCCACTGTACTCTACATCTACTGTACTCCACTGTACTCTACCTCTACTGTACTCCACTGTACTCTACCTCTACTTTGCTCCACTGTACTCTATCTCTACTGTACTCCACTGTACTCTACCTCTACTGTACTCCACTGTACTCTATCTCTACTGTGCTCCACTGTACTCTATCTCTACTGTGCTCCACTGCACTCCACTATACTCTATCTCTACTGTACTCCACTGTACTCTATCTCTACTGTGCTCCACTGTACTCTACCTCTACTGTACTCCACTGTACTCTACCTCTACTGTACTCCACTGTACTCTATCTCTACTGTGGTCCACTGTACACTATCTCTACTGTGCTCCACTGCACTCCAATATACTCTACCTTTACTGTACTCCACTGTACTCTACCTCTACTGTGCTCCACTGTACTCTATCTCTACTGTACTCTACTGTACTCTACCTCTACTGTGCTCCACTGTACTCTATATCTACTGTGCTCCACTGTACTCTATCTCTACTGTACTCCACTGTACTCTATCTCTACTGTGCTCCACTGTACTCTATCTCCACTGTACTCTACCTCTACTGTACTCCACTGTACTCTACCTCTACTGTACTCCACTGTACTCTATCTCTACTGTGCTCCACTGTACACTATCTCTACTGTGCTCCACTGCACTCCAATGTACTCTACCTCTACTGTACTCCACTGTACTCTACCTCTACTGTGCTCCACTGTACTCTATCTCTACTGTACTCCACTGTACTCTATCTCTACTGTACTCCACTGTACTCTACCTCTACTGTACTCCACTGTACTCTACCTCTACTGTACTCCACTGTACTCTATCTCTACTGTGCTCCACTGTACACTATCTCTACTGTGCTCCACTGCACTCCAATGTACTCTACCTCTACTGTACTCCACTGTACTCTACCTCTACTGTGCTCCACTGTACTCTATCTCTACTGTACTCCACTGTACTCTATCTCTACTGTACTCCACTGTACTCTACCTCTACTGTACTCCACTGTACTCTATCTCTACTGTGCTCCACTGTACTCTACCTCTACTGTGTTCCACTGTACTCTATCTCTACTGTACTCCACTGTTGTCTATCTCTACTGTACTCCAAAGTACTCTATCTCTACTGTACTCCACTGTACTCTACTTCTACTCTACTCCTCTGTACTCTACCTCTACTGTACTCCACTGTACTCTACCTCTACTGTACTCCACTGTACTCTACCTCTACTGTACTCCACTGTACTCTACCTCTACTGTGCTCCACTGTACTCTATCTCTACTGTACTCCACTGTACTCTACCTCTACTGTACTCCACTGTACTCTATCTCTACTGTGCTCCACTGTACTCTATCTCTACTGTACTCCACTGTACTCTACCTCTACTGTGCTCCCCTGTACTCTATCTCTACTGTACTCCACTGTACTCTACCTCTACTGTGCTCCACTGTACTCTACCTCTACTGTGCTCCACTGTACTCTATCTCTACTGTACTCCACTGTACTCTACCTCTACTGTGCTCCACTGTACTCTATCTCTACTGTACTCCACTCTACTCTACCTCTACTGTACTCCACTGTACTCTATCTCTACTGTACTCCACTCTACTCTACCTCTACTGTACTCCACTGTACTCTATCTCTACTGTGCTCCACTGTACTCTATCTCTACTGTACTCCACTGTACTCTACCTCTACTGTGCTCCACTGTACTCTATCTCTACTGTACTCCACTGTACTCTACCTCTACTGTACTCCACTGTACTCTATCTCTACTGTGCTCCACTGTACTCTATCTCTACTGTACTCCACTGTACTCTACCTCTACTCTGCTCCACTGTACTCTATCTCTACTGTACTCCACTCTACTCTACCTCTACTGTACTCCACTGTACTCTATCTCTACTGTGCTCCACTGTACTCTATCTCTACTGTACTCCACTGTACTCTACCTCTACTGTGCTCCACTGTACTCTATCTCTACTGTACTCCACTCTACTCTACCTCTACTGTACTCCACTGTACTCTATCTCTACTGTGCTCCACTGTACTCTATCTCTACTGTACTCCACTGTACTCTACCTCTACTGTGCTCCACTGTACTCTATCTCTACTGTACTCCACTCTACTCTACCTCTACTGTACTCCACTGTACTCTATCTCTACTGTGCTCCACTGTACTCTATCTCTACTGTACTCCACTGTACTCTACCTCTACTGTGCTCCACTGTACTCTATCTCTACTGTACTCCACTCTACTCTACCTCTACTGTACTCCACTGTACTCTATCTCTACTGTACTCCACTCTACTCTACCTCTACTGTACTCCACTGTACTCTATCTCTACTGTGCTCCACTGTACTCTATCTCTACTGTACTCCACTGTACTCTACCTCTACTGTGCTCCACTGTACTCTATCTCTACTGTACTCCACTGTAGTCTATCTCTACTGTACTCCACTGTACTCTATCTCTACTGTACTCCACAGTACTCTACCTCTACTGTACTCCACTGTACTCTATCTCTACTGTGCTCCACTGTACTCTATCTCTACTGTACTCCACAGTACTCTACCTCTACTGTACTCCACTGTACTCTATCTCTACTGTGCTCCACTGTACTCTATCTCTACTGTACTCCACTGTAGTCTATCTCTACTGTACTCCACTGTACTCTATCTCTACTGTACTCCACAGTACTCTACCTCTACTGTACTCCACTGTACTCTATCTCTACTGTACTCCACTGTACTCTATCTCTACTGTACTCCACAGTACTCTACCTCTACTGTACTCCACTGTACTCTATCTCTACTGTGCTCCACTGTACTCTATCTCTACTGTACTCCACTGTACTCTATCTCTACTGTGCTCCACTGTACTCTACCTCTACTGTACTCCACTGTACTCTACCTCTACTGTACTCCACTGTACTCTATCTCTACAGTGGTCCACTGTACACTATCTCTACTGTGCTCCACTGCACTCCAATATACTCTACCTCTACTGTACTCCACTGTACTCTACCTCTACTGTGCTCCACTGTACTCTATCTCTACTGTACTCTACTGTACTCTACCTCTACTGTGCTCCACTGTACTCTATATCTACTGTGCTCCACTGTACTCTATCTCTACTGTACTCCACTGTACTCTATCTCTACTGTGCTCCACTGTACTCTATCTCCACTGTACTCTACCTCTACTGTACTCCACTGTACTCTACCTCTACTGTACTCCACTGTACTCTATCTCTACTGTGCTCCACTGTACACTATCTCTACTGTGCTCCACTGCACTCCAATGTACTCTACCTCTACTGTACTCCACTGTACTCTACCTCTACTGTGCTCCACTGTACTCTATCTCTACTGTACTCCACTGTACTCTATCTCTACTGTACTCCACTGTACTCTACCTCTACTGTACTCCAATGTACTCTATCTCTACTGTGCTCCACTGTACTCTATCTCTACTGTGCTCCACTGCACTCCAATGTACTCTACCTCTATTGTACTCCACTGTACCCTACCTCGACTGTGCTCCACTGTACTCTATCTCTACTCTGCTCCACTCTACTCTACCTCTACTGTGCTCCACTGTACTCTATCTCTACTCTGCTCCACTGTACTCTATCTCTATTGTGCTCCACTGTACTCCACTGTACTCTATCTCTACTGTGCTCCACTGTACTCTATCTCTACTGTACTCCACTGTACTCTATCTCTACTGTGCTCCACTCTACTCTACCTCTACTGTGCTCCACTGTACTCTATCTCTAATGTGCTCCACTGTACTCTATCTCTACTGTACTCCACTGTACTCTACCTCTACTGTACTCCACTGTACCCTACCTCGACTGTGCTCCACTGTACTCTATCTCTACTCTGCTCCACTGTACTCTACCTCTACTGTGCTCCACTGTACTCTATCTCTACTCTGCTCCACTGTACTCTATCTCTATTGTGCTCCACTGTACTCCACTGTACTCTATCTCTACTGTGCTCCACTGTACTCTATCTCTACTGTACTCCACTGTACTCTATCTCTACTGTGCTCCACTCTACTCTACCTCTACTGTGCTCCACTGTACTCTATCTCTAATGTGCTCCACTGTACTCTATCTCTACTGTACTCCACTGTACTCTACCTCTACTGTACTCCACTGTACTCTATCTCTACTGTACTCCACTCTACTCTACCTCTACTGTACTCCACTGTACTCTATCTCTACTGTGCTCCACTGTACTCTATCTCTACTGTGCTCCACTGTACTCTATCTCTACTGTACTCCACTCTACTCTACCTCTACTGTACTCCACTGTACTCTATCTCTACTGTACTCCACTGTACTCTACCTCTACTGTACTCCACTGTACTCTATCTCTACTGTACTCCACTCTACTCTACCTCTACTGTACTCCACTGTACTCTATCTCTACTGTACTCCACTCTACTCTACCTCTACTGTACTCCACTGTACTCTATCTCTACTGTGCTCCACTGTACTCTATCTCTACTGTGCTCCACTGTACTCTATCTCTAATGTGCTCCACTGTACTCTATCTCTACTGTTCTCCACTGTACTCTACCTCTACTGTACTCCACTGTACTCTATCTCTACTGTACTCCACTCTACTCTACCTCTACTGTACTCCACTGTACTCTATCTCTACTGTGCTCCACTGTACTCTATCTCTACTGTACTCCACTGTACTCTATCTCTACTGTACTCCACTCTACTCTACCTCTACTGTACTCCACTGTACTCTATCTCTACTGTGCTCCACTGTACTCTATCTCTACTGTGCTCCACTGTACTCTATCTCTACTGTACTCCACTGTACTCTACCTCTACTGTGCTCCACTGTACTCTATCTCTACTGTACTCCACTCTACTCTACCTCTACTGTACTCCACTGTACTCTATCTCTACTGTACTCCACTCTACTCTACCTCTACTGTACTCCACTGTACTCTATCTCTACTGTGCTCCACTGTACTCTATCTCTACTGTACTCCACTGTACTCTACCTCTACTGTAATCTACTGTACTCTATCTCTACTCTGCTCCACTGTACTCTATCTCTATTGTGTTCCACTGTACTCCACTGTACTCTACCTCTACTGTGTTCCACTGTACTCTATCTCTACTGTACTCCACTGTTGTCTATCTCTACTGTACTCCAAAGTACTCTATCTCTACTGTACTCCACTGTACTCTACCTCTACTCTACTCCACTGTACTCTACCTCTACTGTACTCCACTGTACTCTACCTCTACTGTACTCCACTGTACTCTACCTCTACTGTACTCCACTGTACTCTACCTCTACTGTGCTCCACTGTACTCTATCTCTACTGTACTCCACTCTACTCTACCTCTACTGTACTCCACTGTACTCTATCTCTACTGTACTCCACTCTACTCTACCTCTACTGTACTCCACTGTACTCTATCTCTACTGTGCTCCACTGTACTCTATCTCTACTGTACTCCACTGTACTCTACCTCTACTGTGCTCCACTGTACTCTATCTCTACTGTACTCCACTGTAGTCTATCTCTACTGTACTCCACTGTACTCTATCTCTACTGTACTCCACAGTACTCTACCTCTACTGTACTCCACTGTACTCTATCTCTACTGTGCTCCACTGTACTCTATCTCTACTGTGCTCCACTGCACTCCACTATACTCTATCTCTACTGTACTCCACTGTACTCTATCTCTACTGTGCTCCACTGTACTCTACCTCTACTGTACTCCACTGTACTCTACCTCTACTGTACTCCACTGTACTCTATCTCTACAGTGGTCCACTGTACACTATCTCTACTGTGCTCCACTGCACTCCAATATACTCTACCTCTACTGTACTCCACTGTACTCTACCTCTACTGTGCTCCACTGTACTCTATCTCTACTGTACTCTACTGTACTCTACCTCTACTGTGCTCCACTGTACTCTATATCTACTGTGCTCCACTGTACTCTATCTCTACTGTACTCCACTGTACTCTATCTCTACTGTGCTCCACTGTACTCTATCTCCATTGTACTCTACCTCTACTGTACTCCACTGTACTCTACCTCTACTGTACTCCACTGTACTCTATCTCTACTGTGCTCCACTGTACACTATCTCTTCTGTGCTCCACTGCACTCCAATGTACTCTACCTCTACTGTCCTCCACTGTACTCTACCTCTACTGTGCTCCACTGTACTCTATCTCTACTGTACTCCACTGTACTCTATCTCTACTGTACTCCACTGTACTCTACCTCTACTGTACTCCAATGTACTCTATCTCTACTGTGCTCCACTGTACTCTATCTCTACTGTGCTCCACTGCACTCCAATGTACTCTACCTCTTTTGTACTCCACTGTACCCTACCTCGACTGTGCTCCACTGTACTCTATCTCTACTCTGCTCCACTGTACTCTACCTCTACTGTGCTCCACTGTACTCTATCTCTACTCTGCTCCACTGTACTCTATCTCTATTGTGCTCCACTGTACTCCACTGTACTCTATCTCTACTGTGCTCCACTGTACTCTATCTCTACTGTACTCCACTGTACTCTACCTCTACTGTGCTCCACTGTACTATATCTCTACTGTACTCCACTCTACTCTACCTCTACTGTACTCCGCTGTACTCTATCTCTACTGTGCTCCACTGTACTCTATCTCTACCGTACTCCACTCTACTCTACCTCTACTGTGCTCCACTGTACTCTATCTCTACTGTGCTCCACTGTACTCTATCTCTACTGTACTCCACTGTACTCTACCTCTACTGTACTCCACTGTACTCTATCTCTACTGTACTCCACTCTACTCTACCTCTACTGTACTCCACTGTACTCTATCTCTACTGTGCTCCACTGTACTCTATCTCTACTGTACTCCACTGTACTCTATCTCTACTGTACTCCACTCTACTCTACCTCTACTGTACTCCACTGTACTCTATCTCTACTGTGCTCCACTGTACTCTATCTCTACTGTGCTCCACTGTACTCTATCTCTACTGTACTCCACTGTACTCTACCTCTACTGTGCTCCACTGTACTCTATCTCTACTGTACTCCACTCTACTCTACCTCTACTGTACTCCACTGTACTCTATCTCTACTGTACTCCACTCTACTCTACCTCTACTGTACTCCACTGTACTCTATCTCTACTGTGCTCCACTGTACTCTATCTCTACTGTACTCCACTGTACTCTACCTCTACTGTAATCTACTGTACTCTATCTCTACTCTGCTCCACTGTACTCTATCTCTATTGTGCTCCACTGTACTCCACTGTACTCTACCTCTACTGTGCTCCACTGTACTCTATATCTACTGTACTCCACTGTACTCTACCTCTACTGTAATCTACTGTACTCTATCTCTACTCTGCTCCACTGTACTCTATCTCTATTGTGCTCCACTGTACTCTACTGTACTCTACCTCTACTGTGCTCCACTGTACTCTATATCTACTGTGCTCCACTGTACTCTATCTCTACTGTACTCCACTGTACTCTATCTCTACTGTGCTCCACTGTACTCTATCTCCATTGTACTCTACCTCTACTGTACTCCACTGTACTCTACCTCTACTGTACTCCACTGTACTCTATCTCTACTGTGCTCCACTGTACACTATCTCTTCTGTGCTCCACTGCACTCCAATGTACTCTACCTCTACTGTCCTCCACTGTACTCTACCTCTACTGTGCTCCACTGTACTCTATCTCTACTGTACTCCACTGTACTCTATCTCTACTGTACTCCACTGTACTCTACCTCTACTGTACTCCAATGTACTCTATCTCTACTGTGCTCCACTGTACTCTATCTCTACTGTGCTCCACTGCACTCCAATGTACTCTACCTCTTTTGTACTCCACTGTACCCTACCTCGACTGTGCTCCACTGTACTCTATCTCTACTCTGCTCCACTGTACTCTACCTCTACTGTGCTCCACTGTACTCTATCTCTACTCTGCTCCACTGTACTCTATCTCTATTGTGCTCCACTGTACTCCACTGTACTCTATCTCTACTGTGCTCCACTGTACTCTATCTCTACTGTACTCCACTGTACTCTACCTCTACTGTGCTCCACTGTACTATATCTCTACTGTACTCCACTCTACTCTACCTCTACTGTACTCCGCTGTACTCTATCTCTACTGTGCTCCACTGTACTCTATCTCTACCGTACTCCACTCTACTCTACCTCTACTGTGCTCCACTGTACTCTATCTCTACTGTGCTCCACTGTACTCTATCTCTACTGTACTCCACTGTACTCTACCTCTACTGTACTCCACTGTACTCTATCTCTACTGTACTCCACTCTACTCTACCTCTACTGTACTCCACTGTACTCTATCTCTACTGTGCTCCACTGTACTCTATCTCTACTGTACTCCACTGTACTCTATCTCTACTGTACTCCACTCTACTCTACCTCTACTGTACTCCACTGTACTCTATCTCTACTGTGCTCCACTGTACTCTATCTCTACTGTGCTCCACTGTACTCTATCTCTACTGTACTCCACTGTACTCTACCTCTACTGTGCTCCACTGTACTCTATCTCTACTGTACTCCACTCTACTCTACCTCTACTGTACTCCACTGTACTCTATCTCTACTGTACTCCACTCTACTCTACCTCTACTGTACTCCACTGTACTCTATCTCTACTGTGCTCCACTGTACTCTATCTCTACTGTACTCCACTGTACTCTACCTCTACTGTAATCTACTGTACTCTATCTCTACTCTGCTCCACTGTACTCTATCTCTATTGTGTTCCACTGTACTCCACTGTACTCTACCTCTACTGTGTTCCACTGTACTCTATCTCTACTGTACTCCACTGTTGTCTATCTCTACTGTACTCCAAAGTACTCTATCTCTACTGTACTCCACTGTACTCTACCTCTACTCTACTCCACTGTACTCTACCTCTACTGTACTCCACTGTACTCTACCTCTACTGTACTCCACTGTACTCTACCTCTACTCTACTCCACTGTACTCTACCTCTACTGTTCTCCACTGTACTCTATCTCTACTGTGCTCCACTGTACTCTATCTCTACTGTACTCCACTGTACTCTACCTCTACTGTACTCCACTGTACTCTATCTCTACTGTGCTCCACTGTACTCTATCTCTACTGTGCTCCACTGCACTCCACTATACTCTATCTCTACTGTACTCCACTGTACTCTATCTCTACTGTGCTCCACTGTACTCTACCTCTACTGTACTCCACTGTACTCTACCTCTACTGTACTCCACTGTACTCTATCTCTACTGTGGTCCACTGTACACTATCTCTACTGTGCTCCACTGCACTCCAATATACTCTACCTTTACTGTACTCCACTGTACTCTACCTCTACTGTGCTCCACTGTACTCTATCTCTACTGTACTCTACTGTACTCTACCTCTACTGTGCTCCACTGTACTCTATATCTACTGTGCTCCACTGTACTCTATCTCTACTGTACTCCACTGTACTCTATCTCTACTGTGCTCCACTGTACTCTATCTCCACTGTACTCTACCTCTACTGTACTCCACTGTACTCTACCTCTACTGTACTCCACTGTACTCTATCTCTACTGTGCTCCACTGTACACTATCTCTACTGTGCTCCACTGCACTCCAATGTACTCTACCTCTACTGTACTCCACTGTACTCTACCTCTACTGTGCTCCACTGTACTCTATCTCTACTGTACTCCACTGTACTCTATCTCTACTGTACTCCACTGTACTCTACCTCTACTGTACTCCACTCTACTCTACCTCTACTGTACTCCACTGTACTCTATCTCTACTGTGCTCCACTGTACACTATCTCTACTGTGCTCCACTGCACTCCAATGTACTCTACCTCTACTGTACTCCACTGTACTCTACCTCTACTGTGCTCCACTGTACTCTATCTCTACTGTACTCCACTGTACTCTATCTCTACTGTACTCCACTGTACTCTACCTCTACTGTACTCCACTGTACTCTATCTCTACTGTGCTCCACTGTACTCTACCTCTACTGTGTTCCACTGTACTCTATCTCTACTGTACTCCACTGTTGTCTATCTCTACTGTACTCCAAAGTACTCTATCTCTACTGTACTCCACTGTACTCTACTTCTACTCTACTCCTCTGTACTCTACCTCTACTGTACTCCACTGTACTCTACCTCTACTGTACTCCACTGTACTCTACCTCTACTGTACTCCACTGTACTCTACCTCTACTGTGCTCCACTGTACTCTATCTCTACTGTACTCCACTGTACTCTACCTCTACTGTACTCCACTGTACTCTATCTCTACTGTGCTCCACTGTACTCTATCTCTACTGTACTCCACTGTACTCTACCTCTACTGTGCTCCCCTGTACTCTATCTCTACTGTACTCCACTGTACTCTACCTCTACTGTGCTCCACTGTACTCTACCTCTACTGTGCTCCACTGTACTCTATCTCTACTGTACTCCACTGTACTCTACCTCTACTGTGCTCCACTGTACTCTATCTCTACTGTACTCCACTCTACTCTACCTCTACTGTACTCCACTGTACTCTATCTCTACTGTACTCCACTCTACTCTACCTCTACTGTACTCCACTGTACTCTATCTCTACTGTGCTCCACTGTACTCTATCTCTACTGTACTCCACTGTACTCTACCTCTACTGTGCTCCACTGTACTCTATCTCTACTGTACTCCACTGTACTCTACCTCTACTGTACTCCACTGTACTCTATCTCTACTGTGCTCCACTGTACTCTATCTCTACTGTACTCCACTGTACTCTACCTCTACTCTGCTCCACTGTACTCTATCTCTACTGTACTCCACTCTACTCTACCTCTACTGTACTCCACTGTACTCTATCTCTACTGTGCTCCACTGTACTCTATCTCTACTGTACTCCACTGTACTCTACCTCTACTGTGCTCCACTGTACTCTATCTCTACTGTACTCTACTGTACTCTACCTCTACTGTGCTCCACTGTACTCTATATCTACTGTGCTCCACTGTACTCTATCTCTACTGTACTCCACTGTACTCTATCTCTACTGTGCTCCACTGTACTCTATCTCCACTGTACTCTACCTCTACTGTACTCCACTGTACTCTACCTCTACTGTACTCCACTGTACTCTATCTCTACTGTGCTCCACTGTACACTATCTCTACTGTGCTCCACTGCACTCCAATGTACTCTACCTCTACTGTACTCCACTGTACTCTACCTCTACTGTGCTCCACTGTACTCTATCTCTACTGTACTCCACTGTACTCTATCTCTACTGTACTCCACTGTACTCTACCTCTACTGTACTCCACTGTACTCTACCTCTACTGTACTCCACTGTACTCTATCTCTACTGTGCTCCACTGTACACTATCTCTACTGTGCTCCACTGCACTCCAATGTACTCTACCTCTACTGTACTCCACTGTACTCTACCTCTACTGTGCTCCACTGTACTCTATCTCTACTGTACTCCACTGTACTCTATCTCTACTGTACTCCACTGTACTCTACCTCTACTGTACTCCACTGTACTCTATCTCTACTGTGCTCCACTGTACTCTACCTCTACTGTGTTCCACTGTACTCTATCTCTACTGTACTCCACTGTTGTCTATCTCTACTGTACTCCAAAGTACTCTATCTCTACTGTACTCCACTGTACTCTACTTCTACTCTACTCCTCTGTACTCTACCTCTACTGTACTCCACTGTACTCTACCTCTACTGTACTCCACTGTACTCTACCTCTACTGTACTCCACTGTACTCTACCTCTACTGTGCTCCACTGTACTCTATCTCTACTGTACTCCACTGTACTCTACCTCTACTGTACTCCACTGTACTCTATCTCTACTGTGCTCCACTGTACTCTATCTCTACTGTACTCCACTGTACTCTACCTCTACTGTGCTCCCCTGTACTCTATCTCTACTGTACTCCACTGTACTCTACCTCTACTGTGCTCCACTGTACTCTACCTCTACTGTGCTCCACTGTACTCTATCTCTACTGTACTCCACTGTACTCTACCTCTACTGTGCTCCACTGTACTCTATCTCTACTGTACTCCACTCTACTCTACCTCTACTGTACTCCACTGTACTCTATCTCTACTGTACTCCACTCTACTCTACCTCTACTGTACTCCACTGTACTCTATCTCTACTGTGCTCCACTGTACTCTATCTCTACTGTACTCCACTGTACTCTACCTCTACTGTGCTCCACTGTACTCTATCTCTACTGTACTCCACTGTACTCTACCTCTACTGTACTCCACTGTACTCTATCTCTACTGTGCTCCACTGTACTCTATCTCTACTGTACTCCACTGTACTCTACCTCTACTCTGCTCCACTGTACTCTATCTCTACTGTACTCCACTCTACTCTACCTCTACTGTACTCCACTGTACTCTATCTCTACTGTGCTCCACTGTACTCTATCTCTACTGTACTCCACTGTACTCTACCTCTACTGTGCTCCACTGTACTCTATCTCTACTGTACTCCACTCTACTCTACCTCTACTGTACTCCACTGTACTCTATCTCTACTGTGCTCCACTGTACTCTATCTCTACTGTACTCCACTGTACTCTACCTCTACTGTGCTCCACTGTACTCTATCTCTACTGTACTCCACTCTACTCTACCTCTACTGTACTCCACTGTACTCTATCTCTACTGTGCTCCACTGTACTCTATCTCTACTGTACTCCACTGTACTCTACCTCTACTGTGCTCCACTGTACTCTATCTCTACTGTACTCCACTCTACTCTACCTCTACTGTACTCCACTGTACTCTATCTCTACTGTACTCCACTCTACTCTACCTCTACTGTACTCCACTGTACTCTATCTCTACTGTGCTCCACTGTACTCTATCTCTACTGTGCTCCACTGTACTCTATCTCTACTGTACTCCACTCTACTCTACCTCTACTGTACTCCACTGTACTCTATCTCTACTGTACTCCACTCTACTCTACCTCTACTGTACTCCACTGTACTCTATCTCTACTGTGCTCCACTGTACTCTATCTCTATTGTACTCCACTGTACTCTATCTCTACTGTACTCCACTGTACTCTACCTCTACTGTACTTCACTGTACTCTATCTCTACTGTGCTCCACTGTACTCTATCTCTACTGTACTCCACTGTACTCTACCTCTACTGTGCTCCACTGTACTCTATCTCTACTGTACTCCACTCTACTCTACCTCTACTGTACTCCACTGTACTCTATCTCTACTGTACTCCACTCTACTCTACCTCTACTGTACTCCACTGTACTCTATCTCTACTGTGCTCCACTGTACTCTATCTCTACTGTACTCCACTGTACTCTATCTCTACTGTACTCCACTGTACTCTACCTCTACTGTACTTCACTGTACTCTATCTCTACTGTGCTCCACTGTACTCTATCTCTACTGTACTCCACTGTACTCTACCTCTACTGTGCTCCACTGTACTATATCTCTTCTGTGCTCCACTGTACTCTATCTCTACTGTACTCCACTGTACTCTACCTCTACTGTACTCCACTGTACTCTACCTCTACTGTACTCCACTGTACTCTACCTCTACTGTGCTCCACTGTACTCTATCTCTACTGTACTCAACTGTACTCTACCTCTACTGTACTCCACTGTACTCTATCTCTACTGTGCTCCACTGTACTCTATCTCTACTGTACTCCACTGTACTCTACCTCTACTGTGCTCCACTGTACTCTATCTCTACTCTACTCCACTCTACTCTACCTCTACTGTACTCCACTGTACTATATCTCTACTGTACTCCACTCTACTCTACCTCTACTGTACTCCACTGTACTCTATCTCTAATGTACTCCACTGTACTCTATCTCTACTGTGATCCACTGTACTCTATCTCTATTGTACTCCACTGTACTCTACCTCTACTGTGCTCCACTGTACTCTATCTCTACTGTACTCCACTCTACTCTACCTCTACTGTACTCCACTGTACTCTATCTCTACTGTGCTCCACTGTACTCTATCTCTACTGTACTCCACTGTACTCTACCTCTACTGTAATCTACTGTACTCTATCTCTACTCTGCTCCACTGTACTCTATCTCTATTGTGCTCCACTGTACTCCACTGTACTCTACCTCTACTGTGCTCCACTGTTGTCTATCTCTACTGTACTCCAAAGTACTCTATCTCTACTGTACTCCACTGTACTCTACCTCTACTCTACTCCACTGTACTTTACCTCTACTGTACTCCACTGTACTCTACATCTACTGTACTCCACTGTACTCTACCTCTACTGTACTCCACTGTACTCTACCTCTACTTTGCTCCACTGTACTCTATCTCTACTGTACTCCACTGTACTCTACCTCTACTGTACTCCACTGTACTCTATCTCTACTGTGCTCCACTGTACTCTATCTCTACTGTGCTCCACTGCACTCCACTATACTCTATCTCTACTGTACTCCACTGTACTCTATCTCTACTGTGCTCCACTGTACTCTACCTCTACTGTACTCCACTGTACTCTACCTCTACTGTACTCCACTGTACTCTATCTCTACTGTGGTCCACTGTACACTATCTCTACTGTGCTCCACTGCACTCCAATATACTCTACCTTTACTGTACTCCACTGTACTCTACCTCTACTGTGCTCCACTGTACTCTATCTCTACTGTACTCTACTGTACTCTACCTCTACTGTGCTCCACTGTACTCTATATCTACTGTGCTCCACTGTACTCTATCTCTACTGTACTCCACTGTACTCTATCTCTACTGTGCTCCACTGTACTCTATCTCCACTGTACTCTACCTCTACTGTACTCCACTGTACTCTACCTCTACTGTACTCCACTGTACTCTATCTCTACTGTGCTCCACTGTACACTATCTCTACTGTGCTCCACTGCACTCCAATGTACTCTACCTCTACTGTACTCCACTGTACTCTACCTCTACTGTGCTCCACTGTACTCTATCTCTACTGTACTCCACTGTACTCTATCTCTACTGTACTCCACTGTACTCTACCTCTACTGTACTCCACTGTACTCTACCTCTACTGTACTCCACTGTACTCTATCTCTACTGTGCTCCACTGTACACTATCTCTACTGTGCTCCACTGCACTCCAATGTACTCTACCTCTACTGTACTCCACTGTACTCTACCTCTACTGTGCTCCACTGTACTCTATCTCTACTGTACTCCACTGTACTCTATCTCTACTGTACTCCACTGTACTCTACCTCTACTGTACTCCACTGTACTCTATCTCTACTGTGCTCCACTGTACTCTACCTCTACTGTGTTCCACTGTACTCTATCTCTACTGTACTCCACTGTTGTCTATCTCTACTGTACTCCAAAGTACTCTATCTCTACTGTACTCCACTGTACTCTACTTCTACTCTACTCCTCTGTACTCTACCTCTACTGTACTCCACTGTACTCTACCTCTACTGTACTCCACTGTACTCTACCTCTACTGTACTCCACTGTACTCTACCTCTACTGTGCTCCACTGTACTCTATCTCTACTGTACTCCACTGTACTCTACCTCTACTGTACTCCACTGTACTCTATCTCTACTGTGCTCCACTGTACTCTATCTCTACTGTACTCCACTGTACTCTACCTCTACTGTGCTCCCCTGTACTCTATCTCTACTGTACTCCACTGTACTCTACCTCTACTGTGCTCCACTGTACTCTACCTCTACTGTGCTCCACTGTACTCTATCTCTACTGTACTCCACTGTACTCTACCTCTACTGTGCTCCACTGTACTCTATCTCTACTGTACTCCACTCTACTCTACCTCTACTGTACTCCACTGTACTCTATCTCTACTGTACTCCACTCTACTCTACCTCTACTGTACTCCACTGTACTCTATCTCTACTGTGCTCCACTGTACTCTATCTCTACTGTACTCCACTGTACTCTACCTCTACTGTGCTCCACTGTACTCTATCTCTACTGTACTCCACTGTACTCTACCTCTACTGTACTCCACTGTACTCTATCTCTACTGTGCTCCACTGTACTCTATCTCTACTGTACTCCACTGTACTCTACCTCTACTCTGCTCCACTGTACTCTATCTCTACTGTACTCCACTCTACTCTACCTCTACTGTACTCCACTGTACTCTATCTCTACTGTGCTCCACTGTACTCTATCTCTACTGTACTCCACTGTACTCTACCTCTACTGTGCTCCACTGTACTCTATCTCTACTGTACTCCACTCTACTCTACCTCTACTGTACTCCACTGTACTCTATCTCTACTGTGCTCCACTGTACTCTATCTCTACTGTACTCCACTGTACTCTACCTCTACTGTGCTCCACTGTACTCTATCTCTACTGTACTCCACTCTACTCTACCTCTACTGTACTCCACTGTACTCTATCTCTACTGTGCTCCACTGTACTCTATCTCTACTGTACTCCACTGTACTCTACCTCTACTGTGCTCCACTGTACTCTATCTCTACTGTACTCCACTCTACTCTACCTCTACTGTACTCCACTGTACTCTATCTCTACTGTACTCCACTCTACTCTACCTCTACTGTACTCCACTGTACTCTATCTCTACTGTGCTCCACTGTACTCTATCTCTACTGTACTCCACTGTACTCTACCTCTACTGTGCTCCACTGTACTCTATCTCTACTGTACTCCACTGTAGTCTATCTCTACTGTACTCCACTGTACTCTATCTCTACTGTACTCCACAGTACTCTACCTCTACTGTACTCCACTGTACTCTATCTCTACTGTGCTCCACTGTACTCTATCTCTACTGTACTCCACAGTACTCTACCTCTACTGTACTCCACTGTACTCTATCTCTACTGTGCTCCACTGTACTCTATCTCTACTGTACTCCACTGTAGTCTATCTCTACTGTACTCCACTGTACTCTATCTCTACTGTACTCCACAGTACTCTACCTCTACTGTACTCCACTGTACTCTATCTCTACTGTACTCCACTGTACTCTATCTCTACTGTACTCCACAGTACTCTACCTCTACTGTACTCCACTGTACTCTATCTCTACTGTGCTCCACTGTACTCTATCTCTACTGTACTCCACTGTACTCTATCTCTACTGTGCTCCACTGTACTCTACCTCTACTGTACTCCACTGTACTCTACCTCTACTGTACTCCACTGTACTCTATCTCTACAGTGGTCCACTGTACACTATCTCTACTGTGCTCCACTGCACTCCAATATACTCTACCTCTACTGTACTCCACTGTACTCTACCTCTACTGTGCTCCACTGTACTCTATCTCTACTGTACTCTACTGTACTCTACCTCTACTGTGCTCCACTGTACTCTATATCTACTGTGCTCCACTGTACTCTATCTCTACTGTACTCCACTGTACTCTATCTCTACTGTGCTCCACTGTACTCTATCTCCACTGTACTCTACCTCTACTGTACTCCACTGTACTCTACCTCTACTGTACTCCACTGTACTCTATCTCTACTGTGCTCCACTGTACACTATCTCTACTGTGCTCCACTGCACTCCAATGTACTCTACCTCTACTGTACTCCACTGTACTCTACATCTACTGTGCTCCACTGTACTCTATCTCTACTGTACTCCACTGTACTCTATCTCTACTGTACTCCACTGTACTCTACCTCTACTGTACTCCAATGTACTCTATCTCTACTGTGCTCCACTGTACTCTATCTCTACTGTGCTCCACTGCACTCCAATGTACTCTACCTCTATTGTACTCCACTGTACCCTACCTCGACTGTGCTCCACTGTACTCTATCTCTACTCTGCTCCACTCTACTCTACCTCTACTGTGCTCCACTGTACTCTATCTCTACTCTGCTCCACTGTACTCTATCTCTATTGTGCTCCACTGTACTCCACTGTACTCTATCTCTACTGTGCTCCACTGTACTCTATCTCTACTGTACTCCACTGTACTCTATCTCTACTGTGCTCCACTCTACTCTACCTCTACTGTGCTCCACTGTACTCTATCTCTAATGTGCTCCACTGTACTCTATCTCTACTGTACTCCACTGTACTCTACCTCTACTGTACTCCACTGTACCCTACCTCGACTGTGCTCCACTGTACTCTATCTCTACTCTGCTCCACTGTACTCTACCTCTACTGTGCTCCACTGTACTCTATCTCTACTCTGCTCCACTGTACTCTATCTCTATTGTGCTCCACTGTACTCCACTGTACTCTATCTCTACTGTGCTCCACTGTACTCTATCTCTACTGTACTCCACTGTACTCTATCTCTACTGTGCTCCACTCTACTCTACCTCTACTGTGCTCCACTGTACTCTATCTCTTATGTGCTCCACTGTACTCTATCTCTACTGTACTCCACTGTACTCTACCTCTACTGTACTCCACTGTACTCTATCTCTACTGTACTCCACTCTACTCTACCTCTACTGTACTCCACTGTACTCTATCTCTACTGTGCTCCACTGTACTCTATCTCTACTGTGCTCCACTGTACTCTATCTCTACTGTACTCCACTCTACTCTACGTCTACTGTACTCCACTGTACTCTATCTCTACTGTACTCCACTGTACTCTACCTCTACTGTACTCCACTGTACTCTATCTCTACTGTACTCCACTCTACTCTACCTCTACTGTACTCCACTGTACTCTATCTCTACTGTACTCCACTCTACTCTACCTCTATTGTACTCCACTGTACTCTATCTCTACTGTGCTCCACTGTACTCTATCTCTACTGTGCTCCACTGTACTCTATCTCTAATGTGCTCCACTGTACTCTATCTCTACTGTTCTCCACTGTACTCTACCTCTACTGTACTCCACTGTACTCTATCTCTACTGTACTCCACTCTACTCTACCTCTACTGTACTCCACTGTACTCTATCTCTACTGTGCTCCACTGTACTCTATCTCTACTGTACTCCACTGTACTCTATCTCTACTGTACTCCACTCTACTCTACCTCTACTGTACTCCACTGTACTCTATCTCTACTGTGCTCCACTGTACTCTATCTCTACTGTGCTCCACTGTACTCTATCTCTACTGTACTCCACTGTACTCTACCTCTACTGTGCTCCACTGTACTCTATCTCTACTGTACTCCACTCTACTCTACCTCTACTGTACTCCACTGTACTCTATCTCTACTGTACTCCACTCTACTCTACCTCTACTGTACTCCACTGTACTCTATCTCTACTGTGCTCCACTGTACTCTATCTCTACTGTACTCCACTGTACTCTACCTCTACTGTAATCTACTGTACTCTATCTCTACTCTGCTCCACTGTACTCTATCTCTATTGTGTTCCACTGTACTCCACTGTACTCTACCTCTACTGTGTTCCACTGTACTCTATCTCTACTGTACTCCACTGTTGTCTATCTCTACTGTACTCCAAAGTACTCTATCTCTACTGTACTCCACTGTACTCTACCTCTACTCTACTCCACTGTACTCTACCTCTACTGTACTCCACTGTACTCTACCTCTACTGTACTCCACTGTACTCTACCTCTACTGTACTCCACTGTACTCTACCTCTACTGTGCTCCACTGTACTCTATCTCTACTGTACTCCACTCTACTCTACCTCTACTGTACTCCACTGTACTCTATCTCTACTGTAATCCACTCTACTCTACCTCTACTGTACTCCACTGTACTCTATCTCTACTGTGCTCCACTGTACTCTATCTCTACTGTACTCCACTGTACTCTACCTCTACTGTGCTCCACTGTACTCTATCTCTACTGTACTCCACTGTAGTCTATCTCTACTGTACTCCACTGTACTCTATCTCTACTGTACTCCACTGTACTCTATCTCTACTGTGCTCCACTGTACTCTACCTCTACTGTACTCCACTGTACTCTACCTCTACTGTACTCCACTGTACTCTATCTCTACAGTGGTCCACTGTACACTATCTCTACTGTGCTCCACTGCACTCCAATATACTCTACCTCTACTGTACTCCACTGTACTCTACCTCTACTGTGCTCCACTGTACTCTATCTCTACTGTACTCTACTGTACTCTACCTCTACTGTGCTCCACTGTACTCTATATCTACTGTGCTCCACTGTACTCTATCTCTACTGTACTCCACTGTACTCTATCTCTACTGTGCTCCACTGTACTCTATCTCCACTGTACTCTACCTCTACTGTACTCCACTGTACTCTACCTCTACTGTACTCCACTGTACTCTATCTCTACTGTGCTCCACTGTACACTATCTCTACTGTGCTCCACTGCACTCCAATGTACTCTACCTCTACTGTACTCCACTGTACTCTACCTCTACTGTGCTCCACTGTACTCTATCTCTACTGTACTCCACTGTACTCTATCTCTACTGTACTCCACTGTACTCTACCTCTACTGTACTCCAATGTACTCTATCTCTACTGTGCTCCACTGTACTCTATCTCTACTGTGCTCCACTGCACTCCAATGTACTCTACCTCTATTGTACTCCACTGTACCCTACCTCGACTGTGCTCCACTGTACTCTATCTCTACTCTGCTCCACTCTACTCTACCTCTACTGTGCTCCACTGTACTCTATCTCTACTCTGCTCCACTGTACTCTATCTCTATTGTGCTCCACTGTACTCCACTGTACTCTATCTCTACTGTGCTCCACTGTACTCTATCTCTACTGTACTCCACTGTACTCTATCTCTACTGTGCTCCACTCTACTCTACCTCTACTGTGCTCCACTGTACTCTATCTCTAATGTGCTCCACTGTACTCTATCTCTACTGTACTCCACTGTACTCTACCTCTACTGTACTCCACTGTACCCTACCTCGACTGTGCTCCACTGTACTCTATCTCTACTCTGCTCCACTGTACTCTACCTCTACTGTGCTCCACTGTACTCTATCTCTACTCTGCTCCACTGTACTCTATCTCTATTGTGCTCCACTGTACTCCACTGTACTCTATCTCTACTGTGCTCCACTGTACTCTATCTCTACTGTACTCCACTGTACTCTATCTCTACTGTGCTCCACTCTACTCTACCTCTACTGTGCTCCACTGTACTCTATCTCTAATGTGCTCCACTGTACTCTATCTCTACTGTACTCCACTGTACTCTACCTCTACTGTACTCCACTGTACTCTATCTCTACTGTACTCCACTCTACTCTACCTCTACTGTACTCCACTGTACTCTATCTCTACTGTGCTCCACTGTACTCTATCTCTACTGTGCTCCACTGTACTCTATCTCTACTGTACTCCACTCTACTCTACCTCTACTGTACTCCACTGTACTCTATCTCTACTGTACTCCACTGTACTCTACCTCTACTGTACTCCACTGTACTCTATCTCTACTGTACTCCACTCTACTCTACCTCTACTGTACTCCACTGTACTCTATCTCTACTGTACTCCACTCTACTCTACCTCTACTGTACTCCACTGTACTCTATCTCTACTGTGCTCCACTGTACTCTATCTCTAATGTGCTCCACTGTACTCTATCTCTACTGTTCTCCACTGTACTCTACCTCTACTGTACTCCACTGTACTCTATCTCTACTGTACTCCACTCTACTCTACCTCTACTGTACTCCACTGTACTCTATCTCTACTGTGCTCCACTGTACTCTATCTCTACTGTACTCCACTGTACTCTATCTCTACTGTACTCCACTCTACTCTACCTCTACTGTACTCCACTGTACTCTATCTCTACTGTGCTCCACTGTACTCTATCTCTACTGTGCTCCACTGTACTCTATCTCTACTGTGCTCCACTGTACTCTATCTCTACTGTACTCCACTCTACTCTACCTCTACTGTACTCCACTGTACTCTATCTCTACTGTACTCCACTGTACTCTACCTCTACTGTACTCCACTGTACTCTATCTCTACTGTACTCCACTCTACTCTACCTCTACTGTACTCCACTGTACTCTATCTCTACTGTACTCCACTCTACTCTACCTCTATTGTACTCCACTGTACTCTATCTCTACTGTGCTCCACTGTACTCTATCTCTACTGTGCTCCACTGTACTCTATCTCTAATGTGCTCCACTGTACTCTATCTCTACTGTTCTCCACTGTACTCTACCTCTACTGTACTCCACTGTACTCTATCTCTACTGTACTCCACTCTACTCTACCTCTACTGTACTCCACTGTACTCTATCTCTACTGTGCTCCACTGTACTCTATCTCTACTGTACTCCACTGTACTCTATCTCTACTGTACTCCACTCTACTCTACCTCTACTGTACTCCACTGTACTCTATCTCTACTGTGCTCCACTGTACTCTATCTCTACTGTGCTCCACTGTACTCTATCTCTACTGTACTCCACTGTACTCTACCTCTACTGTGCTCCACTGTACTCTATCTCTACTGTACTCCACTCTACTCTACCTCTACTGTACTCCACTGTACTCTATCTCTACTGTACTCCACTCTACTCTACCTCTACTGTACTCCACTGTACTCTATCTCTACTGTGCTCCACTGTACTCTATCTCTACTGTACTCCACTGTACTCTACCTCTACTGTAATCTACTGTACTCTATCTCTACTCTGCTCCACTGTACTCTATCTCTATTGTGTTCCACTGTACTCCACTGTACTCTACCTCTACTGTGTTCCACTGTACTCTATCTCTACTGTACTCCACTGTTGTCTATCTCTACTGTACTCCAAAGTACTCTATCTCTACTGTACTCCACTGTACTCTACCTCTACTCTACTCCACTGTACTCTACCTCTACTGTACTCCACTGTACTCTACCTCTACTGTACTCCACTGTACTCTACCTCTACTGTACTCCACTGTACTCTACCTCTACTGTGCTCCACTGTACTCTATCTCTACTGTACTCCACTCTACTCTACCTCTACTGTACTCCACTGTACTCTATCTCTACTGTACTCCACTCTACTCTACCTCTACTGTACTCCACTGTACTCTATCTCTACTGTGCTCCACTGTACTCTATCTCTACTGTACTCCACTGTACTCTACCTCTACTGTGCTCCACTGTACTCTATCTCTACTGTACTCCACTGTAGTCTATCTCTACTGTACTCCACTGTACTCTATCTCTACTGTACTCCACTGTACTCTATCTCTACTGTGCTCCACTGTACTCTACCTCTACTGTACTCCACTGTACTCTACCTCTACTGTACTCCACTGTACTCTATCTCTACAGTGGTCCACTGTACACTATCTCTACTGTGCTCCACTGCACTCCAATATACTCTACCTCTACTGTACTCCACTGTACTCTACCTCTACTGTGCTCCACTGTACTCTATCTCTACTGTACTCTACTGTACTCTACCTCTACTGTGCTCCACTGTACTCTATATCTACTGTGCTCCACTGTACTCTATCTCTACTGTACTCCACTGTACTCTATCTCTACTGTGCTCCACTGTACTCTATCTCCACTGTACTCTACCTCTACTGTACTCCACTGTACTCTACCTCTACTGTACTCCACTGTACTCTATCTCTACTGTGCTCCACTGTACACTATCTCTACTGTGCTCCACTGCACTCCAATGTACTCTACCTCTACTGTACTCCACTGTACTCTACCTCTACTGTGCTCCACTGTACTCTATCTCTACTGTACTCCACTGTACTCTATCTCTACTGTACTCCACTGTACTCTACCTCTACTGTACTCCAATGTACTCTATCTCTACTGTGCTCCACTGTACTCTATCTCTACTGTGCTCCACTGCACTCCAATGTACTCTACCTCTATTGTACTCCACTGTACCCTACCTCGACTGTGCTCCACTGTACTCTATCTCTACTCTGCTCCACTCTACTCTACCTCTACTGTGCTCCACTGTACTCTATCTCTACTCTGCTCCACTGTACTCTATCTCTATTGTGCTCCACTGTACTCCACTGTACTCTATCTCTACTGTGCTCCACTGTACTCTATCTCTACTGTACTCCACTGTACTCTATCTCTACTGTGCTCCACTCTACTCTACCTCTACTGTGCTCCACTGTACTCTATCTCTAATGTGCTCCACTGTACTCTATCTCTACTGTACTCCACTGTACTCTACCTCTACTGTACTCCACTGTACCCTACCTCGACTGTGCTCCACTGTACTCTATCTCTACTCTGCTCCACTGTACTCTACCTCTACTGTGCTCCACTGTACTCTATCTCTACTCTGCTCCACTGTACTCTATCTCTATTGTGCTCCACTGTACTCCACTGTACTCTATCTCTACTGTGCTCCACTGTACTCTATCTCTACTGTACTCCACTGTACTCTATCTCTACTGTGCTCCACTCTACTCTACCTCTACTGTGCTCCACTGTACTCTATCTCTAATGTGCTCCACTGTACTCTATCTCTACTGTACTCCACTGTACTCTACCTCTACTGTACTCCACTGTACTCTATCTCTACTGTACTCCACTCTACTCTACCTCTACTGTACTCCACTGTACTCTATCTCTACTGTGCTCCACTGTACTCTATCTCTACTGTGCTCCACTGTACTCTATCTCTACTGTACTCCACTCTACTCTACCTCTACTGTACTCCACTGTACTCTATCTCTACTGTACTCCACTGTACTCTACCTCTACTGTACTCCACTGTACTCTATCTCTACTGTACTCCACTCTACTCTACCTCTACTGTACTCCACTGTACTCTATCTCTACTGTACTCCACTCTACTCTACCTCTACTGTACTCCACTGTACTCTATCTCTACTGTGCTCCACTGTACTCTATCTCTAATGTGCTCCACTGTACTCTATCTCTACTGTTCTCCACTGTACTCTACCTCTACTGTACTCCACTGTACTCTATCTCTACTGTACTCCACTCTACTCTACCTCTACTGTACTCCACTGTACTCTATCTCTACTGTGCTCCACTGTACTCTATCTCTACTGTACTCCACTGTACTCTATCTCTACTGTACTCCACTCTACTCTACCTCTACTGTACTCCACTGTACTCTATCTCTACTGTGCTCCACTGTACTCTATCTCTACTGTGCTCCACTGTACTCTATCTCTACTGTACTCCACTGTACTCTACCTCTACTGTGCTCCACTGTACTCTATCTCTACTGTACTCCACTCTACTCTACCTCTACTGTACTCCACTGTACTCTATCTCTACTGTACTCCACTCTACTCTACCTCTACTGTACTCCACTGTACTCTATCTCTACTGTGCTCCACTGTACTCTATCTCTACTGTAATCCACTGTACTCTACCTCTACTGTAATCTACTGTACTCTATCTCTACTCTGCTCCACTGTACTCTATCTCTATTGTGTTCCACTGTACTCCACTGTACTCTACCTCTACTGTGTTCCACTGTACTCTATCTCTACTGTACTCCACTGTTGTCTATCTCTACTGTACTCCAAAGTACTCTATCTCTACTGTACTCCACTGTACTCTACCTCTACTCTACTCCACTGTACTCTACCTCTACTGTACTCCACTGTACTCTACCTCTACTGTACTCCACTGTACTCTACCTCTACTGTACTCCACTGTACTCTACCTCTACTGTGCTCCACTGTACTCTATCTCTACTGTACTCCACTCTACTCTACCTCTACTGTACTCCACTGTACTCTATCTCTACTGTACTCCACTCTACTCTACCTCTACTGTACTCCACTGTACTCTATCTCTACTGTGCTCCACTGTACTCTATCTCTACTGTACTCCACTGTACTCTACCTCTACTGTGCTCCACTGTACTCTATCTCTACTGTACTCCACTGTAGTCTATCTCTACTGTACTCCACTGTACTCTATCTCTACTGTACTCCACAGTACTCTACCTCTACTGTACTCCACTGTACTCTATCTCTACTGTGCTCCACTGTACTCTATCTCTACTGTGCTCCACTGCACTCCACTATACTCTATCTCTACTGTACTCCACTGTACTCTATCTCTACTGTGCTCCACTGTACTCTACCTCTACTGTACTCCACTGTACTCTACCTCTACTGTACTCCACTGTACTCTATCTCTACAGTGGTCCACTGTACACTATCTCTACTGTGCTCCACTGCACTCCAATATACTCTACCTCTACTGTACTCCACTGTACTCTACCTCTACTGTGCTCCACTGTACTCTATCTCTACTGTACTCTACTGTACTCTACCTCTACTGTGCTCCACTGTACTCTATATCTACTGTGCTCCACTGTACTCTATCTCTACTGTACTCCACTGTACTCTATCTCTACTATGCTCCACTGTACTCTATCTCCATTGTACTCTACCTCTACTGTACTCCACTGTACTCTACCTCTACTGTACTCCACTGTACTCTATCTCTACTGTGCTCCACTGTACACTATCTCTTCTGTGCTCCACTGCACTCCAATGTACTCTACCTCTACTGTCCTCCACTGTACTCTACCTCTACTGTGCTCCACTGTACTCTTTCTCTACTGTACTCCACTGTACTCTATCTCTACTGTACTCCACTGTACTCTACCTCTACTGTACTCCAATGTACTCTATCTCTACTGTGCTCCACTGTACTCTATCTCTACTGTGCTCCACTGCACTCCAATGTACTCTACCTCTTTTGTACTCCACTGTACCCTACCTCGACTGTGCTCCACTGTACTCTATCTCTACTCTGCTCCACTGTACTCTACCTCTACTGTGCTCCACTGTACTCTATCTCTACTCTGCTCCACTGTACTCTATCTCTATTGTGCTCCACTGTACTCCACTGTACTCTATCTCTACTGTGCTCCACTGTACTCTATCTCTACTGTACTCCACTGTACTCTACCTCTACTGTGCTCCACTGTACTATATCTCTACTGTACTCCACTCTACTCTACCTCTACTGTACTCCGCTGTACTCTATCTCTACTGTGCTCCACTGTACTCTATCTCTACCGTACTCCACTCTACTCTACCTCTACTGTGCTCCACTGTACTCTATCTCTACTGTGCTCCACTGTACTCTATCTCTACTGTACTCCACTGTACTCTACCTCTACTGTACTCCACTGTACTCTATCTCTACTGTACTCCACTCTACTCTACCTCTACTGTACTCCACTGTACTCTATCTCTACTGTGCTCCACTGTACTCTATCTCTACTGTACTCCACTGTACTCTATCTCTACTGTACTCCACTCTACTCTACCTCTACTGTACTCCACTGTACTCTATCTCTACTGTGCTCCACTGTACTCTATCTCTACTGTGCTCCACTGTACTCTATCTCTACTGTACTCCACTGTACTCTACCTCTACTGTGCTCCACTGTACTCTATCTCTACTGTACTCCACTCTACTCTACCTCTACTGTACTCCACTGTACTCTATCTCTACTGTACTCCACTCTACTCTACCTCTACTGTACTCCACTGTACTCTATCTCTACTGTGCTCCACTGTACTCTATCTCTACTGTACTCCACTGTACTCTACCTCTACTGTAATCTACTGTACTCTATCTCTACTCTGCTCCACTGTACTCTATCTCTATTGTGCTCCACTGTACTCCACTGTACTCTACCTCTACTGTGCTCCACTGTACTCTATATCTACTGTACTCCACTGTACTCTACCTCTACTGTAATCTACTGTACTCTATCTCTACTCTGCTCCACTGTACTCTATCTCTATTGTGCTCCACTGTACTCTACTGTACTCTACCTCTACTGTGCTCCACTGTACTCTATATCTACTGTGCTCCACTGTACTCTATCTCTACTGTACTCCACTGTACTCTATCTCTACTGTGCTCCACTGTACTCTATCTCCATTGTACTCTACCTCTACTGTACTCCACTGTACTCTACCTCTACTGTACTCCACTGTACTCTATCTCTACTGTGCTCCACTGTACACTATCTCTTCTGTGCTCCACTGCACTCCAATGTACTCTACCTCTACTGTCCTCCACTGTACTCTACCTCTACTGTGCTCCACTGTACTCTATCTCTACTGTACTCCACTGTACTCTATCTCTACTGTACTCCACTGTACTCTACCTCTACTGTACTCCAATGTACTCTATCTCTACTGTGCTCCACTGTACTCTATCTCTACTGTGCTCCACTGCACTCCAATGTACTCTACCTCTTTTGTACTCCACTGTACCCTACCTCGACTGTGCTCCACTGTACTCTATCTCTACTCTGCTCCACTGTACTCTACCTCTACTGTGCTCCACTGTACTCTATCTCTACTCTGCTCCACTGTACTCTATCTCTATTGTGCTCCACTGTACTCCACTGTACTCTATCTCTACTGTGCTCCACTGTACTCTATCTCTACTGTACTCCACTGTACTCTACCTCTACTGTGCTCCACTGTACTATATCTCTACTGTACTCCACTCTACTCTACCTCTACTGTACTCCGCTGTACTCTATCTCTACTGTGCTCCACTGTACTCTATCTCTACCGTACTCCACTCTACTCTACCTCTACTGTGCTCCACTGTACTCTATCTCTACTGTGCTCCACTGTACTCTATCTCTACTGTACTCCACTGTACTCTACCTCTACTGTACTCCACTGTACTCTATCTCTACTGTACTCCACTCTACTCTACCTCTACTGTACTCCACTGTACTCTATCTCTACTGTGCTCCACTGTACTCTATCTCTACTGTACTCCACTGTACTCTATCTCTACTGTACTCCACTCTACTCTACCTCTACTGTACTCCACTGTACTCTATCTCTACTGTGCTCCACTGTACTCTATCTCTACTGTGCTCCACTGTACTCTATCTCTACTGTACTCCACTGTACTCTACCTCTACTGTGCTCCACTGTACTCTATCTCTACTGTACTCCACTCTACTCTACCTCTACTGTACTCCACTGTACTCTATCTCTACTGTACTCCACTCTACTCTACCTCTACTGTACTCCACTGTACTCTATCTCTACTGTGCTCCACTGTACTCTATCTCTACTGTACTCCACTGTACTCTACCTCTACTGTAATCTACTGTACTCTATCTCTACTCTGCTCCACTGTACTCTATCTCTATTGTGTTCCACTGTACTCCACTGTACTCTACCTCTACTGTGTTCCACTGTACTCTATCTCTACTGTACTCCACTGTTGTCTATCTCTACTGTACTCCAAAGTACTCTATCTCTACTGTACTCCACTGTACTCTACCTCTACTCTACTCCACTGTACTCTACCTCTACTGTACTCCACTGTACTCTACCTCTACTGTACTCCACTGTACTCTACCTCTACTCTACTCCACTGTACTCTACCTCTACTGTTCTCCACTGTACTCTATCTCTACTGTACTCCACTCTACTCTACCTCTACTGTACTCCACTGTACTCTATCTCTACTGTACTCCACTCTACTCTACCTCTACTGTACTCCACTGTACTCTATCTCTACTGTGCTCCACTGTACTCTATCTCTACTGTACTCCACTGTACTCTACCTCTACTGTGCTCCACTGTACTCTATCTCTACTGTACTCCACTGTAGTCTATCTCTACTGTACTCCACTGTACTCTATCTCTACTGTACTCCACAGTACTCTACCTCTACTGTACTCCACTGTACTCTATCTCTACTGTGCTCCACTGTACTCTATCTCTACTGTGCTCCACTGCACTCCACTATACTCTATCTCTACTGTACTCCACTGTACTCTATCTCTACTGTGCTCCACTGTACTCTACCTCTACTGTACTCCACTGTACTCTACCTCTACTCCAATGTACTCTACCTCTTTTGTACTCCACTGTACCCTACCTCGACTGTGCTCCACTGTACTCTATCTCTACTCTGCTCCACTGTACTCTACCTCTACTGTGCTCCACTGTACTCTATCTCTACTCTGCTCCACTGTACTCTATCTCTATTGTGCTCCACTGTACTCCACTGTACTCTATCTCTACTGTGCTCCACTGTACTCCACTGTACTCTACCTCTACTGTGTTCCACTGTACTCTATCTCTACTGTACTCCACTGTTGTCTATCTCTACTGTACTCCAAAGTACTCTATCTCTACTGTACTCCACTGTACTCTACTTCTACTCTACTCCTCTGTACTCTACCTCTACTGTACTCCACTGTACTCTACCTCTACTGTACTCCACTGTACTCTACCTCTACTGTACTCCACTGTACTCTACCTCTACTGTGCTCCACTGTACTCTATCTCTACTGTACTCCACTGTACTCTACCTCTACTGTACTCCACTGTACTCTATCTCTACTGTGCTTCACTGTACTCTATCTCTACTGTACTCCACTGTACTCTATCTCTACTGTGCTCCACTGTACTCTATCTCTACTGTACTCCACTCTACTCTACCTCTACTGTACTCCACTGTACTCTATCTCTACTGTGCTCCACTGTACTCTATCTCTACTGTACTCCACTGTACTCTACCTCTACTGTGCTCCACTGTACTCTATCTCTAATGTGCTCCACTGTACTCTATCTCTACTGTACTCCACTGTACTCTACCTCTACTGTACTCCACTGTACTCTACCTCTACTGTACTCCACTGTACTCTACCTCTACTGTGCTCCACTGTACTATATCTCTACTGTACTCCACTCTACTCTACCTCTACTGTACTCCGCTGTACTCTATCTCTACTGTGCTCCACTGTACTCTATCTCTACTGTACTCCACTCTACTCTACCTCTACTGTGCTCCACTGTACTCTATCTCTACTGTGCTCCACTGTACTCTATCTCTACTGTACTCCACTGTACTCTACCTCTACTGTACTCCACTGTACTCTACCTCTACTGTACTCCACTGTACTCTACCTCTACTGTGCTGCACTGTACTCTATCTCTACTGTACTCCACTGTACTCTATCTCTACTGTACTCCACTGTACTCTACCTCTACTGTGCTCCACTGTACTCTATCTCTACTGTACTCCACTCTACTCTACCTCTACTGTACTCCGCTGTACTCTATCTCTACTGTGCTCCACTGTACTCTATCTCTACTGTGCTCCACTCTACTCTACCTCTACTGTGCTCCACTGTACTCTATCTCTAATATGCTCCACTGTACTCTATCTCTACTGTACTCCACTGTACTCTACCTCTACTGTACTCCACTGTACTCTACCTCTACTGTACTCCACTGTACTCTACCTCTACTGTGCTCCACTGTACTCTATCTCTACTGTACTCCACTGTACTCTACCTCTACTGTGCTCCACTGTACTCTATCTCTACTGTACTCCACTCTACTCTACCTCTACTGTACTCCACTGTACTCTATCTCTACTGTACTCCACTCTACTCTACCTCTACTGTACTCCACTGTACTCTATCTCTACTGTACTCCACTGTACTCTATCTCTACTGTGCTCCACTGTACTCTATCTCTACTGTACTCCACTGTACTCTACCTCTACTGTGCTCCACTGTACTCTATCTCTACTGTACTCCACTCTACTCTACCTCTACTGTACTCCACTGTACTCTATCTCTACTGTACTCCACTCTACTCTACCTCTACTGTACTCCACTGTACTCTATCTCTACTGTGCTCCACTGTACTCTATCTCTACTGTACTCCACTGTACTCTACCTCTACTGTAATCTACTGTACTCTATCTCTACTCTGCTCCACTGTACTCTATCTCTATTGTGCTCCATTGTACTCCACTGTACTCTACCTCTACTGTGTTCCACTGTACTCTATCTCTACTGTACTCCACTGTTGTCTATCTCTACTGTACTCCAAAGTACTCTATCTCTACTGTACTCCACTGTACTCTACTTCTACTCTACTCCTCTGTACTCTACCTCTACTGTACTCCACTGTACTCTACCTCTACTGTACTCCACTGTACTCTACCTCTACTGTACTCCACTGTACTCTACCTCTACTGTGCTCCACTGTACTCTATCTCTACTGTACTCCACTGTACTCTACCTCTACTGTACTCCACTGTACTCTATCTCTACTGTGCTCCACTGTACTCTATCTCTACTGTACTCCACTGTACTCTACCTCTACTGTGCTCCACTGTACTCTATCTCTACTGTACTCCACTGTACTCTACCTCTACTGTACTCCACTGTACTCTATCTCTACTGTGCTCCACTGTACTCTATCTCTACTGTACTCCACTGTACTCTACCTCTACTGTACTCCACTGTACTCTACCTCTACTGTACTCCACTGTACTCTACCTCTACTGTGCTCCACTGTACTCTACCTCTACTGTACTCCACTGTACTCTACCTCTACTGTACTCCACTGTACTCTACCTCTACTGTGCTCCACTGTACTCTATCTCTACTGTGCTCCACTGCACTCCAATGTTCTCTACCTCTATTGTACTCCACTGTACTCTACCTCGACTGTGCTCCACTGTACTCTATCTCTACTCTGCTCCACTGTACTCTACCTCTAATGTGCTCCACTGTACTTTATCTCTACTCTGCTCCACTGTACTCTATCTCTATTGTGCTCCACTGTACTCCACTGTACTCTATCTCTACTGTGCTCCACTGTACTCTATCTCTACTGTACTCCACTGTACTCTACCTCTACTGTGCTCCACTGTACTATATCTCTACTGTACTCCACTCTACTCTACCTCTACTGTACTCCACTGTACTCTATCTCTACTGTGCTCCACTGTACTCTATCTCTACTGTACTCCACTCTACTCTACCTCTAATGTGCTCCACTGTACTCTATCTCTACTGTGCTCCACTGTACTCTATCTCTACTGTACTCCACTGTACTCTACCTCTACTGTACTCCACTGTACTCTACCTCTACTGTACTCCACTGTACTCTACCTCTACTGTGCCCCACTGTACTCTATCTCTACTGTACTCCACTGTACTCTACCTCTACTGTACTCCACTGTACTCTTTCTCTACTGTGCTCCACTGTACTCTATCTCTACTGTACTCCACTGTACTCTACCTCTACTGTGCTCCACTGTACTCTACCTCTACTGTACTCCACTCTACTCTACCTCTACTGTACTCCGCTGTACTCTATCTCTACTGTGCTCCACTGTACTCTATCTCTACTGTACTCCACTCTACTCTACCTCTACTGTGCTCCACTGTACTCTATCTCTACTGTGCTCCACTGTACTCTATCTCTACTGTACTCCACTGTACCCTACCTCTACTGTACTCCACTGTACTCTACCTCTACTGTACTCCACTGTACTCTACCTCTACTGTGCTCCACTGTACTCTATCTCTACTGTACTCCACTGTACTCTACCTCTACTGTACTCCACTGTACTCTATCTCTACTGTGCTCCACTGTACTCTATCTCTACTGTACTCCACTGTACTCTACCTCTACTGTGCTCCACTGTACTCTATCTCTACTGTACTCCACTCTACTCTACCTCTACTGTGCTCCACTGTACTCTATCTCTACTGTGCTCCACTGTACTCTATCTCTACTGTACTCCACTGTACCCTACCTCTACTGTACTCCACTGTACTCTACCTCTACTGTACTCCACTGTACTCTACCTCTACTGTGCTCCACTGTACTCTATCTCTACTGTACTCCACTGTACTCTACCTCTACTGTACTCCACTGTACTCTATCTCTACTGTGCTCCACTGTACTCTATCTCTACTGTACTCCACTGTACTCTACCTCTACTGTGCTCCACTGTACTCTATCTCTACTGTACTCCACTCTACTCTACCTCTACTGTACTCCACTGTACTCTATCTCTACTGTACTCCACTCTACTCTACCTCTACTGTACTCCACTGTACTCTATCTCTACTGTGCTCCACTGTACTCTATCTCTACTGTACTCCACTGTACTCTACCTCTACTGTGCTCCACTGTACTCTATCTCTACTCTACTCCACTCTACTCTACCTCTACTGTAATCCACTGTACTCTATCTCTACTGTACTCCACTCTACTCTACCTCTACTGTACTCCACTGTACTCTATCTCTACCGTGCTCCACTGTACTCTATCTCTACTGTACTCCACTGTACTCTACCTCTACTGTAATCTACTGTACTCTATCTCTACTCTGCTCCACTGTACTCTATCTCTATTGTGCTCCACTGTACTCCACTGTACTCTACCTCTACTGTGCTCCACTGTACTCTACCTCTACTGTACTCCACTGTACTCTACCTCTACTGTGCTCCACTGTACTCTATCTCTACTGTACTCCACTCTACTCTACCTCTACTGTGCTCCACTGTACTCTATCTCTACTGTGCTCCACTGTACTCTATCTCTACTGTACTCCACTGTACTCTACCTCTACTGTACTCCACTGTACTCTATCTCTACTGTACTCCACTCTACTCTACCTCTACTGTGCTCCACTGTACTCTATCTCTAATGTGCTCCACTGTACTCTATCTCTACTGTACTCCACTGTACTCTACCTCTACTGTGCTCCACTGTACTCTATCTCTACTGTACTCCACTCTACTCTACCTCTACTGTACTCCACTGTACTCTATCTCTACTGTGCTCCACTGTACTCTATCTCTACTGTACTCCACTGTACTCTACCTCTACTGTGCTCCACTTTACTCTATCTCTACTGTACTCCACTGTACTCTACCTCTACTGTGCTCCACTGTACTCTATCTCTACTGTACTCCACTCTACTCTACCTCTACTGTACTCCACTGTACTCTATCTCTACTGTACTCCACTCTACTCTACCTCTACTGTACTCCACTGTACTCTATCTCTACTGTGCTCCACTGTACTCTATCTCTACTGTACTCCACTGTACTCTACCTCTACTGTGCTCCACTGTACTCTATCTCTACTGTACTCCACTGTACTCTACCTCTACTGTACTCCACTGTACTCTATCTCTACTGTGCTCCACTGTACTCTATCTCTACTGTACTCCACTGTACTCTACCTCTACTGTGCTCCACTGTACTCTATCTCTACTGTACTCCACTCTACTCTACCTCTACTGTACTCCACTGTACTCTATCTCTACTGTGCTCCACTGTACTCTATCTCTACTGTACTCCACTGTACTCTACCTCTACTGTGCTCCACTGTACTCTATCTCTACTGTACTCCACTCTACTCTACCTCTACTGTACTCCACTGTACTCTATCTCTACTGTGCTCCACTGTACTCTATCTCTACTGTACTCCACTGTACTCTACCTCTACTGTGCTCCACTGTACTCTATCTCTACTGTACTCCACTCTACTCTACCTCTACTGTACTCCACTGTACTCTATCTCTACTGTGCTCCACTGTACTCTATCTCTACTGTACTCCACTGTACTCTACCTCTACTGTGCTCCACTGTACTCTATCTCTACTGTACTCCACTCTACTCTACCTCTACTGTACTCCACTGTACTCTATCTCTACTGTGCTCCACTGTACTCTATCTCTACTGTACTCCACTGTACTCTACCTCTACTGTGCTCCACTGTACTCTATCTCTACTGTACTCCACTGTAGTCTATCTCTACTGTACTCCACTGTACTCTATCTCTACTGTGCTCCACTGTACTCTATCTCTACTGTGCTCCACTGCACTCCACTATACTCTATCTCTACTGTACTCCACTGTACTCTATCTCTACTGTGCTCCACTGTACTCTACCTCTACTGTACTCCACTGTACTCTACCTCTACTGTACTCCACTGTACTCTATCTCTACAGTGGTCCACTGTACACTATCTCTACTGTGCTCCACTGCACTCCAATATACTCTACCTCTACTGTACTCCACTGTACTCTACCTCTACTGTGCTCCACTGTACTCTATCTCTACTGTACTCTACTGTACTCTACCTCTACTGTGCTCCACTGTACTCTATATCTACTGTGCTCCACTGTACTCTATCTCTACTGTACTCCACTGTACTCTATCTCTACTGTGCTCCACTGTACTCTATCTCCACTGTACTCTACCTCTACTGTACTCCACTGTACTCTATCTCTACTGTACTCCACTGTACTCTATCTCTACTGTGCTCCACTGTACTCTATCTCCATTGTACTCTACCTCTACTGTACTCCACTGTACTCTACCTCTACTGTACTCCACTGTACTCTATCTCTACTGTGCTCCACTGTACACTATCTCTTCTGTGCTCCACTGCACTCCAATGTACTCTACCTCTACTGTCCTCCACTGTACTCTACCTCTACTGTGCTCCACTGTACTCTATCTCTACTGTACTCCACTGTACTCTATCTCTACTGTACTCCACTGTACTCTACCTCTACTGTACTCCAATGTACTCTATCTCTACTGTGCTCCACTGTACTCTATCTCTACTGTGCTCCACTGCACTCCAATGTACTCTACCTCTTTTGTACTCCACTGTACCCTACCTCGACTGTGCTCCACTGTACTCTATCTCTACTCTGCTCCACTGTACTCTACCTCTACTGTGCTCCACTGTACTCTATCTCTACTCTGCTCCACTGTACTCTATCTCTATTGTGCTCCACTGTACTCCACTGTACTCTATCTCTACTGTGCTCCACTGTACTCTATCTCTACTGTACTCCACTGTACTCTACCTCTACTGTGCTCCACTGTACTATATCTCTACTGTACTCCACTCTACTCTACCTCTACTGTACTCCGCTGTACTCTATCTCTACTGTGCTCCACTGTACTCTATCTCTACCGTACTCCACTCTACTCTACCTCTACTGTGCTCCACTGTACTCTATCTCTACTGTGCTCCACTGTACTCTATCTCTACTGTACTCCACTGTACTCTACCTCTACTGTACTCCACTGTACTCTATCTCTACTGTACTCCACTCTACTCTACCTCTACTGTACTCCACTGTACTCTATCTCTACTGTGCTCCACTGTACTCTATCTCTACTGTACTCCACTGTACTCTATCTCTACTGTACTCCACTCTACTCTACCTCTACTGTACTCCACTGTACTCTATCTCTACTGTGCTCCACTGTACTCTATCTCTACTGTGCTCCACTGTACTCTATCTCTACTGTACTCCACTGTACTCTACCTCTACTGTGCTCCACTGTACTCTATCTCTACTGTACTCCACTCTACTCTACCTCTACTGTACTCCACTGTACTCTATCTCTACTGTACTCCACTCTACTCTACCTCTACTGTACTCCACTGTACTCTATCTCTACTGTGCTCCACTGTACTCTATCTCTACTGTACTCCACTGTACTCTACCTCTACTGTAATCTACTGTACTCTATCTCTACTCTGCTCCACTGTACTCTATCTCTATTGTGTTCCACTGTACTCCACTGTACTCTACCTCTACTGTGTTCCACTGTACTCTATCTCTACTGTACTCCACTGTTGTCTATCTCTACTGTACTCCAAAGTACTCTATCTCTACTGTACTCCACTGTACTCTACCTCTACTCTACTCCACTGTACTCTACCTCTACTGTACTCCACTGTACTCTACCTCTACTGTACTCCACTGTACTCTACCTCTACTCTACTCCACTGTACTCTACCTCTACTGTTCTCCACTGTACTCTATCTCTACTGTACTCCACTCTACTCTACCTCTACTGTACTCCACTGTACTCTATCTCTACTGTACTCCACTCTACTCTACCTCTACTGTACTCCACTGTACTCTATCTCTACTGTGCTCCACTGTACTCTATCTCTACTGTACTCCACTGTACTCTACCTCTACTGTGCTCCACTGTACTCTATCTCTACTGTACTCCACTGTAGTCTATCTCTACTGTACTCCACTGTACTCTATCTCTACTGTACTCCACAGTACTCTACCTCTACTGTACTCCACTGTACTCTATCTCTACTGTGCTCCACTGTACTCTATCTCTACTGTGCTCCACTGCACTCCACTATACTCTATCTCTACTGTACTCCACTGTACTCTATCTCTACTGTGCTCCACTGTACTCTACCTCTACTGTACTCCACTGTACTCTACCTCTACTCCAATGTACTCTACCTCTTTTGTACTCCACTGTACCCTACCTCGACTGTGCTCCACTGTACTCTATCTCTACTCTGCTCCACTGTACTCTACCTCTACTGTGCTCCACTGTACTCTATCTCTACTCTGCTCCACTGTACTCTATCTCTATTGTGCTCCACTGTACTCCACTGTACTCTATCTCTACTGTGCTCCACTGTACTCCACTGTACTCTACCTCTACTGTGTTCCACTGTACTCTATCTCTACTGTACTCCACTGTTGTCTATCTCTACTGTACTCCAAAGTACTCTATCTCTACTGTACTCCACTGTACTCTACTTCTACTCTACTCCTCTGTACTCTACCTCTACTGTACTCCACTGTACTCTACCTCTACTGTACTCCACTGTACTCTACCTCTACTGTACTCCACTGTACTCTACCTCTACTGTGCTCCACTGTACTCTATCTCTACTGTACTCCACTGTACTCTACCTCTACTGTACTCCACTGTACTCTATCTCTACTGTGCTTCACTGTACTCTATCTCTACTGTACTCCACTGTACTCTATCTCTACTGTGCTCCACTGTACTCTATCTCTACTGTACTCCACTCTACTCTACCTCTACTGTACTCCACTGTACTCTATCTCTACTGTGCTCCACTGTACTCTATCTCTACTGTACTCCACTGTACTCTACCTCTACTGTGCTCCACTGTACTCTATCTCTAATGTGCTCCACTGTACTCTATCTCTACTGTACTCCACTGTACTCTACCTCTACTGTACTCCACTGTACTCTACCTCTACTGTACTCCACTGTACTCTACCTCTACTGTGCTCCACTGTACTATATCTCTACTGTACTCCACTCTACTCTACCTCTACTGTACTCCGCTGTACTCTATCTCTACTGTGCTCCACTGTACTCTATCTCTACTGTACTCCACTCTACTCTACCTCTACTGTGCTCCACTGTACTCTATCTCTACTGTGCTCCACTGTACTCTATCTCTACTGTACTCCACTGTACTCTACCTCTACTGTACTCCACTGTACTCTACCTCTACTGTACTCCACTGTACTCTACCTCTACTGTGCTGCACTGTACTCTATCTCTACTGTACTCCACTGTACTCTATCTCTACTGTACTCCACTGTACTCTACCTCTACTGTGCTCCACTGTACTCTATCTCTACTGTACTCCACTCTACTCTACCTCTACTGTACTCCGCTGTACTCTATCTCTACTGTGCTCCACTGTACTCTATCTCTACTGTGCTCCACTCTACTCTACCTCTACTGTGCTCCACTGTACTCTATCTCTAATGTGCTCCACTGTACTCTATCTCTACTGTACTCCACTGTACTCTACCTCTACTGTACTCCACTGTACTCTACCTCTACTGTACTCCACTGTACTCTACCTCTACTGTGCTCCACTGTACTCTATCTCTACTGTACTCCACTGTACTCTACCTCTACTGTGCTCCACTGTACTCTATCTCTACTGTACTCCACTCTACTCTACCTCTACTGTACTCCACTGTACTCTATCTCTACTGTACTCCACTCTACTCTACCTCTACTGTACTCCACTGTACTCTATCTCTACTGTACTCCACTGTACTCTATCTCTACTGTGCTCCACTGTACTCTATCTCTACTGTACTCCACTGTACTCTACCTCTACTGTGCTCCACTGTACTCTATCTCTACTGTACTCCACTCTACTCTACCTCTACTGTACTCCACTGTACTCTATCTCTACTGTACTCCACTCTACTCTACCTCTACTGTACTCCACTGTACTCTATCTCTACTGTGCTCCACTGTACTCTATCTCTACTGTACTCCACTGTACTCTACCTCTACTGTAATCTACTGTACTCTATCTCTACTCTGCTCCACTGTACTCTATCTCTATTGTGCTCCATTGTACTCCACTGTACTCTACCTCTACTGTGTTCCACTGTACTCTATCTCTACTGTACTCCACTGTTGTCTATCTCTACTGTACTCCAAAGTACTCTATCTCTACTGTACTCCACTGTACTCTACTTCTACTCTACTCCTCTGTACTCTACCTCTACTGTACTCCACTGTACTCTACCTCTACTGTACTCCACTGTACTCTACCTCTACTGTACTCCACTGTACTCTACCTCTACTGTGCTCCACTGTACTCTATCTCTACTGTACTCCACTGTACTCTACCTCTACTGTACTCCACTGTACTCTATCTCTACTGTGCTCCACTGTACTCTATCTCTACTGTACTCCACTGTACTCTACCTCTACTGTGCTCCACTGTACTCTATCTCTACTGTACTCCACTGTACTCTACCTCTACTGTACTCCACTGTACTCTATCTCTACTGTGCTCCACTGTACTCTATCTCTACTGTACTCCACTGTACTCTACCTCTACTGTACTCCACTGTACTCTACCTCTACTGTACTCCACTGTACTCTACCTCTACTGTGCTCCACTGTACTCTACCTCTACTGTACTCCACTGTACTCTACCTCTACTGTACTCCACTGTACTCTACCTCTACTGTGCTCCACTGTACTCTATCTCTACTGTGCTCCACTGCACTCCAATGTTCTCTACCTCTATTGTACTCCACTGTACTCTACCTCGACTGTGCTCCACTGTACTCTATCTCTACTCTGCTCCACTGTACTCTACCTCTAATGTGCTCCACTGTACTTTATCTCTACTCTGCTCCACTGTACTCTATCTCTATTGTGCTCCACTGTACTCCACTGTACTCTATCTCTACTGTGCTCCACTGTACTCTATCTCTACTGTACTCCACTGTACTCTACCTCTACTGTGCTCCACTGTACTATATCTCTACTGTACTCCACTCTACTCTACCTCTACTGTACTCCACTGTACTCTATCTCTACTGTGCTCCACTGTACTCTATCTCTACTGTACTCCACTCTACTCTACCTCTAATGTGCTCCACTGTACTCTATCTCTACTGTGCTCCACTGTACTCTATCTCTACTGTACTCCACTGTACTCTACCTCTACTGTACTCCACTGTACTCTACCTCTACTGTACTCCACTGTACTCTACCTCTACTGTGCCCCACTGTACTCTATCTCTACTGTACTCCACTGTACTCTACCTCTACTGTACTCCACTGTACTCTTTCTCTACTGTGCTCCACTGTACTCTATCTCTACTGTACTCCACTGTACTCTACCTCTACTGTGCTCCACTGTACTCTACCTCTACTGTACTCCACTCTACTCTACCTCTACTGTACTCCGCTGTACTCTATCTCTACTGTGCTCCACTGTACTCTATCTCTACTGTACTCCACTCTACTCTACCTCTACTGTGCTCCACTGTACTCTATCTCTACTGTGCTCCACTGTACTCTATCTCTACTGTACTCCACTGTACCCTACCTCTACTGTACTCCACTGTACTCTACCTCTACTGTACTCCACTGTACTCTACCTCTACTGTGCTCCACTGTACTCTATCTCTACTGTACTCCACTGTACTCTACCTCTACTGTACTCCACTGTACTCTATCTCTACTGTGCTCCACTGTACTCTATCTCTACTGTACTCCACTGTACTCTACCTCTACTGTGCTCCACTGTACTCTATCTCTACTGTACTCCACTCTACTCTACCTCTACTGTGCTCCACTGTACTCTATCTCTACTGTGCTCCACTGTACTCTATCTCTACTGTACTCCACTGTACCCTACCTCTACTGTACTCCACTGTACTCTACCTCTACTGTACTCCACTGTACTCTACCTCTACTGTGCTCCACTGTACTCTATCTCTACTGTACTCCACTGTACTCTACCTCTACTGTACTCCACTGTACTCTATCTCTACTGTGCTCCACTGTACTCTATCTCTACTGTACTCCACTGTACTCTACCTCTACTGTGCTCCACTGTACTCTATCTCTACTGTACTCCACTCTACTCTACCTCTACTGTACTCCACTGTACTCTATCTCTACTGTACTCCACTCTACTCTACCTCTACTGTACTCCACTGTACTCTATCTCTACTGTGCTCCACTGTACTCTATCTCTACTGTACTCCACTGTACTCTACCTCTACTGTGCTCCACTGTACTCTATCTCTACTCTACTCCACTCTACTCTACCTCTACTGTAATCCACTGTACTCTATCTCTACTGTACTCCACTCTACTCTACCTCTACTGTACTCCACTGTACTCTATCTCTACCGTGCTCCACTGTACTCTATCTCTACTGTACTCCACTGTACTCTACCTCTACTGTAATCTACTGTACTCTATCTCTACTCTGCTCCACTGTACTCTATCTCTATTGTGCTCCACTGTACTCCACTGTACTCTACCTCTACTGTGCTCCACTGTACTCTACCTCTACTGTACTCCACTGTACTCTACCTCTACTGTGCTCCACTGTACTCTATCTCTACTGTACTCCACTCTACTCTACCTCTACTGTGCTCCACTGTACTCTATCTCTACTGTGCTCCACTGTACTCTATCTCTACTGTACTCCACTGTACTCTACCTCTACTGTACTCCACTGTACTCTATCTCTACTGTACTCCACTCTACTCTACCTCTACTGTGCTCCACTGTACTCTATCTCTAATGTGCTCCACTGTACTCTATCTCTACTGTACTCCACTGTACTCTACCTCTACTGTGCTCCACTGTACTCTATCTCTACTGTACTCCACTCTACTCTACCTCTACTGTACTCCACTGTACTCTATCTCTACTGTGCTCCACTGTACTCTATCTCTACTGTACTCCACTGTACTCTACCTCTACTGTGCTCCACTGTACTCTATCTCTACTGTACTCCACTGTACTCTACCTCTACTGTGCTCCACTGTACTCTATCTCTACTGTACTCCACTCTACTCTACCTCTACTGTACTCCACTGTACTCTATCTCTACTGTACTCCACTCTACTCTACCTCTACTGTACTCCACTGTACTCTATCTCTACTGTGCTCCACTGTACTCTATCTCTACTGTACTCCACTGTACTCTACCTCTACTGTGCTCCACTGTACTCTATCTCTACTGTACTCCACTGTACTCTACCTCTACTGTACTCCACTGTACTCTATCTCTACTGTGCTCCACTGTACTCTATCTCTACTGTACTCCACTGTACTCTACCTCTACTGTGCTCCACTGTACTCTATCTCTACTGTACTCCACTCTACTCTACCTCTACTGTACTCCACTGTACTCTATCTCTACTGTGCTCCACTGTACTCTATCTCTACTGTACTCCACTGTACTCTACCTCTACTGTGCTCCACTGTACTCTATCTCTACTGTACTCCACTCTACTCTACCTCTACTGTACTCCACTGTACTCTATCTCTACTGTGCTCCACTGTACTCTATCTCTACTGTACTCCACTGTACTCTACCTCTACTGTGCTCCACTGTACTCTATCTCTACTGTACTCCACTCTACTCTACCTCTACTGTACTCCACTGTACTCTATCTCTACTGTGCTCCACTGTACTCTATCTCTACTGTACTCCACTGTACTCTACCTCTACTGTGCTCCACTGTACTCTATCTCTACTGTACTCCACTCTACTCTACCTCTACTGTACTCCACTGTACTCTATCTCTACTGTGCTCCACTGTACTCTATCTCTACTGTGCTCCACTGTACTCTATCTCTACTGTACTCCACTGTACTCTACCTCTACTGTAATCTACTGTACTCTATCTCTACTCTGCTCCACTGTACTCTATCTCTATTGTGCTCCATTGTACTCCACTGTACTCTACCTCTACTGTGTTCCACTGTACTCTATCTCTACTGTACTCCACTGTTGTCTATCTCTACTGTACTCCAAAGTACTCTATCTCTACTGTACTCCACTGTACTCTACTTCTACTCTACTCCTCTGTACTCTACCTCTACTGTACTCCACTGTACTCTACCTCTACTGTACTCCACTGTACTCTACCTCTACTGTACTCCACTGTACTCTACCTCTACTGTGCTCCACTGTACTCTATCTCTACTGTACTCCACTGTACTCTACCTCTACTGTACTCCACTGTACTCTATCTCTACTGTGCTCCACTGTACTCTATCTCTACTGTACTCCACTGTACTCTACCTCTACTGTGCTCCACTGTACTCTATCTCTACTGTACTCCACTGTACTCTACCTCTACTGTACTCCACTGTACTCTATCTCTACTGTGCTCCACTGTACTCTATCTCTACTGTACTCCACTGTACTCTACCTCTACTGTACTCCACTGTACTCTACCTCTACTGTACTCCACTGTACTCTACCTCTACTGTGCTCCACTGTACTCTACCTCTACTGTACTCCACTGTACTCTACCTCTACTGTACTCCACTGTACTCTACCTCTACTGTGCTCCACTGTACTCTATCTCTACTGTGCTCCACTGCACTCCAATGTTCTCTACCTCTATTGTACTCCACTGTACTCTACCTCGACTGTGCTCCACTGTACTCTATCTCTACTCTGCTCCACTGTACTCTACCTCTAATGTGCTCCACTGTACTTTATCTCTACTCTGCTCCACTGTACTCTATCTCTATTGTGCTCCACTGTACTCCACTGTACTCTATCTCTACTGTGCTCCACTGTACTCTATCTCTACTGTACTCCACTGTACTCTACCTCTACTGTGCTCCACTGTACTATATCTCTACTGTACTCCACTCTACTCTACCTCTACTGTACTCCACTGTACTCTATCTCTACTGTGCTCCACTGTACTCTATCTCTACTGTACTCCACTCTACTCTACCTCTAATGTGCTCCACTGTACTCTATCTCTACTGTGCTCCACTGTACTCTATCTCTACTGTACTCCACTGTACTCTACCTCTACTGTACTCCACTGTACTCTACCTCTACTGTACTCCACTGTACTCTACCTCTACTGTGCCCCACTGTACTCTATCTCTACTGTACTCCACTGTACTCTACCTCTACTGTACTCCACTGTACTCTTTCTCTACTGTGCTCCACTGTACTCTATCTCTACTGTACTCCACTGTACTCTACCTCTACTGTGCTCCACTGTACTCTACCTCTACTGTACTCCACTCTACTCTACCTCTACTGTACTCCGCTGTACTCTATCTCTACTGTGCTCCACTGTACTCTATCTCTACTGTACTCCACTCTACTCTACCTCTACTGTGCTCCACTGTACTCTATCTCTACTGTGCTCCACTGTACTCTATCTCTACTGTACTCCACTGTACCCTACCTCTACTGTACTCCACTGTACTCTACCTCTACTGTACTCCACTGTACTCTACCTCTACTGTGCTCCACTGTACTCTATCTCTACTGTACTCCACTGTACTCTACCTCTACTGTACTCCACTGTACTCTATCTCTACTGTGCTCCACTGTACTCTATCTCTACTGTACTCCACTGTACTCTACCTCTACTGTGCTCCACTGTACTCTATCTCTACTGTACTCCACTCTACTCTACCTCTACTGTGCTCCACTGTACTCTATCTCTACTGTGCTCCACTGTACTCTATCTCTACTGTACTCCACTGTACCCTACCTCTACTGTACTCCACTGTACTCTACCTCTACTGTACTCCACTGTACTCTACCTCTACTGTGCTCCACTGTACTCTATCTCTACTGTACTCCACTGTACTCTACCTCTACTGTACTCCACTGTACTCTATCTCTACTGTGCTCCACTGTACTCTATCTCTACTGTACTCCACTGTACTCTACCTCTACTGTGCTCCACTGTACTCTATCTCTACTGTACTCCACTCTACTCTACCTCTACTGTACTCCACTGTACTCTATCTCTACTGTACTCCACTCTACTCTACCTCTACTGTACTCCACTGTACTCTATCTCTACTGTGCTCCACTGTACTCTATCTCTACTGTACTCCACTGTACTCTACCTCTACTGTGCTCCACTGTACTCTATCTCTACTCTACTCCACTCTACTCTACCTCTACTGTAATCCACTGTACTCTATCTCTACTGTACTCCACTCTACTCTACCTCTACTGTACTCCACTGTACTCTATCTCTACCGTGCTCCACTGTACTCTATCTCTACTGTACTCCACTGTACTCTACCTCTACTGTAATCTACTGTACTCTATCTCTACTCTGCTCCACTGTACTCTATCTCTATTGTGCTCCACTGTACTCCACTGTACTCTACCTCTACTGTGCTCCACTGTACTCTACCTCTACTGTACTCCACTGTACTCTACCTCTACTGTGCTCCACTGTACTCTATCTCTACTGTACTCCACTCTACTCTACCTCTACTGTGCTCCACTGTACTCTATCTCTACTGTGCTCCACTGTACTCTATCTCTACTGTACTCCACTGTACTCTACCTCTACTGTACTCCACTGTACTCTATCTCTACTGTACTCCACTCTACTCTACCTCTACTGTGCTCCACTGTACTCTATCTCTAATGTGCTCCACTGTACTCTATCTCTACTGTACTCCACTGTACTCTACCTCTACTGTGCTCCACTGTACTCTATCTCTACTGTACTCCACTCTACTCTACCTCTACTGTACTCCACTGTACTCTATCTCTACTGTGCTCCACTGTACTCTATCTCTACTGTACTCCACTGTACTCTACCTCTACTGTGCTCCACTGTACTCTATCTCTACTGTACTCCACTGTACTCTACCTCTACTGTGCTCCACTGTACTCTATCTCTACTGTACTCCACTCTACTCTACCTCTACTGTACTCCACTGTACTCTATCTCTACTGTACTCCACTCTACTCTACCTCTACTGTACTCCACTGTACTCTATCTCTACTGTGCTCCACTGTACTCTATCTCTACTGTACTCCACTGTACTCTACCTCTACTGTGCTCCACTGTACTCTATCTCTACTGTACTCCACTGTACTCTACCTCTACTGTACTCCACTGTACTCTATCTCTACTGTGCTCCACTGTACTCTATCTCTACTGTACTCCACTGTACTCTACCTCTACTGTGCTCCACTGTACTCTATCTCTACTGTACTCCACTCTACTCTACCTCTACTGTACTCCACTGTACTCTATCTCTACTGTGCTCCACTGTACTCTATCTCTACTGTACTCCACTGTACTCTACCTCTACTGTGCTCCACTGTACTCTATCTCTACTGTACTCCACTCTACTCTACCTCTACTGTACTCCACTGTACTCTATCTCTACTGTGCTCCACTGTACTCTATCTCTACTGTACTCCACTGTACTCTACCTCTACTGTGCTCCACTGTACTCTATCTCTACTGTACTCCACTCTACTCTACCTCTACTGTACTCCACTGTACTCTATCTCTACTGTGCTCCACTGTACTCTATCTCTACTGTACTCCACTGTACTCTACCTCTACTGTGCTCCACTGTACTCTATCTCTACTGTACTCCACTCTACTCTACCTCTACTGTACTCCACTGTACTCTATCTCTACTGTACTCCACTCTACTCTACCTCTACTGTACTCCACTGTACTCTATCTCTACTGTGCTCCACTGTACTCTATCTCTACTGTACTCCACTGTACTCTACCTCTACTGTGCTCCACTGTACTCTATCTCTACTGTACTCCACTGTAGTCTATCTCTACTGTACTCCACTGTACTCTATCTCTACTGTGCTCCACTGTACTCTATCTCTACTGTGCTCCACTGCACTCCACTATACTCTATCTCTACTGTACTCCACTGTACTCTATCTCTACTGTGCTCCACTGTACTCTACCTCTACTGTACTCCACTGTACTCTACCTCTACTGTACTCCACTGTACTCTATCTCTACAGTGGTCCACTGTACACTATCTCTACTGTGCTCCACTGCACTCCAATATACTCTATCTCTACTGTACTCCACTGTACTCTATCTCTACTGTGCTCCACTGTACTCTATCTCTACTGTACTCCACTCTACTCTACCTCTACTGTACTCCACTGTACTCTATCTCTACTGTGCTCCACTGTACTCTATCTCTACTGTACTCCACTGTACTCTACCTCTACTGTGCTCCACTGTACTCTATCTCTACTGTACTCCACTCTACTCTACCTCTACTGTACTCCACTGTACTCTATCTCTACTGTACTCCACTCTACTCTACCTCTACTGTACTCCACTGTACTCTACCTCTACTGTGCTCCACTGTACTCTATCTCTACTGTACTCTACTGTACTCTACCTCTACTGTGCTCCACTGTACTCTATATCTACTGTGCTCCACTGTACTCTATCTCTACTGTACTCCACTGTACTCTATCTCTACTGTGCTCCACTGTACTCTATCTCCACTGTACTCTACCTCTACTGTACTCCACTGTACTCTACCTCTACTGTACTCCACTGTACTCTATCTCTACTGTGCTCCACTGTACACTATCTCTACTGTGCTCCACTGCACTCCAATGTACTCTACCTCTACTGTACTCCACTGTACTCTACCTCTACTGTGCTCCACTGTACTCTATCTCTACTGTACTCCACTGTACTCTATCTCTACTGTACTCCACTGTACTCTACCTCTACTGTACTCCAATATACTCTATCTCTACTGTGCTCCACTGTACTCTATCTCTACTGTGCTCCACTGCACTCCAATGTACTCTACCTCTATTGCACTCCACTGTACCCTACCTCGACTGTGCTCCACTGTACTCTATCTCTACTCTGCTCCACTGTACAATACCTCTACTGTGCTCCACTGTACTCTATCTCTACTCTGCTCCACTGTACTCTATCTCTATTGTGCTCCACTGTACTCCACTGTACTCTATCTCTACTGTGCTCCACTGTACTCTATCTCTACTGTACTCCACTGTACTCTATCTCTACTGTGCTCCACTCTACTCTACCTCTACTGTGCTCCACTGTACTCTATCTCTAATGTGCTCCACTGTACTCTATCTCTACTGTACTCCACTGTACTCTACCTCTACTGTACTCCACTGTACCCTACCTCGACTGTGCTCCACTGTACTCTATCTCTACTCTGCTCCACTCTACTCTACCTCTACTGTGCTCCACTGTACTCTATCTCTACTCTGCTCCACTTTACTCTATCTCTATTGTGCTCCACTGTACTCCACTCTACTCTATCTCTACTGTGCTCCACTGTACTCTATCTCTACTGTACTCCACTGTACTCTATCTCTACTGTGCTCCACTCTACTCTACCTCTACTGTGCTCCACTGTACTCTATCTCTAATGTGCTCCACTGCACTCTATCTCTACTGTACTCCACTGTACTCTACCTCTACTGTACTCCACTGTACTCTATCTCTACTGTACTCCACTCTACTCTACCTCTACTGTACTCCACTGTACTCTATCTCTACTGTGCTCCACTGTACTCTATCTCTACTGTACTCCACTGTACTCTATCTCTACTGTACTCCACTCTACTCTACCTCTACTGTACTCCACTGTACTCTATCTCTACTGTGCTCCACTGTACTCTATCTCTACTGTGCTCCACTGTACTCTATCTCTACTGTACTCCACTCTACTCTACCTCTACTGTACTCCACTGTACTCTATATCTACTGTACTCCACTGTACTCTACCTCTACTGTACTCCACTGTACTCTATCTCTACTGTACTCCACTCTACTCTACCTCTACTGTACTCCACTGTACTCTATCTCTACTGTACTCCACTCTACTCTACCTCTACTGTACTCCACTGTACTCTATCTCTACTGTGCTCCACTGTACTCTATCTCTACTGTGCTCCACTGTACTCTATCTCTAATGTGCTCCACTGTACTCTATCTCTACTGTACTCCACTGTACTCTACCTCTACTGTACTCCACTGTACTCTATCTCTACTGTACTCCACTCTACTCTACCTCTACTGTACTCCACTGTACTCTATCTCTACTGTGCTCCACTGTACTCTATCTCTACTGTACTCCACTGTACTCTATCTCTACTGTACTCCACTCTACTCTACCTCTACTGTACTCCACTGTACTCTATCTCTACTGTGCTCCACTGTACTCTATCTCTACTGTGCTCCACTGTACTCTATCTCTACTGTACTCCACTGTACTCTACCTCTACTGTGCTCCACTGTACTCTATCTCTACTGTACTCCACTCTACTCTACCTCTACTGTACTCCACTGTACTCTATCTCTACTGTACTCCACTCTACTCTACCTCTACTGTACTCCACTGTACTCTATCTCTACTGTGCTCCACTGTACTCTATCTCTACTGTACTCCACTGTACTCTACCTCTACTGTAATCTACTGTACTCTATCTCTACTCTGCTCCACTGTACTCTATCTCTATTGTGTTCCACTGTACTCCACTGTACTCTACCTCTACTGTGTTCCACTGTACTCTATCTCTACTGTACTCCACTGTTGTCTATCTCTACTGTACTCCAAAGTACTCTATCTCTACTGTACTCCACTGTACTCTACCTCTACTCTACTCCACTGTACTCTACCTCTACTGTACTCCACTGTACTCTACCTCTACTGTACTCCACTGTACTCTACCTCTACTGTACTCCACTGTACTCTACCTCTACTCTGCTCCACTGTACTCTATCTCTACTGTACTCCACTCTACTCTACCTCTACTGTACTCCACTGTACTCTATCTCTACTGTACTCCACTCTACTCTACCTCTACTGTACTCCACTGTACTCTATCTCTACTGTGCTCCACTGTACTCTATCTCTACTGTACTCCACTGTACTCTATTTTCTACTGTGCTCCACTGTACTCTATCTCCACTGTACTCTACCTCTACTGTACTCCACTGTACTCTACCTCTACTGTACTCCACTGTACTCTATCTCTACTGTGCTCCACTGTACACTATCTCTACTGTGCTCCACTGCACTCCAATGTACTCTACCTCTACTGTACTCCACTGTACTCTACCTCTACTGTGCTCCACTGTACTCTATCTCTACTGTACTCCACTGTACTCTATCTCTACTGTACTCCACTGTACTCTACCTCTACTGTACTCCAATGTACTCTATCTCTACTGTGCTCCACTGTACTCTATCTCTACTGTGCTCCACTGCACTCCAATGTACTCTACCTCTATTGTACTCCACTGTACCCTACCTCGACTGTGCTCCACTGTACTCTATCTCTACTCTGCTCCACTGTACTCTACCTCTACTGTGCTCCACTGTACTCTATCTCTACTCTGCTCCACTGTACTCTATCTCTGTTGTGCTCCACTGTACTCCACTGTACTCTATCTCTACTGTGCTCCACTGTACTCTATCTCTACTGTACTCCACTGTACTCTACCTCTACTGTGCTCCACTGTACTATATCTCTACTGTACTCCACTCTACTCTACCTCTACTGTACTCCGCTGTACTCTATCTCTACTGTGCTCCACTGTACTCTATCTCTACTGTACTCCACTCTACTCTACCTCTACTGTGCTCCACTGTACTCTATCTCTACTGTGCTCCACTGTACTCTATCTCTACTGTACTCCACTGTACTCTACCTCTACTGTACTCCACTGTACTCTACCTCTACTGTACTCCACTGTACTCTACCTCTACTGTGCTCCACTGTACTCTATCTCTACTGTACTCCACTGTACTCTACCTCTACTGTACTCCACTGTACTCTATCTCTACTGTGCTCCACTGTACTCTATCTCTACTGTACTCCACTGTACTCTACCTCTACTGTGCTCCACTGTACTCTATCTCTACTGTACTCCACTCTACTCTACCTCTACTGTACTCCGCTGTACTCTATCTCTACTGTGCTCCACTGTACTCTATCTCTACTGTGCTCCACTCTACTATACCTCTACTGTGCTCCACTGTACTCTATCTCTAATGTGCTCCACTGTACTCTATCTCTACTGTACTCCACTGTACTCTACCTCTACTGTACTCCACTGTACTCTACCTCTACTGTACTCCACTGTACTCTACCTCTACTGTGCTCCACTGTACTATATCTCTACTGTACTCCACTCTACTCTACCTCTACTGTACTCCGCTGTACTCTATCTCTACTGTGCTCCACTGTACTCTATCTCTACTGTACTCCACTCTACTCTACCTCTACTGTGCTCCACTGTACTCTATCTCTACTGTGCTCCACTGTACTCTATCTCTACTGTACTCCACTGTACTCTACCTCTACTGTACTCCACTGTACTCTACCTCTACTGTACTCCACTGTACTCTACCTCTACTTTGCTCCACTGTACTCTATCTCTACTGTACTCCACTGTACTCTACCTCTACTGTACTCCACTGTACTCTATCTCTACTGTGCTCCACTGTACTCTATCTCTACTGTACTCCACTGTACTCTACCTCTACTGTGCTCCACTGTACTCTATCTCTACTGTACTCCACTCTACTCTACCTCTACTGTACTCCGCTGTACTCTATCTCTACTGTGCTCCACTGTACTTTATCTCTACTGTGCTCCACTCTACTCTACCTCTACTGTGCTCCACTGTACTCTATCTCTAATGTGCTCCACTGTACTCTATCTCTACTGTACTCCACTGTACTCTACCTCTACTGTACTCCACTGTACTCTACCTCTACTGTACTCCACTGTACTCTACCTCTACTGTGCTCCACTGTACTCTATCTCTACTGTACTCCACTGTACTCTACCTCTACTGTGCTCCACTGTACTCTATCTCTACTGTACTCCACTCTACTCTACCTCTACTGTACTCCACTGTACTCTATCTCTACTGTACTCCACTCTACTCTACCTCTACTGTACTCCACTGTACTCTATCTCTACTGTACTCCACTGTACTCTATCTCTACTGTGCTCCACTGTACTCTATCTCTACTGTACTCCACTGTACTCTACCTCTACTGTGCTCCACTGTACTCTATCTCTACTGTACTCCACTCTACTCTACCTCTACTGTACTCCACTGTACTCTATCTCTACTGTACTCCACTCTACTCTACCTGTACTGTACTCCACTGTACTCTATCTCTACTGTGCTCCACTGTACTCTATCTCTACTGTACTCCACTGTACTCTACCTCTACTGTAATCTACTGTACTCTATCTCTACTCTGCTCCACTGTACTCTATCTCTATTGTGCTCCATTGTACTCCACTGTACTCTACCTCTACTGTGTTCCACTGTACTCTATCTCTACTGTACTCCACTGTTGTCTATCTCTACTGTACTCCAAAGTACTCTATCTCTACTGTACTCCACTGTACTCTACTTCTACTCTACTCCTCTGTACTCTACCTCTACTGTACTCCACTGTACTCTACCTCTACTGTACTCCACTGTACTCTACCTCTACTGTACTCCACTGTACTCTACCTCTACTGTGCTCCACTGTACTCTATCTCTACTGTACTCCACTGTACTCTACCTCTACTGTACTCCACTGTACTCTATCTCTACTGTGCTCCACTGTACTCTATCTCTACTGTACTCCACTGTACTCTATCTCTACTGTGCTCCACTGTACTCTATCTCTACTGTACTCCACTCTACTCTACCTCTACTGTACTCCACTGTACTCTATCTCTACTGTGCTCCACTGTACTCTATCTCTACTGTACTCCACTGTACTCTACCTCTACTGTGCTCCACTGTACTCTATCTCTAATGTGCTCCACTGTACTCTATCTCTACTGTACTCCACTGTACTCTACCTCTACTGTACTCCACTGTACTCTACCTCTACTGTACTCCACTGTACTCTACCTCTACTGTGCTCCACTGTACTATATCTCTACTGTACTCCACTCTACTCTACCTCTACTGTACTCCGCTGTACTCTATCTCTACTGTGCTCCACTGTACTCTATCTCTACTGTACTCCACTGTACTCTACCTCTACTGTGCTCCACTGTACTCTATCTCTACTGTGCTCCACTGTACTCTATCTCTACTGTACTCCACTGTACTCTACCTCTACTGTACTCCACTGTACTCTACCTCTACTGTACTCCACTGTACTCTACCTCTACTGTGCTCCACTGTACTCTATCTCTACTGTACTCCACTGTACTCTACCTCTACTGTACTCCACTGTACTCTATCTCTACTGTGCTCCACTGTACTCTATCTCTACTGTACTCCACTGTACTCTACCTCTACTGTGCTCCACTGTACTCTATCTCTACTGTACTCCACTCTACTCTACCTCTACTGTACTCCGCTGTACTCTATCTCTACTGTGCTCCACTGTACTCTATCTCTACTGTGCTCCACTCTACTCTACCTCTACTGTGCTCCACTGTACTCTATCTCTAATGTGCTCCACTGTACTCTATCTCTACTGTACTCCACTGTACTCTACCTCTACTGTACTCCACTGTACTCTATCTCTACTGTGCTCCACTGTACTCTATCTCTACTGTACTCCACTGTACTCTACCTCTACTGTGCTCCACTGTACTCTATCTCTACTGTACTCCACTCTACTCTACCTCTACTGTACTCCACTGTACTCTATCTCTACTGTACTCCACTCTACTCTACCTCTACTGTACTCCACTGTACTCTATCTCTACTGTGCTCCACTGTACTCTATCTCTACTGTACTCCACTGTACTCTACCTCTACTGTAATCTACTGTACTCTATCTCTACTCTGCTCCACTGTACTCTATCTCTATTGTGCTCCATTGTACTCCACTGTACTCTATCTCTACTGTGCTCCACTGTACTCTATCTCTACTGTGCTCCACTGTACTCTACCTCTACTATGCTCCACTGTACTCTATCTCTACTGTACTCCACTGTTGTCTATCTCTACTGTACTCCAAAGTACTCTATCTCTACTGTACTCCACTGTACTCTACTTCTACTCTACTCCTCTGTACTCTACCTCTACTGTACTCCACTGTACTCTACCTCTACTGTACTCCACTGTACTCTACCTCTACTGTACTCCACTGTACTCTACCTCTACTGTGCTCCACTGTACTCTATCTCTACTGTACTCCACTGTACTCTACCTCTACTGTACTCCACTGTACTCTATCTCTACTGTGCTCCACTGTACTCTATCTCTACTGTACTCCACTGTACTCTACCTCTACTGTTCTCCCCTGTACTCTATCTCTACTGTACTCCACTGTACTCTACCTCTACTGTGCTCCACTGTACTCTACCTCTACTGTGCTCCACTGTACTCTATCTCTACTGTACTCCACTGTACTCTACCTCTACTGTGCTCCACTGTACTCTATCTCTACTGTACTCCACTCTACTCTACCTCTACTGTACTCCACTGTACTCTATCTCTACTGTACTCCACTCTACTCTACCTCTACTGTACTCCACTGTACTCTATCTCTACTGTGCTCCACTGTACTCTATCTCTACTGTACTCCACTGTACTCTACCTCTACTGTGCTCCACTGTACTCTATCTCTACTGTACTCCACTGTACTCTACCTCTACTGTACTCCACTGTACTCTATCTCTACTGTTCTCCACTGTACTCTATCTCTACTGTACTCCACTGTACTCTACCTCTACTCTGCTCCACTGTACTCTATCTCTACTGTACTCCACTCTACTCTACCTCTACTGTACTCCACTGTACTCTATCTCTACTGTGCTCCACTGTACTCTATCTCTACTGTACTCCACTGTACTCTACCTCTACTGTGCTCCACTGTACTCTATCTCTACTGTACTCCACTCTACTCTACCTCTACTGTACTCCACTGTACTCTATCTCTACTGTGCTCCACTGTACTCTATCTCTACTGTACTCCACTGTACTCTACCTCTACTGTGCTCCACTGTACTCTATCTCTACTGTACTCCACTCTACTCTACCTCTACTGTACTCCACTGTACTCTATCTCTACTGTGCTCCACTGTACTCTATCTCTACTGTACTCCACTGTACTCTACCTCTACTGTGCTCCACTGTACTCTATCTCTACTGTACTCCACTCTACTCTACCTCTACTCTACTCCACTGTACTCTATCTCTACTGTACTCCACTCTACTCTACCTCTACTGTACTCCACTGTACTCTATCTCTACTGTGCTCCACTGTACTCTATCTCTACTGTACTCCACTGTACTCTACCTCTACTGTGCTCCACTGTACTCTATCTCTACTGTACTCCACTGTAGTCTATCTCTACTGTACTCCACTGTACTCTATCTCTACTGTACTCCACAGTACTCTACCTCTACTGTACTCCACTGTACTCTATCTCTACTGTGCTCCACTGTACTCTATCTCTACTGTGCTCCACTGCACTCCACTATACTCTATCTCTACTGTACTCCACTGTACTCTATCTCTACTGTGCTCCTCTGTACTCTACCTCTACTGTACTCCACTGTACTCTACCTCTACTGTACTCCTCTGTACTCTATCTCTACAGTGGTCCACTGTACACTATCTCTACTGTGCTCCACTGCACTCCAATATACTCTACCTCTACTGTACTCCACTGTACTCTACCTCTACTGTGCTCCACTGTACTCTATCTCTACTGTACTCTACTGTACTCTACCTCTACTGTACTCCACTCTACTCTACCTCTACTGTACTCCACTGTACTCTATCTCTACTGTGCTCCACTGTACTCTATCTCTACTGTACTCCACTGTACTCTACCTCTACTGTGCTCCACTGTACTCTATCTCTACTGTACTCCACTCTACTCTACCTCTACTGTACTCCACTGTACTCTATCTCTACTGTGCTCCACTGTACTCTATCTCTACTGTACTCCACTGTACTCTACCTCTACTGTGCTCCACTGTACTCTATCTCTACTGTACTCCACTCTACTCTACCTCTACTGTACTCCACTGTACTCTATCTCTACTGTGCTCCACTGTACTCTATCTCTACTGTACTCCACTGTACTCTACCTCTACTGTGCTCCACTGTACTCTATCTCTACTGTACTCCACTCTACTCTACCTCTACTCTACTCCACTGTACTCTATCTCTACTGTACTCCACTATACTCTACCTCTACTGTACTCCACTGTACTCTATCTCTACTGTGCTCCACTGTACTCTATCTCTACTGTACTCCACTGTACTCTACCTCTACTGTGCTCCACTGTACTCTATCTCTACTGTACTCCACTCTACTCTACCTCTACTCTACTCCACTGTACTCTATCTCTACTGTACTCCACTATACTCTACCTCTACTGTACTCCACTGTACTCTATCTCTACTGTGCTCCACTGTACTCTATCTCTACTGTACTCCACTGTACTCTACATCTACTCTACTCCACTGTACTCTACCTCTACTGTACTCCACTCTACTCTACCTCTACTGTACTCCACTGTACTCTATCTCTACTGTACTCCACTCTACTCTACCTCTACTGTACTCCACTGTACTCTATCTCTACTGTACTCCACTGTACTCTACCTCTACTGTGCTCCACTGTACTCTATCTCTACTGTACTCCACTCTACTCTACCTCTACTGTACTCCACTGTACTCTATCTCTACTGTACTCCACTCTACTCTACCTCTACTGTACTCCACTGTACTCTATCTCTACTGTGCTCCACTGTACTCTATCTCTACTGTACTCCACTGTACTCTACCTCTACTGTAATCTACTGTACTCTATCTCTACTCTGCTCCACTGTACTCTATCTCTATTGTGTTCCACTGTACTCCACTGTACTCTACCTCTACTGTGTTCCACTGTACTCTATCTCTACTGTACTCCACTGTTGTCTATCTCTACTGTACTCCAAAGTACTCTATCTCTACTGTACTCCACTGTACTCTACCTCTACTCTACTCCACTGTACTCTACCTCTACTGTACTCCACTGTACTCTACCTCTACTGTACTCCACTGTACTCTACCTCTACTGTACTCCACTGTACTCTACCTCTACTCTGCTCCACTGTACTCTATCTCTACTGTACTCCACTCTACTCTACCTCTACTGTACTCCACTGTACTCTATCTCTACTGTACTCCACTCTACTCTACCTCTACTGTACTCCACTGTACTCTATCTCTACTGTGCTCCACTGTACTCTATCTCTACTGTACTCCACTGTACTCTATTTTCTACTGTGCTCCACTGTACTCTATCTCCACTGTACTCTACCTCTACTGTACTCCACTGTACTCTACCTCTACTGTACTCCACTGTACTCTATCTCTACTGTGCTCCACTGTACACTATCTCTACTGTGCTCCACTGCACTCCAATGTACTCTACCTCTACTGTACTCCACTGTACTCTACCTCTACTGTGCTCCACTGTACTCTATCTCTACTGTACTCCACTGTACTCTATCTCTACTGTACTCCACTGTACTCTACCTCTACTGTACTCCAATGTACTCTATCTCTACTGTGCTCCACTGTACTCTATCTCTACTGTGCTCCACTGCACTCCAATGTACTCTACCTCTATTGTACTCCACTGTACCCTACCTCGACTGTGCTCCACTGTACTCTATCTCTACTCTGCTCCACTGTACTCTACCTCTACTGTGCTCCACTGTACTCTATCTCTACTCTGCTCCACTGTACTCTATCTCTATTGTGCTCCACTGTACTCCACTGTACTCTATCTCTACTGTGCTCCACTGTACTCTATCTCTACTGTACTCCACTGTACTCTACCTCTACTGTGCTCCACTGTACTATATCTCTACTGTACTCCACTCTACTCTACCTCTACTGTACTCCGCTGTACTCTATCTCTACTGTGCTCCACTGTACTCTATCTCTACTGTACTCCACTCTACTCTACCTCTACTGTGCTCCACTGTACTCTATCTCTACTGTGCTCCACTGTACTCTATCTCTACTGTACTCCACTGTACTCTACCTCTACTGTACTCCACTGTACTCTACCTCTACTGTACTCCACTGTACTCTACCTCTACTGTGCTCCACTGTACTCTATCTCTACTGTACTCCACTGTACTCTACCTCTACTGTACTCCACTGTACTCTATCTCTACTGTGCTCCACTGTACTCTATCTCTACTGTACTCCACTGTACTCTACCTCTACTGTGCTCCACTGTACTCTATCTCTACTGTACTCCACTCTACTCTACCTCTACTGTACTCCGCTGTACTCTATCTCTACTGTGCTCCACTGTACTCTATCTCTACTGTGCTCCACTCTACTATACCTCTACTGTGCTCCACTGTACTCTATCTCTAATGTGCTCCACTGTACTCTATCTCTACTGTACTCCACTGTACTCTACCTCTACTGTACTCCACTGTACTCTACCTCTACTGTACTCCACTGTACTCTACCTCTACTGTGCTCCACTGTACTATATCTCTACTGTAATCCACTCTACTCTACCTCTACTGTACTCCGCTGTACTCTATCTCTACTGTGCTCCACTGTACTCTATCTCTACTGTACTCCACTCTACTCTACCTCTACTGTGCTCCACTGTACTCTATCTCTACTGTGCTCCACTGTACTCTATCTCTACTGTACTCCACTGTACTCTACCTCTACTGTACTCCACTGTACTCTACCTCTACTGTACTCCACTGTACTCTACCTCTACTTTGCTCCACTGTACTCTATCTCTACTGTACTCCACTGTACTCTACCTCTACTGTACTCCACTGTACTCTATCTCTACTGTGCTCCACTGTACTCTATCTCTACTGTACTCCACTGTACTCTACCTCTACTGTGCTCCACTGTACTCTATCTCTACTGTACTCCACTCTACTCTACCTCTACTGTACTCCGCTGTACTCTATCTCTACTGTGCTCCACTGTACTTTATCTCTACTGTGCTCCACTCTACTCTACCTCTACTGTGCTCCACTGTACTCTATCTCTAATGTGCTCCACTGTACTCTATCTCTACTGTACTCCACTGTACTCTACCTCTACTGTACTCCACTGTACTCTACCTCTACTGTACTCCACTGTACTCTACCTCTACTGTGCTCCACTGTACTCTATCTCTACTGTACTCCACTGTACTCTACCTCTACTGTGCTCCACTGTACTCTATCTCTACTGTACTCCACTCTACTCTACCTCTACTGTACTCCACTGTACTCTATCTCTACTGTACTCCACTCTACTCTACCTCTACTGTACTCCACTGTACTCTATCTCTACTGTACTCCACTGTACTCTATCTCTACTGTGCTCCACTGTACTCTATCTCTACTGTACTCCACTGTACTCTACCTCTACTGTGCTCCACTGTACTCTATCTCTACTGTACTCCACTCTACTCTACCTCTACTGTACTCCACTGTACTCTATCTCTACTGTACTCCACTCTACTCTACCTGTACTGTACTCCACTGTACTCTATCTCTACTGTGCTCCACTGTACTCTATCTCTACTGTACTCCACTGTACTCTACCTCTACTGTAATCTACTGTACTCTATCTCTACTCTGCTCCACTGTACTCTATCTCTATTGTGCTCCATTGTACTCCACTGTACTCTACCTCTACTGTGTTCCACTGTACTCTATCTCTACTGTACTCCACTGTTGTCTATCTCTACTGTACTCCAAAGTACTCTATCTCTACTGTACTCCACTGTACTCTACTTCTACTCTACTCCTCTGTACTCTACCTCTACTGTACTCCACTGTACTCTACCTCTACTGTACTCCACTGTACTCTACCTCTACTGTACTCCACTGTACTCTACCTCTACTGTGCTCCACTGTACTCTATCTCTACTGTACTCCACTGTACTCTACCTCTACTGTACTCCACTCTACTCTATCTCTACTGTGCTCCACTGTACTCTATCTCTACTGTACTCCACTGTACTCTATCTCTACTGTGCTCCACTGTACTCTATCTCTACTGTACTCCACTCTACTCTACCTCTACTGTACTCCACTGTACTCTATCTCTACTGTGCTCCACTGTACTCTATCTCTACTGTACTCCACTGTACTCTACCTCTACTGTGCTCCACTGTACTCTATCTCTAATGTGCTCCACTGTACTCTATCTCTACTGTACTCCACTGTACTCTACCTCTACTGTACTCCACTGTACTCTACCTCTACTGTACTCCACTGTACTCTACCTCTACTGTGCTCCACTGTACTATATCTTTACTGTACTCCACTCTACTCTACCTCTACTGTACTCCGCTGTACTCTATCTCTACTGTGCTCCACTGTACTCTATCTCTACTGTACTCCACTGTACTCTACCTCTACTGTGCTCCACTGTACTCTATCTCTACTGTGCTCCACTGTACTCTATCTCTACTGTACTCCACTGTACTCTACCTCTACTGTACTCCACTGTACTCTACCTCTACTGTACTCCACTGTACTCTACCTCTACTGTGCTCCACTGTACTCTATCTCTACTGTACTCCACTGTACTCTACCTCTACTGTACTCCACTGTACTCTATCTCTACTGTGCTCCACTGTACTCTATCTCTACTGTACTCCACTGTACTCTACCTCTACTGTGCTCCACTGTACTCTATCTCTACTGTACTCCACTCTACTCTACCTCTACTGTACTCCGCTGTACTCTATCTCTACTGTGCTCCACTGTACTCTATCTCTACTGTGCTCCACTCTACTCTACCTCTACTGTGCTCCACTGTACTCTATCTCTAATGTGCTCCACTGTACTCTATCTCTACTGTACTCCACTGTACTCTACCTCTACTGTACTCCACTGTACTCTATCTCTACTGTGCTCCACTGTACTCTATCTCTACTGTACTCCACTGTACTCTACCTCTACTGTGCTCCACTGTACTCTATCTCTACTGTACTCCACTCTACTCTACCTCTACTGTACTCCACTGTACTCTATCTCTACTGTACTCCACTCTACTCTACCTCTACTGTACTCCACTGTACTCTATCTCTACTGTGCTCCACTGTACTCTATCTCTACTGTACTCCACTGTACTCTACCTCTACTGTAATCTACTGTACTCTATCTCTACTCTGCTCCACTGTACTCTATCTCTATTGTGCTCCATTGTACTCCACTGTACTCTATCTCTACTGTGCTCCACTGTACTCTATCTCTACTGTGCTCCACTGTACTCTACCTCTACTATGCTCCACTGTACTCTATCTCTACTGTACTCCACTGTTGTCTATCTCTACTGTACTCCAAAGTACTCTATCTCTACTGTACTCCACTGTACTCTACTTCTACTCTACTCCTCTGTACTCTACCTCTACTGTACTCCACTGTACTCTACCTCTACTGTACTCCACTGTACTCTACCTCTACTGTACTCCACTGTACTCTATCTCTACTGTGCTCCACTGTACTCTACCTCTACTGTACTCCACTGTACTCTACTTCTACTCTACTCCTCTGTACTCTACCTCTACTGTACTCCACTGTACTCTACCTCTACTGTACTCCACTGTACTCTACCTCTACTGTACTCCACTGTACTCTATCTCTACTGTACTCCACTGTACTCTACCTCTACTGTACTCCACTGTACTCTACCTCTACTGTGCTCCACTGTACTCTATCTCTACTGTACTCCACTGTACTCTACCTCTACTGTACTCCACTGTACTCTATCTCTACTGTGCTCCACTGTACTCTATCTCTACTGTACTCCACTGTACTCTACCTCTACTGTGCTCCCCTGTACTCTATCTCTACTGTACTCCACTGTACTCTACCTCTACTGTGCTCCACTGTACTCTACCTCTACTGTGCTCCACTGTACTCTATCTCTACTGTACTCCACTGTACTCTACCTCTACTGTGCTCCACTGTACTCTATCTCTACTGTACTCCACTCTACTCTACCTCTACTGTACTCCACTGTACTCTATCTCTACTGTACTCCACTCTACTCTACCTCTACTGTACTCCACTGTACTCTATCTCTACTGTGCTCCACTGTACTCTATCTCTACTGTACTCCACTGTACTCTACCTCTACTGTGCTCCACTGTACTCTATCTCTACTGTACTCCACTGTACTCTACCTCTACTGTACTCCACTGTACTCTATCTCTACTGTTCTCCACTGTACTCTATCTCTACTGTACTCCACTGTACTCTACCTCTACTCTGCTCCACTGTACTCTATCTCTACTGTACTCCACTCTACTCTACCTCTACTGTACTCCACTGTACTCTACCTCTACTGTGCTCCACTGTACTCTATCTCTACTGTACTCCACTGTAGTCTATCTCTACTGTACTCCACTGTACTCTATCTCTACTGTACTCCACAGTACTCTACCTCTACTGTACTCCACTGTACTCTATCTCTACTGTGCTCCACTGTACTCTATCTCTACTGTGCTCCACTGCACTCCACTATACTCTATCTCTACTGTACTCCACTGTACTCTATCTCTACTGTGCTCCACTGTACTCTACCTCTACTGTACTCCACTGTACTCTACCTCTACTGTACTCCACTGTACTCTATCTCTACAGTGGTCCACTGTACACTATCTCTACTGTGCTCCACTGCACTCCAATATACTCTACCTCTACTGTACTCCACTGTACTCTACCTCTACTGTGCTCCACTGTACTCTATCTCTACTGTACTCTACTGTACTCTACCTCTACTGTACTCCACTCTACTCTACCTCTACTGTACTCCACTGTACTCTATCTCTACTGTGCTCCACTGTACTCTATCTCTACTGTACTCCACTGTACTCTACCTCTACTGTGCTCCACTGTACTCTATCTCTACTGTACTCCACTCTACTCTACCTCTACTGTACTCCACTGTACTCTATCTCTACTGTGCTCCACTGTACTCTATCTCTACTGTACTCCACTGTACTCTACCTCTACTGTGCTCCACTGTACTCTATCTCTACTGTACTCCACTCTACTCTACCTCTACTGTACTCCACTGTACTCTATCTCTACTGTGCTCCACTGTACTCTATCTCTACTGTACTCCACTGTACTCTACCTCTACTGTGCTCCACTGTACTCTATCTCTACTGTACTCCACTCTACTCTACCTCTACTCTACTCCACTGTACTCTATCTCTACTGTACTCCACTATACTCTACCTCTACTGTACTCCACTGTACTCTATCTCTACTGTGCTCCACTGTACTCTATCTCTACTGTACTCCACTGTACTCTACCTCTACTGTGCTCCACTGTACTCTATCTCTACTGTACTCCACTCTACTTTACCTCTACTCTACTCCACTGTACTCTATCTCTACTGTACTCCACTATACTCTACCTCTACTGTACTCCACTGTACTCTATCTCTACTGTGCTCCACTGTACTCTATCTCTACTGTACTCCACTGTACTCTACCTCTACTCTACTCCACTGTACTCTACCTCTACTGTACTCCACTCTACTCTACCTCTACTGTACTCCACTGTACTCTATCTCTACTGTACTCCACTCTACTCTACCTCTACTGTACTCCACTGTACTCTATCTCTACTGTACTCCACTCTACTCTACCTCTACTGTACTCCACTGTACTCTATCTCTACTGTACTCCACTGTACTCTATCTCTACTGTGCTCCACTGTACTCTATCTCTACTGTACTCCACTGTACTCTATCTCTACTGTACTCCACTCTACTCTACCTCTACTGTACTCCACTGTACTCTATCTCTACTGTGCTCCACTGTACTCTATCTCTACTGTGCTCCACTGTACTCTATCTCTACTGTACTCCACTGTACTCTACCTCTACTGTGCTCCACTGTACTCTATCTCTACTGTACTCCACTCTACTCTACCTCTACTGTACTCCACTGTACTCTATCTCTACTGTACTCCACTCTACTCTACCTCTACTGTACTCCACTGTACTCTATCTCTACTGTGCTCCACTGTACTCTATCTCTACTGTACTCCACTCTACTCTACCTCTACTGTAATCTACTGTACTCTATCTCTACTCTGCTCCACTGTACTCTATCTCTATTGTGTTCCACTGTACTCCACTGTACTCTACCTCTACTGTGTTCCACTGTACTCTATCTCTACTGTACTCCACTGTTGTCTATCTCTACTGTACTCCAAAGTACTCTATCTCTACTGTACTCCACTGTACTCTACCTCTACTCTACTCCACTGTACTCTACCTCTACTGTACTCCACTGTACTCTACCTCTACTGTACTCCACTGTACTCTACCTCTACTGTACTCCACTGTACTCTACCTCTACTGTGCTCCACTGTACTCTATCTCTACTGTACTCCACTCTACTCTACCTCTACTGTACTCCACTGTACTCTATCTCTACTGTACTCCACTCTACTCTACCTCTACTGTACTCCACTGTACTCTATCTCTACTGTGCTCCACTGTACTCTATCTCTACTGTACTCCACTGTACTCTACCTCTACTGTGCTCCACTGTACTCTATCTCTACTGTACTCCACTGTAGTCTATCTCTACTGTACTCCACTGTACTCTATCTCTACTGTACTCCACAGTACTCTACCTCTACTGTACTCCACTGTACTCTATCTCTACTGTGCTCCACTGTACTCTATCTCTACTGTGCTCCACTGCACTCCACTATACTCTATCTCTACTGTACTCCACTGTACTCTATCTCTACTGTGCTCCACTGTACTCTACCTCTACTGTACTCCACTGTACTCTACCTCTACTGTACTCCACTGTACTCTATCTCTACAGTGGTCCACTGTACACTATCTCTACTGTGCTCCACTGCACTCCAATATACTCTACCTCTACTGTACTCCACTGTACTCTACCTCTACTGTGCTCCACTGTACTCTATCTCTACTGTACTCTACTGTACTCTACCTCTACTGTGCTCCACTGTACTCTATATCTACTGTGCTCCACTGTACTCTATCTCTACTGTACTCCACTGTACTCTATCTCTACTGTGCTCCACTGTACTCTATCTCCATTGTACTCTACCTCTACTGTACTCCACTGTACTCTACCTCTACTCTACTCCACTGTACTCTATCTCTACTGTACTCCACTCTACTCTACCTCTACTGTACTCCACTGTACTCTATCTCTACTGTGCTCCACTGTACTCTATCTCTACTGTACTCCACTGTACTCTACCTCTACTGTGCTCCACTGTACTCTATCTCTACTGTACTCCACTGTAGTCTATCTCTACTGTACTCCACTGTACTCTATCTCTACTGTACTCCACAGTACTCTACCTCTACTGTACTCCACTGTACTCTATCTCTACTGTGCTCCACTGTACTCTATCTCTACTGTGCTCCACTGCACTCCACTATACTCTATCTCTACTGTACTCCACTGTACTCTATCTCTACTGTGCTCCACTGTACTCTACCTCTACTGTACTCCACTGTACTCTACCTCTACTGTACTCCACTGTACTCTATCTCTACAGTGGTCCACTGTACACTATCTCTACTGTGCTCCACTGCACTCCAATATACTCTACCTCTACTGTACTCCACTGTACTCTACCTCTACTGTGCTCCACTGTACTCTATCTCTACTGTACTCTACTGTACTCTACCTCTACTGTACTCCACTCTACTCTACCTCTACTGTACTCCACTGTACTCTATCTCTACTGTGCTCCACTGTACTCTATCTCTACTGTACTCCACTGTACTCTACCTCTACTGTGCTCCACTGTACTCTATCTCTACTGTACTCCACTCTACTCTACCTCTACTGTACTCCACTGTACTCTATCTCTACTGTGCTCCACTGTACTCTATCTCTACTGTACTCCACTGTACTCTACCTCTACTGTGCTCCACTGTACTCTATCTCTACTGTACTCCACTCTAGTCTACCTCTACTGTACTCCACTGTACTCTATCTCTACTGTGCTCCACTGTACTCTATCTCTACTGTACTCCACTGTACTCTACCTCTACTGTGCTCCACTGTACTCTATCTCTACTGTAATCCACTCTACTCTACCTCTACTCTACTCCACTGTACTCTATCTCTACTGTACTCCACTATACTCTACCTCTACTGTACTCCACTGTACTCTATCTCTACTGTGCTCCACTGTACTCTATCTCTACTGTACTCCACTGTACTCTACCTCTACTGTGCTCCACTGTACTCTATCTCTACTGTACTCCACTCTACTCTACCTCTACTCTACTCCACTGTACTCTATCTCTACTGTACTCCACTATACTCTACCTCTACTGTACTCCACTGTACTCTATCTCTACTGTGCTCCACTGTACTCTATCTCTACTGTACTCCACTGTACTCTACCTCTACTCTACTCCACTGTACTCTACCTCTACTGTACTCCACTCTACTCTACCTCTACTGTACTCCACTGTACTCTATCTCTACTGTACTCCACTCTACTCTACCTCTACTGTACTCCACTGTACTCTATCTCTACTGTACTCCACTCTACTCTACCTCTACTGTACTCCACTGTACTCTATCTCTACTGTACTCCACTGTACTCTATCTCTACTGTGCTCCACTGTACTCTATCTCTACTGTACTCCACTGTACTCTATCTCTACTGTACTCCACTCTACTCTACCTCTACTGTACTCCACTGTACTCTATCTCTACTGTGCTCCACTGTACTCTATCTCTACTGTGCTCCACTGTACTCTATCTCTACTGTACTCCACTGTACTCTACCTCTACTGTGCTCCACTGTACTCTATCTCTACTGTACTCCACTCTACTCTACCTCTACTGTACTCCACTGTACTCTATCTCTACTGTACTCCACTCTACTCTACCTCTACTGTACTCCACTGTACTCTATCTCTACTGTGCTCCACTGTACTCTATCTCTACTGTACTCCACTCTACTCTACCTCTACTGTAATCTACTGTACTCTATCTCTACTCTGCTCCACTGTACTCTATCTCTATTGTGTTCCACTGTACTCCACTGTACTCTACCTCTACTGTGTTCCACTGTACTCTATCTCTACTGTACTCCACTGTTGTCTATCTCTACTGTACTCCAAAGTACTCTATCTCTACTGTACTCCACTGTACTCTACCTCTACTCTACTCCACTGTACTCTACCTCTACTGTACTCCACTGTACTCTACCTCTACTGTACTCCACTGTACTCTACCTCTACTGTACTCCACTGTACTCTACCTCTACTGTGCTCCACTGTACTCTATCTCTACTGTACTCCACTCTACTCTACCTCTACTGTACTCCACTGTACTCTATCTCTACTGTACTCCACTCTACTCTACCTCTACTGTACTCCACTGTACTCTATCTCTACTGTGCTCCACTGTACTCTATCTCTACTGTACTCCACTGTACTCTACCTCTACTGTGCTCCACTGTACTCTATCTCTACTGTACTCCACTGTAGTCTATCTCTACTGTACTCCACTGTACTCTATCTCTACTGTGCTCCACTGTACTCTATCTCTACTGTACTCCACTGTACTCTATCTCTACTGTACTCCACTCTACTCTACCTCTACTGTACTCCACTGTACTCTATCTCTACTGTGCTCCACTGTACTCTATCTCTACTGTGCTCCACTGTACTCTATCTCTACTGTACTCCACTGTACTCTACCTCTACTGTGCTCCACTGTACTCTATCTCTACTGTACTCCACTCTACTCTACCTCTACTGTACTCCACTGTACTCTATCTCTACTGTACTCCACTCTACTCTACCTCTACTGTACTCCACTGTACTCTATCTCTACTGTGCTCCACTGTACTCTATCTCTACTGTACTCCACTGTACTCAACCTCTACTGTAATCTACTGTACTCTATCTCTACTCTGCTCCACTGTACTCTATCTCTATTGTGTTCCACTGTACTCCACTGTACTCTACCTCTACTGTGTTCCACTGTACTCTATCTCTACTGTACTCCACTGTTGTCTATCTCTACTGTACTCCAAAGTACTCTATCTCTACTGTACTCCACTGTACTCTACCTCTACTCTACTCCACTGTACTCTACCTCTACTGTACTCCACTGTACTCTACCTCTACTGTACTCCACTGTACTCTACCTCTACTGTACTCCACTGTACTCTACCTCTACTGTGCTCCACTGTACTCTATCTCTACTGTACTCCACTCTACTCTACCTCTACTGTACTCCACTGTACTCTATCTCTACTGTACTCCACTCTACTCTACCTCTACTGTACTCCACTGTACTCTATCTCTACTGTGCTCCACTGTACTCTATCTCTACTGTACTCCACTGTACTCTACCTCTACTGTGCTCCACTGTACTCTATCTCTACTGTACTCCACTGTAGTCTATCTCTACTGTACTCCACTGTACTCTATCTCTACTGTACTCCACAGTACTCTACCTCTAATGTACTCCACTGTACTCTATCTCTACTGTGCTCCACTGTACTCTATCTCTACTGTGCTCCACTGCACTCCACTATACTCTATCTCTACTGTACTCCACTGTACTCTATCTCTACTGTGCTCCACTGTACTCTACCTCTACTGTACTCCACTGTACTCTACCTCTACTCCAATGTACTCTACCTCTTTTGTACTCCACTGTACCCTACCTCGACTGTGCTCCACTGTACTCTATCTCTACTCTGCTCCACTGTACTCTACCTCTACTGTGCTCCACTGTACTCTATCTCTACTCTGCTCCACTGTACTCTATCTCTATTGTGCTCCACTGTACTCCACTGTACTCTATCTCTACTGTGCTCCACTGTACTCCACTGTACTCTACCTCTACTGTGTTCCACTGTACTCTATCTCTACTGTACTCCACTGTTGTCTATCTCTACTGTACTCCAAAGTACTCTATCTCTACTGTACTCCACTGTACTCTACTTCTACTCTACTCCTCTGTACTCTACCTCTACTGTACTCCACTGTACTCTACCTCTACTGTACTCCACTGTACTCTACCTCTACTGTACTCCACTGTACTCTACCTCTACTGTGCTCCACTGTACTCTATCTCTACTGTACTCCACTGTACTCTACCTCTACTGTACTCCACTGTACTCTATCTCTACTGTGCTCCACTGTACTCTATCTCTACTGTACTCCACTGTACTCTATCCCTACTGTACTCCACTCTACTCTACCTCTACTGTACTCCACTGTACTCTATCTCTACTGTACTCCACTCTACTCTACCTCTACTGTACTCCACTGTACTCTATCTCTACTGTGCTCCACTGTACTCTATCTCTACTGTACTCCACTGTACTCTACCTCTACTGTAATCTACTGTACTCTATCTCTACTCTGCTCCACTGTACTCTATCTCTATTGTGTTCCACTGTACTCCACTGTACTCTACCTCTACTGTGTTCCACTGTACTCTATCTCTACTGTACTCCACTGTTGTCTATCTCTACTGTACTCCAAAGTACTCTATCTCTACTGTACTCCACTGTACTCTACCTCTACTCTACTCCACTGTACTCTACCTCTACTGTACTCCACTCTACTCTACCTCTACTGTACTCCACTGTACTCTATCTCTACTGTACTCCACTCTACTCTACCTCTACTGTACTCCACTGTACTCTATCTCTACTGTACTCCACTCTACTCTACCTCTACTGTACTCCACTGTACTCTATCTCTACTGTACTCCACTGTACTCTATCTCTACTGTGCTCCACTGTACTCTATCTCTACTGTACTCCACTGTACTCTATCTCTACTGTACTCCACTCTACTCTACCTCTACTGTACTCCACTGTACTCTATCTCTACTGTGCTCCACTGTACTCTATCTCTACTGTGCTCCACTGTACTCTATCTCTACTGTACTCCACTGTACTCTACCTCTACTGTGCTCCACTGTACTCTATCTCTACTGTACTCCACTCTACTCTACCTCTACTGTACTCCACTGTACTCTATCTCTACTGTACTCCACTCTACTCTACCTCTACTGTACTCCACTGTACTCTATCTCTACTGTGCTCCACTGTACTCTATCTCTACTGTACTCCACTGTACTCTACCTCTACTGTAATCTACTGTACTCTATCTCTACTCTGCTCCACTGTACTCTATCTCTATTGTGTTCCACTGTACTCCACTGTACTCTACCTCTACTGTGTTCCACTGTACTCTATCTCTACTGTACTCCACTGTTGTCTATCTCTACTGTACTCCAAAGTACTCTATCTCTACTGTACTCCACTGTACTCTACCTCTACTCTACTCCACTGTACTCTACCTCTACTGTACTCCACTGTACTCTACCTCTACTGTACTCCACTGTACTCTACCTCTACTGTACTCCACTGTACTCTACCTCTACTGTGCTCCACTGTACTCTATCTCTACTGTACTCCACTCTACTCTACCTCTACTGTACTCCACTGTACTCTATCTCTACTGTACTCCACTCTACTCTACCTCTACTGTACTCCACTGTACTCTATCTCTACTGTGCTCCACTGTACTCTATCTCTACTGTACTCCACTGTACTCTACCTCTACTGTGCTCCACTGTACTCTATCTCTACTGTACTCCACTGTAGTCTATCTCTACTGTACTCCACTGTACTCTATCTCTACTGTACTCCACAGTACTCTACCTCTACTGTACTCCACTGTACTCTATCTCTACTGTGCTCCACTGTACTCTATCTCTACTGTGCTCCACTGCACTCCACTATACTCTATCTCTACTGTACTCCACTGTACTCTATCTCTACTGTGCTCCACTGTACTCTACCTCTACTGTACTCCACTGTACTCTACCTCTACTGTACTCCACTGTACTCTATCTCTACTGTGCTCCACTGTACTCTACCTCTACTGTACTCCACTGTACTCTACCTCTACTGTACTCCACTGTACTCTATCTCTACAGTGGTCCACTGTACACTATCTCTACTGTGCTCCACTGCACTCCAATATACTCTACCTCTACTGTACTCCACTGTACTCTACCTCTACTGTGCTCCACTGTACTCTATCTCTACTGTACTCTACTGTACTCTACCTCTACTGTGCTCCACTGTACTCTATATCTACTGTGCTCCACTGTACTCTATCTCTACTGTACTCCACTGTACTCTATCTCTACTGTGCTCCACTGTACTCTATCTCCATTGTACTCTACCTCTACTGTACTCCACTGTACTCTACCTCTACTGTACTCCACTGTACTCTATCTCTACTGTGCTCCACTGTACACTATCTCTACTGTGCTCCACTGCACTAAAATGTACTCTACCTCTACTGTACTCCACTGTACTCTACCTCTACTGTGCTCCACTGTACTCTATCTCTACTGTACTCCACTGTACTCTATCTCTACTGTACTCCACTGTACTCTACCTCTACTGTACTCCAATGTACTCTATCTCTACTGTGCTCCACTGTACTCTATCTCTACTGTGCTGCACTGCACTCCAATGTACTCTACCTCTTTTGTACTCCACTGTACCCTACCTCGACTGTGCTCCACTGTACTCTATCTCTACTCTGCTCCACTGTACTCTACCTCTACTGTGCTCCACTGTACTCTATCTCTACTCTGCTCCACTGTACTCTATCTCTATTGTGCTCCACTGTACTCCACTGTACTCTATCTCTACTGTGCTCCACTGTACTCTATCTCTACTGTACTCCACTGTACTCTACCTCTACTGTGCTCCACTGTACTATATCTCTACTGTACTCCACTCTACTCTACCTCTACTGTACTCCGCTGTACTCTATCTCTACTGTGCTCCACTGTACTCTATCTCTACTGTACTCCACTCTACTCTACCTCTACTGTGCTCCACTGTACTCTATCTCTACTGTGCTCCACTGTACTCTATCTCTACTGTACTCCACTGTACTCTACCTCTACTGTACTCCACTGTACTCTATCTCTACTGTACTCCACTCTACTCTACCTCTACTGTACTCCACTGTACTCTATCTCTACTGTGCTCCACTGTACTCTATCTCTACTGTACTCCACTGTACTCTATCTCTACTGTACTCCACTCTACTCTACCTCTACTGTACTCCACTGTACTCTATCTCTACTGTACTCCACTGTACTCTACCTCTACTGTACTCCACTGTACTCTATCTCTACTGTGCTCCACTGTACTCTACCTCTACTGTGCTCCACTGTACTCTATCTCTACTGTGCTCCACTGTACTCTATCTCTACTGTACTCCACTGTACTCTACCTCTACTGTACTCCACTGTACTCTACCTCTACTGTACTCCACTGTACTCTACCTCTACTGTGCTCCACTGTACTCTATCTCTACTGTACTCCACTGTACTCTACCTCTACTGTACTCCACTGTACTCTATCTCTACTGTGCTCCACTGTACTCTATCTCTACTGTACTCCACTGTACTCTACCTCTACTGTGCTCCACTGTACTCTTTCTCTACTGTACTCCACTCTACTCTACCTCTACTGTACTTCGCTGTACTCTATCTCTACTGTGCTCCACTGTACTCTATCTCTACTGTGCTCCACTCTACTCTACCTCTACTGTGCTCCACTGTACTCTATCTCTAATGTGCTCCACTGTACTCTATCTCTACTGTACTCCACTGTACTCTACCTCTACTGTGCTCCACTGTACTCTATCTCTAATGTGCTCCACTGTACTCTATCTCTACTGTACTCCACTGTACTCTACCTCTACTGTGCTCCACTGTACTCTACCTCTACTGTACTCCACTGTACTCTACCTCTACTGTGCTCCACTGTACTCTATCTCTACTGTACTCCACTGTACTCTACCTCTACTGTGCTCCACTGTACTCTATCTCTACTGTACTCCACTCTACTCTACCTCTACTGTACTCCACTGTACTCTATCTCTACTGTACTCCACTCTACTCTACCTCTACTGTACTCCACTGTACTCTATCTCTACTGTACTCCACTGTACTCTATCTCTACTGTGCTCCACTGTACTCTATCTCTACTGTACTCCACTGTACTCTACCTCTACTGTGCTCCACTGTACTCTATCTCTACTGTACTCCACTCTACTCTACCTCTACTGTACTCCACTGTACTCTATCTCTACTGTACTCCACTCTACTCTACCTCTACTGTACTCCACTGTACTCTATCTCTACTGTGCTCCACTGTACTCTATCTCTACTGTACTCCACTGTACTCTACCTCTACTGTAATCTACTGTACTCTATCTCTACTCTGCTCCACTGTACTCTATCTCTATTGTGCTCCATTGTACTCCACTGTACTCTACCTCTACTGTGTTCCACTGTACTCTATCTCTACTGTACTCCACTGTTGTCTATCTCTACTGTACTCCAAAGTACTCTATCTCTACTGTACTCCACTGTACTCTACTTCTACTCTACTCCTCTGTACTCTACCTCTACTGTACTCCACTGTACTCTACCTCTACTGTACTCCACTATACTCTACCTCTACTGTACTCCACTGTACTCTACCTCTACTGTGCTCCACTGTACTCTATCTCTACTGTACTCCACTGTACTCTACCTCTACTGTACTCCACTGTACTCTATCTCTACTGTGCTCCACTGTACTCTATCTCTACTGTACTCCACTGTACTCTACCTCTACTGTGCTCCACTGTACTCTATCTCTACTGTACTCCACTCTACTCTACCTCTACTGTACTCCACTGTACTCTATCTCTAATGTGCTCCACTGTACTCTATCTCTACTGTACTCCACTGTACTCTACCTCTACTGTACTCCACTGTACTCTACCTCTACTGTACTCCACTGTACTCTACCTCTACTGTGCTCCACTGTACTCTATCTCTACTGTGCTCCACTGCACTCCAATGTTCTCTACCTCTATTGTACTCCACTGTACTCTACCTCGACTGTGCTCCACTGTACTCTATCTCTACTCTGCTCCACTGTACTCTACCTCTAATGTGCTCCACTGTACTTTATCTCTACTCTGCTCCACTGTACTCTATCTCTATTGTGCTCCACTGTACTCCACTGTACTCTATCTCTACTGTGCTCCACTGTACTCTATCTCTACTGTACTCCACTGTACTCTACCTCTACTGTGCTCCACTGTACTATATCTCTACTGTACTCCACTCTACTCTACCTCTACTGTACTCCACTGTACTCTATCTCTACTGTGCTCCACTGTACTCTATCTCTACTGTACTCCACTCTACTCTACCTCTAATGTGCTCCACTGTACTCTATCTCTACTGTGCTCCACTGTACTCTATCTCTACTGTACTCCACTGTACTCTACCTCTACTGTACTCCACTGTACTCTACCTCTACTGTACTCCACTGTACTCTACCTCTACTGTGCCCCACTGTACTCTATCTCTACTGTACTCCACTGTACTCTACCTCTACTGTACTCCACTGTACTCTTTCTCTACTGTGCTCCACTGTACTCTATCTCTACTGTACTCCACTGTACTCTACCTCTACTGTGCTCCAATGTACTCTACCTCTACTGTACTCCACTCTACTCTACCTCTACTGTACTCCGCTGTACTCTATCTCTACTGTGCTCCACTGTACTCTATCTCTACTGTACTCCACTCTACTCTACCTCTACTGTGCTCCACTGTACTCTATCTCTACTGTGCTCCACTGTACTCTATCTCTACTGTACTCCACTGTACCCTACCTCTACTGTACTCCACTGTACTCTACCTCTACTGTACTCCACTGTACTCTACCTCTACTGTGCTCCACTGTACTCTATCTCTACTGTACTCCACTGTACTCTACCTCTACTGTACTCCACTGTACTCTATCTCTACTGTGCTCCGCTGTACTCTATCTCTACTGTACTCCACTGTACTCTACCTCTACTGTGCTCCACTGTACTCTATCTCTACTGTACTCCACTCTACTCTACCTCTACTGTACTCCACTGTACTCTATCTCTACTGTACTCCACTCTACTCTACCTCTACTGTACTCCACTGTACTCTATCTCTACTGTGCTCCACTGTACTCTATCTCTACTGTACTCCACTGTACTCTACCTCTACTGTGCTCCACTGTACTCTATCTCTACTCTACTCCACTCTACTCTACCTCTACTGTAATCCACTGTACTCTATCTCTACTGTACTCCACTCTACTCTACCTCTACTGTACTCCACTGTACTCTATCTCTACTGTGCTCCACTGTACTCTATCTCTACTGTACTCCACTGTACTCTACCTCTACTGTAATCTACTGTACTCTATCTCTACTCTGCTCCACTGTACTCTATCTCTATTGTGCTCCACTGTACTCCACTGTACTCTACCTCTACTGTGCTCCACTGTACTCTACCTCTACTGTACTCCACTGTACTCTACCTCTACTGTGCTCCACTGTACTCTATCTCTACTGTACTCCACTCTACTCTACCTCTACTGTGCTCCACTGTACTCTATCTCTACTGTGCTCCACTGTACTCTATCTCTACTGTACTCCACTGTACTCTACCTCTACTGTACTCCACTGTACTCTATCTCTACTGTACTCCACTCTACTCTACCTCTGCTGTACTCCACTGTACTCTATCTCTACTGTGCTCCACTGTACTCTATCTCTACTGTACTCCACTGTACTCTATCTCTACTGTACTCCACTCTACTCTACCTCTACTGTACTCCACTGTACTCTATCTCTACTGTGCTCCACTGTACTCTATCTCTACTGTGCTCCACTGTACTCTATCTCTACTGTACTCCACTCTACTCTACCTCTACTGTACTCCACTGTACTCTATCTCTACTGTACTCCACTCTACTCTACCTCTACTGTACTCCACTGTACTCTATCTCTACTGTGCTCCACTGTACTCTATCTCTACTGTACTCCACTGTACTCTACCTCTACTGTAATCTACTGTACTCTATCTCTACTCTGCTCCACTGTACTCTATCTCTATTGTGTTCCACTGTACTCCACTGTACTCTACCTCTACTGTGTTCCACTGTACTCTATCTCTACTGTACTCCACTGTTGTCTATCTCTACTGTACTCCAAAGTACTCTATCTCTACTGTACTCCACTGTACTCTACCTCTACTCTACTCCACTGTACTCTACCTCTACTGTACTCCACTGTACTCTACCTCTACTGTACTCCACTGTACTCTACCTCTACTGTACTCCACTGTACTCTACCTCTACTGTGCTCCACTGTACTCTATCTCTACTGTACTCCACTCTACTCTACCTCTACTGTACTCCACTGTACTCTATCTCTACTGTACTCCACTCTACTCTACCTCTACTGTACTCCACTGTACTCTATCTCTACTGTGCTCCACTGTACTCTATCTCTACTGTACTCCACTGTACTCTACCTCTACTGTGCTCCACTGTACTCTATCTCTACTGTACTCCACTGTAGTCTATCTCTACTGTACTCCACTGTACTCTATCTCTACTGTACTCCACAGTACTCTACCTCTACTGTACTCCACTGTACTCTATCTCTACTGTGCTCCACTGTACTCTATCTCTACTGTGCTCCACTGCACTCCACTATACTCTATCTCTACTGTACTCCACTGTACTCTATCTCTACTGTGCTCCACTGTACTCTACCTCTACTGTACTCCACTGTACTCTACCTCTACTCCAATGTACTCTACCTCTTTTGTACTCCACTGTACCCTACCTCGACTGTGCTCCACTGTACTCTATCTCTACTCTGCTCCAATGTACTCTACCTCTACTGTGCTCCACTGTACTCTATCTCTACTCTGCTCCACTGTGCTCTATCTCTATTGTGCTCCACTGTACTCCACTGTACTCTATCTCTACTGTGCTCCACTGTACTCCACTGTACTCTACCTCTACTGTGTTCCACTGTACTCTATCTCTACTGTACTCCACTGTTGTCTATCTCTACTGTACTCCAAAGTACTCTATCTCTACTGTACTCCACTGTACTCTACTTCTACTCTACTCCTCTGTACTCTACCTCTACTGTACTCCACTGTACTCTACCTCTACTGTACTCCACTGTACTCTACCTCTACTGTACTCCACTGTACTCTACCTCTACTGTGCTCCACTGTACTCTATCTCTACTGTACTCCACTGTACTCTACCTCTACTGTACTCCACTGTACTCTATCTCTACTGTGCTCCACTGTACTCTATCTCTACTGTACTCCACTGTACTCTATCTCTACTGTGCTCCACTGTACTCTATCTCTACTGTACTCCACTCTACTCTACCTCTACTGTACTCCACTGTACTCTATCTCTACTGTGCTCCACTGTACTCTATCTCTATTGTACTCCACTGTACTCTACCTCTACTGTGCTCCACTGTACTCTATCTCTAATGTGCTCCACTGTACTCTATCTCTACTGTACTCCACTGTACTCTACCTCTACTGTACTCCACTGTACTCTACCTCTACTGTACTCTACTGTACTCTACCTCTACTGTGCTCCACTGTACTATATCTCTACTGTACTCCACTCTACTCTACCTCTACTGTACTCCGCTGTACTCTATCTCTACTGTGCTCCACTGTACTCTATCTCTACTGTACTCCACTCTACTCTACCTCTACTGTGCTCCACTGTACTCTATCTCTACTGTGCTCCACTGTACTCTATCTCTACTGTACTCCACTGTACTCTACCTCTACTGTACTCCACTGTACTCTACCTCTACTGTACTCCACTGTACTCTACCTCTACTGTGCTCCACTGTACTCTATCTCTACTGTACTCCACTGTACTCTACCTCTACTGTACTCCACTGTACTCTATCTCTACTGTGCTCCACTGTACTCTATCTCTACTGTACTCCACTGTACTCTACCTCTACTGTGCTCCACTGTACTCTATCTCTACTGTACTCCACTCTACTCTACCTCTACTGTACTCCGCTGTACTCTATCTCTACTGTGCTCCACTGTACTCTATCTCTACTGTGCTCCACTCTACTCTACCTCTACTGTGCTCCACTGTACTCTATCTCTAATGTGCTCCACTGTACTCCACTGTACTCTACCTCTACTGTGCTCCACTGTACTCTATCTCTACTGTACTCCACTGTACTCTACCTCTACTGTGCTCCACTGTACTCTATCTCTACTGTACTCCACTCTACTCTACCTCTACTGTACTCCACTGTACTCTATCTCTACTGTACTCCACTGTACTCTACCTCTACTGTACTCCACTGTACTCTATCTCTACTGTACTCCACTGTACTCTATCTCTACTGTGCTCCACTGTACTCTATATCTACTGTACTCCACTGTACTCTACCTCTACTGTGCTCCACTGTACTCTATCTCTACTGTACTCCACTCTACTCTACCTCTACTGTACTCCACTGTACTCTATCTCTACTGTACTCCACTCTACTCTACCTCTACTGTACTCCACTGTACTCTATCTCTACTGTGCTCCACTGTACTCTATCTCTACTGTACTCCACTGTACTCTAGCTCTACTGTAATCTACTGTACTCTATCTCTACTCTGCTCCACTGTACTCTATCTCTATTGTGCTCCATTGTACTCCACTGTACTCTACCTCTACTGTGTTCCACTGTACTCTATCTCTACTGTACTCCACTGTTGTCTATCTCTACTGTACTCCAAAGTACTCTATCTCTACTGTACTCCACTGTACTCTACTTCTACTCTACTCCTCTGTACTCTACCTCTACTGTACTCCACTGTACTCTACCTCTACTGTACTCCACTGTACTCTACCTCTACTGTACTCCACTGTACTCTACCTCTACTGTGCTCCACTGTACTCTATCTCTACTGTACTCCACTGTACTCTACCTCTACTGTACTCCACTGTACTCTATCTCTACTGTGCTCCACTGTACTCTATCTCTACTGTACTCCACTGTACTCTACCTCTACTGTGCTCCACTGTACTCTATCTCTACTGTACTCCACTCTACTCTACCTCTACTGTACTCCACTGTACTCTATCTCTAATGTGCTCCACTGTACTCTATCTCTACTGTACTCCACTGTACTCTACCTCTACTGTACTCCACTGTACTCTACCTCTACTGTGCTCCACTGCACTCCAATGTACTCTACCTCTATTGTACTCCACTGTACTCTACCTCGACTGTGCTCCACTGTACTCTATCTCTACTCTGCTCCACTGTACTCTATCTCTATTGTGCTCCACTGTACTCCACTGTACTCTATCTCTACTGTGCTCCACTGTACTCTATCTCTACTGTACTCCACTGTACTCTACCTCTACTGTGCTCCACTGTACTATATCTCTACTGTACTCCACTCTACTCTACCTCTACTGTACTCCACTGTACTCTATCTCTACTGTGCTCCACTGTACTCTATCTCTACTGTACTCCACTCTACTCTACCTCTAATGTGCTCCACTGTACTCTATCTCTACTGTGCTCCACTGTACTCTATCTCTACTGTACTCCACTGTACTCTACCTCTACTGTACTCCACTGTACTCTACCTCTACTGTACTCCACTGTACTCTACCTCTACTGTGCTCCACTGTACTCTATCTCTACTGTGCTCCACTGTACTCTATCTCTACTGTACTCCACTGTACTCTACTTCTACTGTGCTCCACTGTACTCTATCTCTACTGTACTCCACTCTACTCTACCTCTACTGTACTCCACTGTACTCTATCTCTACTGTACTCCACTCTACTCTACCTCTACTGTACTCCACTGTACTCTATCTCTACTGTGCTCCACTGTACTCTATCTCTACTGTACTCCACTGTACTCTACCTCTACTGTGCTCCACTGTACTCTATCTCTACTCTACTCCACTCTACTCTACCTCTACTGTAATCCACTGTACTCTATCTCTACTGTACTCCACTCTACTCTACCTCTACTGTACTCCACTGTACTCTATCTCTACTGTGCTCCACTGTACTCTATCTCTACTGTACTCCACTGTACTCTACCTCTACTGTGCTCCACTGTACTCTATCTCTACTGTACTCCACTGTAGTCTATCTCTACTGTACTCCACTGTACTCTATCTCTACTGTACTCCACAGTACTCTACCTCTACTGTACTCCACTGTACTCTATCTCTACTGTGCTCCACTGTACTCTATCTCTACTGTGCTCCACTGCACTCCACTATACTCTATCTCTACTGTACTCCACTGTACTCTATCTCTACTGTGCTCCACTGTACTCTACCTCTACTGTACTCCACTGTACTCTACCTCTACTCCAATGTACTCTACCTCTTTTGTACTCCACTGTACCCTACCTCGACTGTGCTCCACTGTACTCTATCTCTAATGTGCTCCACTGTACTCTATCTCTACTGTACTCCACTGTACTCTACCTCTACTGTACTCCACTGTACTCTACCTCTACTGTACTCCACTGTACTCTACCTCTACTGTGCTCCACTGTACTCTATCTCTACTGTACTCCACTGTACTCTACCTCTACTGTGCTCCACTGTACTCTATCTCTACTGTACTCCACTCTACTCTACCTCTACTGTACTCCACTGTACTCTATCTCTACTGTACTCCACTCTACTCTACCTCTACTGTACTCCACTGTACTCTATCTCTACTGTACTCCACTGTACTCTATCTCTACTGTGCTCCACTGTACTCTATCTCTACTGTACTCCACTGTACTCTACCTCTACTGTGCTCCACTGTACTCTATCTCTACTGTACTCCACTCTACTCTACCTCTACTGTACTCCACTGTACTCTATCTCTACTGTACTCCACTCTACTCTACCTCTACTGTACTCCACTGTACTCTATCTCTACTGTGCTCCACTGTACTCTATCTCTACTGTACTCCACTGTACTCTACCTCTACTGTAATCTACTGTACTCTATCTCTACTCTGCTCCACTGTACTCTATCTCTATTGTGCTCCATTGTACTCCACTGTACTCTACCTCTACTGTGTTCCACTGTACTCTATCTCTACTGTACTCCACTGTTGTCTATCTCTACTGTACTCCAAAGTACTCTATCTCTACTGTACTCCACTGTACTCTACTTCTACTCTACTCCTCTGTACTCTACCTCTACTGTACTCCACTGTACTCTACCTCTACTGTACTCCACTATACTCTACCTCTACTGTACTCCACTGTACTCTACCTCTACTGTGCTCCACTGTACTCTATCTCTACTGTACTCCACTGTACTCTACCTCTACTGTACTCCACTGTACTCTATCTCTACTGTGCTCCACTGTACTCTATCTCTACTGTACTCCACTGTACTCTACCTCTACTGTGCTCCACTGTACTCTATCTCTACTGTACTCCACTCTACTCTACCTCTACTGTACTCCACTGTACTCTATCTCTAATGTGCTCCACTGTACTCTATCTCTACTGTACTCCACTGTACTCTACCTCTACTGTACTCCACTGTACTCTACCTCTACTGTACTCCACTGTACTCTACCTCTACTGTGCTCCACTGTACTCTATCTCTACTGTGCTCCACTGCACTCCAATGTTCTCTACCTCTATTGTACTCCACTGTACTCTACCTCGACTGTGCTCCACTGTACTCTATCTCTACTCTGCTCCACTGTACTCTACCTCTAATGTGCTCCACTGTACTTTATCTCTACTCTGCTCCACTGTACTCTATCTCTATTGTGCTCCACTGTACTCCACTGTACTCTATCTCTACTGTGCTCCACTGTACTCTATCTCTACTGTACTCCACTGTACTCTACCTCTACTGTGCTCCACTGTACTATATCTCTACTGTACTCCACTCTACTCTACCTCTACTGTACTCCACTGTACTCTATCTCTACTGTGCTCCACTGTACTCTATCTCTACTGTACTCCACTCTACTCTACCTCTAATGTGCTCCACTGTACTCTATCTCTACTGTGCTCCACTGTACTCTATCTCTACTGTACTCCACTGTACTCTACCTCTACTGTACTCCACTGTACTCTACCTCTACTGTACTCCACTGTACTCTACCTCTACTGTGCCCCACTGTACTCTATCTCTACTGTACTCCACTGTACTCTACCTCTACTGTACTCCACTGTACTCTTTCTCTACTGTGCTCCACTGTACTCTATCTCTACTGTACTCCACTGTACTCTACCTCTACTGTGCTCCAATGTACTCTACCTCTACTGTACTCCACTCTACTCTACCTCTACTGTACTCCGCTGTACTCTATCTCTACTGTGCTCCACTGTACTCTATCTCTACTGTACTCCACTCTACTCTACCTCTACTGTGCTCCACTGTACTCTATCTCTACTGTGCTCCACTGTACTCTATCTCTACTGTACTCCACTGTACCCTACCTCTACTGTACTCCACTGTACTCTACCTCTACTGTACTCCACTGTACTCTACCTCTACTGTGCTCCACTGTACTCTATCTCTACTGTACTCCACTGTACTCTACCTCTACTGTACTCCACTGTACTCTATCTCTACTGTGCTCCGCTGTACTCTATCTCTACTGTACTCCACTGTACTCTACCTCTACTGTGCTCCACTGTACTCTATCTCTACTGTACTCCACTCTACTCTACCTCTACTGTACTCCACTGTACTCTATCTCTACTGTACTCCACTCTACTCTACCTCTACTGTACTCCACTGTACTCTATCTCTACTGTGCTCCACTGTACTCTATCTCTACTGTACTCCACTGTACTCTACCTCTACTGTGCTCCACTGTACTCTATCTCTACTCTACTCCACTCTACTCTACCTCTACTGTAATCCACTGTACTCTATCTCTACTGTACTCCACTCTACTCTACCTCTACTGTACTCCACTGTACTCTATCTCTACTGTGCTCCACTGTACTCTATCTCTACTGTACTCCACTGTACTCTACCTCTACTGTAATCTACTGTACTCTATCTCTACTCTGCTCCACTGTACTCTATCTCTATTGTGCTCCACTGTACTCCACTGTACTCTACCTCTACTGTGCTCCACTGTACTCTACCTCTACTGTACTCCACTGTACTCTACCTCTACTGTGCTCCACTGTACTCTATCTCTACTGTACTCCACTCTACTCTACCTCTACTGTGCTCCACTGTACTCTATCTCTACTGTGCTCCACTGTACTCTATCTCTACTGTACTCCACTGTACTCTACCTCTACTGTACTCCACTGTACTCTATCTCTACTGTACTCCACTCTACTCTACCTCTGCTGTACTCCACTGTACTCTATCTCTACTGTGCTCCACTGTACTCTATCTCTACTGTACTCCACTGTACTCTATCTCTACTGTACTCCACTCTACTCTACCTCTACTGTACTCCACTGTACTCTATCTCTACTGTGCTCCACTGTACTCTATCTCTACTGTGCTCCACTGTACTCTATCTCTACTGTACTCCACTCTACTCTACCTCTACTGTACTCCACTGTACTCTATCTCTACTGTACTCCACTCTACTCTACCTCTACTGTACTCCACTGTACTCTATCTCTACTGTGCTCCACTGTACTCTATCTCTACTGTACTCCACTGTACTCTACCTCTACTGTAATCTACTGTACTCTATCTCTACTCTGCTCCACTGTACTCTATCTCTATTGTGTTCCACTGTACTCCACTGTACTCTACCTCTACTGTGTTCCACTGTACTCTATCTCTACTGTACTCCACTGTTGTCTATCTCTACTGTACTCCAAAGTACTCTATCTCTACTGTACTCCACTGTACTCTACCTCTACTCTACTCCACTGTACTCTACCTCTACTGTACTCCACTGTACTCTACCTCTACTGTACTCCACTGTACTCTACCTCTACTGTACTCCACTGTACTCTATCTCTACTGTACTCCACTCTACTCTACCTCTGCTGTACTCCACTGTACTCTATCTCTACTGTGCTCCACTGTACTCTATCTCTACTGTACTCCACTGTACTCTATCTCTACTGTACTCCACTCTACTCTACCTCTACTGTACTCCACTGTACTCTATCTCTACTGTGCTCCACTGTACTCTATCTCTACTGTGCTCCACTGTACTCTATCTCTACTGTACTCCACTCTACTCTACCTCTACTGTACTCCACTGTACTCTATCTCTACTGTACTCCACTCTACTCTACCTCTACTGTACTCCACTGTACTCTATCTCTACTGTGCTCCACTGTACTCTATCTCTACTGTACTCCACTGTACTCTACCTCTACTGTAATCTACTGTACTCTATCTCTACTCTGCTCCACTGTACTCTATCTCTATTGTGTTCCACTGTACTCCACTGTACTCTACCTCTACTGTGTTCCACTGTACTCTATCTCTACTGTACTCCACTGTTGTCTATCTCTACTGTACTCCAAAGTACTCTATCTCTACTGTACTCCACTGTACTCTACCTCTACTCTACTCCACTGTACTCTACCTCTACTGTACTCCACTGTACTCTACCTCTACTGTACTCCACTGTACTCTACCTCTACTGTACTCCACTGTACTCTACCTCTACTGTGCTCCACTGTACTCTATCTCTACTGTACTCCACTCTACTCTACCTCTACTGTACTCCACTGTACTCTATCTCTACTGTACTCCACTCTACTCTACCTCTACTGTACTCCACTGTACTCTATCTCTACTGTGCTCCACTGTACTCTATCTCTACTGTACTCCACTGTACTCTACCTCTACTGTGCTCCACTGTACTCTATCTCTACTGTACTCCACTGTAGTCTATCTCTACTGTACTCCACTGTACTCTATCTCTACTGTACTCCACAGTACTCTACCTCTACTGTACTCCACTGTACTCTATCTCTACTGTGCTCCACTGTACTCTATCTCTACTGTGCTCCACTGCACTCCACTATACTCTATCTCTACTGTACTCCACTGTACTCTATCTCTACTGTGCTCCACTGTACTCTACCTCTACTGTACTCCACTGTACTCTACCTCTACTCCAATGTACTCTACCTCTTTTGTACTCCACTGTACCCTACCTCGACTGTGCTCCACTGTACTCTATCTCTACTCTGCTCCAATGTACTCTACCTCTACTGTGCTCCACTGTACTCTATCTCTACTCTGCTCCACTGTGCTCTATCTCTATTGTGCTCCACTGTACTCCACTGTACTCTATCTCTACTGTGCTCCACTGTACTCCACTGTACTCTACCTCTACTGTGTTCCACTGTACTCTATCTCTACTGTACTCCACTGTTGTCTATCTCTACTGTACTCCAAAGTACTCTATCTCTACTGTACTCCACTGTACTCTACTTCTACTCTACTCCTCTGTACTCTACCTCTACTGTACTCCACTGTACTCTACCTCTACTGTACTCCACTGTACTCTACCTCTACTGTACTCCACTGTACTCTACCTCTACTGTGCTCCACTGTACTCTATCTCTACTGTACTCCACTGTACTCTACCTCTACTGTACTCCACTGTACTCTATCTCTACTGTGCTCCACTGTACTCTATCTCTACTGTACTCCACTGTACTCTATCTCTACTGTGCTCCACTGTACTCTATCTCTACTGTACTCCACTCTACTCTACCTCTACTGTACTCCACTGTACTCTATCTCTACTGTGCTCCACTGTACTCTATCTCTACTGTACTCCACTGTACTCTACCTCTACTGTGCTCCACTGTACTCTATCTCTAATGTGCTCCACTGTACTCTATCTCTACTGTACTCCACTGTACTCTACCTCTACTGTACTCCACTGTACTCTACCTCTACTGTACTCTACTGTACTCTACCTCTACTGTGCTCCACTGTACTATATCTCTACTGTACTCCACTCTACTCTACCTCTACTGTACTCCGCTGTACTCTATCTCTACTGTGCTCCACTGTACTCTATCTCTACTGTACTCCACTCTACTCTACCTCTACTGTGCTCCACTGTACTCTATCTCTACTGTGCTCCACTGTACTCTATCTCTACTGTACTCCACTGTACTCTACCTCTACTGTACTCCACTGTACTCTACCTCTACTGTACTCCACTGTACTCTACCTCTACTGTGCTCCACTGTACTCTATCTCTACTGTACTCCACTGTACTCTACCTCTACTGTACTCCACTGTACTCTATCTCTACTGTGCTCCACTGTACTCTATCTCTACTGTACTCCACTGTACTCTACCTCTACTGTGCTCCACTGTACTCTATCTCTACTGTACTCCACTCTACTCTACCTCTACTGTACTCCGCTGTACTCTATCTCTACTGTGCTCCACTGTACTCTATCTCTACTGTGCTCCACTCTACTCTACCTCTACTGTGCTCCACTGTACTCTATCTCTAATGTGCTCCACTGTACTCCACTGTACTCTACCTCTACTGTACTCCACTGTACTCTACCTCTACTGTACTCCACTGTACTCTACCTCTACTGTGCTCCACTGTACTCTATCTCTACTGTACTCCACTGTACTCTACCTCTACTGTGCTCCACTGTACTCTATCTCTACTGTACTCCACTCTACTCTACCTCTACTGTACTCCACTGTACTCTATCTCTACTGTACTCCACTCTACTCTACCTCTACTGTACTCCACTGTACTCTATCTCTACTGTACTCCACTGTACTCTATCTCTACTGTGCTCCACTGTACTCTATATCTACTGTACTCCACTGTACTCTACCTCTACTGTGCTCCACTGTACTCTATCTCTACTGTACTCCACTCTACTCTACCTCTACTGTACTCCACTGTACTCTATCTCTACTGTACTCCACTCTACTCTACCTCTACTGTACTCCACTGTACTCTATCTCTACTGTGCTCCACTGTACTCTATCTCTACTGTACTCCACTGTACTCTAGCTCTACTGTAATCTACTGTACTCTATCTCTACTCTGCTCCACTGTACTCTATCTCTATTGTGCTCCATTGTACTCCACTGTACTCTACCTCTACTGTGTTCCACTGTACTCTATCTCTACTGTACTCCACTGTTGTCTATCTCTACTGTACTCCAAAGTACTCTATCTCTACTGTACTCCACTGTACTCTACTTCTACTCTACTCCTCTGTACTCTACCTCTACTGTACTCCACTGTACTCTACCTCTACTGTACTCCACTGTACTCTACCTCTACTGTACTCCACTGTACTCTACCTCTACTGTGCTCCACTGTACTCTATCTCTACTGTACTCCACTGTACTCTACCTCTACTGTACTCCACTGTACTCTATCTCTACTGTGCTCCACTGTACTCTATCTCTACTGTACTCCACTGTACTCTACCTCTACTGTGCTCCACTGTACTCTATCTCTACTGTACTCCACTCTACTCTACCTCTACTGTACTCCACTGTACTCTATCTCTAATGTGCTCCACTGTACTCTATCTCTACTGTACTCCACTGTACTCTACCTCTACTGTACTCCACTGTACTCTACCTCTACTGTGCTCCACTGCACTCCAATGTACTCTACCTCTATTGTACTCCACTGTACTCTACCTCGACTGTGCTCCACTGTACTCTATCTCTACTCTGCTCCACTGTACTCTATCTCTATTGTGCTCCACTGTACTCCACTGTACTCTATCTCTACTGTGCTCCACTGTACTCTATCTCTACTGTACTCCACTGTACTCTACCTCTACTGTGCTCCACTGTACTATATCTCTACTGTACTCCACTCTACTCTACCTCTACTGTACTCCACTGTACTCTATCTCTACTGTGCTCCACTGTACTCTATCTCTACTGTACTCCACTCTACTCTACATCTAATGTGCTCCACTGTACTCTATCTCTACTGTGCTCCACTGTACTCTATCTCTACTGTACTCCACTGTACTCTACCTCTACTGTACTCCACTGTACTCTACCTCTACTGTACTCCACTGTACTCTACCTCTACTGTGCTCCACTGTACTCTATCTCTACTGTGCTCCACTGTACTCTATCTCTACTGTACTCCACTGTACTCTACTTCTACTGTGTTCCACTGTACTCTATCTCTACTGTACTCCACTCTACTCTACCTCTACTGTACTCCACTGTACTCTATCTCTACTGTACTCCACTCTACTCTACCTCTACTGTACTCCACTGTACTCTATCTCTACTGTGCTCCACTGTACTCTATCTCTACTGTACTCCACTGTACTCTACCTCTACTGTGCTCCACTGTACTCTATCTCTACTCTACTCCACTCTACTCTACCTCTACTGTAATCCACTGTACTCTATCTCTACTGTACTCCACTCTACTCTACCTCTACTGTACTCCACTGTACTCTATCTCTACTGTGCTCCACTGTACTCTATCTCTACTGTACTCCACTGTACTCTACCTCTACTGTGCTCCACTGTACTCTATCTCTACTGTACTCCACTGTAGTCTATCTCTACTGTACTCCACTGTACTCTATCTCTACTGTACTCCACAGTACTCTACCTCTACTGTACTCCACTGTACTCTATCTCTACTGTGCTCCACTGTACTCTATCTCTACTGTGCTCCACTACACTCCACTATACTCTATCTCTACTGTACTCCACTGTACTCTATCTATACTGTGCTCCACTGTACTCTACCTCTACTGTACTCCACTGTACTCTACCTCTACTCCAATGTACTCTACCTCTTTTGTACTCCACTGTACCCTACCTCGACTGTGCTCCACTGTACTCTATCTCTACTCTGCTCCACTGTACTCTACCTCTACTGTGCTCCACTGTACTCTATCTCTACTCTGCTCCACTGTACTCTATCTCTATTGTGCTCCACTGTACTCCACTGTACTCTATCTCTACTGTGCTCCACTGTACTCCACTGTACTCTACCTCTACTGTGTTCCACTGTACTCTATCTCTACTGTACTCCACTGTTGTCTATCTCTACTGTACTCCAAAGTACTCTATCTCTACTGTACTCCACTGTACTCTACTTCTACTCTACTCCTCTGTACTCTACCTCTACTGTACTCCACTGTGCTCTACCTCTACTGTACTCCACTGTACTCTACCTCTACTGTACTCCACTGTACTCTACCTCTACTGTGCTCCACTGTACTCTATCTCTACTGTACTCCACTGTACTCTACCTCTACTGTACTCCACTGTACTCTATCTCTACTGTGCTCCACTGTACTCTATCTCTACTGTACTCCACTGTACTCTATCTCTACTGTGCTCCACTGTACTCTATCTCTACTGTACTCCACTCTACTCTACCTCTACTGTACTCCACTGTACTCTATCTCTACTGTGCTCCACTGTACTCTATCTCTACTGTACTCCACTGTACTCTACCTCTACTGTGCTCCACTGTACTCTATCTCTAATGTGCTCCACTGTACTCTATCTCTACTGTACTCCACTGTACTCTACCTCTACTGTACTCCACTGTACTCTACCTCTACTGTACTCCACTGTACTCTACCTCTACTGTGCTCCACTGTACTATATCTCTACTGTACTCCACTCTACTCTACCTCTACTGTACTCCGCTGTACTCTATCTCTACTGTGCTCCACTGTACTCTATCTCTACTGTACTCCACTCTACTCTACCTCTACTGAGCTCCACTGTACTCTATCTCTACTGTGCTCCACTGTACTCTATCTCTACTGTACTCCACTGTACTCTACCTTTACTGTACTCCACTGTACTCTACCTCTACTGTACTCCACTGTACTCTACCTCTACTGTGCTCCACTGTACTCTATCTCTACTGTACTCCACTGTACTCTACCTTTACTGTACTCCACTGTACTCTATCTCTACTGTGCTCCACTGTACTCTATCTCTACTGTACTCCACTGTACTCTACCTCTACTGTGCTCCACTGTACTCTATCTCTACTGTACTCCACTCTACTCTACCTCTACTGTACTCCGCTGTACTCTATCTCTACTGTGCTCCACTGTACTCTATCTCTACTGTGCTCCACTCTACTCTACCTCTACTGTGCTCCACTGTACTCTATCTCTAATGTGCTCCACTGTACTCTATCTCTACTGTACTCCACTGTACTCTACCTCTACTGTACTCCACTGTACTCTACCTCTACTGTACTCCACTGTACTCTACCTCTACTGTGCTCCACTGTACTCTATCTCTACTGTACTCCACTGTACTCTACCTCTACTGTGCTCCACTGTACTCTATCTCTACTGTACTCCACTCTACTCTACCTCTACTGTACTCCACTGTACTCTATCTCTACTGTACTCCACTCTACTCTACCTCTACTGTACTCCACTGTACTCTATCTCTACTGTACTCCACTGTACTCTATCTCTACTGTGCTCCACTGTACTCTATCTCTACTGTACTCCACTGTACTCTACCTCTACTGTGCTCCACTGTACTCTATCTCTACTGTACTCCACTCTACTCTACCTCTACTGTACTCCACTGTACTCTATCTCTACTGTACTCCACTCTACTCTACCTCTACTGTACTCCACTGTACTCTATCTCTACTGTGCTCCACTGTACTCTATCTCTACTGTACTCCACTGTACTCTACCTCTACTGTAATCTACTGTACTCTATCTCTACTCTGCTCCACTGTACTCTATCTCTATTGTGCTCCATTGTACTCCACTGTACTCTACCTCTACTGTGTTCCACTGTACTCTATCTCTACTGTACTCCACTGTACTCTATCTCTACTGTGCTCCACTGTACTCTATCTCTACTGTACTCCACTCTACTCTACCTCTACTGTACTCCACTGTACTCTATCTCTACTGTGCTCCACTGTACTCTATCTCTACTGTACTCCACTGTACTCTACCTCTACTGTGCTCCACTGTACTCTATCTCTAATGTGCTCCACTGTACTCTATCTCTACTGTACTCCACTGTACTCTACCTCTACTGTACTCCACTGTACTCTACCTCTACTGTACTCCACTGTACTCTACCTCTACTGTGCTCCACTGTACTATATCTCTACTGTACTCCACTCTACTCTACCTCTACTGTACTCCGCTGTACTCTATCTCTACTGTGCTCCACTGTACTCTATCTCTACTGTACTCCACTCTACTCTACCTCTACTGAGCTCCACTGTACTCTATCTCTACTGTGCTCCACTGTACTCTATCTCTACTGTACTCCACTGTACTCTACCTTTACTGTACTCCACTGTACTCTACCTCTACTGTACTCCACTGTACTCTACCTCTACTGTGCTCCACTGTACTCTATCTCTACTGTACTCCACTGTACTCTACCTTTACTGTACTCCACTGTACTCTATCTCTACTGTGCTCCACTGTACTCTATCTCTACTGTACTCCACTGTACTCTACCTCTACTGTGCTCCACTGTACTCTATCTCTACTGTACTCCACTCTACTCTACCTCTACTGTACTCCGCTGTACTCTATCTCTACTGTGCTCCACTGTACTCTATCTCTACTGTGCTCCACTCTACTCTACCTCTACTGTGCTCCACTGTACTCTATCTCTAATGTGCTCCACTGTACTCTATCTCTACTGTACTCCACTGTACTCTACCTCTACTGTACTCCACTGTACTCTACCTCTACTGTACTCCACTGTACTCTACCTCTACTGTGCTCCACTGTACTCTATCTCTACTGTACTCCACTGTACTCTACCTCTACTGTGCTCCACTGTACTCTATCTCTACTGTACTCCACTCTACTCTACCTCTACTGTACTCCACTGTACTCTATCTCTACTGTACTCCACTCTACTCTACCTCTACTGTACTCCACTGTACTCTATCTCTACTGTACTCCACTGTACTCTATCTCTACTGTGCTCCACTGTACTCTATCTCTACTGTACTCCACTGTACTCTACCTCTACTGTGCTCCACTGTACTCTATCTCTACTGTACTCCACTCTACTCTACCTCTACTGTACTCCACTGTACTCTATCTCTACTGTACTCCACTCTACTCTACCTCTACTGTACTCCACTGTACTCTATCTCTACTGTGCTCCACTGTACTCTATCTCTACTGTACTCCACTGTACTCTACCTCTACTGTAATCTACTGTACTCTATCTCTACTCTGCTCCACTGTACTCTATCTCTATTGTGCTCCATTGTACTCCACTGTACTCTACCTCTACTGTGTTCCACTGTACTCTATCTCTACTGTACTCCACTGTTGTCTATCTCTACTGTACTCCAAAGTACTCTATCTCTACTGTACTCCACTGTACTCTACTTCTACTCTACTCCTTTGTACTCTACCTCTACTGTACTCCACTGTACTCTACCTCTACTGTACTCCACTGTACTCTACCTCTACTGTACTCCACTGTACTCTACCTCTACTGTGCTCCACTGTACTCTATCTCTACTGTACTCCACTGTACTCTACCTCTACTGTACTCCACTGTACTCTATCTCTACTGTGCTCCACTGTACTCTATCTCTACTGTACTCCACTGTACTCTACCTCTACTGTGCTCCACTGTACTCTATCTCTACTGTACTCCACTCTACTCTACCTCTACTGTACTCCACTGTACTCTATCTCTAATGTGCTCCACTGTACTCTATCTCTACTGTACTCCACTGTACTCTACCTCTACTGTACTCCACTGTACTCTACCTCTACTGTACTCCACTGTACTCTACCTCTACTGTGCTCCACTGTACTTTATCTCTACTGTGCTCCACTGCACTCCAATGTTCTCTACCTCTATTGTACTCCACTGTACTCTACCTCGACTGTGCTCCACTGTACTCTATCTCTACTCTGCTCCACTGTACTCTACCTCTAATGTGCTCCACTGTACTTTATCTCTACTTTGCTCCACTGTACTCTATCTCTATTGTGCTCCACTGTACTCCACTGTACTCTATCTCTACTGTGCTCCACTGTACTCTATCTCTACTGTACTCCACTGTACTCTACCTCTACTGTGCTCCACTGTACTATATCTCTACTGTACTCCACTCTACTCTACCTCTACTGTACTCCACTGTACTCTATCTCTACTGTGCTCCACTGTACTCTATCTCTACTGTACTCCACTCTACTCTACCTCTACTGTACTCCACTGTACTCTATCTCTACTGTGCTCCACTGTACTCTATCTCTACTGTACTCCACTGTACTCTACCTCTACTGTGCTCCACTGTACTCTATCTCTACTCTACTCCACTCTACTCTACCTCTACTGTAATCCACTGTACTCTATCTCTACTGTACTCCACTCTACTCTACCTCTACTGTACTCCACTGTACTCTATCTCTACTGTGCTCCACTGTACTCTATCTCTACTGTACTCCACTGTACTCTACCTCTACTGTGCTCCACTGTACTCTATCTCTACTGTACTCCACTGTAGTCTATCTCTACTGTACTCCACTGTACTCTATCTCTACTGTACTCCACAGTACTCTACCTCTACTGTACTCCACTGTACTCTATCTCTACTGTGCTCCACTGTACTCTATCTCTACTGTGCTCCACTGCACTCCACTATACTCTATCTCTACTGTACTCCACTGTACTCTATCTCTACTGTGCTCCACTGTACTCTACCTCTACTGTACTCCACTGTACTCTACCTCTACTCCAATGTACTCTACCTCTTTTGTACTCCACTGTACCCTACCTCGACTGTGCTCCACTGTACTCTATCTCTACTCTGCTCCACTGTACTCTACCTCTACTGTGCTCCACTGTACTCTATCTCTACTCTGCTCCACTGTACTCTATCTCTATTGTGCTCCACTGTACTCCACTGTACTCTATCTCTACTGTGCTCCACTGTACTCCACTGTACTCTACCTCTACTGTGTTCCACTGTACTCTATCTCTACTGTACTCCACTGTTGTCTATCTCTACTGTACTCCAAAGTACTCTATCTCTACTGTACTCCACTGTACTCTACTTCTACTCTACTCCTCTGTACTCTACCTCTACTGTACTCCACTGTACTCTACCTCTACTGTACTCCACTGTACTCTACCTCTACTGTACTCCACTGTACTCTACCTCTACTGTGCTCCACTGTACTCTATCTCTACTGTACTCCACTGTACTCTACCTCTACTGTACTCCACTGTACTCTATCTCTACTGTGCTCCACTGTACTCTATCTCTACTGTACTCCACTGTACTCTATCTCTACTGTGCTCCACTGTACTCTATCTCTACTGTACTCCACTCTACTCTACCTCTACTGTACTCCACTGTACTCTATCTCTACTGTGCTCCACTGTACTCTATCTCTACTGTACTCCACTGTACTCTACCTCTACTGTGCTCCACTGTACTCTATCTCTAATGTGCTCCACTGTACTCTATCTCTACTGTACTCCACTGTACTCTACCTCTACTGTACTCCACTGTACTCTACCTCTACTGTACTCCACTGTACTCTACCTCTACTGTGCTCCACTGTACTATATCTCTACTGTACTCCACTCTACTCTACCTCTACTGTACTCCGCTGTACTCTATCTCTACTGTGCTCCACTGTACTCTATCTCTACTGTACTCCACTCTACTCTACCTCTACTGTGCTCCACTGTACTCTATCTCTACTGTGCTCCACTGTACTCTATCTCTACTGTACTCCACTGTACTCTACCTTTACTGTACTCCACTGTACTCTACCTCTACTGTACTCCACTGTACTCTACCTCTACTGTGCTCCACTGTACTCTATCTCTACTGTACTCCACTGTACTCTACCTTTACTGTACTCCACTGTACTCTATCTCTACTGTGCTCCACTGTACTCTATCTCTACTGTACTCCACTGTACTCTACCTCTACTGTGCTCCACTGTACTCTATCTCTACTGTACTCCACTCTACTCTACCTCTACTGTACTCCGCTGTACTCTATCTCTACTGTGCTCCACTGTACTCTATCTCTACTGTGCTCCACTCTACTCTACCTCTACTGTGCTCCACTGTACTCTATCTCTAATGTGCTCCACTGTACTCTATCTCTACTGTACTCCACTGTACTCTACCTCTACTGTACTCCACTGTACTCTACCTCTACTGTACTCCACTGTACTCTACCTCTACTGTGCTCCACTGTACTCTATCTCTACTGTACTCCACTGTACTCTACCTCTACTGTGCTCCACTGTACTCTATCTCTACTGTACTCCACTCTACTCTACCTCTACTGTACTCCACTGTACTCTATCTCTACTGTACTCCACTCTACTCTACCTCTACTGTACTCCACTGTACTCTATCTCTACTGTACTCCACTGTACTCTATCTCTACTGTGCTCCACTGTACTCTATCTCTACTGTACTCCACTGTACTCTACCTCTACTGTGCTCCACTGTACTCTATCTCTACTGTACTCCACTCTACTCTACCTCTACTGTACTCCACTGTACTCTATCTCTACTGTACTCCACTCTACTCTACCTCTACTGTACTCCACTGTACTCTATCTCTACTGTGCTCCACTGTACTCTATCTCTACTGTACTCCACTGTACTCTACCTCTACTGTAATCTACTGTACTCTATCTCTACTCTGCTCCACTGTACTCTATCTCTATTGTGCTCCATTGTACTCCACTGTACTCTACCTCTACTGTGTTCCACTGTACTCTATCTCTACTGTACTCCACTGTTGTCTATCTCTACTGTACTCCAAAGTACTCTATCTCTACTGTACTCCACTGTACTCTACTTCTACTCTACTCCTCTGTACTCTACCTCTACTGTACTCCACTGTACTCTACCTCTACTGTACTCCACTGTACTCTACCTCTACTGTACTCCACTGTACTCTACCTCTACTGTGCTCCACTGTACTCTATCTCTACTGTACTCCACTGTACTCTACCTCTACTGTACTCCACTGTACTCTATCTCTACTGTGCTCCACTGTACTCTATCTCTACTGTACTCCACTGTACTCTATCTCTACTGTGCTCCACTGTACTCTATCTCTACTGTACTCCACTCTACTCTACCTCTACTGTACTCCACTGTACTCTATCTCTACTGTGCTCCACTGTACTCTATCTCTACTGTACTCCACTGTACTCTACCTCTACTGTGCTCCACTGTACTCTATCTCTAATGTGCTCCACTGTACTCTATCTCTACTGTACTCCACTGTACTCTACCTCTACTGTACTCCACTGTACTCTACCTCTACTGTACTCTACTGTACTCTACCTCTACTGTGCTCCACTGTACTATATCTCTACTGTACTCCACTCTACTCTACCTCTACTGTACTCCGCTGTACTCTATCTCTACTGTGCTCCACTGTACTCTATCTCTACTGTACTCCACTCTACTCTACCTCTACTGTGCTCCACTGTACTCTATCTCTACTGTGCTCCACTGTACTCTATCTCTACTGTACTCCACTGTACTCTACCTCTACTGTACTCCACTGTACTCTACCTCTACTGTACTCCACTGTACTCTACCTCTACTGTGCTCCACTGTACTCTATCTCTACTGTACTCCACTGTACTCTACCTCTACTGTACTCCACTGTACTCTATCTCTACTGTGCTCCACTGTACTCTATCTCTACTGTACTCCACTGTACTCTACCTCTACTGTGCTCCACTGTACTCTATCTCTACTGTACTCCACTCTACTCTACCTCTACTGTACTCCGCTGTACTCTATCTCTACTGTGCTCCACTGTACTCTATCTCTACTGTGCTCCACTCTACTCTACCTCTACTGTGCTCCACTGTACTCTATCTCTAATGTGCTCCACTGTACTCCACTGTACTCTACCTCTACTGTACTCCACTGTACTCTACCTCTACTGTACTCCACTGTACTCTACCTCTACTGTGCTCCACTGTACTCTATCTCTACTGTACTCCACTGTACTCTACCTCTACTGTGCTCCACTGTACTCTATCTCTACTGTACTCCACTCTACTCTACCTCTACTGTACTCCACTGTACTCTATCTCTACTGTACTCCACTCTACTCTACCTCTACTGTACTCCACTGTACTCTATCTCTACTGTACTCCACTGTACTCTATCTCTACTGTGCTCCACTGTACTCTATATCTACTGTACTCCACTGTACTCTACCTCTACTGTGCTCCACTGTACTCTATCTCTACTGTACTCCACTCTACTCTACCTCTACTGTACTCCACTGTACTCTATCTCTACTGTACTCCACTCTACTCTACCTCTACTGTACTCCACTGTACTCTATCTCTACTGTGCTCCACTGTACTCTATCTCTACTGTACTCCACTGTACTCTAGCTCTACTGTAATCTACTGTACTCTATCTCTACTCTGCTCCACTGTACTCTATCTCTATTGTGCTCCATTGTACTCCACTGTACTCTACCTCTACTGTGTTCCACTGTACTCTATCTCTACTGTACTCCACTGTTGTCTATCTCTACTGTACTCCAAAGTACTCTATCTCTACTGTACTCCACTGTACTCTACTTCTACTCTACTCCTCTGTACTCTACCTCTACTGTACTCCACTGTACTCTACCTCTACTGTACTCCACTGTACTCTACCTCTACTGTACTCCACTGTACTCTACCTCTACTGTGCTCCACTGTACTCTATCTCTACTGTACTCCACTGTACTCTACCTCTACTGTACTCCACTGTACTCTATCTCTACTGTGCTCCACTGTACTCTATCTCTACTGTACTCCACTGTACTCTACCTCTACTGTGCTCCACTGTACTCTATCTCTACTGTACTCCACTCTACTCTACCTCTACTGCACTCCACTGTACTCTATCTCTAATGTGCTCCACTGTACTCTATCTCTACTGTACTCCACTGTACTCTACCTCTACTGTACTCCACTGTACTCTACCTCTACTGTACTCCACTGTACTCTACCTCTACTGTGCTCCACTGTACTCTATCTCTACTCTTCTCCACTGCACTCCAATGTACTCTACCTCTATTGTACTCCACTGTACTCTACCTCGACTGTGCTCCACTGTACTCTATCTCTACTCTGCTCCACTGTACTCTACCTCTAATGTGCTCCACTGTACTCTATCTCTACTCTGCTCCACTGTACTCTATCTCTATTGTGCTCCACTGTACTCCACTGTACTCTATCTCTACTGTGCTCCACTGTACTCTATCTCTACTGTACTCCACTGTACTCTACCTCTACTGTGCTCCACTGTACTATATCTCTACTGTGCTCCACTCTACTCTACCTCTACTGTACTCCACTGTACTCTATCTCTACTGTGCTCCACTGTACTCTATCTCTACTGTACTCCACTCTACTCTACCTCTAATGTGCTCCACTGTACTCTATCTCTACTGTGCTCCACTGTACTCTATCTCTACTGTACTCCACTGTACTCTACCTCTACTGTACTCCACTGTACTCTACCTCTACTGTACTCCACTGTACTCTACCTCTACTGTGCTCCACTGTACTCTATCTCTACTGTGCTCCACTGTACTCTATCTCTACTGTACTCCACTGTACTCTACTTCTACTGTGCTCCACTGTACTCTATCTCTACTGTACTCCACTCTACTCTACCTCTACTGTACTCCACTGTACTCTATCTCTACTGTACTCCACTCTACTCTACCTCTACTGTACTCCACTGTACTCTATCTCTACTGTGCTCCACTGTACTCTATCTCTACTGTACTCCACTGTACTCTACCTCTACTGTGCTCCACTGTACTCTATCTCTACTCTACTCCACTCTACTCTACCTCTACTGTAATCCACTGTACTCTATCTCTACTGTACTCCACTCTACTCTACCTCTACTGTACTCCACTGTACTCTATCTCTACTGTGCTCCACTGTACTCTATCTCTACTGTACTCCACTGTACTCTACCTCTACTGTGCTCCACTGTACTCTATCTCTACTGTACTCCACTGTAGTCTATCTCTACTGTACTCCACTGTACTCTATCTCTACTGTACTCCACAGTACTCTACCTCTACTGTACTCCACTGTACTCTATCTCTACTGTGCTCCACTGTACTCTATCTCTACTGTGCTCCACTGCACTCCACTATACTCTATCTCTACTGTACTCCACTGTACTCTATCTCTACTGTGCTCCACTGTACTCTACCTCTACTGTACTCCACTGTACTCTACCTCTACTCCAATGTACTCTACCTCTTTTGTACTCCACTGTACCCTACCTCGACTGTGCTCCACTGTACTCTATCTCTACTCTGCTCCACTGTACTCTACCTCTACTGTGCTCCACTGTACTCTATCTCTACTCTGCTCCACTGTACTCTATCTCTATTGTGCTCCACTGTACTCCACTGTACTCTATCTCTACTGTGCTCCACTGTACTCCACTGTACTCTACCTCTACTGTGTTCCACTGTACTCTATCTCTACTGTACTCCACTGTTGTCTATCTCTACTGTACTCCAAAGTACTCTATCTCTACTGTACTCCACTGTACTCTACTTCTACTCTACTCCTCTGTACTCTACCTCTACTGTACTCCACTGTACTCTACCTCTACTGTACTCCACTGTACTCTACCTCTACTGTACTCTACTGTACTCTACCTCTACTGTGCTCCACTGTACTCTATCTCTACTGTACTCCACTGTACTCTACCTCTACTGTACTCCACTGTACTCTATCTCTACTGTGCTCCACTGTACTCTATCTCTACTGTACTCCACTGTACTCTATCTCTACTGTGCTCCACTGTACTCTATCTCTACTGTACTCCACTCTACTCTACCTCTACTGTACTCCACTGTACTCTATCTCTACTGTGCTCCACTGTACTCTATCTCTACTGTACTCCACTGTACTCTACCTCTACTGTGCTCCACTGTACTCTATCTCTAATGTGCTCCACTGTACTCTATCTCTACTGTACTCCACTGTACTCTACCTCTACTGTACTCCACTGTACTCTACCTCTACTGTACTCCACTGTACTCTACCTCTACTGTGCTCCACTGTACTATATCTCTACTGTACTCCACTCTACTCTACCTCTACTGTACTCCGCTGTACTCTATCTCTACTGTGCTCCACTGTACTCTATCTCTACTGTACTCCACTCTACTCTACCTCTACTGAGCTCCACTGTACTCTATCTCTACTGTGCTCCACTGTACTCTATCTCTACTGTACTCCACTGTACTCTACCTTTACTGTACTCCACTGTACTCTACCTCTACTGTACTCCACTGTACTCTACCTCTACTGTGCTCCACTGTACTCTATCTCTACTGTACTCCACTGTACTCTACCTTTACTGTACTCCACTGTACTCTATCTCTACTGTGCTCCACTGTACTCTATCTCTACTGTACTCCACTGTACTCTACCTCTACTGTGCTCCACTGTACTCTATCTCTACTGTACTCCACTCTACTCTACCTCTACTGTACTCCGCTGTACTCTATCTCTACTGTGCTCCACTGTACTCTATCTCTACTGTGCTCCACTCTACTCTACCTCTACTGTGCTCCACTGTACTCTATCTCTAATGTGCTCCACTGTACTCTATCTCTACTGTACTCCACTGTACTCTACCTCTACTGTACTCCACTGTACTCTACCTCTACTGTACTCCACTGTACTCTACCTCTACTGTGCTCCACTGTACTCTATCTCTACTGTACTCCACTGTACTCTACCTCTACTGTGCTCCACTGTACTCTATCTCTACTGTACTCCACTCTACTCTACCTCTACTGTACTCCACTGTACTCTATCTCTACTGTACTCCACTCTACTCTACCTCTACTGTACTCCACTGTACTCTATCTCTACTGTACTCCACTGTACTCTATCTCTACTGTGCTCCACTGTACTCTATCTCTACTGTACTCCACTGTACTCTACCTCTACTGTGCTCCACTGTACTCTATCTCTACTGTACTCCACTCTACTCTACCTCTACTGTACTCCACTGTACTCTATCTCTACTGTACTCCACTCTACTCTACCTCTACTGTACTCCACTGTACTCTATCTCTACTGTGCTCCACTGTACTCTATCTCTACTGTACTCCACTGTACTCTACCTCTACTGTAATCTACTGTACTCTATCTCTACTCTGCTCCACTGTACTCTATCTCTATTGTGCTCCATTGTACTCCACTGTACTCTACCTCTACTGTGTTCCACTGTACTCTATCTCTACTGTACTCCACTGTTGTCTATCTCTACTGTACTCCAAAGTACTCTATCTCTACTGTACTCCACTGTACTCTACTTCTACTCTACTCCTTTGTACTCTACCTCTACTGTACTCCACTCTACTCTACCTCTACTGTACTCCACTGTACTCTACCTCTACTGTACTCCACTGTACTCTACCTCTACTGTGCTCCACTGTACTCTATCTCTACTGTACTCCACTGTACTCTACCTCTACTGTACTCCACTGTACTCTATCTCTACTGTGCTCCACTGTACTCTATCTCTACTGTACTCCACTGTACTCTACCTCTACTGTGCTCCACTGTACTCTATCTCTACTGTACTCCACTCTACTCTACCTCTACTGTACTCCACTGTACTCTATCTCTAATGTGCTCCACTGTACTCTATCTCTACTGTACTCCACTGTACTCTACCTCTACTGTACTCCACTGTACTCTACCTCTACTGTACTCCACTGTACTCTACCTCTACTGTGCTCCACTGTACTTTATCTCTACTGTGCTCCACTGCACTCCAATGTTCTCTACCTCTATTGTACTCCACTGTACTCTACCTCGACTGTGCTCCACTGTACTCTATCTCTACTCTGCTCCACTGTACTCTACCTCTAATGTGCTCCACTGTACTTTATCTCTACTTTGCTCCACTGTACTCTATCTCTATTGTGCTCCACTGTACTCCACTGTACTCTATCTCTACTGTGCTCCACTGTACTCTATCTCTACTGTACTCCACTGTACTCTACCTCTACTGTGCTCCACTGTACTATATCTCTACTGTACTCCACTCTACTCTACCTCTACTGTACTCCACTGTACTCTATCTCTACTGTGCTCCACTGTACTCTATCTCTACTGTACTCCACTCTACTCTACCTCTACTGTACTCCACTGTACTCTATCTCTACTGTGCTCCACTGTACTCTATCTCTACTGTACTCCACTCTACTCTACCTCTAATGTGCTCCACTGTACTCTATCTCTACTGTGCTCCACTGTACTCTATCTCTACTGTACTCCACTGTACTCTACATCTACTGTACTCCACTGTACTCTACCTCTACTGTACTCCACTGTACTCTACCTCTACTGTGCCCCACTGTACTCTATCTCTACTGTACTCCACTGTACTCTACCTCTACTGTACTCCACTGTACTCTTTCTCTACTGTGCTCCACTGTACTCTATCTCTACTGTACTCCACTGTACTCTACCTCTACTGTGCTCCACTGTACTCTACCTCTACTGTACTCCACTCTACTCTACCTCTACTGTACTCCGCTGTACTCTATCTCTACTGTGCTCCACTGTACTCTATCTCTACTGTACTCCACTCTACTCTACCTCTACTGTGCTCCACTGTACTCTATCTCTACTGTGCTCCACTGTACTCTATCTCTACTGTACTCCACTGTACCCTACCTCTACTGTACTCCACTGTACTCTACCTCTACTGTACTCCACTGTACTCTACCTCTACTGTGCTCCACTGTACTCTATCTCTACTGTACTCCACTGTACTCTACCTCTACTGTACTCCACTGTACTCTATCTCTACTGTGCTCCACTGTACTCTATCTCTACTGTACTCCACTGTACTCTACCTCTACTGTGCTCCACTGTACTCTATCTCTACTGTACTCCACTCTACTCTACCTCTACTGTACTCCACTGTACTCTATCTCTACTGTACTCCACTCTACTCTACCTCTACTGTACTCCACTGTACTCTATCTCTACTGTGCTCCACTGTACTCTATCTCTACTGTACTCCACTGTACTCTACCTCTACTGTGCTCCACTGTACTCTATCTCTACTCTACTCCACTCTACTCTATCTCTACTGTACTCCACTCTACTCTACCTCTACTGTACTCCACTGTACTCTATCTCTACTGTGCTCCACTGTACTCTATCTCTACTGTACTCCACTGTACTCTATCTCTACTGTACTCCACTCTACTCTACCTCTACTGTACTCCACTGTACTCTATCTCTACTGTGCTCCACTGTACTCTATCTCTACTGTGCTCCACTGTACTCTATCTCTACTGTACTCCACTGTACTCTACCTCTACTGTGCTCCACTGTACTCTATCTCTACTGTACTCCACTCTACTCTACCTCTACTGTACTCCACTGTACTCTATCTCTACTGTACTCCACTCTACTCTACCTCTACTGTACTCCACTGTACTCTATCTCTACTGTGCTCCACTGTACTCTATCTCTACTGTACTCCACTGTACTCTACCTCTACTGTAATCTACTGTACTCTATCTCTACTCTGCTCCACTGTACTCTATCTCTATTGTGTTCCACTGTACTCCACTGTACTCTACCTCTACTGTGTTCCACTGTACTCTATCTCTACTGTACTCCACTGTTGTCTATCTCTACTGTACTCCAAAGTACTCTATCTCTACTGTACTCCACTGTACTCTACCTCTACTCTACTCCACTGTACTCTACCTCTACTGTACTCCACTGTACTCTACCTCTACTGTACTCCACTGTACTCTACCTCTACTGTACTCCACTGTACTCTACCTCTACTGTGCTCCACTGTACTCTATCTCTACTGTACTCCACTCTACTCTACCTCTACTGTACTCCACTGTACTCTATCTCTACTGTACTCCACTCTACTCTACCTCTACTGTACTCCACTGTACTCTATCTCTACTGTGCTCCACTGTACTCTATCTCTACTGTACTCCACTGTACTCTACCTCTACTGTGCTCCACTGTACTCTACCTCTACTGTACTCCACTGTACTCTATCTCTACTGTGCTCCACTGTACTCTATCTCTACTGTGCTCCACTGCACTCCACTATACTCTATCTCTACTGTACTCCACTGTACTCTATCTCTACTGTGCTCCACTGTACTCTACCTCTACTGTACTCCACTGTACTCTACCTCTACTCCAATGTACTCTACCTCTTTTGTACTCCACTGTACCCTACCTCGACTGTGCTCCACTGTACTCTATCTCTACTCTGCTCCAATGTACTCTACCTCTACTGTGCTCCACTGTACTCTATCTCTACTCTGCTCCACTGTACTCTATCTCTATTGTGCTCCACTGTACTCCACTGTACTCTATCTCTACTGTGCTCCACTGTACTCCACTGTACTCTACCTCTACTGTGTTCCACTGTACTCTATCTCTACTGTACTCCACTGTTGTCTATCTCTACTGTACTCCAAAGTACTCTATCTCTACTGTACTCCACTGTACTCTACTTCTACTCTACTCCTCTGTACTCTACCTCTACTGTACTCCACTGTACTCTACCTCTAATGTACTCCACTGTACTCTACCTCTACTGTACTCCACTGTACTCTACCTCTACTGTGCTCCACTGTACTCTATCTCTACTGTACTCCACTGTACTCTACCTCTACTGTACTCCACTGTACTCTATCTCTACTGTGCTCCACTGTACTCTATCTCTACTGTACTCCACTGTACTCTATCTCTACTGTGCTCCACTGTACTCTATCTCTACTGTACTCCACTCTACTCTACCTCTACTGTACTCCACTGTACTCTATCTCTACTGTGCTCCACTGTACTCTATCTCTACTGTACTCCACTGTACTCTACCTCTACTGTGCTCCACTGTACTCTATCTCTAATGTGCTCCACTGTACTCTATCTCTACTGTACTCCACTGTACTCTACCTCTACTGTACTCCACTGTACTCTACCTCTACTGTACTCTACTGTACTCTACCTCTACTGTGCTCCACTGTACTATATCTCTACTGTACTCCACTCTACTCTACCTCTACTGTACTCCGCTGTACTCTATCTCTACTGTGCTCCACTGTACTCTATCTCTACTGTACTCCACTCTACTCTACCTCTACTGTGCTCCACTGTACTCTATCTCTACTGTGCTCCACTGTACTCTATCTCTACTGTACTCCACTGTACTCTACCTCTACTGTACTCCACTGTACTCTACCTCTACTGTACTCCACTGTACTCTACCTCTACTGTGCTCCACTGTACTCTATCTCTACTGTACTCCACTGTACTCTACCTCTACTGTACTCCACTGTACTCTATCTCTACTGTGCTCCACTGTACTCTATCTCTACTGTACTCCACTGTACTCTACCTCTACTGTGCTCCACTGTACTCTATCTCTACTGTACTCCACTCTACTCTACCTCTACTGTACTCCGCTGTACTCTATCTCTACTGTGCTCCACTGTACTCTATCTCTACTGTGCTCCACTCTACTCTACCTCTACTGTGCTCCACTGTACTCTATCTCTAATGTGCTCCACTGTACTCCACTGTACTCTACCTCTACTGTACTCCACTGTACTCTACCTCTACTGTACTCCACTGTACTCTACCTCTACTGTGCTCCACTGTACTCTATCTCTACTGTACTCCACTGTACTCTACCTCTACTGTGCTCCACTGTACTCTATCTCTACTGTACTCCACTCTACTCTACCTCTACTGTACTCCACTGTACTCTATCTCTACTGTACTCCACTGTACTCTATCTCTACTGTGCTCCACTGTACTCTATATCTACTGTACTCCACTGTACTCTACCTCTACTGTGCTCCACTGTACTCTATCTCTACTGTACTCCACTCTACTCTACCTCTACTGTACTCCACTGTACTCTATCTCTACTGTACTCCACTCTACTCTACCTCTACTGTACTCCACTGTACTCTATCTCTACTGTGCTCCACTGTACTCTATCTCTACTGTACTCCACTGTACTCTACCTCTACTGTAATCTACTGTACTCTATCTCTACTCTGCTCCACTGTACTCTATCTCTATTGTGCTCCATTGTACTCCACTGTACTCTACCTCTACTGTGTTCCACTGTACTCTATCTCTACTGTACTCCACTGTTGTCTATCTCTACTGTACTCCAAAGTACTCTATCTCTACTGTACTCCACTGTACTCTACTTCTACTCTACTCCTCTGTACTCTACCTCTACTGTACTCCACTGTACTCTACCTCTACTGTACTCCACTGTACTCTACCTCTACTGTACTCCACTGTACTCTACCTCTACTGTGCTCCACTGTACTCTATCTCTACTGTACTCCACTGTACTCTACCTCTACTGTACTCCACTGTACTCTATCTCTACTGTGCTCCACTGTACTCTATCTCTACTGTACTCCACTGTACTCTACCTCTACTGTGCTCCACTGTACTCTATCTCTACTGTACTCCACTCTACTCTACCTCTACTGTACTCCACTGTACTCTATCTCTAATGTGCTCCACTGTACTCTATCTCTACTGTACTCCACTGTACTCTACCTCTACTGTACTCCACTGTACTCTACCTCTACTGTACTCCACTGTACTCTACCTCTACTGTGCTCCACTGTACTCTATCTCTACTGTGCTCCACTGCACTCCAATGTACTCTACCTCTATTGTACTCCACTGTACTCTACCTCGACTGTGCTCCACTGTACTCTATCTCTACTCTGCTCCACTGTACTCTACCTCTAATGTGCTCCACTGTACTCTATCTCTACTCTGCTCCACTGTACTCTATCTCTATTGTGCTCCACTGTACTCCACTGTACTCTATCTCTACTGTGCTCCACTGTACTCTATCTCTACTGTACTCCACTGTACTCTACCTCTACTGTGCTCCACTGTACTATATCTCTACTGTACTCCACTCTACTCTACCTCTACTGTACTCCACTGTACTCTATCTCTACTGTGCTCCACTGTACTCTATCTCTACTGTACTCCACTCTACTCTACCTCTAATGTGCTCCACTGTACTCTATCTCTACTGTGCTCCACTGTACTCTATCTCTACTGTACTCCACTGTACTCTACCTCTACTGTACTCCACTGTACTCTACCTCTACTGTACTCCACTGTACTCTACCTCTACTGTGCTCCACTGTACTCTATCTCTACTGTGCTCCACTGTACTCTATCTCTACTGTACTCCACTGTATTCTACTTCTACTGTGCTCCACTCTACTCTATCTCTACTGTACTCCACTCTACTCTACCTCTACTGTACTCCACTGTACTCTATCTCTACTGTACTCCACTCTACTCTACCTCTACTGTACTCCACTGTACTCTATCTCTACTGTGCTCCACTGTACTCTATCTCTACTGTACTCCACTGTACTCTACCTCTACTGTGCTCCACTGTACTCTATCTCTACTCTACTCCACTCTACTCTACCTCTACTGTAATCCACTGTACTCTATCTCTACTGTACTCCACTCTACTCTACCTCTACTGTACTCCACTGTACTCTATCTCTACTGTGCTCCACTGTACTCTATCTCTACTGTACTCCACTGTACTCTACCTCTACTGTGCTCCACTGTACTCTATCTCTACTGTACTCCACTGTAGTCTATCTCTACTGTACTCCACTGTACTCTATCTCTACTGTACTCCACAGTACTCTACCTCTACTGTACTCCACTGTACTCTATCTCTACTGTGCTCCACTGTACTCTATCTCTACTGTGCTCCACTGCACTCCACTATACTCTATCTCTACTGTACTCCACTGTACTCTATCTCTACTGTGCTCCACTGTACTCTACCTCTACTGTACTCCACTGTACTCTACCTCTACTCCAATGTACTCTACCTCTTTTGTACTCCACTGTACCCTACCTCGACTGTGCTCCACTGTACTCTATCTCTACTCTGCTCCACTGTACTCTACCTCTACTGTGCTCCACTGTACTCTATCTCTACTGTGCTCCACTGTACTCCACTGTACTCTACCTCTACTGTGTTCCACTGTACTCTATCTCTACTGTACTCCACTGTTGTCTATCTCTACTGTACTCCAAAGTACTCTATCTCTACTGTACTCCACTGTACTCTACTTCTACTCTACTCCTCTGTACTCTACCTCTACTGTACTCCACTGTACTCTACCTCTACTGTACTCCACTGTACTCTACCTCTACTGTACTCCACTGTACTCTACCTCTACTGTGCTCCACTGTACTCTATCTCTACTGTACTCCACTGTACTCTACCTCTACTGTACTCCACTGTACTCTATCTCTACTGTGCTCCACTGTACTCTATCTCTACTGTACTCCACTGTACTCTATCTCTACTGTGCTCCACTGTACTCTATCTCTACTGTACTCCACTCTACTCTACCTCTACTGTACTCCACTGTACTCTATCTCTACTGTGCTCCACTGTACTCTATCTCTACTGTAATCCACTGTACTCTACCTCTACTGTGCTCCACTGTACTCTATCTCTAATGTGCTCCACTGTACTCTATCTCTACTGTACTCCACTGTACTCTACCTCTACTGTACTCCACTGTACTCTACCTCTACTGTACTCCACTGTACTCTACCTCTACTGTGCTCCACTGTACTATATCTCTACTGTACTCCACTCTACTCTACCTCTACTGTACTCCGCTGTACTCTATCTCTACTGTGCTCCACTGTACTCTATCTCTACTGTACTCCACTCTACTCTACCTCTACTGTGCTCCACTGTACTCTATCTCTACTGTGCTCCACTGTAGTCTATCTCTACTGTACTCCACTGTACTCTACCTTTACTGTACTCCACTGTACTCTACCTCTACTGTACTCCACTGTACTCTACCTCTACTGTGCTCCACTGTACTCTATCTCTACTGTACTCCACTGTACTCTACCTTTACTGTACTCCACTGTACTCTATCTCTACTGTGCTCCACTGTACTCTATCTCTACTGTACTCCACTGTACTCTACCTCTACTGTGCTCCACTGTACTCTATCTCTACTGTACTCCACTCTACTCTACCTCTACTGTACTCCGCTGTACTCTATCTCTACTGTGCTCCACTGTACTCTATCTCTACTGTGCTCCACTCTACTCTACCTCTACTGTGCTCCACTGTACTCTATCTCTAATGTGCTCCACTGTACTCTATCTCTACTGTACTCCACTGTACTCTACCTCTACTGTACTCCACTGTACTCTACCTCTACTGTACTCCACTGTACTCTACCTCTACTGTGCTCCACTGTACTCTATCTCTACTGTACTCCACTGTACTCTACCTCTACTGTGCTCCACTGTACTCTATCTCTACTGTACTCCACTCTACTCTACCTCTACTGTACTCCACTGTACTCTATCTCTACTGTACTCCACTCTACTCTACCTCTACTGTACTCCACTGTACTCTATCTCTACTGTACTCCACTGTACTCTATCTCTACTGTGCTCCACTGTACTCTATCTCTACTGTACTCCACTGTACTCTACCTCTACTGTGCTCCACTGTACTCTATCTCTACTGTACTCCACTCTACTCTACCTCTACTGTACTCCACTGTACTCTATCTCTACTGTACTCCACTCTACTCTACCTCTACTGTACTCCACTGTACTCTATCTCTACTGTGCTCCACTGTACTCTATCTCTACTGTACTCCACTGTACTCTACCTCTACTGTAATCTACTGTACTCTATCTCTACTCTGCTCCACTGTACTCTATCTCTATTGTGCTCCATTGTACTCCACTGTACTCTACCTCTACTGTGTTCCACTGTACTCTATCTCTACTGTACTCCACTGTTGTCTATCTCTACTGTACTCCAAAGTACTCTATCTCTACTGTACTCCACTGTACTCTACTTCTACTCTACTCCTTTGTACTCTACCTCTACTGTACTCCACTGTACTCTACCTCTACTGTACTCCACTGTACTCTACCTCTACTGTACTCCACTGTACTCTACCTCTACTGTGCTCCACTGTACTCTATCTCTACTGTACTCCACTGTACTCTACCTCTACTGTACTCCACTGTACTCTATCTCTACTGTGCTCCACTGTACTCTATCTCTACTGTACTCCACTGTACTCTACCTCTACTGTGCTCCACTGTACTCTATCTCTACTGTACTCCACTCTACTCTACCTCTACTGTACTCCACTGTACTCTATCTCTAATGTGCTCCACTGTACTCTATCTCTACTGTACTCCACTGTACTCTACCTCTACTGTACTCCACTGTACTCTACCTCTACTGTACTCCACTGTACTCTACCTCTACTGTGCTCCACTGTACTCTATCTCTACTGTGCTCCACTGCACTCCAATGTTCTCTACCTCTATTGTACTCCACTGTACTCTACCTCGACTGTGCTCCACTGTACTCTATCTCTACTCTGCTCCACTGTACTCTACCTCTAATGTGCTCCACTGTACTTTATCTCTACTCTGCTCCACTGTACTCTATCTCTATTGTGCTCCACTGTACTCCACTGTACTCTATCTCTACTGTGCTCCACTGTACTCTATCTCTACTGTACTCCACTGTACTCTACCTCTACTGTGCTCCACTGTACTATATCTCTACTGTACTCCACTCTACTCTACCTCTACTGTACTCCACTGTACTCTATCTCTACTGTGCTCCACTGTACTCTATCTCTACTGTACTCCACTCTACTCTACCTCTAATGTGCTCCACTGTACTCTATCTCTACTGTGCTCCACTGTACTCTATCTCTACTGTACTCCACTGTACTCTACATCTACTGTACTCCACTGTACTCTACCTCTACTGTACTCCACTGTACTCTACCTCTACTGTGCCCCACTGTACTCTATCTCTACTGTACTCCACTGTACTCTACCTCTACTGTACTCCACTGTACTCTTTCTCTACTGTGCTCCACTGTACTCTATCTCTACTGTACTCCACTGTACTCTACCTCTACTGTGCTCCACTGTACTCTACCTCTACTGTACTCCACTCTACTCTACCTCTACTGTACTCCGCTGTACTCTATCTCTACTGTGCTCCACTGTACTCTATCTCTACTGTACTCCACTCTACTCTACCTCTACTGTGCTCCACTGTACTCTATCTCTACTGTGCTCCACTGTACTCTATCTCTACTGTACTCCACTGTACCCTACCTCTACTGTACTCCACTGTACTCTACCTCTACTGTACTCCACTGTACTCTACCTCTACTGGGCTCCACTGTACTCTATCTCTACTGTACTCCACTGTACTCTACCTCTACTGTACTCCACTGTACTCTATCTCTACTGTGCTCCACTGTACTCTATCTCTACTGTACTCCACTGTACTCTACCTCTACTGTGCTCCACTGTACTCTATCTCTACTGTACTCCACTCTACTCTACCTCTACTGTACTCCACTGTACTCTATCTCTACTGTACTCCACTCTACTCTACCTCTACTGTACTCCACTGTACTCTATCTCTACTGTGCTCCACTGTACTCTATCTCTACTGTACTCCACTGTACTCTACCTCTACTGTGCTCCACTGTACTCTATCTCTACTCTACTCCACTCTACTCTACCTCTACTGTAATCCACTGTACTCTATCTCTACTGTACTCCACTCTACTCTACCTCTACTGTACTCCACTGTACTCTATCTCTACTGTGCTCCACTGTACTCTATCTCTACTGTACTCCACTGTACTCTACCTCTACTGTAATCTACTGTACTCTATCTCTACTCTGCTCCACTGTACTCTATCTCTATTGTGCTCCACTGTACTCCACTGTACCCTACCTCTACTGTGCTCCACTGTACTCTACCTCTACTGTACTCCACTGTACTCTACCTCTACTGTGCTCCACTGTACTCTATCTCTACTGTACTCCACTCTACTCTACCTCTACTGTGCTCCACTGTACTCTATCTCTACTGTGCTCCACTGTACTCTATCTCTACTGTACTCCACTGTACTCTACCTCTACTGTACTCCACTGTACTCTATCTCTACTGTACTCCACTCTACTCTACCTCTACTGTACTCCACTGTACTCTATCTCTACTGTGCTCCACTGTACTCTATCTCTACTGTACTCCACTGTACTCTATCTCTACTGTACTCCACTCTACTCTACCTCTACTGTACTCCACTGTACTCTATCTCTACTGTGCTCCACTGTACTCTATCTCTACTGTACTCCACTGTACTCTACCTCTACTGTGCTCCACTGTACTCTATCTCTACTGTACTCCACTGTAGTCTATCTCTACTGTACTCCACTGTACTCTATCTCTACTGTACTCCACAGTACTCTACCTCTACTGTACTCCACTGTACTCTATCTCTACTGTGCTCCACTGTACTCTATCTCTACTGTGCTCCACTGCACTCCACTATACTCTATCTCTACTGTACTCCACTGTACTCTATCTCTACTGTGCTCCACTGTACTCTACCTCTACTGTACTCCACTGTACTCTACCTCTACTCCAATGTACTCTACCTCTTTTGTACTCCACTGTACCCTACCTCGACTGTGCTCCACTGTACTCTATCTCTACTCTGCTCCAATGTACTCTACCTCTACTGTGCTCCACTGTACTCTATCTCTACTCTGCTCCACTGTACTCTATCTCTATTGTGCTCCACTGTACTCCACTGTACTCTATCTCTACTGTGCTCCACTGTACTCCACTGTACTCTACCTCTACTGTGTTCCACTGTACTCTATCTCTACTGTACTCCACTGTTGTCTATCTCTACTGTACTCCAAAGTACTCTATCTCTACTGTACTCCACTGTACTCTACTTCTACTCTACTCCTCTGTACTCTACCTCTACTGTACTCCACTGTACTCTACCTCTACTGTACTCCACTGTACTCTACCTCTACTGTACTCCACTGTACTCTACCTCTACTGTGCTCCACTGTACTCTATCTCTACTGTACTCCACTGTACTCTACCTCTACTGTACTCCACTGTACTCTATCTCTACTGTGCTCCACTGTACTCTATCTCTACTGTACTCCACTGTACTCTATCTCTACTGTGCTCCACTGTACTCTATCTCTACTGTACTCCACTCTACTCTACCTCTACTGTACTCCACTGTACTCTATCTCTACTGTGCTCCACTGTACTCTATCTCTACTGTACTCCACTGTACTCTACCTCTACTGTGCTCCACTGTACTCTATCTCTAATGTGCTCCACTGTACTCTATCTCTACTGTACTCCACTGTACTCTACCTCTACTGTACTCCACTGTACTCTACCTCTACTGTACTCTACTGTACTCTACCTCTACTGTGCTCCACTGTACTATATCTCTACTGTACTCCACTCTACTCTACCTCTACTGTACTCCGCTGTACTCTATCTCTACTGTGCTCCACTGTACTCTATCTCTACTGTACTCCACTCTACTCTACCTCTACTGTGCTCCACTGTACTCTATCTCTACTGTGCTCCACTGTACTCTATCTCTACTGTACTCCACTGTACTCTACCTCTACTGTACTCCACTGTACTCTACCTCTACTGTAATCCACTGTACTCTACCTCTACTGTGCTCCACTGTACTCTATCTCTACTGTACTCCACTGTACTCTACCTCTACTGTACTCCACTGTACTCTATCTCTACTGTGCTCCACTGTACTCTATCTCTACTGTACTCCACTGTACTCTACCTCTACTGTGCTCCACTGTACTCTATCTCTACTGTACTCCACTCTACTCTACCTCTACTGTACTCCGCTGTACTCTATCTCTACTGTGCTCCACTGTACTCTATCTCTACTGTGCTCCACTCTACTCTACCTCTACTGTGCTCCACTGTACTCTATCTCTAATGTGCTCCACTGTACTCCACTGTACTCTACCTCTACTGTACTCCACTGTACTCTACCTCTACTGTACTCCACTGTACTCTACCTCTACTGTGCTCCACTGTACTCTATCTCTACTGTACTCCACTGTACTCCACTGTACTCTATCTCTACTGTGCTCCACTGTACTCCACTGTACTCTACCTCTACTGTGTTCCACTGTACTCTATCTCTACTGTACTCCACTGTTGTCTATCTCTACTGTACTCCAAAGTACTCTATCTCTACTGTACTCCACTGTACTCTACTTCTACTCTACTCCTCTGTACTCTACCTCTACTGTACTCCACTGTACTCTACCTCTACTGTACTCCACTGTACTCTACCTCTACTGTGCTCCACTGTACTCTATCTCTACTGTGCTCCACTGTACTCTACCTCTACTGTACTCCACTGTACTCTATCTCTAATGTGCTCCACTGTACTCTATCTCTACTGTACTCCACTGTACTCTACCTCTACTGTACTCCACTGTACTCTACCTCTACTGTACTCCACTGTACTCTACCTCTACTGTGCTCCACTGTACTATATCTCTACTGTACTCCACTCTACTCTACCTCTACTGTACTCCGCTGTACTCTATCTCTACTGTGCTCCACTGTACTCTATCTCTACTGTACTCCACTCTACTCTACCTCTACTGTGCTCCACTGTACTCTATCTCTACTGTGCTCCACTGTACTCTATCTCTACTGTACTCCACTGTACTCTACCTCTACTGTACTCCACTGTACTCAACCTCTACTGTACTCCACTGTACTCTACCTCTACTGTGCTCCACTGTACTCTATCTCTACTGTACTCCACTGTACTCTACCTTTACTGTACTCCACTGTACTCTATCTCTACTGTGCTCCACTGTACTCTATCTCTACTGTACTCCACTGTACTCTACCTCTACTGTGCTCCACTGTACTCTATCTCTACTGTACTCCACTCTACTCTACCTCTACTGTACTCCGCTGTACTCTATCTCTACTGTGCTCCACTGTACTCTATCTCTACTGTGCTCCACTCTACTCTACCTCTACTGTGCTCCACTGTACTCTATCTCTAATGTGCTCCACTGTACTCTATCTCTACTGTACTCCACTGTACTCTACCTCTACTGTACTCCACTGTACTCTACCTCTACTGTACTCCACTGTACTCTACCTCTACTGTGCTCCACTGTACTCTATCTCTACTGTACTCCACTGTACTCTACCTCTACTGTGCTCCACTGTACTCTATCTCTACTGTACTCCACTCTACTCTACCTCTACTGTACTCCACTGTACTCTATCTCTACTGTACTCCACTCTACTCTACCTCTACTGTACTCCACTGTACTCTATCTCTACTGTACTCCACTGTACTCTATCTCTACTGTGCTCCACTGTACTCTATCTCTACTGTACTCCACTGTACTCTACCTCTACTGTGCTCCACTGTACTCTATCTCTACTGTACTCCACTCTACTCTACCTCTACTGTACTCCACTGTACTCTATCTCTACTGTACTCCACTCTACTCTACCTCTACTGTACTCCACTGTACTCTATCTCTACTGTGCTCCACTGTACTCTATCTCTACTGTACTCCACTGTACTCTACCTCTACTGTAATCTACTGTACTCTATCTCTACTCTGCTCCACTGTACTCTATCTCTATTGTGCTCCATTGTACTCCACTGTACTCTACCTCTACTGTGTTCCACTGTACTCTATCTCTACTGTACTCCACTGTTGTCTATCTCTACTGTACTCCAAAGTACTCTATCTCTACTGTACTCCACTGTACTCTACTTCTACTCTACTCCTTTGTACTCTACCTCTGTACTTTATCTCTACTCTGCTCCACTGTACTCTATCTCTATTGTGCTCCACTGTACTCCACTGTACTCTATCTCTACTGTGCTCCACTGTACTCTATCTCTACTGTACTCCACTGTACTCTACCTCTACTGTGCTCCACTGTACTATATCTCTACTGTACTCCACTCTACTCTACCTCTACTGTACTCCACTGTACTCTATCTCTACTGTGCTCCACTGTACTCTATCTCTACTGTACTCCACTCTACTCTACCTCTAATGTGCTCCACTGTACTCTATCTCTACTGTGCTCCACTGTACTCTATCTCTACTGTACTCCACTGTACTCTACATCTACTGTACTCCACTGTACTCTACCTCTACTGTACTCCACTGTACTCTACCTCTACTGTGCCCCACTGTACTCTATCTCTACTGTACTCCACTCTACTCTACCTCTACTGTACTCCACTGTACTCTATCTCTAATGTGCTCCACTGTACTCTATCTCTACTGTACTCCACTGTACTCTACCTCTACTGTACTCCACTGTACTCTACCTCTACTGTACTCCACTGTACTCTACCTCTACTGTGCTCCACTGTACTCTATCTCTACTGTGCTCCACTGCACTCCAATGTACTCTACCTCTATTGTACTCCACTGTACTCTACCTCGACTGTGCTCCACTGTACTCTATCTCTACTCTGCTCCACTGTACTCTACCTCTAATGTGCTCCACTGTACTCTATCTCTACTCTGCTCCACTGTACTCTATCTCTATTGTGCTCCACTGTACTCCACTGTACTCTATCTCTACTGTGCTCCACTGTACTCTATCTCTACTGTACTCCACTGTACTCTACCTCTACTGTGCTCCACTGTACTATATCTCTACTGTACTCCACTCTACTCTACCTCTACTGTACTCCACTGTACTCTATCTCTACTGTGCTCCACTGTACTCTATCTCTACTGTACTCCACTCTACTCTACCTCTAATGTGCTCCACTGTACTCTATCTCTACTGTACTCCACTGTACCCTACCTCTACTGTACTCCACTGTACTCTACCTCTACTGTACTCCACTGTACTCTACCTCTACTGTGCTCCACTGTACTCTATCTCTACTGTACTCCACTGTACTCTACCTCTACTGTACTCCACTGTACTCTATCTCTACTGTGCTCCACTGTACTCTATCTCTACTGTACTCCACTGTACTCTACCTCTACTGTGCTCCACTGTACTCTATCTCTACTGTACTCCACTCTACTCTACCTCTACTGTACTCCACTGTACTCTATCTCTACTGTACTCCACTCTACTCTACCTCTACTGTACTCCACTGTACTCTATCTCTACTGTGCTCCACTGTACTCTATCTCTACTGTACTCCACTGTACTCTACCTCTACTGTGCTCCACTGTACTCTATCTCTACTCTACTCCACTCTACTCTACCTCTACTGTAATCCACTGTACTCTATCTCTACTGTACTCCACTCTACTCTACCTCTACTGTACTCCACTGTACTCTATCTCTACTGTGCTCCACTGTACTCTATCTCTACTGTACTCCACTGTACTCTACCTCTACTGTAATCTACTGTACTCTATCTCTACTCTGCTCCACTGTACTCTATCTCTATTGTGCTCCACTGTACTCCACTGTACTCTACCTCTACTGTGCTCCACTGTACTCTACCTCTACTGTACTCCACTGTACTCTACCTCTACTGTGCTCCACTGTACTCTATCTCTACTGTACTCCACTCTACTCTACCTCTACTGTGCTCCACTGTACTCTATCTCTACTGTGCTCCACTGTACTCTATCTCTACTGTACTCCACTGTACTCTACCTCTACTGTACTCCACTGTACTCTATCTCTACTGTACTCCACTCTACTCTACCTCTACTGTACTCCACTGTACTCTATCTCTACTATGCTCCACTGTACTCTATCTCTACTGTACTCCACTGTACTCTATCTCTACTGTACTCCACTCTACTCTACCTCTACTGTACTCCACTGTACTCTATCTCTACTGTGCTCCACTGTACTCTATCTCTACTGTGCTCCACTGTACTCTATCTCTACTGTACTCCACTGTATTCTACCTCTACTGTGCTCCACTGTACTCTATCTCTACTGTACTCCACTCTACTCTACCTCTACTGTACTCCACTGTACTCTATCTCTACTGTACTCCACTCTACTCTACCTCTACTGTACTCCACTGTACTCTATCTCTACTGTGCTCCACTGTACTCTATCTCTACTGTACTCCACTGTACTCTACCTCTACTGTAATCTACTGTACTCTATCTCTACTCTGCTCCACTGTACTCTATCTCTATTGTGTTCCACTGTACTCCACTGTACTCTACCTCTACTGTGTTCCACTGTACTCTATCTCTACTGTACTCCACTGTTGTCTATCTCTACTGTACTCCAAAGTACTCTATCTCTACTGTACTCCACTGTACTCTACCTCTACTCTACTCCACTGTACTCTACCTCTACTGTACTCCACTGTACTCTACCTCTACTGTACTCCACTGTACTCTACCTCTACTGTACTCCACTGTACTCTACCTCTACTGTGCTCCACTGTACTCTATCTCTACTGTACTCCACTCTACTCTACCTCTACTGTACTCCACTGTACTCTATCTCTACTGTACTCCACTCTACTCTACATCTACTGTACTCCACTGTACTCTATCTCTACTGTGCTCCACTGTACTCTATCTCTACTGTACTCCACTGTACTCTACCTCTACTGTGCTCCACTGTACTCTATCTCTACTGTACTCCACTGTAGTCTATCTCTACTGTACTCCACTGTACTCTATCTCTACTGTACTCCAGAGTACTCTACCTCTACTGTACTCCACTGTACTCTATCTCTACTGTGCTCCACTGTACTCTATCTCTACTGTGCTCCACTGCACTCCACTATACTCTATCTCTACTGTACTCCACTGTACTCTATCTCTACTGTGCTCCACTGTACTCTACCTCTACTGTACTCCACTGTACTCTACCTCTACTCCAATGTACTCTACCTCTTTTGTACTCCACTGTACCCTACCTCGACTGTGCTCCACTGTACTCTATCTCTACTCTGCTCCACTGTACTCTACCTCTACTGTGCTCCACTGTACTCTATCTCTACTCTGCTCCACTGTACTCTATCTCTATTGTGCTCCACTGTACTCCACTGTACTCTATCTCTACTGTGCTCCACTGTACTCCACTGTACTCTACCTCTACTGTGTTCCACTGTACTCTATCTCTACTGTACTCCACTGTTGTCTATCTCTACTGTACTCCAAAGTACTCTATCTCTACTGTACTCCACTGTACTCTACTTCTACTCTACTCCTCTGTACTCTACCTCTACTGTACTCCACTGTACTCTACCTCTACTGTACTCCACTGTACTCTACCTCTACTGTACTCCACTGTACTCTACCTCTACTGTGCTCCACTGTACTCTATCTCTACTGTACTCCACTGTACTCTACCTCTACTGTACTCCACTGTACTCTATCTCTACTGTGCTCCACTGTACTCTATCTCTACTGTACTCCACTGTACTCTATCTCTACTGTGCTCCACTGTACTCTATCTCTACTGTACTCCACTCTACTCTACCTCTACTGTACTCCACTATACTCTATCTCTACTGTGCTCCACTGTACTCTATCTCTACTGTACTCCACTGTACTCTACCTCTATTGTGCTCCACTGTACTCTATCTCTAATGTGCTCCACTGTACTCTATCTCTACTGTACTCCACTGTACTCTACCTCTACTGTACTCCACTGTACTCTACCTCTACTGTACTCTACTGTACTCTACCTCTACTGTGCTCCACTGTACTATATCTCTACTGTACTCCACTCTACTCTACCTCTACTGTACTCCGCTGTACTCTATCTCTACTGTGCTCCACTGTACTCTATCTCTACTGTACTCCACTCTACTCTACCTCTACTGTGCTCCACTGTACTCTATCTCTACTGTGCTCCACTGTACTCTATCTCTACTGTACTCCACTGTACTCTACCTCTACTGTACTCCACTGTACTCTACCTCTACTGTACTCCACTGTACTCTACCTCTACTGTGCTCCACTGTACTCTATCTCTACTGTACTCCACTGTACTCTACCTCTACTGTACTCCACTGTACTCTATCTCTACTGTGCTCCACTGTACTCTATCTCTACTGTACTCCACTGTACTCTACCTCTACTGTGCTCCACTGTACTCTATCTCTACTGTACTCCACTCTACTCTACCTCTACTGTACTCCGCTGTACTCTATCTCTACTGTGCTCCACTGTACTCTATCTCTACTGTGCTCCACTCTACTCTACCTCTACTGTGCTCCACTGTACTCTATCTCTAATGTGCTCCACTGTACTCCACTGTACTCTACCTCTACTGTACTCCACTGTACTCTACCTCTACTGTACTCCACTGTACTCTACCTCTACTGTGCTCCACTGTACTCTATCTCTACTGTACTTCACTGTACTCTACCTCTACTGTGCTCCACTGTACTCTATCTCTACTGTACTCCACTCTACTCTACCTCTACTGTACTCCACTGTACTCTATCTCTACTGTACTCCACTCTACTCTACCTCTACTGTACTCCACTGTACTCTATCTCTACTGTACTCCACTGTACTCTATCTCTACTGTGCTCCACTGTACTCTATATCTACTGTACTCCACTGTACTCTACCTCTACTGTGCTCCACTGTACTCTATCTCTACTGTACTCCACTCTACTCTACCTCTACTGTACTCCACTGTACTCTATCTCTACTGTACTCCACTCTACTCTACCTCTACTGTACTCCACTGTACTCTATCTCTACTGTGCTCCACTGTACTCTATCTCTACTGTACTCCACTGTACTCTACCTCTACTGTAATCTACTGTACTCTATCTCTACTCTGCTCCACTGTACTCTATCTCTATTGTGCTCCATTGTACTCCACTGTACTCTACCTCTACTGTGTTCCACTGTACTCTATCTCTACTGTACTCCACTGTTGTCTATCTCTACTGTACTCCAAAGTACTCTATCTCTACTGTACTCCACTGTACTCTACTTCTACTCTACTCCTCTGTACTCTACCTCTACTGTACTCCACTGTACTCTACCTCTACTGTACTCCACTGTACTCTACCTCTACTGTACTCCACTGTACTCTACCTCTACTGTGCTCCACTGTACTCTATCTCTACTGTACTCCACTGTACTCTACCTCTACTGTACTCCACTGTACTCTATCTCTACTGTGCTCCACTGTACTCTATCTCTACTGTACTCCACTGTACTCTACCTCTACTGTGCTCCACTGTACTCTATCTCTACTGTACTCCACTCTACTCTACCTCTACTGTACTCCACTGTACTCTATCTCTAATGTGCTCCACTGTACTCTATCTCTACTGTACTCCACTGTACTCTACCTCTACTGTACTCCACTGTACTCTACCTCTACTGTACTCCACTGTACTCTACCTCTACTGTGCTCCACTGTACTCTATCTCTACTGTGCTCCACTGCACTCCAATGTACTCTACCTCTATTGTACTCCACTGTACTCTACCTCGACTGTGCTCCACTGTACTCTATCTCTACTCTGCTCCACTGTACTCTACCTCTAATGTGCTCCACTGTACTCTATCTCTACTCTGCTCCACTGTACTCTATCTCTATTGTGCTCCACTGTACTCCACTGTACTCTATCTCTACTGTGCTCCACTGTACTCTATCTCTACTGTACTCCACTGTACTCTACCTCTACTGTGCTCCACTGTACTATATCTCTACTGTACTCCACTCTACTCTACCTCTACTGTACTCCACTGTACTCTATCTCTACTGTGCTCCACTGTACTCTATCTCTACTGTACTCCACTGTACTCTATCTCTACTGTACTCCACTCTACTCTACCTCTAATGTGCTCCACTGTACTCTATCTCTACTGTGCTCCACTGTACTCTATCTCTACTGTACTCCACTGTACTCTACCTCTACTGTACTCCACTGTACTCTACCTCTACTGTACTCCACTGTACTCTACCTCTACTGTGCTCCACTGTACTCTATCTCTACTGTGCTCCACTGTACTCTATCTCTACTGTGCTCCACTGTACTCTACTTCTACTGTGCTCCACTGTACTCTATCTCTACTGTACTCCACTCTACTCTACCTCTACTGTACTCCACTGTACTCTATCTCTACTGTACTCCACTCTACTCTACCTCTACTGTACTCCACTGTACTCTATCTCTACTGTGCTCCACTGTACTCTATCTCTACTGTACTCCACTGTACTCTACCTCTACTGTGCTCCACTGTACTCTATCTCTACTCTACTCCACTCTACTCTACCTCTACTGTAATCCACTGTACTCTATCTCTACTGTACTCCACTCTACTCTACCTCTACTGTACTCCACTGTACTCTATCTCTACTGTGCTCCACTGTACTCTATCTCTACTGTACTCCACTGTACTCTACCTCTACTGTAATCTACTGTACTCTATCTCTACTCTGCTCCACTGTACTCTATCTCTATTGTGCTCCATTGTACTCCACTGTACTCTACCTCTACTGTGTTCCACTGTACTCTATCTCTACTGTACTCCACTGTTGTCTATCTCTACTGTACTCCAAAGTACTCTATCTCTACTGTACTCCACTGTACTCTACTTCTACTCTACTCCTCTGTACTCTACCTCTACTGTACTCCACTGTACTCTACCTCTACTGTACTCCACTGTACTCTACCTCTACTGTACTCCACTGTACTCTACCTCTACTGTGCTCCACTGTACTCTATCTCTACTGTACTCCACTGTACTCTACCTCTACTGTACTCCACTGTACTCTATCTCTACTGTGCTCCACTGTACTCTATCTCTACTGTACTCCACTGTACTCTACCTCTACTGTGCTCCAATGTACTCTATCTCTACTGTACTCCACTCTACTCTACCTCTACTGTACTCCACTGTACTCTATCTCTAATGTGCTCCACTGTACTCTATCTCTACTGTACTCCACTGTACTCTACCTCTACTGTACTCCACTGTACTCTACCTCTACTGTACTCCACTGTACTCTACCTCTACTGTGCTCCACTGTACTCTATCTCTACTGTGCTCCACTGCACTCCAATGTTCTCTACCTCTATTGTACTCCACTGTACTCTACCTCGACTGTGCTCCACTGTACTCTATCTCTACTCTGCTCCACTGTACTCTACCTCTAATGTGCTCCACTGTACTTTATCTCTACTCTGCTCCACTGTACTCTATCTCTATTGTGCTCCACTGTACTCCACTGTACTCTATCTCTACTGTGCTCCACTGTACTCTATCTCTACTGTACTCCACTGTACTCTACCTCTACTGTGCTCCACTGTACTATATCTCTACTGTACTCCACTCTACTCTACCTCTACTGTACTCCACTGTACTCTATCTCTACTGTGCTCCACTGTACTCTTTCTCTACTGTACTCCACTCTACTCTACCTCTAATGTGCTCCACTGTACTCTATCTCTACTGTGCTCCACTGTACTCTATCTCTACTGTACTCCACTGTACTCTACCTCTACTGTACTCCACTGTACTCTACCTCTACTGTACTCCACTGTACTCTACCTCTACTGTGCCCCACTGTACTCTATCTCTACTGTACTCCACTGTACTCTACCTCTACTGTACTCCACTGTACTCTTTCTCTACTGTGCTCCACTGTACTCTATCTCTACTGTACTCCACTGTACTCTACCTCTACTGTGCTCCACTGTACTCTACCTCTACTGTACTCCACTCTACTCTACCTCTACTGTACTCCGCTGTACTCTATCTCTACTGTGCTCCACTGTACTCTATCTCTACTGTACTCCACTCTACTCTACCTCTACTGTGCTCCACTGTACTCTATCTCTACTGTGCTCCACTGTACTCTATCTCTACTGTACTCCACTGTACCCTACCTCTACTGTACTCCACTGTACTCTACCTCTACTGTACTCCACTGTACTCTACCTCTACTGTGCTCCACTGTACTCTATCTCTACTGTACTCCACTGTACTCTACCTCTACTGTACTCCACTGTACTCTATCTCTACTGTGCTCCACTGTACTCTATCTCTACTGTACTCCACTGTACTCTACCTCTACTGTGCTCCACTGTACTCTATATCTACTGTACTCCACTCTACTCTACCTCTACTGTACTCCACTGTACTCTATCTCTACTGTACTCCACTCTACTCTACCTCTACTGTACTCCACTGTACTCTATCTCTACTGTGCTCCACTGTACTCTATCTCTACTGTACTCCACTGTACTCTACCTCTACTGTGCTCCACTGTACTCTATCTCTACTCTACTCCACTCTACTCTACCTCTACTGTAATCCACTGTACTCTATCTCTACTGTACTCCAGTCTACTCTACCTCTACTGTACTCCACTGTACTCTATCTCTACTGTGCTCCACTGTACTCTATCTCTACTGTACTCCACTGTACTCTACCTCTACTGTAATCTACTGTACTCTATCTCTACTCTGCTCCACTGTACTCTATCTCTATTGTGCTCCACTGTACTCCACTGTACTCTACCTCTACTGTGCTCCACTGTACTCTACCTCTACTGTACTCCACTGTACTCTACCTCTACTGTGCTCCACTGTACTCTATCTCTACTGTACTCCACTCTACTCTACCTCTACTGTGCTCCACTGTACTCTATCTCTACTGTGCTCCACTGTACTCTATCTCTACTGTACTCCACTGTACTCTACCTCTACTGTACTCCACTGTACTCTATCTCTACTGTACTCCACTCTACTCTACCTCTACTGTACTCCACTGTACTCTATCTCTACTGTGCTCCACTGTACTCTATCTCTACTGTACTCCACTGTACTCTATCTCTACTGTACTCCACTCTACTCTACCTCTACTGTACTCCACTGTACTCTATCTCTACTGTGCTCCACTGTACTCTATCTCTACTGTGCTCCACTGTACTCTATCTCTACTGTACTCCACTGTACTCTACCTCTACTGTGCTCCACTGTACTCTATCTCTACTGTACTCCACTCTACTCTACCTCTACTGTACTCCACTGTACTCTATCTCTACTGTACTCCACTCTACTCTACCTCTACTGTACTCCACTGTACTCTATCTCTACTGTGCTCCACTGTACTCTATCTCTACTGTACTCCACTGTACTCTACCTCTACTGTAATCTACTGTACTCTATCTCTACTCTGCTCCACTGTACTCTATCTCTATTGTGTTCCACTGTACTCCACTGTACTCTACCTCTACTGTGTTCCACTGTACTCTATCTCTACTGTACTCCACTGTTGTCTATCTCTACTGTACTCCAAAGTACTCTATCTCTACTGTACTCCACTGTACTCTACCTCTACTCTACTCCACTGTACTCTACCTCTACTGTACTCCACTGTACTCTACCTCTACTGTACTCCACTGTACTCTACCTCTACTGTACTCCACTGTACTCTACCTCTACTGTGCTCCACTGTACTCTATCTCTACTGTACTCCACTCTACTCTACCTCTACTGTACTCCACTGTACTCTATCTCTACTGTACTCCACTCTACTCTACCTCTACTGTACTCCACTGTACTCTATCTCTACTGTGCTCCACTGTACTCTATCTCTACTGTACTCCACTGTACTCTACCTCTACTGTGCTCCACTGTACTCTATCTCTACTGTACTCCACTGTAGTCTATCTCTACTGTACTCCACTGTACTCTATCTCTACTGTACTCCACAGTACTCTACCTCTACTGTACTCCACTGTACTCTATCTCTACTGTGCTCCACTGTACTCTATCTCTACTGTGCTCCACTGCACTCCACTATACTCTATCTCTACTGTACTCCACTGTACTCTATCTCTACTGTGCTCCACTGTACTCTACCTCTACTGTACTCCACTGTACTCTACCTCTACTCCAATGTACTCTACCTCTTTTGTACTCCACTGTACCCTACCTCGACTGTGCTCCACTGTACTCTATCTCTACTCTGCTCCAATGTACTCTACCTCTACTGTGCTCCACTGTACTCTATCTCTACTCTGCTCCACTGTACTCTATCTCTATTGTGCTCCACTGTACTCCACTGTACTCTATCTCTACTGTGCTCCACTGTACTCCACTGTACTCTACCTCTACTGTGTTCCACTGTACTCTATCTCTACTGTACTCCACTGTTGTCTATCTCTACTGTACTCCAAAGTACTCTATCTCTACTGTACTCCACTGTACTCTACTTCTACTCTACTCCTCTGTACTCTACCTCTACTGTACTCCACTGTACTCTACCTCTACTGTACTCCACTGTACTCTACCTCTACTGTACTCCACTGTACTCTACCTCTACTGTGCTCCACTGTACTCTATCTCTACTGTACTCCACTGTACTCTACCTCTACTGTACTCCACTGTACTCTATCTCTACTGTGCTCCACTGTACTCTATCTCTACTGTACTCCACTGTACTCTATCTCTACTGTGCTCCACTGTACTCTATCTCTACTGTACTCCACTCTACTCTACCTCTATTGTACTCCACTGTACTCTATCTCTACTGTGCTCCACTGTACTCTATCTCTACTGTACTCCACTGTACTCTACCTCTACTGTGCTCCACTGTACTCTATCTCTAATGTGCTCCACTGTACTCTATCTCTACTGTACTCCACTGTACTCTACCTCTACTGTACTCCACTGTACTCTACCTCTACTGTACTCTACTGTACTCTACCTCTACTGTGCTCCACTGTACTATATCTCTACTGTACTCCACTCTACTCTACCTCTACTGTACTCCGCTGTACTCTATCTCTACTGTGCTCCACTGTACTCTATCTCTACTGTACTCCACTCTACTCTACCTCTACTGTGCTCCACTGTACTCTATCTCTACTGTGCTCCACTGTACTCTATCTCTACTGTACTCCACTGTACTCTACCTCTACTGTACTCCACTGTACTCTACCTCTACTGTACTCCACTGTACTCTACCTCTACTGTGCTCCACTGTACTCTATCTCTACTGTACTCCACTGTACTCTACCTCTACTGTACTCCACTGTACTCTATCTCTACTGTGCTCCACTGTACTCTATCTCTACTGTACTCCACTGTACTCTACCTCTACTGTGCTCCACTGTACTCTATCTCTACTGTACTCCACTCTACTCTACCTCTACTGTACTCCGCTGTACTCTATCTCTACTGTGCTCCACTGTACTCTATCTCTACTGTGCTCCACTCTACTCTACCTCTACTGTGCTCCACTGTACTCTATCTCTAATGTGCTCCACTGTACTCCACTGTACTCTACCTCTACTGTACTCCACTGTACTCTACCTCTACTGTACTCCACTGTACTCAACCTCTACTGTGCTCCACTGTACTCTATCTCTACTGTACTCCACTGTACTCTACCTCTACTGTGCTCCACTGTACTCTATCTCTACTGTACTCCACTCTACTCTACCTCTACTGTACTCCACTGTACTCTATCTCTACTGTACTCCACTGTACTCTATCTCTACTGTGCTCCACTGTACTCTATATCTACTGTACTCCACTGTACTCTACCTCTACTGTGCTCCACTGTACTCTATCTCTACTGTACTCCACTCTACTCTACCTCTACTGTACTCCACTGTACTCTATCTCTACTGTACTCCACTCTACTCTACCTCTACTGTACTCCACTGTACTCTATCTCTACTGTGATCCATTGTACTCTATCTCTACTGTACTCCACTGTACTCTACCTCTACTGTAATCTACTGTACTCTATCTCTACTCTGCTCCACTGTACTCTATCTCTATTGTGCTCCATTGTACTCCACTGTACTCTACCTCTACTGTGTTCCACTGTACTCTATCTCTACTGTACTCCACTGTTGTCTATCTCTACTGTACTCCACTGTACTCTACCTCTACTGTGCTCCACTGTACTCTATCTCTACTGTACTCCACTGTACTCTACCTCTACTGTACTCCACTGTACTCTATCTCTACTGTGCTCCACTGTACTCTATCTCTACTGTACTCCACTGTACTCTACCTCTACTGTGCTCCACTGTACTCTATCTCTACTGTACTCCACTGTACTCTACCTCTACTGTGCTCCACTGTACTCTATCTCTACTGTACTCCACTCTACTCTACCTCTACTGTACTCCACTGTACTCTATCTCTAATGTGCTCCACTGTACTCTATCTCTACTGTACTCCACTGTACTCTACCTCTACTGTACTCCACTGTACTCTACCTCTACTGTACTCCACTGTACTCTACCTCTACTGTGCTCCACTGTACTCTATCTCTACTGTGCTCCACTGCACTCCAATGTACTCTACCTCTATTGTACTCCACTGTACTCTACCTCGACTGTGCTCCACTGTACTCTATCTCTACTCTGCTCCACTGTACTCTACCTCTAATGTGCTCCACTGTACTCTATCTCTACTCTGCTCCACTGTACTCTATCTCTATTGTGCTCCACTGTACTCCACTGTACTCTATCTCTACTGTGCTCCACTGTACTCTATCTCTACTGTACTCCACTGTACTCTACCTCTACTGTGCTCCACTGTACTATATCTCTACTGTACTCCACTCTACTCTACCTCTACTGTACTCCACTGTACTCTATCTCTACTGTGCTCCACTGTACTCTATCTCTACTGTACTCCACTCTACTCTACCTCTAATGTGCTCCACTGTACTCTATCTCTACTGTGCTCCACTGTACTCTATCTCTACTGTACTCCACTGTACTCTACCTCTACTGTACTCCACTGTACTCTACCTCTACTGTACTCCACTGTACTCTACCTCTACTGTGCTCCACTGTACTCTATCTCTACTGTGCTCCACTGTACTCTATCTCTACTGTACTCCACTGTACTCTACTTCTACTGTGCTCCACTGTACTCTATCTCTACTGTACTCCACTCTACTCTACCTCTACTGTACTCCACTGTACTCTATCTCTACTGTACTCCACTCTACTCTACCTCTACTGTACTCCACTGTACTCTATCTCTACTGTGCTCCACTGTACTCTATCTCTACTGTACTCCACTGTACTCTACCTCTACTGTGCTCCACTGTACTCTATCTCTACTCTACTCCACTCTACTCTACCTCTACTGTAATCCACTGTACTCTATCTCTACTGTACTCCACTCTACTCTACCTCTACTGTACTCCACTGTACTCTATCTCTACTGTGCTCCACTGTACTCTATCTCTACTGTACTCCACTGTACTCTACCTCTACTGTGCTCCACTGTACTCTATCTCTACTGTACTCCACTGTAGTCTATCTCTACTGTACTCCACTGTACTCTATCTCTACTGTACTCCACAGTACTCTACCTCTACTGTACTCCACTGTACTCTATCTCTACTGTGCTCCACTGTACTCTATCTCTACTGTGCTCCACTGCACTCCACTATACTCTATCTCTACTGTACTCCACTGTACTCTATCTCTACTGTGCTCCACTGTACTCTACCTCTACTGTACTCCACTGTACTCTACCTCTACTCCAATGTACTCTACCTCTTTTGTACTCCACTGTACCCTACCTCGACTGTGCTCCACTGTACTCTATCTCTACTCTGCTCCACTGTACTCTACCTCTACTGTGCTCCACTGTACTCTATCTCTACTCTGCTCCACTGTACTCTATCTCTATTGTGCTCCACTGTACTCCACTGTACTCTATCTCTACTGTGCTCCACTGTACTCCACTGTACTCTACCTCTACTGTGTTCCACTGTACTCTATCTCTACTGTACTCCACTGTTGTCTATCTCTACTGTACTCCAAAGTACTCTATCTCTACTGTACTCCACTGTACTCTACTTCTACTCTACTCCTCTGTACTCTACCTCTACTGTACTCCACTGTACTCTACCTCTACTGTACTCCACTGTACTCTACCTCTACTGTACTCCACTGTACTCTACCTCTACTGTGCTCCACTGTACTCTATCTCTACTGTACTCCACTGTACTCTACCTCTACTGTACTCCACTGTACTCTATCTCTACTGTGCTCCACTGTACTCTATCTCTACTGTACTCCACTGTACTCTATCTCTACTGTGCTCCACTGTACTCTATCTCTACTGTACTCCACTCTACTCTACCTCTACTGTACTCCACTGTACTCTATCTCTACTGTGCTCCACTGTACTCTATCTCTACTGTACTCCACTGTACTCTACCTCTACTGTGCTCCACTGTACTCTATCTCTAATGTGCTCCACTGTACTCTATCTCTACTGTACTCCACTGTACTCTACCTCTACTGTACTCCACTGTACTCTACCTCTACTGTACTCCACTGTACTCTACCTCTACTGTGCTCCACTGTACTATATCTCTACTGTACTCCACTCTACTCTACCTCTACTGTACTCCGCTGTACTCTATCTCTACTGTGCTCCACTGTACTCTATCTCTACTGTACTCCACTCTACTCTACCTCTACTGTGCTCCACTGTACTCTATCTCTACTGTGCTCCACTGTACTCTATCTCTACTGTACTCCACTGTACTCTACCTTTACTGTACTCCACTGTACTCTACCTCTACTGTACTCCACTGTACTCTACCTCTACTGTGCTCCACTGTACTCTATCTCTACTGTACTCCACTGTACTCTACCTTTACTGTACTCCACTGTACTCTATCTCTACTGTGCTCCACTGTACTCTATCTCTACTGTACTCCACTGTACTCTACCTCTACTGTGCTCCACTGTACTCTATCTCTACTGTACTCCACTCTACTCTACCTCTACTGTACTCCGCTGTACTCTATCTCTACTGTGCTCCACTGTACTCTATCTCTACTGTGCTCCACTCTACTCTACCTCTACTGTGCTCCACTGTACTCTATCTCTAATGTGCTCCACTGTACTCTATCTCTACTGTACTCCACTGTACTCTACCTCTACTGTACTCCACTGTACTCTACCTCTACTGTACTCCACTGTACTCTACCTCTACTGTGCTCCACTGTACTCTATCTCTACTGTACTCCACTGTACTCTACCTCTACTGTGCTCCACTGTACTCTATCTCTACTGTACTCCACTCTACTCTACCTCTACTGTACTCCACTGTACTCTATCTCTACTGTACTCCACTCTACTCTACCTCTACTGTACTCCACTGTACTCTATCTCTACTGTACTCCACTGTACTCTATCTCTACTGTGCTCCACTGTACTCTATCTCTACTGTACTCCACTGTACTCTACCTCTACTGTGCTCCACTGTACTCTATATCTACTGTACTCCACTCTACTCTACCTCTACTGTACTCCACTGTACTCTATCTCTACTGTACTCCACTCTACTCTACCTCTACTGTACTCCACTGTACTCTATCTCTACTGTGCTCCACTGTACTCTATCTCTACTGTACTCCACTGTACTCTACCTCTACTGTAATCTACTGTACTCTATCTCTACTCTGCTCCACTGTACTCTATCTCTATTGTGCTCCATTGTACTCCACTGTACTCTACCTCTACTGTGTTCCACTGTACTCTATCTCTACTGTACTCCACTGTTGTCTATCTCTACTGTACTCCAAAGTACTCTATCTCTACTGTACTCCACTGTACTCTACTTCTACTCTACTCCTTTGTACTCTACCTCTACTGTACTCCACTGTACTCTACCTCTACTGTACTCCACTGTACTCTACCTCTACTGTACTCCACTGTACTCTACCTCTACTGTGCTCCACTGTACTCTATCTCTACTGTACTCCACTGTACTCTACCTCTACTGTACTCCACTGTACTCTATCTCTACTGTGCTCCACTGTACTCTATCTCTACTGTACTCCACTGTACTCTACCTCTACTGTGCTCCACTGTACTCTATCTCTACTGTACTCCACTCTACTCTACCTCTACTGTACTCCACTGTACTCTATCTCTAATGTGCTCCACTGTACTCTATCTCTACTGTACTCCACTGTACTCTACCTCTACTGTACTCCACTGTACTCTACCTCTACTGTACTCCACTGTACTCTACCTCTACTGTGCTCCACTGTACTCTATCTCTACTGTGCTCCACTGCACTCCAATGTTCTCTACCTCTATTGTACTCCACTGTACTCTACCTCGACTGTGCTCCACTGTACTCTATCTCTACTCTGCTCCACTGTACTCTACCTCTAATGTGCTCCACTGTACTTTATCTCTACTCTGCTCCACTGTACTCTATCTCTATTGTGCTCCACTGTACTCCACTGTACTCTATCTCTACTGTGCTCCACTGTACTCTATCTCTACTGTACTCCACTGTACTCTACCTCTACTGTGCTCCACTGTACTATATCTCTACTGTACTCCACTCTACTCTACCTCTACTGTACTCCACTGTACTCTATCTCTACTGTGCTCCACTGTACTCTATCTCTACTGTACTCCACTCTATTCTACCTCTAATGTGCTCCACTGTACTCTATCTCTACTGTGCTCCACTGTACTCTATCTCTACTGTACTCCACTGTACTCTACATCTACTGTACTCCACTGTACTCTACCTCTACTGTACTCCACTGTACTCTACCTCTACTGTGCCCCACTGTACTCTATCTCTACTGTACTCCACTGTACTCTACCTCTACTGTACTCCACTGTACTCTTTCTCTACTGTGCTCCACTGTACTCTATCTCTACTGTACTCCACTGTACTCTACCTCTACTGTGCTCCACTGTACTCTACCTCTACTGTACTCCACTCTACTCTACCTCTACTGTACTCCGCTGTACTCTATCTCTACTGTGCTCCACTGTACTCTATCTCTACTGTACTCCACTCTACTCTACCTCTACTGTGCTCCACTGTACTCTATCTCTACTGTGCTCCACTGTACTCTATCTCTACTGTACTCCACTGTACCCTACCTCTACTGTACTCCACTGTACTCTACCTCTACTGTACTCCACTGTACTCTACCTCTACTGTGCTCCACTGTACTCTATCTCTACTGTACTCCACTGTACTCTACCTCTACTGTACTCCACTGTACTCTATCTCTACTGTGCTCCACTGTACTCTATCTCTACTGTACTCCACTGTACTCTACCTCTACTGTGCTCCACTGTACTCTATCTCTACTGTACTCCACTCTACTCTACCTCTACTGTACTCCACTGTACTCTATCTCTACTGTACTCCACTCTACTCTACCTCTACTGTACTCCACTGTACTCTATCTCTACTGTGCTCCACTGTACTCTATCTCTACTGTACTCCACTGTACTCTACCTCTACTGTGCTCCACTGTACTCTATCTCTACTCTACTCCACTCTACTCTACCTCTACTGTAATCCACTGTACTCTATCTCTACTGTACTCCACTCTACTCTACCTCTACTGTACTCCACTGTACTCTATCTCTACTGTGCTCCACTGTACTCTATCTCTACTGTACTCCACTGTACTCTACCTCTACTGTAATCTACTGTACTCTATCTCTACTCTGCTCCACTGTACTCTATCTCTATTGTGCTCCACTGTACTCCACTGTACCCTACCTCTACTGTGCTCCACTGTACTCTACCTCTACTGTACTCCACTGTACTCTACCTCTACTGTGCTCCACTGTACTCTATCTCTACTGTACTCCACTCTACTCTACCTCTACTGTGCTCCACTGTACTCTATCTCTACTGTGCTCCACTGTACTCTATCTCTACTGTACTCCACTGTACTCTACCTCTACTGTACTCCACTGTACTCTATCTCTACTGTACTCCACTCTACTCTACCTCTACTGTACTCCACTGTACTCTATCTCTACTGTGCTCCACTGTACTCTATCTCTACTGTACTCCACTGTACTCTATCTCTACTGTACTCCACTCTACTCTACCTCTACTGTACTCCACTGTACTCTATCTCTACTGTGCTCCACTGTACTCTATCTCTACTGTACTCCACTGTACTCTACCTCTACTGTGCTCCACTGTACTCTATCTCTACTGTACTCCACTGTAGTCTATCTCTACTGTACTCCACTGTACTCTATCTCTACTGTACTCCACAGTACTCTACCTCTACTGTACTCCACTGTACTCTATCTCTACTGTGCTCCACTGTACTCTATCTCTACTGTACTCCACTATACTCTATCTCTACTGTACTCCACTGTACTCTATCTCTACTGTGCTCCACTGTACTCTACCTCTACTGTACTCCACTGTACTCTACCTCTACTCCAATGTACTCTACCTCTTTTGTACTCCACTGTACCCTACCTCGACTGTGCTCCACTGTACTCTATCTCTACTCTGCTCCAATGTACTCTACCTCTACTGTGCTCCACTGTACTCTATCTCTACTCTGCTCCACTGTACTCTATCTCTATTGTGCTCCACTGTACTCCACTGTACTCTATCTCTACTGTGCTCCACTGTACTCCACTGTACTCTACCTCTACTGTGTTCCACTGTACTCTATCTCTACTGTACTCCACTGTTGTCTATCTCTACTGTACTCCAAAGTACTCTATCTCTACTGTACTCCACTGTACTCTACTTCTACTCTACTCCTCTGTACTCTACCTCTACTGTACTCCACTGTACTCTACCTCTACTGTACTCCACTGTACTCTACCTCTACTGTACTCCACTGTACTCTACCTCTACTGTGCTCCACTGCACTCTATCTCTACTGTACTCCACTGTACTCTACCTCTACTGTACTCCACTGTACTCTATCTCTACTGTGCTCCACTGTACTCTATCTCTACTGTACTCCACTGTACTCTATCTCTACTGTGCTCCACTGTACTCTATCTCTACTGTACTCCACTCCACTCTACCTCTACTGTACTCCACTGTACTCTATCTCTACTGTGCTCCACTGTACTCTATCTCTACTGTACTCCACTGTACTCTACCTCTACTGTGCTCCACTGTACTCTATCTCTAATGTGCTCCACTGTACTCTATCTCTACTGTACTCCACTGTACTCTACCTCTACTGTACTCCACTGTACTCTACCTCTACTGTACTCTACTGTACTCTACCTCTACTGTGCTCCACTGTACTATATCTCTACTGTACTCCACTCTACTCTACCTCTACTGTACTCCGCTGTACTCTATCTCTACTGTGCTCCACTGTACTCTATCTCTACTGTACTCCACTCTACTCTACCTCTACTGTGCTCCACTGTACTCTATCTCTACTGTGCTCCACTGTACTCTATCTCTACTGTACTCCACTGTACTCTACCTCTACTGTACTCCACTGTACTCTACCTCTACTGTACTCCACTGTACTCTACCTCTACTGTGCTCCACTGTACTCTATCTCTACTGTACTCCACTGTACTCTACCTCTACTGTACTCCACTGTACTCTATCTCTACTGTGCTCCACTGTACTCTATCTCTAATGTACTCCACTGTACTCTACCTCTACTGTGCTCCACTGTACTCTATCTCTACTGTACTCCACTCTACTCTACCTCTACTGTACTCCACTGTACTCTATCTCTACTGTACTCCACTCTACTCTACCTCTACTGTACTCCACTGTACTCTATCTCTACTGTGCTCCACTGTACTCTATCTCTAATGTGCTCCACTGTACTCTACCTCTACTGTGCTCCACTGTACTCTATCTCCACTGTACTCTATCTCTACTCTGCTCCACTGTACTCTACCTCTACTGTGCTCCACTGTACTCTATCTCTACTCTGCTCCACTGTACTCTATCTCTATTGTGCTCCACTGTACTCCACTGTACTCTATCTCTACTGTGCTCCACTGTACTCCACTGTACTCTACCTCTACTGTGTTCCACTGTACTCTATCTCTACTGTACTCCACTGTTGTCTATCTCTACTGTACTCCAAAGTACTCTACCTCTACTGTACTCCACTGTACTCTATCTCTACTGTACTCCACTCTACTCTACCTCTACTGTACTCCACTGTACTCTATCTCTACTGTACTCCACTGTACTCTATCTCTACTGTGCTCCACTGTACTCTATATCTACTGTACTCCACTGTACTCTACCTCTACTGTGCTCCACTGTACTCTATCTCTACTGTACTCCACTCTACTCTACCTCTACTGTACTCCACTGTACTCTATCTCTACTGTACTCCACTCTACTCTACCTCTACTGTACTCCACTGTACTCTATCTCTACTGTGCTCCACTGTACTCTATCTCTACTGTACTCCACTGTACTCTACCTCTACTGTAATCTACTGTACTCTATCTCTACTCTGCTCCACTTTACTCTATCTCTATTGTGCTCCATTGTACTCCACTGTACTCTACCTCTACTGTGTTCCACTGTACTCTATCTCTACTGTACTCCACTGTTGTCTATCTCTACTGTACTCCAAAGTACTCTATCTCTACTGTACTCCACTGTACTCTACTTCTACTCTACTCCTCTGTACTCTACCTCTACTGTACTCCACTGTACTCTACCTCTACTGTACTCCACTGTACTCTACCTCTACTGTACTCCACTGTACTCTACCTCTACTGTGCTCCACTGTACTCTATCTCTACTGTACTCCACTGTACTCTACCTCTACTGTACTCCACTGTACTCTATCTCTACTGTGCTCCACTGTACTCTATCTCTACTGTACTCCACTGTACTCTACCTCTACTGTGCTCCACTGTACTCTATCTCTACTGTACTCCACTCTACTCTACCTCTACTGTACTCCACTGTACTCTATCTCTAATGTGCTCCACTGTACTCTATCTCTACTGTACTCCACTGTACTCTACCTCTACTGTACTCCACTGTACTCTACCTCTACTGTACTCCACTGTACTCTACCTCTACTGTGCTCCACTGTACTCTATCTCTACTGTGCTCCACTGCACTCCAATGTACTCTACCTCTATTGTACTCCACTGTACTCTACCTCGACTGTGCTCCACTGTACTCTATCTCTACTCTGCTCCACTGTACTCTACCTCTAATGTGCTCCACTGTACTCTATCTCTACTCTGCTCCACTGTACTCTATCTCTATTGTGCTCCACTGTACTCCACTGTACTCTATCTCTACTGTGCTCCACTGTACTCTATCTCTACTGTACTCCACTGTACTCTACCTCTACTGTGCTCCACTGTACTATATCTCTACTGTACTCCACTCTACTCTACCTCTACTGTACTCCACTGTACTCTATCTCTACTGTGCTCCACTGTACTCTATCTCTACTGTACTCCACTCTACTCTACCTCTAATGTGCTCCACTGTACTCTATCTCTACTGTGCTCCACTGTACTCTATCTCTACTGTACTCCACTGTACTCTAGCTCTACTGTACTCCACTGTACTCTACCTCTACTGTACTCCACTGTACTCTACCTCTACTGTGCTCCACTGTACTCTATCTCTACTGTGCTCCACTGTACTCTATCTCTACTGTACTCCACTGTACTCTACTTCTACTGTGCTCCACTGTACTCTATCTCTACTGTACTCCACTCTACTCTACCTCTACTGTACTCCACTGTACTCTATCTCTACTGTACTCCACTCTACTCTACCTCTACTGTACTCCACTGTACTCTATCTCTACTGTGCTCCACTGTACTCTATCTCTACTGTACTCCACTGTACTCTACCTCTACTGTGCTCCACTGTACTCTATCTCTACTCTACTCCACTCTACTCTACCTCTACTGTAATCCACTGTACTCTATCTCTACTGTACTCCACTCTACTCTACCTCTACTGTACTCCACTGTACTCTATCTCTACTGTGCTCGACTGTACTCTATCTCTACTGTACTCCACTGTACTCTACCTCTACTGTGCTCCACTGTACTCTATCTCTACTGTACTCCACTGTAGTCTATCTCTACTGTACTCCACTGTACTCTATCTCTACTGTACTCCACAGTACTCTACCTCTACTGTACTCCACTGTACTCTATCTCTACTGTGCTCCACTGTACTCTATCTCTACTGTGCTCCACTGCACTCCACTATACTCTATCTCTACTGTACTCCACTGTACTCTATCTCTACTGTGCTCCACTGTACTCTACCTCTACTGTACTCCACTGTACTCTACCTCTACTCCAATGTACTCTACCTCTTTTGTACTCCACTGTACCCTACCTCGACTGTGCTCCACTGTACTCTATCTCTACTCTGCTCCACTGTACTCTACCTCTACTGTGCTCCACTGTACTCTATCTCTACTCTGCTCCACTGTACTCTATCTCTATTGTGCTCCACTGTACTCCACTGTACTCTATCTCTACTGTGCTCCACTGTACTCCACTGTACTCTACCTCTACTGTGTTCCACTGTACTCTATCTCTACTGTACTCCACTGTTGTCTATCTCTACTGTACTCCAAAGTACTCTATCTCTACTGTACTCCACTGTACTCTACTTCTACTCTACTCCTCTGTACTCTACCTCTACTGTACTCCACTGTACTCTACCTCTACTGTACTCCACTGTACTCTACCTCTACTGTACTCCACTGTACTCTACCTCTACTGTGCTCCACTGTACTCTATCTCTACTGTACTCCACTGTACTCTACCTCTACTGTACTCCACTGTACTCTATCTCTAATGTGCTCCACTGTACTCTACCTCTACTGTACTCCACTGTACTCTACCTCTACTGTACTCCACTGTACTCTACCTCTACTGTGCTCCACTGTACTATATCTCTACTGTACTCCACTCTACTCTACCTCTACTGTACTCCGCTGTACTCTATCTCTACTGTGCTCCACTGTACTCTATCTCTACTGTACTCCACTCTACTCTACCTCTACTGTGCTCCACTGTACTCTATCTCTACTGTGCTCCACTGTACTCTATCTCTACTGTACTCCACTGTACTCTACCTCTACTGTACTCCACTGTACTCAACCTCTACTGTACTCCACTGTACTCTACCTCTACTGTGCTCCACTGTACTCTATCTCTACTGTACTCCACTGTACTCTACCTTTACTGTACTCCACTGTACTCTATCTCTACTGTGCTCCACTGTACTCTATCTCTACTGTACTCCACTGTACTCTACCTCTACTGTGCTCCACTGTACTCTATCTCTACTGTACTCCACTCTACTCTACCTCTACTGTACTTCGCTGTACTCTATCTCTACTGTGCTCCACTGTACTCTATCTCTACTGTGCTCCACTCTACTCTACCTCTACTGTGCTCCACTGTACTCTATCTCTAATGTGCTCCACTGTACTCTATCTCTACTGTACTCCACTGTACTCTACCTCTACTGTGCTCCACTGTACTCTATCTCCACTGTACTCTATCTCTACTCTGCTCCACTGTACTCTACCTCTACTGTGCTCCACTGTACTCTATCTCTACTCTGCTCCACTGTACTCTATCTCTATTGTGCTCCACTGTACTCCACTGTACTCTATCTCTACTGTGCTCCACTGTACTCCACTGTACTCTACCTCTACTGTGTTCCACTGTACTCTATCTCTACTGTACTCCACTGTTGTCTATCTCTACTGTACTCCAAAGTACTCTACCTCTACTGTACTCCACTGTACTCTATCTCTACTGTACTCCACTCTACTCTACCTCTACTGTACTCCACTGTACTCTATCTCTACTGTACTCCACTGTACTCTATCTCTACTGTGCTCCACTGTACTCTATATCTACTGTACTCCACTGTACTCTACCTCTACTGTGCTCCACTGTACTCTATCTCTACTGTACTCCACTCTACTCTACCTCTACTGTACTCCACTGTACTCTATCTCTACTGTACTCCACTCTACTCTACCTCTACTGTACTCCACTGTACTCTATCTCTACTGTGCTCCACTGTACTCTATCTCTACTGTACTCCACTGTACTCTATCTCTACTGTAATCTACTGTACTCTATCTCTACTCTGCTCCACTGTACTCTATCTCTATTGTGCTCCATTGTACTCCACTGTACTCTACCTCTACTGTGTTCCACTGTACTCTATCTCTACTGTACTCCACTGTTGTCTATCTCTACTGTACTCCAAAGTACTCTATCTCTACTGTACTCCACTGTACTCTACTTCTACTCTACTCCTCTGTACTCTACCTCTACTGTACTCCACTGTACTCTACCTCTACTGTACTCCACTGTACTCTACCTCTACTGTACTCCACTGTACTCTACCTCTACTGTGCTCCACTGTACTCTATCTCTACTGTACTCCACTGTACTCTACCTCTACTGTACTCCACTGTACTCTATCTCTACTGTGCTCCACTGTACTCTATCTCTACTGTACTCCACTGTACTCTACCTCTACTGTGCTCCACTGTACTCTATCTCTACTGTACTCCACTCTACTCTACCTCTACTGTACTCCACTGTACTCTATCTCTAATGTGCTCCACTGTACTCTATCTCTACTGTACTCCACTGTACTCTACCTCTACTGTACTCCACTGTATTCTACCTCTACTGTACTCCACTGTACTCTACCTCTACTGTGCTCCACTGTACTCTATCTCTACTGTGCTCCACTGCACTCCAATGTACTCTACCTCTATTGTACTCCACTGTACTCTACCTCGACTGTGCTCCACTGTACTCTATCTCTACTCTGCTCCACTGTACTCTACCTCTAATGTGCTCCACTGTACTCTATCTCTACTCTGCTCCACTGTACTCTATCTCTATTGTGCTCCACTGTACTCCACTGTACTCTATCTCTACTGTGCTCCACTGTACTCTATCTCTACTGTACTCCACTGTACTCTACCTCTACTGTGCTCCACTGTACTATATCTCTACTGTACTCCACTCTACTCTACCTCTACTGTACTCCACTGTACTCTATCTCTACTGTGCTCCACTGTACTCTATCTCTACTGTACTCCACTCTACTCTACCTCTAATGTGCTCCACTGTACTCTATCTCTACTGTGCTCCACTGTACTCTATCTCTACTGTACTCCACTGTACTCTAGCTCTACTGTACTCCACTGTACTCTACCTCTACTGTACTCCACTGTACTCTACCTCTACTGTGCTCCACTGTACTCTATCTCTACTGTGCTCCACTGTACTCTATCTCTACTGTACTCCACTGTACTCTACTTCTACTGTGCTCCACTGTACTCTATCTCTACTGTACTCCACTCTACTCTACCTCTACTGTACTCCACTGTACTCTATCTCTACTGTACTCCACTCTACTCTACCTCTACTGTACTCCACTGTACTCTATCTCTACTGTGCTCCACTGTACTCTATCTCTACTGTACTCCACTGTACTCTACCTCTACTGTGCTCCACTGTACTCTATCTCTACTCTACTCCACTCTACTCTACCTCTACTGTAATCCACTGTACTCTATCTCTACTGTACTCCACTCTACTCTACCTCTACTGTACTCCACTGTACTCTATCTCTACTGTGCTCCACTGTACTCTATCTCTACTGTACTCCACTGTACTCTACCTCTACTGTGCTCCACTGTACTCTATCTCTACTGTACTCCACTGTAGTCTATCTCTACTGTACTCCACTGTACTCTATCTCTACTGTACTCCACAGTACTCTACCTCTACTGTACTCCACTGTACTCTATCTCTACTGTGCTCCACTGTACTCTATCTCTACTGTGCTCCACTGCACTCCACTATACTCTATCTCTACTGTACTCCACTGTACTCTATCTCTACTGTGCTCCACTGTACTCTACCTCTACTGTACTCCACTGTACTCTACCTCTACTCCAATGTACTCTACCTCTTTTGTACTCCACTGTACCCTACCTCGACTGTGCTCCACTGTACTCTATCTCTACTCTGCTCCACTGTACTCTACCTCTACTGTGCTCCACTGTACTCTATCTCTACTCTGCTCCACTGTACTCTATCTCTATTGTGCTCCACTGTACTCCACTGTACTCTATCTCTACTGTGCTCCACTGTACTCCACTGTACTCTACCTCTACTGTGTTCCACTGTACTCTATCTCTACTGTACTCCACTGTTGTCTATCTCTACTGTACTCCAAAGTACTCTATCTCTACTGTACTCCACTGTACTCTACTTCTACTCTACTCCTCTGTACTCTACCTCTACTGTACTCCACTGTACTCTACCTCTACTGTACTCCACTGTACTCTACCTCTACTGTACTCCACTGTACTCTACCTCTACTGTGCTCCACTGTACTCTATCTCTACTGTACTCCACTGTACTCTACCTCTACTGTACTCCACTGTACTCTATCTCTAATGTGCTCCACTGTACTCTACCTCTACTGTACTCCACTGTACTCTACCTCTACTGTACTCCACTGTACTCTACCTCTACTGTGCTCCACTGTACTATATCTCTACTGTACTCCACTCTACTCTACCTCTACTGTACTCCGCTGTACTCTATCTCTACTGTGCTCCACTGTACTCTATCTCTACTGTACTCCACTCTACTCTACCTCTACTGTGCTCCACTGTACTCTATCTCTACTGTGCTCCACTGTACTCTATCTCTACTGTACTCCACTGTACTCTACCTCTACTGTACTCCACTGTACTCAACCTCTACTGTACTCCACTGTACTCTACCTCTACTGTGCTCCACTGTACTCTATCTCTACTGTACTCCACTGTACTCTACCTTTACTGTACTCCACTGTACTCTATCTCTACTGTGCTCCACTGTACTCTATCTCTACTGTACTCCACTGTACTCTACCTCTACTGTGCTCCACTGTACTCTATCTCTACTGTACTCCACTCTACTCTACCTCTACTGTACTCCGCTGTACTCTATCTCTACTGTGCTCCACTGTACTCTATCTCTACTGTGCTCCACTCTACTCTACCTCTACTGTGCTCCACTGTACTCTATCTCTAATGTGCTCCACTGTACTCTATCTCTACTGTACTCCACTGTACTCTACCTCTACTGTACTCCACTGTACTCTACCTCTACTGTACTCCACTGTACTCTACCTCTACTGTGCTCCACTGTACTCTATCTCTACTGTACTCCACTGTACTCTACCTCTACTGTGCTCCACTGTACTCTATCTCTACTGTACTCCACTCTACTCTACCTCTACTGTACTCCACTGTACTCTATCTCTACTGTACTCCACTCTACTCTACCTCTACTGTACTCCACTGTACTCTATCTCTACTGTACTCCAGTGTACTCTATCTCTACTGTGCTCCACTGTACTCTATCTCTACTGTACTCCACTGTACTCTACCTCTACTGTGCTCCACTGTACTCTATCTCTACTGTACTCCACTCTACTCTACCTCTACTGTACTCCACTGTACTCTATCTCTACTGTACTCCACTCTACTCTACCTCTACTGTACTCCACTGTACTCTATCTCTACTGTGCTCCACTGTACTCTATCTCTACTGTACTCCACTGTACTCTACCTCTACTGTAATCTACTGTACTCTATCTCTACTCTGCTCCACTGTACTCTATCTCTATTGTGCTCCATTGTACTCCACTGTACTCTACCTCTACTGTGTTCCACTGTACTCTATCTCTACTGTACTCCACTGTTGTCTATCTCTACTGTACTCCAAAGTACTCTATCTCTACTGTACTCCACTGTACTCTACTTCTACTCTACTCCTTTGTACTCTACCTCTACTGTACTCCACTGTACTCTACCTCTACTGTACTCCACTGTACTCTACCTCTACTGTACTCCACTGTACTCTACCTCTACTGTGCTCCACTGTACTCTATCTCTACTGTACTCCACTGTACTCTACCTCTACTGTACTCCACTGTACTCTATCTCTACTGTGCTCCACTGTACTCTATCTCTACTGTACTCCACTGTACTCTACCTCTACTGTGCTCCACTGTACTCTATCTCTACTGTACTCCACTCTACTCTACCTCTACTGTACTCCACTGTACTCTATCTCTAATGTGCTCCACTGTACTCTATCTCTACTGTACTCCACTGTACTCTACCTCTACTGTACTCCACTGTACTCTACCTCTACTGTACTCCACTGTACTCTACCTCTACTGTGCTCCACTGTACTCTATCTCTACTGTGCTCCACTGCACTCCAATGTTCTCTACCTCTATTGTACTCCACTGTACTCTACCTCGACTGTGCTCCACTGTACTCTATCTCTACTCTGCTCCACTGTACTCTACCTCTAATGTGCTCCACTGTACTTTATCTCTACTCTGCTCCACTGTACTCTATCTCTATTGTGCTCCACTGTACTCCACTGTACTCTATCTCTACTGTGCTCCACTGTACTCTATCTCTACTGTACTCCACTGTACTCTACCTCTACTGTGCTCCACTGTACTATATCTCTACTGTACTCCACTCTACTCTACCTCTACTGTACTCCACTGTACTCTATCTCTACTGTGCTCCACTGTACTCTATCTCTACTGTACTCCACTCTACTCTACCTCTAATGTGCTCCACTGTACTCTATCTCTACTGTGCTCCACTGTACTCTATCTCTACTGTACTCCACTGTACTCTACATCTACTGTACTCCACTGTACTCTACCTCTACTGTACTCCACTGTACTCTACCTCTACTGTGCCCCACTGTACTCTATCTCTACTGTACTCCACTGTACTCTACCTCTACTGTTCTCCACTGTACTCTTTCTCTACTGTGCTCCACTGTACTCTATCTCTACTGTACTCCACTGTACTCTACCTCTACTGTGCTCCACTGTACTCTACCTCTACTGTACTCCACTCTACTCTACCTCTACTGTACTCCGCTGTACTCTATCTCTACTGTGCTCCACTGTACTCTATCTCTACTGTACTCCACTCTACTCTACCTCTACTGTGCTCCACTGTACTCTATCTCTACTGTGCTCCACTGTACTCTATCTCTACTGTACTCCACTGTACCCTACCTCTACTGTACTCCACTGTACTCTACCTCTACTGTACTCCACTGTACTCTACCTCTACTGTGCTCCACTGTACTCTATCTCTACTGTACTCCACTGTACTCTACCTCTACTGTACTCCACTGTACTCTATCTCTACTGTGCTCCACTGTACTCTATCTCTACTGTACTCCACTGTACTCTACCTCTACTGTGCTCCACTGTACTCTATCTCTACTGTACTCCACTCTACTCTACCTCTACTGTACTCCACTGTACTCTATCTCTACTGTACTCCACTCTACTCTACCTCTACTGTACTCCACTGTACTCTATCTCTACTGTGCTCCACTGTACTCTATCTCTACTGTACTCCACTGTACTCTACCTCTACTGTGCTCCACTGTACTCTATCTCTACTCTACTCCACTCTACTCTACCTCTACTGTAATCCACTGTACTCTATCTCTACTGTACTCCACTCTACTCTACCTCTACTGTACTCCACTGTACTCTATCTCTACTGTGCTCCACTGTACTCTATCTCTACTGTACTCCACTGTACTCTACCTCTACTGTAATCTACTGTACTCTATCTCTACTCTGCTCCACTGTACTCTATCTCTATTGTGCTCCACTGTACTCCACTGTACTCTACCTCTACTGTGCTCCACTGTACTCTACCTCTACTGTACTCCACTGTACTCTACCTCTACTGTGCTCCACTGTACTCTATCTCTACTGTACTCCACTCTACTCTACCTCTACTGTGCTCCACTGTACTCTATCTCTACTGTGCTCCACTGTACTCTATCTCTACTGTACTCCACTGTACTCTACCTCTACTGTACTCCACTGTACTCTATCTCTACTGTACTCCACTCTACTCTACCTCTACTGTACTCCACTGTACTCTATCTCTACTGTGCTCCACTGTACTCTATCTCTACTGTACTCCACTGTACTCTATCTCTACTGTACTCCACTCTACTCTACCTCTACTGTACTCCACTGTACTCTATCTCTACTGTGCTCCACTGTACTCTATCTCTACTGTGCTCCACTGTACTCTATCTCTACTGTACTCCACTGTACTCTACCTCTACTGTGCTCCACTGTACTCTATCTCTACTGTACTCCACTCTACTCTACCTCTACTGTACTCCACTGTACTCTATCTCTACTGTACTCCACTCTACTCTACCTCTACTGTACTCCACTGTACTCTATCTCTACTGTGCTCCACTGTACTCTATCTCTACTGTACTCCACTGTACTCTACCTCTACTGTAATCTACTGTACTCTATCTCTACTCTGCTCCACTGTACTCTATCTCTATTGTGTTCCACTGTACTCCACTGTACTCTACCTCTACTGTGTTCCACTGTACTCTATCTCTACTGTACTCCACTGTTGTCTATCTCTACTGTACTCCAAAGTACTCTATCTCTACTGTACTCCACTGTACTCTACCTCTACTCTACTCCACTGTACTCTACCTCTACTGTACTCCACTGTACTCTACCTCTACTGTACTCCACTGTACTCTACCTCTACTGTGCTCCACTGTACTCTATCTCTACTGTACTCCACTCTACTCTACCTCTACTGTACTCCACTGTACTCTATCTCTACTGTACTCCACTCTACTCTACATCTACTGTACTCCACTGTACTCTATCTCTACTGTGCTCCACTGTACTCTATCTCTACTGTACTCCACTGTACTCTATCTCTACTGTGCTCCACTGTACTCTATCTCTACTGTGCTCCACTGCACTCCACTATACTCTATCTCTACTGTACTCCACTGTACTCTATCTCTACTGTGCTCCACTGTACTCTACCTCTACTGTACTCCACTGTACTCTACCTCTACTCCAATGTACTCTACCTCTTTTGTACTCCACTGTACCCTACCTCGACTGTGCTCCACTGTACTCTATCTCTACTCTGCTCCACTGTACTCTACCTCTACTGTGCTCCACTGTACTCTATCTCTACTCTGCTCCACTGTACTCTATCTCTATTGTGCTCCACTGTACTCCACTGTACTCTATCTCTACTGTGCTCCACTGTACTCCACTGTACTCTACCTCTACTGTGTTCCACTGTACTCTATCTCTACTGTACTCCACTGTTGTCTATCTCTACTGTACTCCAAAGTACTCTATCTCTACTGTACTCCACTGTACTCTACTTCTACTCTACTCCTCTGTACTCTACCTCTACTGTACTCCACTGTACTCTACCTCTACTGTACTCCACTGTACTCTACCTCTACTGTACTCCACTGTACTCTACCTCTACTGTGCTCCACTGTACTCTATCTCTACTGTACTCCACTGTACTCTACCTCTACTGTACTCCACTGTACTCTATCTCTACTGTGCTCCACTGTACTCTATCTCTACTGTACTCCACTGTACTCTATCTCTACTGTGCTCCACTGTACTCTATCTCTACTGTACTCCACTCTACTCTACCTCTACTGTACTCCACTGTACTCTATCTCTACTGTGCTCCACTGTACTCTATCTCTACTGTACTCCACTGTACTCTACCTCTATTGTGCTCCACTGTACTCTATCTCTAATGTGCTCCACTGTACTCTATCTCTACTGTACTCCACTGTACTCTACCTCTACTGTACTCCACTGTACTCTACCTCTACTGTACTCTACTGTACTCTACCTCTACTGTGCTCCACTGTACTATATCTCTACTGTACTCCACTCTACTCTACCTCTACTGTACTCCGCTGTACTCTATCTCTACTGTGCTCCACTGTACTCTATCTCTACTGTACTCCACTCTACTCTACCTCTACTGTGCTCCACTGTACTCTATCTCTACTGTGCTCCACTGTACTCTATCTCTACTGTACTCCACTGTACTCTACCTCTACTGTACTCCACTGTACTCTACCTCTACTGTACTCCACTGTACTCTACCTCTACTGTGCTCCACTGTACTCTATCTCTACTGTACTCCACTGTACTCTACCTCTACTGTACTCCACTGTACTCTATCTCTACTGTGCTCCACTGTACTCTATCTCTACTGTACTCCACTGTACTCTACCTCTACTGTGCTCCACTGTACTCTATCTCTACTGTACTCCACTCTACTCTACCTCTACTGTACTCCGCTGTACTCTATCTCTACTGTGCTCCACTGTACTCTATCTCTACTGTGCTCCACTCTACTCTACCTCTACTGTGCTCCACTGTACTCTATCTCTAATGTGCTCCACTGTACTCCACTGTACTCTACCTCTACTGTACTCCACTGTACTCTACCTCTACTGTACTCCACTGTACTCTACCTCTACTGTGCTCCACTGTACTCTATCTCTACTGTACTCCACTGTACTCTACCTCTACTGTGCTCCACTGTACTCTATCTCTACTGTACTCCACTCTACTCTACCTCTACTGTACTCCACTGTACTCTATCTCTACTGTACTCCACTCTACTCTACCTCTACTGTACTCCACTGTACTCTATCTCTACTGTACTCCACTGTACTCTATCTCTACTGTGCTCCACTGTACTCTATATCTACTGTACTCCACTGTACTCTACCTCTACTGTGCTCCACTGTACTCTATCTCTACTGTACTCCACTCTACTCTACCTCTACTGTACTCCACTGTACTCTATCTCTACTGTACTCCACTCTACTCTACCTCTACTGTACTCCACTGTACTCTATCTCTACTGTGCTCCACTGTACTCTATCTCTACTGTACTCCACTGTACTCTACCTCTACTGTAATCTACTGTACTCTATCTCTACTCTGCTCCACTGTACTCTATCTCTATTGTGCTCCATTGTACTCCACTGTACTCTACCTCTACTGTGTTCCACTGTACTCTATCTCTACTGTACTCCACTGTTGTCTATCTCTACTGTACTCCAAAGTACTCTATCTCTACTGTACTCCACTGTACTCTACTTCTACTCTACTCCTCTGTACTCTACCTCTACTGTACTCCACTGTACTCTACCTCTACTGTACTCCACTGTACTCTACCTCTACTGTACTCCACTGTACTCTACCTCTACTGTGCTCCACTGTACTCTATCTCTACTGTACTCCACTGTACTCTACCTCTACTGTACTCCACTGTACTCTATCTCTACTGTGCTCCACTGTACTCTATCTCTACTGTACTCCACTGTACTCTACCTCTACTGTGCTCCACTGTACTCTATCTCTACTGTACTCCACTCTACTCTACCTCTACTGTACTCCACTGTACTCTATCTCTAATGTGCTCCACTGTACTCTATCTCTACTGTACTCCACTGTACTCTACCTCTACTGTACTCCACTGTACTCTACCTCTACTGTACTCCACTGTACTCTACCTCTACTGTGCTCCACTGTACTCTATCTCTACTGTGCTCCACTGCACTCCAATGTACTCTACCTCTATTGTACTCCACTGTATTCTACCTCGACTGTGCTCCACTGTACTCTATCTCTACTCTGCTCCACTGTACTCTACCTCTAATGTGCTCCACTGTACTCTATCTCTACTCTGCTCCACTGTACTCTATCTCTATTGTGCTCCATTGTACTCCACTGTACTCTACCTCTACTGTGTTCCACTGTACTCTATCTCTACTGTACTCCACTGTTGTCTATCTCTACTGTACTCCAAAGTACTCTATCTCTACTGTACTCCACTGTACTCTACTTCTACTCTACTCCTTTGTACTCTACCTCTACTGTACTCCACTGTACTCTACCTCTACTGTACTCCACTGTACTCTACCTCTACTGTACTCCACTGTACTCTACCTCTACTGTGCTCCACTGTACTCTATCTCTACTGTACTCCACTGTACTCTACCTCTACTGTACTCCACTGTACTCTATCTCTACTGTGCTCCACTGTACTCTATCTCTACTGTACTCCACTGTACTCTACCTCTACTGTGCTCCACTGTACTCTATCTCTACTGTACTCCACTCTACTCTACCTCTACTGTACTCCACTGTACTCTATCTCTAATGTGCTCCACTGTACTCTATCTCTACTGTACTCCACTGTACTCTACCTCTACTGTACTCCACTGTACTCTACCTCTACTGTACTCCACTGTACTCTACCTCTACTGTGCTCCACTGTACTCTATCTCTACTGTGCTCCACTGCACTCCAATGTTCTCTACCTCTATTGTACTCCACTGTACTCTACCTCGACTGTGCTCCACTGTACTCTATCTCTACTCTGCTCCACTGTACTCTACCTCTAATGTGCTCCACTGTACTTTATCTCTACTCTGCTCCACTGTACTCTATCTCTATTGTGCTCCACTGTACTCCACTGTACTCTATCTCTACTGTGCTCCACTGTACTCTATCTCTACTGTACTCCACTGTACTCTACCTCTACTGTGCTCCACTGTACTATATCTCTACTGTACTCCACTCTACTCTACCTCTACTGTACTCCACTGTACTCTATCTCTACTGTGCTCCACTGTACTCTATCTCTACTGTACTCCACTCTATTCTACCTCTAATGTGCTCCACTGTACTCTATCTCTACTGTGCTCCACTGTACTCTATCTCTACTGTACTCCACTGTACTCTACATCTACTGTACTCCACTGTACTCTACCTCTACTGTACTCCACTGTACTCTACCTCTACTGTGCCCCACTGTACTCTATCTCTACTGTACTCCACTGTACTCTACCTCTACTGTACTCCACTGTACTCTTTCTCTACTGTGCTCCACTGTACTCTATCTCTACTGTACTCCACTGTACTCTACCTCTACTGTGCTCCACTGTACTCTACCTCTACTGTACTCCACTCTACTCTACCTCTACTGTACTCCGCTGTACTCTATCTCTACTGTGCTCCACTGTACTCTATCTCTACTGTACTCCACTCTACTCTACCTCTACTGTGCTCCACTGTACTCTATCTCTACTGTGCTCCACTGTACTCTATCTCTACTGTACTCCACTGTACCCTACCTCTACTGTACTCCACTGTACTCTACCTCTACTGTACTCCACTGTACTCTACCTCTACTGTGCTCCACTGTACTCTATCTCTACTGTACTCCACTGTACTCTACCTCTACTGTACTCCACTGTAATCTATCTCTACTGTGCTCCACTGTACTCTATCTCTACTGTACTCCACTGTACTCTACCTCTACTGTGCTCCACTGTACTCTATCTCTACTGTACTCCACTCTACTCTACCTCTACTGTACTCCACTGTACTCTATCTCTACTGTACTCCACTCTACTCTACCTCTACTGTACTCCACTGTACTCTATCTCTACTGTGCTCCACTGTACTCTATCTCTACTGTACTCCACTGTACTCTACCTCTACTGTGCTCCACTGTACTCTATCTCTACTCTACTCCACTCTACTCTACCTCTACTGTAATCCACTGTACTCTATCTCTACTGTACTCCACTCTACTCTACCTCTACTGTACTCCACTGTACTCTATCTCTACTGTGCTCCACTGTACTCTATCTCTACTGTACTCCACTGTACTCTACCTCTACTGTAATCTACTGTACTCTATCTCTACTCTGCTCCACTGTACTCTATCTCTATTGTGCTCCACTGTACTCCACTGTACCCTACCTCTACTGTGCTCCACTGTACTCTACCTCTACTGTACTCCACTGTACTCTACCTCTACTGTGCTCCACTGTACTCTATCTCTACTGTACTCCACTCTACTCTACCTCTACTGTGCTCCACTGTACTCTATCTCTACTGTGCTCCACTGTACTCTATCTCTACTGTACTCCACTGTACTCTACCTCTACTGTACTCCACTGTACTCTATCTCTACTGTACTCCACTCTACTCTACCTCTACTGTACTCCACTGTACTCTATCTCTACTGTGCTCCACTGTACTCTATCTCTACTGTACTCCACTGTACTCTATCTCTACTGTACTCCACTCTACTCTACCTCTACTGTACTCCACTGTACTCTATCTCTACTGTGCTCCACTGTACTCTATCTCTACTGTACTCCACTGTACTCTACCTCTACTGTGCTCCACTGTACTCTATCTCTACTGTACTCCACTGTAGTCTATCTCTACTGTACTCCACTGTACTCTATCTCTACTGTACTCCACAGTACTCTACCTCTACTGTACTCCACTGTACTCTATCTCTACTGTGCTCCACTGTACTCTATCTCTACTGTGCTCCACTGCACTCCACTATACTCTATCTCTACTGTACTCCACTGTACTCTATCTCTACTGTGCTCCACTGTACTCTACCTCTACTGTACTCCACTGTACTCTACCTCTACTCCAATGTACTCTACCTCTTTTGTACTCCACTGTACCCTACCTCGACTGTGCTCCACTGTACTCTATCTCTACTCTGCTCCAATGTACTCTACCTCTACTGTGCTCCACTGTACTCTATCTCTACTCTGCTCCACTGTACTCTATCTCTATTGTGCTCCACTGTACTCCACTGTACTCTATCTCTACTGTGCTCCACTGTACTCCACTGTACTCTACCTCTACTGTGTTCCACTGTACTCTATCTCTACTGTACTCCACTGTTGTCTATCTCTACTGTACTCCAAAGTACTCTATCTCTACTGTACTCCACTGTACTCTACTTCTACTCTACTCCTCTGTACTCTACCTCTACTGTACTCCACTGTACTCTACCTCTACTGTACTCCACTGTACTCTACCTCTACTGTACTCCACTGTACTCTACCTCTACTGTGCTCCACTGTACTCTATCTCTACTGTACTCCACTGTACTCTACCTCTACTGTACTCCACTGTACTCTATCTCTACTGTGCTCCACTGTACTCTATCTCTACTGTACTCCACTGTACTCTATCTCTACTGTGCTCCACTGTACTCTATCTCTACTGTACTCCACTCTACTCTACCTCTACTGTACTCCACTGTACTCTATCTCTACTGTGCTCCACTGTACTCTATCTCTACTGTACTCCACTGTACTCTACCTCTACTGTGCTCCACTGTACTCTATCTCTAATGTGCTCCACTGTACTCTATCTCTACTGTACTCCACTGTACTCTACCTCTACTGTACTCCACTGTACTCTACCTCTACTGTACTCTACTGTACTCTACCTCTACTGTGCTCCACTGTACTATATCTCTACTGTACTCCACTCTACTCTACCTCTACTGTACTCCGCTGTACTCTATCTCTACTGTGCTCCACTGTACTCTATCTCTACTGTACTCCACTCTACTCTACCTCTACTGTGCTCCACTGTACTCTATCTCTACTGTGCTCCACTGTACTCTATCTCTACTGTACTCCACTGTACTCTACCTCTACTGTACTCCACTGTACTCTACCTCTACTGTACTCCACTGTACTCTACCTCTACTGTGCTCCACTGTACTCTATCTCTACTGTACTCCACTGTACTCTACCTCTACTGTACTCCACTGTACTCTATCTCTACTGTGCTCCACTGTACTCTATCTCTACTGTACTCCACTGTACTCTACCTCTACTGTGCTCCACTGTACTCTATCTCTACTGTACTCCACTCTACTCTACCTCTACTGTACTCCACTGTACTCTATCTCTACTGTACTCCACTCTACTCTACCTCTACTGTACTCCACTGTACTCTATCTCTACTGTGCTCCACTGTACTCTATCTCTAATGTGCTCCACTGTACTCTACCTCTACTGTGCTCCACTGTACTCTATCTCCACTGTACTCTATCTCTACTCTGCTCCACTGTACTCTACCTCTACTGTGCTCCACTGTACTCTATCTCTACTCTGCTCCACTGTACTCTATCTCTATTGTGCTCCACTGTACTCCACTGTACTCTATCTCTACTGTGCTCCACTGTACTCCACTGTACTCTACCTCTACTGTGTTCCACTGTACTCTATCTCTACTGTACTCCACTGTTGTCTATCTCTACTGTACTCCAAAGTACTCTACCTCTACTGTACTCCACTGTACTCTATCTCTACTGTACTCCACTCTACTCTACCTCTACTGTACTCCACTGTACTCTATCTCTACTGTACTCCACTGTACTCTATCTCTACTGTGCTCCACTGTACTCTATATCTACTGTACTCCACTGTACTCTACCTCTACTGTGCTCCACTGTACTCTATCTCTACTGTACTCCACTCTACTCTACCTCTACTGTACTCCACTGTACTCTATCTCTACTGTACTCCACTCTACTCTACCTCTACTGTACTCCACTGTACTCTATCTCTACTGTGCTCCACTGTACTCTATCTCTACTGTACTCCACTGTACTCTACCTCTACTGTAATCTACTGTACTCTATCTCTACTCTGCTCCACTGTACTCTATCTCTATTGTGCTCCATTGTACTCCACTGTACTCTACCTCTACTGTGTTCCACTGTACTCTATCTCTACTGTACTCCACTGTTGTCTATCTCTACTGTACTCCAAAGTACTCTATCTCTACTGTACTCCACTGTACTCTACTTCTACTCTACTCCTCTGTACTCTACCTCTACTGTACTCCACTGTACTCTACCTCTACTGTACTCCACTGTACTCTACCTCTACTGTACTCCACTGTACTCTACCTCTACTGTGCTCCACTGTACTCTATCTCTACTGTACTCCACTGTACTCTACCTCTACTGTACTCCACTGTACTCTATCTCTACTGTGCTCCACTGTACTCTATCTCTACTGTACTCCACTGTACTCTACCTCTACTGTGCTCCACTGTACTCTATCTCTACTGTACTCCACTCTACTCTACCTCTACTGTACTCCACTGTACTCTATCTCTAATGTGCTCCACTGTACTCTATCTCTACTGTACTCCACTGTACTCTACCTCTACTGTACTCCACTGTACTCTACCTCTACTGTACTCCACTGTACTCTACCTCTACTGTGCTCCACTGTACTCTATCTCTACTGTGCTCCACTGCACTCCAATGTACTCTACCTCTATTGTACTCCACTGTACTCTACCTCGACTGTGCTCCACTGTACTCTATCTCTACTCTGCTCCACTGTACTCTACCTCTAATGTGCTCCACTGTACTCTATCTCTACTCTGCTCCACTGTACTCTATCTCTATTGTGCTCCACTGTACTCCACTGTACTCTATCTCTACTGTGCTCCACTGTACTCTATCTCTACTGTACTCCACTGTACTCTACCTCTACTGTGCTCCACTGTACTATATCTCTACTGTACTCCACTCTACTCTACCTCTACTGTACTCCACTGTACTCTATCTCTACTGTGCTCCACTGTACTCTATCTCTACTGTACTCCACTCTACTCTACCTCTAATGTGCTCCACTGTACTCTATCTCTACTGTGCTCCACTGTACTCTATCTCTACTGTACTCCACTGTACTCTAGCTCTACTGTACTCCACTGTACTCTACCTCTACTGTACTCCACTGTACTCTACCTCTACTGTGCTCCACTGTACTCTATCTCTACTGTGCTCCACTGTACTCTATCTCTACTGTACTCCACTGTACTCTACTTCTACTGTGCTCCACTGTACTCTATCTCTACTGTACTCCACTCTACTCTACCTCTACTGTACTCCACTGTACTCTATCTCTACTGTACTCCACTCTACTCTACCTCTACTGTACTCCACTGTACTCTATCTCTACTGTGCTCCACTGTACTCTATCTCTACTGTACTCCACTGTACTCTACCTCTACTGTGCTCCACTGTACTCTATCTCTACTCTACTCCACTCTACTCTACCTCTACTGTAATCCACTGTACTCTATCTCTACTGTACTCCACTCTACTCTACCTCTACTGTACTCCACTGTACTCTATCTCTACTGTGCTCCACTGTACTCTATCTCTACTGTACTCCACTGTACTCTACCTCTACTGTGCTCCACTGTACTCTATCTCTACTGTACTCCACTGTAGTCTATCTCTACTGTACTCCACTGTACTCTATCTCTACTGTACTCCACAGTACTCTACCTCTACTGTACTCCACTGTACTCTATCTCTACTGTGCTCCACTGTACTCTATCTCTACTGTGCTCCACTGCACTCCACTATACTCTATCTCTACTGTACTCCACTGTACTCTATCTCTACTGTGCTCCACTGTACTCTACCTCTACTGTATTCCACTGTACTCTACCTCTACTCCAATGTACTCTACCTCTTTTGTACTCCACTGTACCCTACCTCGACTGTGCTCCACTGTACTCTATCTCTACTCTGCTCCACTGTACTCTACCTCTACTGTGCTCCACTGTACTCTATCTCTACTCTGCTCCACTGTACTCTATCTCTATTGTGCTCCACTGTACTCCACTGTACTCTATCTCTACTGTGCTCCACTGTACTCCACTGTACTCTACCTCTACTGTGTTCCACTGTACTCTATCTCTACTGTACTCCACTGTTGTCTATCTCTACTGTACTCCAATGTACTCTATCTCTACTGTACTCCACTGTACTCTACTTCTACTCTACTCCTCTGTACTCTACCTCTACTGTACTCCACTGTACTCTACCTCTACTGTACTCCACTGTACTCTACCTCTACTGTACTCCACTGTACTCTACCTCTACTGTGCTCCACTGTACTCTATCTCTACTGTACTCCACTGTACTCTACCTCTACTGTACTCCACTGTACTCTATCTCTAATGTGCTCCACTGTACTCTACCTCTACTGTACTCCACTGTACTCTACCTCTACTGTACTCCACTGTACTCTACCTCTACTGTGCTCCACTGTACTATATCTCTACTGTACTCCACTCTACTCTACCTCTACTGTACTCCGCTGTACTCTATCTCTACTGTGCTCCACTGTACTCTATCTCTACTGTACTCCACTCTACTCTACCTCTACTGTGCTCCACTGTACTCTATCTCTACTGTGCTCCACTGTACTCTATCTCTACTGTACTCCACTGTACTCTACCTCTACTGTACTCCACTGTACTCAACCTCTACTGTACTCCACTGTACTCTACCTCTACTGTGCTCCACTGTACTCTATCTCTACTGTACTCCACTGTACTCTACCTTTACTGTACTCCACTGTACTCTATCTCTACTGTGCTCCACTGTACTCTATCTCTACTGTACTCCACTGTACTCTACCTCTACTGTGCTCCACTGTACTCTATCTCTACTGTACTCCACTCTACTCTACCTCTACTGTACTCCGCTGTACTCTATCTCTACTGTGCTCCACTGTACTCTATCTCTACTGTGCTCCACTCTACTCTACCTCTACTGTGCTCCACTGTACTCTATCTCTAATGTGCTCCACTGTACTCTATCTCTACTGTACTCCACTGTACTCTACCTCTACTGTACTCCACTGTACTCTACCTCTACTGTACTCCACTGTACTCTACCTCTACTGTGCTCCACTGTACTCTATGTCTACTGTACTCCACTGTACTCTACCTCTACTGTGCTCCACTGTACTCTATCTCTACTGTACTCCACTCTACTCTACCTCTACTGCACTCCACTGTACTCTATCTCTACTGTACTCCACTCTACTCTACCTCTACTGTACTCCACTGTACTCTATCTCTACTGTACTCCACTGTACTCTATCTCTACTGTGCTCCACTGTACTCTATCTCTACTGTACTCCACTGTACTCTACCTCTACTGTGCTCCACTGTACTCTATCTCTACTGTACTCCACTCTACTCTACCTCTACTGTACTCCACTGTACTCTATCTCTACTGTACTCCACTCTACTCTACCTCTACTGTACTCCACTGTACTCTATCTCTACTGTGCTCCACTGTACTCTATCTCTACTGTACTCCACTGTACTCTACCTCTACTGTAATCTACTGTACTCTATCTCTACTCTGCTCCACTGTACTCTATCTCTATTGTGCTCCATTGTACTCCACTGTACTCTACCTCTACTGTGTTCCACTGTACTCTATCTCTACTGTACTCCACTGTTGTCTATCTCTACTGTACTCCAAAGTACTCTATCTCTACTGTACTCCACTGTACTCTACTTCTACTCTACTCCTTTGTACTCTACCTCTACTGTACTCCACTGTACTCTACCTCTACTGTACTCCACTGTACTCTACCTCTACTGTACTCCACTGTACTCTACCTCTACTGTGCTCCACTGTACTCTATCTCTACTGTACTCCACTGTACTCTACCTCTACTGTACTCCACTGTACTCTATCTCTACTGTGCTCCACTGTACTCTATCTCTACTGTACTCCACTGTACTCTACCTCTACTGTGCTCCACTGTACTCTATCTCTACTGTACTCCACTCTACTCTACCTCTACTGTACTCCACTGTACTCTATCTCTAATGTGCTCCACTGTACTCTATCTCTACTGTACTCCACTGTACTCTACCTCTACTGTACTCCACTGTACTCTACCTCTACTGTACTCCACTGTACTCTACCTCTACTGTGCTCCACTGTACTCTATCTCTACTGTGCTCCACTGCACTCCAATGTTCTCTACCTCTATTGTACTCCACTGTACTCTACCTCGACTGTGCTCCACTGTACTCTATCTCTACTCTGCTCCACTGTACTCTACCTCTAATGTGCTCCACTGTACTTTATCTCTACTCTGCTCCACTGTACTCTATCTCTATTGTGCTCCACTGTACTCCACTGTACTCTATCTCTACTGTGCTCCACTGTACTCTATCTCTACTGTACTCCACTGTACTCTACCTCTACTGTGCTCCACTGTACTATATCTCTACTGTACTCCACTCTACTCTACCTCTACTGTACTCCACTGTACTCTATCTCTACTGTGCTCCACTGTACTCTATCTCTACTGTACTCCACTCTACTCTACCTCTAATGTGCTCCACTGTACTCTATCTCTACTGTGCTCCACTGTACTCTATCTCTACTGTACTCCACTGTACTCTACATCTACTGTACTCCACTGTACTCTACCTCTACTGTACTCCACTGTACTCTACCTCTACTGTGCCCCACTGTACTCTATCTCTACTGTACTCCACTGTACTCTACCTCTACTGTTCTCCACTGTACTCTTTCTCTACTGTGCTCCACTGTACTCTATCTCTACTGTACTCCACTGTACTCTACCTCTACTGTGCTCCACTGTACTCTACCTCTACTGTACTCCACTCTACTCTACCTCTACTGTACTCCGCTGTACTCTATCTCTACTGTGCTCCACTGTACTCTATCTCTACTGTACTCCACTCTACTCTACCTCTACTGTGCTCCACTGTACTCTATCTCTACTGTGCTCCACTGTACTCTATCTCTACTGTACTCCACTGTACCCTACCTCTACTGTACTCCACTGTACTCTACCTCTACTGTACTCCACTGTACTCTACCTCTACTGTGCTCCACTGTACTCTATCTCTACTGTACTCCACTGTACTCTACCTCTACTGTACTCCACTGTACTCTATCTCTACTGTGCTCCACTGTACTCTATCTCTACTGTACTCCACTGTACTCTACCTCTACTGTGCTCCACTGTACTCTATCTCTACTGTACTCCACTCTACTCTACCTCTACTGTACTCCACTGTACTCTATCTCTACTGTACTCCACTCTACTCTACCTCTACTGTACTCCACTGTACTCTATCTCTACTGTGCTCCACTGTACTCTATCTCTACTGTACTCCACTGTACTCTACCTCTACTGTGCTCCACTGTACTCTATCTCTACTCTACTCCACTCTACTCTACCTCTACTGTAATCCACTGTACTCTATCTCTACTGTACTCCACTCTACTCTACCTCTACTGTACTCCACTGTACTCTATCTCTACTGTGCTCCACTGTACTCTATCTCTACTGTACTCCACTGTACTCTACCTCTACTGTAATCTACTGTACTCTATCTCTACTCTGCTCCACTGTACTCTATCTCTATTGTGCTCCACTGTACTCCACTGTACTCTACCTCTACTGTGCTCCACTGTACTCTACCTCTACTGTACTCCACTGTACTCTACCTCTACTGTGCTCCACTGTACTCTATCTCTACTGTACTCCACTCTACTCTACCTCTACTGTGCTCCACTGTACTCTATCTCTACTGTGCTCCACTGTACTCTATCTCTACTGTACTCCACTGTACTCTACCTCTACTGTACTCCGCTGTACTCTATCTCTACTGTACTCCACTCTACTCTACCTCTACTGTACTCCACTGTACTCTATCTCTACTGTGCTCCACTGTACTCTATCTCTACTGTACTCCACTGTACTCTATCTCTACTGTACTTCACTCTACTCTACCTCTACTGTACTCCACTGTACTCTATCTCTACTGTGCTCCACTGTACTCTATCTCTTCTGTGCTCCACTGTACTCTATCTCTACTGTACTCCACTGTACTCTACCTCTACTGTGCTCCACTGTACTCTATCTCTACTGTACTCCACTCTACTCTACCTCTACTGTACTCCACTGTACTCTATCTCTACTGTACTCCACTCTACTCTACCTCTACTGTACTCCACTGTACTCTATCTCTACTGTGCTCCACTGTACTCTATCTCTACTGTACTCCACTGTACTCTACCTCTACTGTAATCTACTGTACTCTATCTCTACTCTGCTCCACTGTACTCTATCTCTATTGTGTTCCACTGTACTCCACTGTACTCTACCTCTACTGTGTTCCACTGTACTCTATCTCTACTGTACTCCACTGTTGTCTATCTCTACTGTACTCCAAAGTACTCTATCTCTACTGTACTCCACTGTACTCTACCTCTACTCTACTCCACTGTACTCTACCTCTACTGTACTCCACTGTACTCTACCTCTACTGTACTCCACTGTACTCTACCTCTACTGTACTCCACTGTACTCTACCTCTACTGTGCTCCACTGTACTCTATCTCTACTGTACTCCACTCTACTCTACCTCTACTGTACTCCACTGTACTCTATCTCTACTGTACTCCACTCTACTCTACATCTACTGTACTCCACTGTACTCTATCTCTACTGTGCTCCACTGTACTCTATCTCTACTGTACTCCACTGTACTCTACCTCTACTGTGCTCCACTGTACTCTATCTCTACTGTACTCCACTGTAGTCTATCTCTACTGTACTCCACTGTACTCTATCTCTACTGTACTCCACAGTACTCTACCTCTACTGTACTCCACTGTACTCTATCTCTACTGTGCTCCACTGTACTCTATCTCTACTGTGCTCCACTGCACTCCACTATACTCTATCTCTACTGTACTCCACTGTACTCTATCTCTACTGTGCTCCACTGTACTCTACCTCTACTGTACTCCACTGTACTCTACCTCTACTCCAATGTACTCTACCTCTTTTGTACTCCACTGTACCCTACCTCGACTGTGCTCCACTGTACTCTATCTCTACTCTGCTCCACTGTACTCTACCTCTACTGTGCTCCACTGTACTCTATCTCTACTGTACTCCACTGTTGTCTATCTCTACTGTACTCCAAAGTACTCTATCTCTACTGTACTCCACTGTACTCTACCTCTACTCTACTCCACTGTACTCTACCTCTACTGTACTCCACTGTACTCTACCTCTACTGTACTCCACTGTACTCTACCTCTACTGTACTCCACTGTACTCTACCTCTACTGTGCTCCACTGTACTCTATCTCTACTGTACTCCACTCTACTCTACCTCTACTGTACTCCACTGTACTCTATCTCTACTGTACTCCACTCTACTCTACATCTACTGTACTCCACTGTACTCTATCTCTACTGTGCTCCACTGTACTCTATCTCTACTGTACTCCACTGTACTCTACCTCTACTGTGCTCCACTGTACTCTATCTCTACTGTACTCCACTGTAGTCTATCTCTACTGTACTCCACTGTACTCTATCTCTACTGTACTCCACAGTACTCTACCTCTACTGTACTCCACTGTACTCTATCTCTACTGTGCTCCACTGTACTCTATCTCTACTGTGCTCCACTGCACTCCACTATACTCTATCTCTACTGTACTCCACTGTACTCTATCTCTACTGTGCTCCACTGTACTCTACCTCTACTGTACTCCACTGTACTCTACCTCTACTCCAATGTACTCTACCTCTTTTGTACTCCACTGTACCCTACCTCGACTGTGCTCCACTGTACTCTATCTCTACTCTGCTCCACTGTACTCTACCTCTACTGTGCTCCACTGTACTCTATCTCTACTCTGCTCCACTGTACTCTATCTCTATTGTGCTCCACTGTACTCCACTGTACTCTATCTCTACTGTGCTCCACTGTACTCCACTGTACTCTACCTCTACTGTGTTTCACTGTACTCTATCTCTACTGTACTCCACTGTTGTCTATCTCTACTGTACTCCAAAGTACTCTATCTCTACTGTACTCCACTGTACTCTACTTCTACTCTACTCCTCTGTACTCTACCTCTACTGTACTCCACTGTACTCTACCTCTACTGTACTCCACTGTACTCTACCTCTACTGTACTCCACTGTACTCTACCTCTACTGTGCTCCACTGTACTCTATCTCTACTGTACTCCACTGTACTCTACCTCTACTGTACTCCACTGTACTCTATCTCTACTGTGCTCCACTGTACTCTATCTCTACTGTACTCCACTGTACTCTATCTCTACTGTGCTCCACTGTACTCTATCTCTACTGTACTCCACTCTACTCTACCTCTACTGTACTCCACTGTACTCTATCTCTACTGTGCTCCACTGTACTCTATCTCTACTGTACTCCACTGTACTCTACCTCTATTGTGCTCCACTGTACTCTATCTCTAATGTGCTCCACTGTACTCTATCTCTACTGTACTCCACTGTACTCTACCTCTACTGTACTCCACTGTACTCTACCTCTACTGTACTCTACTGTACTCTACCTCTACTGTGCTCCACTGTACTATATCTCTACTGTACTCCACTCTACTCTACCTCTACTGTACTCCGCTGTACTCTATCTCTACTGTGCTCCACTGTACTCTATCTCTACTGTACTCCACTCAACTCTACCTCTACTGTGCTCCACTGTACTCTATCTCTACTGTGCTCCACTGTACTCTATCTCTACTGTACTCCACTGTACTCTACCTCTACTGTACTCCACTGTACTCTACCTCTACTGTACTCCACTGTACTCTACCTCTACTGTGCTCCACTGTACTCTATCTCTACTGTACTCCACTGTACTCTACCTCTACTGTACTCCACTGTACTCTATCTCTACTGTGCTCCACTGTACTCTATCTCTACTGTACTCCACTGTACTCTACCTCTACTGTGCTCCACTGTACTCTATCTCTACTGTACTCCACTCTACTCTACCTCTACTGTACTCCGCTGTACTCTATCTCTACTGTGCTCCACTGTACTCTATCTCTACTGTGCTCCACTCTACTCTACCTCTACTGTGCTCCACTGTACTCTATCTCTAATGTGCTCCACTGTACTCCACTGTACTCTACCTCTACTGTACTCCACTGTACTCTACCTCTACTGTACTCCACTGTACTCTACCTCTACTGTGCTCCACTGTACTCTATCTCTACTGTACTCCACTGTACTCTACCTCTACTGTGCTCCACTGTACTCTATCTCTACTGTACTCCACTCTACTCTACCTCTACTGTACTCCACTGTACTCTATCTCTACTGTACTCCACTCTACTCTACCTCTACTGTACTCCACTGTACTCTATCTCTACTGTACTCCACTGTACTCTATCTCTACTGTGCTCCACTGTACTCTATATCTACTGTACTCCACTGTACTCTACCTCTACTGTGCTCCACTGTACTCTATCTCTACTGTACTCCACTCTACTCTACCTCTACTGTACTCCACTGTACTCTATCTCTACTGTACTCCACTCTACTCTACCTCTACTGTACTCCACTGTACTCTATCTCTACTGTGCTCCACTGTACTCTATCTCTACTGTACTCCACTGTACTCTACCTCTACTGTAATCTACTGTACTCTATCTCTACTCTGCTCCACTGTACTCTATCTCTATTGTGCTCCATTGTACTCCACTGTACTCTACCTCTACTGTGTTCCACTGTACTCTATCTCTACTGTACTCCACTGTTGTCTATCTCTACTGTACTCCAAAGTACTCTATCTCTACTGTACTCCACTGTACTCTACTTCTACTCTACTCCTCTGTACTCTACCTCTACTGTACTCCACTGTACTCTACCTCTACTGTACTCCACTGTACTCTACCTCTACTGTACTCCACTGTACTCTACCTCTACTGTGCTCCACTGTACTCTATCTCTACTGTACTCCACTGTACTCTACCTCTACTGTACTCCACTGTACTCTATCTCTACTGTGCTCCACTGTACTCTATCTCTACTGTACTCCACTGTACTCTACCTCTACTGTGCTCCACTGTACTCTATCTCTACTGTACTCCACTCTACTCTACCTCTACTGTGCTCCACTGCACTCCAATGTACTCTACCTCTATTGTACTCCACTGTATTCTACCTCGACTGTGCTCCACTGTACTCTATCTCTACTCTGCTCCACTGTACTCTACCTCTAATGTGCTCCACTGTACTCTATCTCTACTCTGCTCCACTGTACTCTATCTCTATTGTGCTCCACTGTACTCCACTGTACTCTATCTCTACTGTGCTCCACTGTACTCTATCTCTACTGTACTCCACTGTACTCTACCTCTACTGTGCTCCACTGTACTATATCTCTACTGTACTCCACTCTACTCTACCTCTACTGTACTCCAATGTACTCTATCTCTACTGTGCTCCACTGTACTCTATCTCTACTGTACTCCACTCTACTCTACCTCTAATGTGCTCCACTGTACTCTATCTCTACTGTGCTCCACTGTACTCTATCTCTACTGTACTCCACTGTACTCTATCTCTACTGTGCTCCACTGTACTCTATATCTACTGTACTCCACTGTACTCTACCTCTACTGTGCTCCACTGTACTCTATCTCTACTGTACTCCACTCTACTCTACCTCTACTGTACTCCACTGTACTCTATCTCTACTGTACTCCACTCTACTCTACCTCTACTGTACTCCACTGTACTCTATCTCTACTGTGCTCCACTGTACTCTATCTCTACTGTACTCCACTGTACTCTACCTCTACTGTAATCTACTGTACTCTATCTCTACTCTGCTCCACTGTACTCTATCTCTATTGTGCTCCATTGTACTCCACTGTACTCTACCTCTACTGTGTTCCACTGTACTCTATCTCTACTGTACTCCACTGTTGTCTATCTCTACTGTACTCCAAAGTACTCTATCTCTACTGTACTCCACTGTACTCTACTTCTACTCTACTCCTCTGTACTCTACCTCTACTGTACTCCACTTTACTCTACCTCTACTGTACTCCACTGTACTCTACCTCTACTGTACTCCACTGTACTCTACCTCTACTGTGCTCCACTGTACTCTATCTCTACTGTACTCCACTGTACTCTACCTCTAATGTGCTCCACTGTACTCTATCTCTACTGTACTCCACTGTACTCTACCTCTACTGTACTCCACTGTACTCTACCTCTACTGTACTCCACTGTACTCTACCTCTACTGTGCTCCACTGTACTCTATCTCTACTGTGCTCCACTGCACTCCAATGTACTCTACCTCTATTGTACTCCACTGTATTCTACCTCGACTGTGCTCCACTGTACTCTATCTCTACTCTGCTCCACTGTACTCTACCTCTAATGTGCTCCACTGTACTCTATCTCTACTCTGCTCCACTGTACTCTATCTCTATTGTGCTCCACTGTACTCCACTGTACTCTATCTCTACTGTGCTCCACTGTACTCTATCTCTACTGTACTCCACTGTACTCTACCTCTACTGTGCTCCACTGTACTATATCTCTACTGTACTCCACTCTACTCTACCTCTACTGTACTCCAATGTACTCTATCTCTACTGTGCTCCACTGTACTCTATCTCTACTGTACTCCACTCTACTCTACCTCTAATGTGCTCCACTGTACTCTATCTCTACTGTGCTCCACTGTACTCTATCTCTACTGTACTCCACTGTACTCTACCTCTACTGTACTCCACTGTACTCTACCTCTACTGTACTCCACTGTACTCTACCTCTACTGTGCTCCACTGTACTCTATCTCTACTGTGCTCCACTGTACTCTATCTCTACTGTGCTCCACTGTACTCTACTTCTACTGTGCTCCACTGTACTCTATCTCTACTGTACTCCACTCTACTCTACCTCTACTGTACTCCACTGTACTCTATCTCTACTGTACTCCACTCTACTCTACCTCTACTGTACTCCACTGTACTCTATCTCTACTGTGCTCCACTGTACTCTATCTCTACTGTACTCCACTGTACTCTACCTCTACTGTGCTCCACTGTACTCTATCTCTACTCTACTCCACTCTACTCTACCTCTACTGTAATCCACTGTACTCTATCTCTACTGTACTCCACTCTACTCTACCTCTACTGTACTCCACTGTACTCTATCTCTACTGTGCTCCACTGTACTCTATCTCTACTGTACTCCACTGTACTCTACCTCTACTGTAATCTACTGTACTCTATCTCTACTCTGCTCCACTGTACTCTATCTCTATTGTGCTCCACTGTACTCTACCTCTACTGTGCTCCACTGTACTCTATCTCTACTGTACTCCACTGTACTCTACCTCTACTGTGCTCCACTGTACTATATCTCTACTGTACTCCACTCTACTCTACCTCTACTGTACTCCACTGTACTCTATCTCTACTGTGGTCCACTGTACACTATCTCTACTGTGCTCCACTGCACTCCAATATACTCTACCTTTACTGTACTCCACTGTACTCTACCTCTACTGTGCTCCACTGTACTCTATCTCTACTGTACTCTACTGTACTCTACCTCTACTGTGCTCCACTGTACTCTATATCTACTGTGCTCCACTGTACTCTATCTCTACTGTACTCCACTGTACTCTATCTCTACTGTGCTCCACTGTACTCTATCTCTACTGTACTCCACTGTACTCTACCTCTACTGTGCTCCACTGTACTCTATCTCTACTGTACTCCACTCTACTCTACCTCTACTGTACTCCGCTGTACTCTATCTCTACTGTGCTCCACTGTACTCTATCTCTACTGTACTCCACTGTACTCTACCTCTACTGTACTCCACTGTACTCTACCTCTACTGTACTCCACTGTACTCTACCTCTACTGTGCTCCACTGTACTCTATCTCTACTGTACTCAACTGTACTCTACCTCTACTGTACTCCACTGTACTCTATCTCTACTGTGCTCCACTGTACTCTATCTCTACTGTACTCCACTGTACTCTACCTCTACTGTGCTCCACTGTACTCTATCTCTACTCTACTCCACTCTACTCTACCTCTAATGTACTCCACTGTACTATATCTCTACTTAACTCCACTCTACTCTACCTCTACTGTACTCCACTGTACTCTATCTCTACTGTACTCCACTGTACTCTATCTCTACTGTGATCCACTGTACTCTATCTCTATTGTACTCCACTGTACTCTACCTCTACTGTGCTCCACTGTACTCTATCTCTACTGTACTCCACTCTACTCTACCTCTACTGTACTCCACTGTACTCTATCTCTACTGTGCTCCACTGTACTCTATCTCTACTGTACTCCACTGTACTCTACCTCTACTGTAATCTACTGTACTCTATCTCTACTCTGCTCCACTGTACTCTATCTCTATTGTGCTCCACTGTACTCCACTGTACTCTACCTCTACTGTGCTCCACTGTTGTCTATCTCTACTGTACTCCACTGTACTCTACCTCTACTCTACTCCACTGTACTTTACCTCTACTGTACTCCACTGTACTCTACCTCTACTGTACTCCACTTTACTCTACCTCTACTGTACTCCACTGTACTCTACCTCTACTGTGCTCCACTGTACTCTATCTCTACTGTACTCCACTGTACTCTACCTCTACTGTACTCCACTGTACTCTATCTCTACTGTGCTCCACTGTACTCTATCTCTACTGTGCTCCACTGCACTCCACTATACTCTATCTCTACTGTACTCCACTGTACTCTATCTCTACTGTGCTCCACTGTACTCTACCTCTACTGTACTCCACTGTACTCTATCTCTACTGTGGTCCACTGTACACTATCTCTACTGTGCTCCACTGCACTCCAATATACTCTACCTTTACTGTACTCCACTGTACTCTACCTCTACTGTGCTCCACTGTACTCTATCTCTACTGTACTCTACTGTACTCTACCTCTACTGTGCTCCACTGTACTCTATATCTACTGTGCTCCACTGTACTCTATCTCTACTGTACTCCACTGTACTCTATCTCTAGTGTGCTCCACTGTACTCTATCTCTACTGTACTCCACTGTACTCTACCTCTACTGTGCTCCACTGTACTCTATCTCTACTGTACTCCACTCTACTCTACCTCTACTGTACTCCGCTGTACTCTATCTCTACTGTGCTCCACTGTACTCTATCTCTACTGTGCTCCACTCTACTCTACCTCTACTGTGCTCCACTGTACTCTATCTCTAATGTGCTCCACTGTACTCTATCTCTACTGTACTCCACTGTACTCTACCTCTACTGTACTCCACTGTACTCTACCTCTACTGTACTCCGCTGTACTCTATCTCTACTGTGCTCCACTGTACTCTATCTCTACTGTACTCCACTGTACTCTACCTCTACTGTACTCCACTGTACTCTACCTCTACTGTACTCCACTGTACTCTACCTCTACTGTGCTCCACTGTACTCTATCTCTACTGTACTCAACTGTACTCTACCTCTACTGTACTCCACTGTACTCTATCTCTACTGTGCTCCACTGTACTCTATCTCTACTGTACTCCACTGTACTCTACCTCTACTGTGCTCCACTGTACTCTATCTCTACTGTACTCCACTGTACTCTACCTCTACTGTGCTCCACTGTACTCTATCTCTACTGTACTCCACTGTACTCTACCTCTAATGTGCTCCACTGTACTCTATCTCTACTGTACTCCACTGTACTCTACCTCTACTGTACTCCACTGTACTCTACCTCTACTGTACTCCACTGTACTCTACCTCTACTGTGCTCCACTGTACTCTATCTCTACTGTGCTCCACTGCACTCCAATGTACTCTACCTCTATTGTACTCCACTGTATTCTACCTCGACTGTGCTCCACTGTACTCTATCTCTACTCTGCTCCACTGTACTCTACCTCTAATGTGCTCCACTGTACTCTATCTCTACTCTGCTCCACTGTACTCTATCTCTATTGTGCTCCACTGTACTCCACTGTACTCTATCTCTACTGTGCTCCACTGTACTCTATCTCTACTGTACTCCACTGTACTCTACCTCTACTGTGCTCCACTGTACTATATCTCTACTGTACTCCACTCTACTCTACCTCTACTGTACTCCAATGTACTCTATCTCTACTGTGCTCCACTGTACTCTATCTCTACTGTACTCCACTCTACTCTACCTCTAATGTGCTCCACTGTACTCTATCTCTACTGTGCTCCACTGTACTCTATCTCTACTGTACTCCACTGTACTCTACCTCTACTGTACTCCACTGTACTCTACCTCTACTGTACTCCACTGTACTCTACCTCTACTGTGCTCCACTGTACTCTATCTCTACTGTGCTCCACTGTACTCTATCTCTACTGTGCTCCACTGTACTCTACTTCTACTGTGCTCCACTGTACTCTATCTCTACTGTACTCCACTCTACTCTACCTCTACTGTACTCCACTGTACTCTATCTCTACTGTACTCCACTCTACTCTACCTCTACTGTACTCCACTGTACTCTATCTCTACTGTGCTCCACTGTACTCTATCTCTACTGTACTCCACTGTACTCTACCTCTACTGTGCTCCACTGTACTCTATCTCTACTCTACTCCACTCTACTCTACCTCTACTGTAATCCACTGTACTCTATCTCTACTGTACTCCACTCTACTCTACCTCTACTGTACTCCACTGTACTCTATCTCTACTGTGCTCCACTGTACTCTATCTCTACTGTACTCCACTGTACTCTACCTCTACTGTAATCTACTGTACTCTATCTCTACTCTGCTCCACTGTACTCTATCTCTATTGTGCTCCACTGTACTCTACCTCTACTGTGCTCCACTGTACTCTATCTCTACTGTACTCCACTGTACTCTACCTCTACTGTGCTCCACTGTACTATATCTCTACTGTACTCCACTCTACTCTACCTCTACTGTACTCCACTGTACTCTATCTCTACTGTGGTCCACTGTACAATATCTCAACTGTGCTCCACTGCACTCCAATATACTCTACCTTTACTGTACTCCACTGTACTCTACCTCTACTGTGCTCCACTGTACTCTATCTCTACTGTACTCTACTGTACTCTACCTCTACTGTGCTCCACTGTACTCTATATCTACTGTGCTCCACTGTACTCTATCTCTACTGTACTCCACTGTACTCTATCTCTACTGTGCTCCACTGTACTCTATCTCTACTGTACTCCACTGTACTCTACCTCTACTGTGCTCCACTGTACTCTATCTCTACTGTACTCCACTCTACTCTACCTCTACTGTACTCCGCTGTACTCTATCTCTACTGTGCTCCACTGTACTCTATCTCTACTGTACTCCACTGTACTCTACCTCTACTGTACTCCACTGTACTCTACCTCTACTGTACTCCACTGTACTCTACCTCTACTGTGCTCCACTGTACTCTATCTCTACTGTACTCAACTGTACTCTACCTCTACTGTACTCCACTGTACTCTATCTCTACTGTGCTCCACTGTACTCTATCTCTACTGTACTCCACTGTACTCTACCTCTACTGTGCTCCACTGTACTCTATCTCTACTCTACTCCACTCTACTCTACCTCTAATGTACTCCACTGTACTATATCTCTACTTAACTCCACTCTACTCTACCTCTACTGTACTCCACTGTACTCTATCTCTACTGTACTCCACTGTACTCTATCTCTACTGTGATCCACTGTACTCTATCTCTATTGTACTCCACTGTACTCTACCTCTACTGTGCTCCACTGTACTCTATCTCTACTGTACTCCACTCTACTCTACCTCTACTGTACTCCACTGTACTCTATCTCTACTGTGCTCCACTGTACTCTATCTCTACTGTACTCCACTGTACTCTACCTCTACTGTAATCTACTGTACTCTATCTCTACTCTGCTCCACTGTACTCTATCTCTATTGTGCTCCACTGTACTCCACTGTACTCTACCTCTACTGTGCTCCACTGTTGTCTATCTCTACTGTACTCCACTGTACTCTACCTCTACTCTACTCCACTGTACTTTACCTCTACTGTACTCCACTGTACTCTACCTCTACTGTACTCCACTTTACTCTACCTCTACTGTACTCCACTGTACTCTACCTCTACTGTGCTCCACTGTACTCTATCTCTACTGTACTCCACTGTACTCTACCTCTACTGTACTCCACTGTACTCTATCTCTACTGTGCTCCACTGTACTCTATCTCTACTGTGCTCCACTGCACTCCACTATACTCTATCTCTACTGTACTCCACTGTACTCTATCTCTACTGTGCTCCACTGTACTCTACCTCTACTGTACTCCACTGTACTCTATCTCTACTGTGGTCCACTGTACACTATCTCTACTGTGCTCCACTGCACTCCAATATACTCTACCTTTACTGTACTCCACTGTACTCTACCTCTACTGTGCTCCACTGTACTCTATCTCTACTGTACTCTACTGTACTCTACCTCTACTGTGCTCCACTGTACTCTATATCTACTGTGCTCCACTGTACTCTATCTCTACTGTACTCCACTGTACTCTATCTCTAGTGTGCTCCACTGTACTCTATCTCTACTGTACTCCACTGTACTCTACCTCTACTGTGCTCCACTGTACTCTATCTCTACTGTACTCCACTCTACTCTACCTCTACTGTACTCCGCTGTACTCTATCTCTACTGTGCTCCACTGTACTCTATCTCTACTGTGCTCCACTCTACTCTACCTCTACTGTGCTCCACTGTACTCTATCTCTAATGTGCTCCACTGTACTCTATCTCTACTGTACTCCACTGTACTCTACCTCTACTGTACTCCACTGTACTCTACCTCTACTGTACTCCGCTGTACTCTATCTCTACTGTGCTCCACTGTACTCTATCTCTACTGTACTCCACTGTACTCTACCTCTACTGTACTCCACTGTACTCTACCTCTACTGTGCTCCACTGTACTCTATCTCTACTGTACTCCACTGTACTCTACCTCTACTGTGCTCCACTGTACTCTATCTCTACTGTACTCCACTGTACTCTACCTCTAATGTGCTCCACTGTACTCTATCTCTACTGTACTCCACTGTACTCTACCTCTACTGTACTCCACTGTACTCTACCTCTACTGTACTCCACTGTACTCTACCTCTACTGTGCTCCACTGTACTCTATCTCTACTGTGCTCCACTGCACTCCAATGTACTCTACCTCTATTGTACTCCACTGTATTCTACCTCGACTGTGCTCCACTGTACTCTATCTCTACTCTGCTCCACTGTACTCTACCTCTAATGTGCTCCACTGTACTCTATCTCTACTCTGCTCCACTGTACTCTATCTCTATTGTGCTCCACTGTACTCCACTGTACTCTATCTCTACTGTGCTCCACTGTACTCTATCTCTACTGTACTCCACTGTACTCTACCTCTACTGTGCTCCACTGTACTATATCTCTACTGTACTCCACTCTACTCTACCTCTACTGTACTCCAATGTACTCTATCTCTACTGTGCTCCACTGTACTCTATCTCTACTGTACTCCACTCTACTCTACCTCTAATGTGCTCCACTGTACTCTATCTCTACTGTGCTCCACTGTACTCTATCTCTACTGTACTCCACTGTACTCTACCTCTACTGTACTCCACTGTACTCTACCTCTACTGTACTCCACTGTACTCTACCTCTACTGTGCTCCACTGTACTCTATCTCTACTGTGCTCCACTGTACTCTATCTCTACTGTGCTCCACTGTACTCTACTTCTACTGTGCTCCACTGTACTCTATCTCTACTGTACTCCACTCTACTCTACCTCTACTGTACTCCACTGTACTCTATCTCTACTGTACTCCACTCTACTCTACCTCTACTGTACTCCACTGTACTCTATCTCTACTGTGCTCCACTGTACTCTATCTCTACTGTACTCCACTGTACTCTACCTCTACTGTGCTCCACTGTACTCTATCTCTACTCTACTCCACTCTACTCTACCTCTACTGTAATCCACTGTACTCTATCTCTACTGTACTCCACTCTACTCTACCTCTACTGTACTCCACTGTACTCTATCTCTACTGTGCTCCACTGTACTCTATCTCTACTGTACTCCACTGTACTCTACCTCTACTGTAATCTACTGTACTCTATCTCTACTCTGCTCCACTGTACTCTATCTCTATTGTGCTCCACTGTACTCTACCTCTACTGTGCTCCACTGTACTCTATCTCTACTGTACTCCACTGTACTCTACCTCTACTGTGCTCCACTGTACTATATCTCTACTGTACTCCACTCTACTCTACCTCTACTGTACTCCACTGTACTCTATCTCTACTGTGGTCCACTGTACAATATCTCAACTGTGCTCCACTGCACTCCAATATACTCTACCTTTACTGTACTCCACTGTACTCTACCTCTACTGTGCTCCACTGTACTCTATCTCTACTGTACTCTACTGTACTCTACCTCTACTGTGCTCCACTGTACTCTATATCTACTGTGCTCCACTGTACTCTATCTCTACTGTACTCCACTGTACTCTATCTCTACTGTGCTCCACTGTACTCTATCTCTACTGTACTCCACTGTACTCTACCTCTACTGTGCTCCACTGTACTCTATCTCTACTGTACTCCACTCTACTCTACCTCTACTGTACTCCGCTGTACTCTATCTCTACTGTGCTCCACTGTACTCTATCTCTACTGTACTCCACTGTACTCTACCTCTACTGTACTCCACTGTACTCTACCTCTACTGTACTCCACTGTACTCTACCTCTACTGTGCTCCACTGTACTCTATCTCTACTGTACTCAACTGTACTCTACCTCTACTGTACTCCACTGTACTCTATCTCTACTGTGCTCCACTGTACTCTATCTCTACTGTACTCCACTGTACTCTACCTCTACTGTGCTCCACTGTACTCTATCTCTACTCTACTCCACTCTACTCTACCTCTAATGTACTCCACTGTACTATATCTCTACTTAACTCCACTCTACTCTACCTCTACTGTACTCCACTGTACTCTATCTCTACTGTACTCCACTGTACTCTATCTCTACTGTGATCCACTGTACTCTATCTCTATTGTACTCCACTGTACTCTACCTCTACTGTGCTCCACTGTACTCTATCTCTACTGTACTCCACTCTACTCTACCTCTACTGTACTCCACTGTACTCTATCTCTACTGTGCTCCACTGTACTCTATCTCTACTGTACTCCACTGTACTCTACCTCTACTGTAATCTACTGTACTCTATCTCTACTCTGCTCCACTGTACTCTATCTCTATTGTGCTCCACTGTACTCCACTGTACTCTACCTCTACTGTGCTCCACTGTTGTCTATCTCTACTGTACTCCACTGTACTCTACCTCTACTCTACTCCACTGTACTTTACCTCTACTGTACTCCACTGTACTCTACCTCTACTGTACTCCACTTTACTCTACCTCTACTGTACTCCACTGTACTCTACCTCTACTGTGCTCCACTGTACTCTATCTCTACTGTACTCCACTGTACTCTACCTCTACTGTACTCCACTGTACTCTATCTCTACTGTGCTCCACTGTACTCTATCTCTACTGTGCTCCACTGCACTCCACTATACTCTATCTCTACTGTACTCCACTGTACTCTATCTCTACTGTGCTCCACTGTACTCTACCTCTACTGTACTCCACTGTACTCTATCTCTACTGTGGTCCACTGTACACTATCTCTACTGTGCTCCACTGCACTCCAATATACTCTACCTTTACTGTACTCCACTGTACTCTACCTCTACTGTGCTCCACTGTACTCTATCTCTACTGTACTCTACTGTACTCTACCTCTACTGTGCTCCACTGTACTCTATATCTACTGTGCTCCACTGTACTCTATCTCTACTGTACTCCACTGTACTCTATCTCTAGTGTGCTCCACTGTACTCTATCTCTACTGTACTCCACTGTACTCTACCTCTACTGTGCTCCACTGTACTCTATCTCTACTGTACTCCACTCTACTCTACCTCTACTGTACTCCGCTGTACTCTATCTCTACTGTGCTCCACTGTACTCTATCTCTACTGTGCTCCACTCTACTCTACCTCTACTGTGCTCCACTGTACTCTATCTCTAATGTGCTCCACTGTACTCTATCTCTACTGTACTCCACTGTACTCTACCTCTACTGTACTCCACTGTACTCTACCTCTACTGTACTCCGCTGTACTCTATCTCTACTGTGCTCCACTGTACTCTATCTCTACTGTACTCCACTGTACTCTACCTCTACTGTACTCCACTGTACTCTACCTCTACTGTACTCCACTGTACTCTACCTCTACTGTGCTCCACTGTACTCTATCTCTACTGTACTCAACTGTACTCTACCTCTACTGTACTCCACTGTACTCTATCTCTACTGTGCTCCACTGTACTCTATCTCTACTGTACTCCACTGTACTCTACCTCTACTGTGCTCCACTGTACTCTATCTCTACTCTACTCCACTCTACTCTACCTCTAATGTACTCCACTGTACTATATCTCTACTGTACTCCACTCTACTCTACCTCTACTGTACTCCACTGTACTCTATCTCTACTGTACTCCACTGTACTCTATCTCTACTGTGATCCACTGTACTCTATCTCTATTGTACTCCACTGTACTCTACCTCTACTGTGCTCCACTGTACTCTATCTCTACTGTACTCCACTCTACTCTACCTCTACTGTACTCCACTGTACTCTATCTCTACTGTGCTCCACTGTACTCTATCTCTACTGTACTCCACTGTAATCTACCTCTACTGTAATCTACTGTACTCTATCTCTACTCTGCTCCACTGTACTCTATCTCTATTGTGCTCCACTGTACTCCACTGTACTCTACCTCTACTGTGCTCCACTGTTGTCTATCTCTACTGTACTCCACTGTACTCTACCTCTACTCTACTCCACTGTACTTTACCTCTACTGTACTCCACTGTACTCTACCTCTACTGTACTCCACTTTACTCTACCTCTACTGTACTCCACTGTACTCTACCTCTACTGTGCTCCACTGTACTCTATCTCTACTGTACTCCACTGTACTCTACCTCTACTGTACTCCACTGTACTCTATCTCTACTGTGCTCCACTGTACTCTATCTCTACTGTGCTCCACTGCACTCCACTATACTCTATCTCTACTGTACTCCACTGTACTCTATCTCTACTGTGCTCCACTGTACTCTACCTCTACTGTACTCCACTGTACTCTATCTCTACTGTGGTCCACTGTACACTATCTCTACTGTGCTCCACTGCACTCCAATATACTCTACCTTTACTGTACTCCACTGTACTCTACCTCTACTGTGCTCCACTGTACTCTATCTCTACTGTACTCTACTGTACTCTACCTCTACTGTGCTCCACTGTACTCTATATCTACTGTGCTCCACTGTACTCTATCTCTACTGTACTCCACTGTACTCTATCTCTAGTGTGCTCCACTGTACTCTATCTCTACTGTACTCCACTGTACTCTACCTCTACTGTGCTCCACTGTACTCTATCTCTACTGTACTCCACTCTACTCTACCTCTACTGTACTCCGCTGTACTCTATCTCTACTGTGCTCCACTGTACTCTATCTCTACTGTGCTCCACTCTACTCTACCTCTACTGTGCTCCACTGTACTCTATCTCTAATGTGCTCCACTGTACTCTATCTCTACTGTACTCCACTGTACTCTACCTCTACTGTACTCCACTGTACTCTACCTCTACTGTACTCCACTGTACTCTACCTCTACTGTGCTCCACTGTACTCTATCTCTACTGTACTCCACTTTACTCTACCTCTACTGTGCTCCACTGTACTCTATCTCTACTGTACTCCACTCTACTCTACCTCTACTGTACTCCACTGTACTCTATCTCTACTGTACTCCACTCTACTCTACCTCTACTGTACTCCACTGTACTCTATCTCTACTGTACTCCACTGTACTCTATCTCTACTGTGCTCCACTGTACTCTATCTCTACAGTACTCCACTGTACTCTACCTCTACTGTGCTCCACTGTACTCTATCTCTACTGTGCTCCACTGTGCTCTATCTCTACTGTACTCCACTGTACTCTACCTCTACTCTACTCCTCTGTACTCTACCTCTACTGTGCTCCACTGTACTCTATCTCTACTGTACTCCACTGTACTCTACCTCTACTGTACTCCACTGTACTCTTTCTCTACTGTGCTCCACTGTACTCTATCTCTACTGTACTCCACTGTACTCTACCTCTACTGTGCTCCACTGTACTCTACCTCTACTGTACTCCACTCTACTCTACCTCTACTGTACTCCGCTGTACTCTATCTCTACTGTGCTCCACTGTACTCTATCTCTACTGTACTCCACTCTACTCTACCTCTACTGTACTCCACTGTACTCTATCTCTACTGTGCTCCACTGTACTCTATCTCTACTGTGCTCCACTGCACTCCACTATACTCTATCTCTACTGTACTCCACTGTACTCTATCTCTACTGTGCTCCACTGTACTCTACCTCTACTGTACTCCACTGTACTCTATCTCTACTGTGCTCCACTGTACTCTATCTCTACTGTACTCCACTGTACCCTACCTCTACTGTACTCCACTGTACTCTACCTCTACTGTACTCCACTGTACTCTACCTCTACTGTGCTCCACTGTACTCTATCTCTACTGTACTCCACTGTACTCTACCTCTACTGTACTCCACTGTACTCTATCTCTACTGTGCTCCACTGTACTCTATCTCTACTGTACTCCACTGTACTCTACTTCTACTGTGCTCCACTGTACTCTATCTCTACTGTACTCCACTCTACTCTACCTCTACTGTACTCCACTGTACTCTATCTCTACTGTACTCCACTCTACTCTACCTCTACTGTACTCCACTGTACTCTATCTCTACTGTGCTCCACTGTACTCTATCTCTACTGTACTCCACTGTACTCTACCTCTACTGTGCTCCACTGTACTCTATCTCTACTCTACTCCACTCTACTCTACCTCTACTGTAATCCACTGTACTCTATCTCTACTGTACTCCACTCTACTCTACCTCTACTGTACTCCACTGTACTCTATCTCTACTGTGCTCCACTGTACTCTATCTCTACTGTACTCCACTGTACTCTACCTCTACTGTAATCTACTGTACTCTATCTCTACTCTGCTCCACTGTACTCTATCTCTATTGTGCTCCACTGTACTCTACCTCTACTGTGCTCCACTGTACTCTACCTCTACTGTACTCCAGTGTACTCTACCTCTACTGTGCTCCACTGTACTCTATCTCTACTGTACTCCACTTTACTCTACCTCTACTGTACTCCACTGTACTCTTTCTCTACTGTGCTCCAAAGTACTCTATCTCTACTGTACTCCACTGTACTCTACCTCTGCTGTAATCCACTGTACTCTACCTCTACTGTACTCCACTGTACTCTACCTCTACTGTACTCCACTGTACTCTACCTCTACTGTGCTCCACTGTACTCTATCTCTACTGTACTCCACTGTACTCTATCTCTACTGTACTCCACTGTACTCTACCTCTACTCTGCTCCACTGTACTCTACCTCTGCTGTAATCTACTGTACTCTATCTCTACTCTGCTCCACTGTACTCTATCTCTATTGTGCTCCACTGTACTCCACTGTACTCTACCTCTACTGTGCTCCACTGTACTCTATCTCTACTGTACTCCACTTTACTCTACCTCTACTGTGCTCCACTGTACTCTATCTCTACTGTACTCCACTCTACTCTACCTCTACTGTACTCCACTGTACTCTATCTCTACTGTACTCCACTCTACTCTACCTCTACTGTACTCCACTGTACTCTATCTCTACTGTACTCCACTGTACTCTATTTCTACTGTGCTCCACTGTACTCTATCTCTACTGTACTCCACTGTACTCTACCTCTACTGTGCTCCACTGTACTCTATCTCTACTGTACTCCACTCTACTCTACCTCTACTGTACTCCACTGTACTCTATCTCTACTGTACTCCACTCTACTCTACCTCTACTGTACTCCACTGTACTCTATCTCTACTGTGCTCCACTGTACTCTATCTCTACTGTACTCCACTGTACTCTACCTCTACTGTAATCTACTGTACTCTATCTCTACTCTGCTCCACTGTACTCTATCTCTATTGTGCTCCATTGTACTCCACTGTACTCTACCTCTACTGTGTTCCACTGTACTCTATCTCTACTGTACTCCACTGTTGTCTATCTCTACTGTACTCCAAAGTACTCTATCTCTACTGTACTCCACTGTACTCTACTTCTACTCTACTCCTCTGTACTCTACCTCTACTGTACTCCACTGTACTCTACCTCTACTGTACTCCACTGTACTCTACCTCTACTGTACTCCACTGTACTCTACCTCTACTGTGCTCCACTGTACTCTATCTCTACTGTACTCCACTGTACTCTACCTCTACTGTACTCCACTGTACTCTATCTCTACTGTGCTCCACTGTACTCTATCTCTACTGTACTCCACTGTACTCTACCTCTACTGTGCTCCACTGTACTCTATCTCTACTGTACTCCACTCTACTCTACCTCTACTGTACTCCACTGTACTCTATCTCTACTGTGCTCCACTGTACTCTATCTCTGCTGTACTCCACTGTACTCTACCTCTACTGTACTCCACTGTACTCTACCTCTACTGTACTCTACTGTACTCTACCTCTACTGTGCTCCACTGTACTCTATCTCTACTGTGCTCCACTGCACTCCAATGTACTCTACCTCTATTGTACTCCACTGTACTCTACCTCGACTGTGCTCCACTGTACTCTATCTCTACTCTGCTCCACTGTACTCTACCTCTAATGTGCTCCACTGTACTCTATCTCTACTCTGCTCCACTGTACTCTATCTCTATTGTGCTCCACTGTACTCCACTGTACTCTATCTCTACTGTGCTCCACTGTACTCTATCTCTACTGTACTCCACTGTACTCTACCTCTACTGTGCTCCACTGTACTATATCTCTACTGTACTCCACTCTACTCTACCTCTACTGTACTCTGCTGTACTCTATCTCTACTGTGCTCCACTGTACTCTATCTCTACTGTACTCCACTCTACTCTACCTCTAATGTGCTCCACTGTACTCTATCTCTACTGTGCTCCACTGTACTCTATCTCTACTGTACTCCACTGTACTCTACCTCTACTGTACTCCACTGTACTCTACCTCTACTGTACTCCACTGTACTCTACCTCTACTGTGCTCCACTGTACTCTATCTCTACTGTACTCCACTGTACTCTACCTCTACTGTACTCCACTGTACTCTTTCTCTACTGTGCTCCACTGTACTCTATCTCTACTGTACTCCACTGTACTCTACCTCTACTGTGCTCCACTGTACTCTACCTCTACTGTACTCCACTCTACTCTACCTCTACTGTACTCCGCTGTACTCTATCTCTACTGTGCTCCACTGTACTCTATCTCTACTGTACTCCACTCTACTCTACCTCTATTGTGCTCCACTGTACTCTATCTCTACTGTGCTCCACTGTACTCTATCTCTACTGTACTCCACTGTACCCTACCTCTACTGTACTCCACTGTACTCTACCTCTACTGTACTCCACTGTACTCTACCTCTACTGTGCTCCACTGTACTCTATCTCTACTGTACTCCACTGTACTCTACCTCTACTGTACTCCACTGTACTCTATCTCTACTGTGCTCCACTGTACTCTATCTCTACTGTACTCCACTGTACTCTACTTCTACTGTGCTCCACTGTACTCTATCTCTACTGTACTCCACTCTACTCTACCTCTACTGTACTCCACTGTACTCTATCTCTACTGTACTCCACTCTACTCTACCTCTACTGTACTCCACTGTACTCTATCTCTACTGTGCTCCACTGTACTCTATCTCTACTGTACTCCACTGTACTCTACCTCTACTGTGCTCCACTGTACTCTATCTCTACTCTACTCCACTCTACTCTACCTCTACTGTAATCCACTGTACTCTATCTCTACTGTACTCCACTCTACTCTACCTCTACTGTGCTCCACTGTACTCTATCTCTACTGTACTCCACTCTACTCTACCTCTACTGTACTCCGCTGTACTCTATCTCTACTGTGCTCCACTGTACTCTATCTCTACTGTACTCCACTGTACTCTACCTCTACTGTACTCCACTGTACTCTACCTCTACTGTACTCCACTGTACTCTACCTCTACTGTGCTCCACTGTACTCTATCTCTACTGTACTCAACTGTACTCTACCTCTACTGTACTCCACTGTACTCTATCTCTACTGTGCTCCACTGTACTCTATCTCTACTGTACTCCACTGTACTCTACCTCTACTGTGCTCCACTGTACTCTATCTCTACTCTACTCCACTCTACTCTACCTCTAATGTACTCCACTGTACTATATCTCTACTGTACTCCACTCTACTCTACCTCTACTGTACTCCACTGTACTCTATCTCTACTGTACTCCACTGTACTCTATCTCTACTGTGATCCACTGTACTCTATCTCTATTGTACTCCACTGTACTCTACCTCTACTGTGCTCCACTGTACTCTATCTCTACTGTACTCCACTCTACTCTACCTCTACTGTACTCCACTGTACTCTATCTCTACTGTGCTCCACTGTACTCTATCTCTACTGTACTCCACTGTACTCTACCTCTACTGTAATCTACTGTACTCTATCTCTACTCTGCTCCACTGTACTCTATCTCTATTGTGCTCCACTGTACTCCACTGTACTCTACCTCTACTGTGCTCCACTGTTGTCTATCTCTACTGTACTCCACTGTACTCTACCTCTACTCTACTCCACTGTACTTTACCTCTACTGTACTCCACTGTACTCTACCTCTACTGTACTCCACTTTACTCTACCTCTACTGTACTCCACTGTACTCTACCTCTACTGTGCTCCACTGTACTCTATCTCTACTGTACTCCACTGTACTCTACCTCTACTGTACTCCATTGTACTCTATCTCTACTGTGCTCCACTGTACTCTATCTCTACTGTGCTCCACTGCACTCCACTATACTCTATCTCTACTGTACTCCACTGTACTCTATCTCTACTGTGCTCCACTGTACTCTACCTCTACTGTACTCCACTGTACTCTATCTCTACTGTGGTCCACTGTACACTATCTCTACTGTGCTCCACTGCACTCCAATATACTCTACCTTTACTGTACTCCACTGTACTCTACCTCTACTGTGCTCCACTGTACTCTATCTCTACTGTACTCTACTGTACTCTACCTCTACTGTGCTCCACTGTACTCTATATCTACTGTGCTCCACTGTACTCTATCTCTACTGTACTCCACTGTACTCTATCTCTAGTGTGCTCCACTGTACTCTATCTCTACTGTACTCCACTGTACTCTACCTCTACTGTGCTCCACTGTACTCTATCTCTACTGTACTCCACTCTACTCTACCTCTACTGTACTCCGCTGTACTCTATCTCTACTGTGCTCCACTGTACTCTATCTCTACTGTGCTCCACTCTACTCTACCTCTACTGTGCTCCACTGTACTCTATCTCTAATGTGCTCCACTGTACTCTATCTCTACTGTACTCCACTGTACTCTACCTCTACTGTACTCCACTGTACTCTACCTCTACTGTACTCCACTGTACTCTACCTCTACTGTGCTCCACTGTACTCTATCTCTACTGTACTCCACTTTACTCTACCTCTACTGTGCTCCACTGTACTCTATCTCTACTGTACTCCACTCTACTCTACCTCTACTGTACTCCACTGTACTCTATCTCTACTGTACTCCACTCTACTCTACCTCTACTGTACTCCACTGTACTCTATCTCTACTGTACTCCACTGTACTCTATCTCTACTGTGCTCCACTGTACTCTATCTCTACAGTACTCCACTGTACTCTACCTCTACTGTGCTCCACTGTACTCTATCTCTACTGTGCTCCACTGTGCTCTATCTCTACTGTACTCCACTGTACTCTACCTCTACTCTACTCCTCTGTACTCTACCTCTACTGTGCTCCACTGTACTCTATCTCTACTGTACTCCACTGTACTCTACCTCTACTGTACTCCACTGTACTCTTTCTCTACTGTGCTCCACTGTACTCTATCTCTACTGTACTCCACTGTACTCTACCTCTACTGTGCTCCACTGTACTCTACCTCTACTGTACTCCACTCTACTCTACCTCTACTGTACTCCGCTGTACTCTATCTCTACTGTGCTCCACTGTACTCTATCTCTACTGTACTCCACTCTACTCTACCTCTATTGTGCTCCACTGTACTCTATCTCTACTGTGCTCCACTGTACTCTATCTCTACTGTACTCCACTGTACCCTACCTCTACTGTACTCCACTGTACTCTACCTCTACTGTACTCCACTGTACTCTACCTCTACTGTGCTCCACTGTACTCTATCTCTACTGTACTCCACTGTACTCTACCTCTACTGTACTCCACTGTACTCTATCTCTACTGTGCTCCACTGTACTCTATCTCTACTGTACTCCACTGTACTCTACTTCTACTGTGCTCCACTGTACTCTATCTCTACTGTACTCCACTCTACTCTACCTCTACTGTACTCCACTGTACTCTATCTCTACTGTACTCCACTCTACTCTACCTCTACTGTACTCCACTGTACTCTATCTCTACTGTGCTCCACTGTACTCTATCTCTACTGTACTCCACTGTACTCTACCTCTACTGTGCTCCACTGTACTCTATCTCTACTCTACTCCACTCTACTCTACCTCTACTGTAATCCACTGTACTCTATCTCTACTGTACTCCACTCTACTCTACCTCTACTGTACTCCACTGTACTCTATCTCTACTGTGCTCCACTGTACTCTATCTCTACTGTACTCCACTGTACTCTACCTCTACTGTAATCTACTGTACTCTATCTCTACTCTGCTCCACTGTACTCTATCTCTATTGTGCTCCACTGTACTCTACCTCTACTGTGCTCCACTGTACTCTACCTCTACTGTACTCCAGTGTACTCTACCTCTACTGTGCTCCACTGTACTCTATCTCTACTGTACTCCACTTTACTCTACCTCTACTGTACTCCACTGTACTCTTTCTCTACTGTGCTCCAAAGTACTCTATCTCTACTGTACTCCACTGTACTCTACCTCTGCTGTAATCCACTGTACTCTACCTCTACTGTACTCCACTGTACTCTACCTCTACTGTACTCCACTGTACTCTACCTCTACTGTGCTCCACTGTACTCTATCTCTACTGTACTCCACTGTACTCTATCTCTACTGTACTCCACTGTACTCTACCTCTACTGTGCTCCACTGTACTCTACCTCTACTGTAATCTACTGTACTCTATCTCTACTCTGCTCCACTGTACTCTATCTCTATTGTGCTCCACTGTACTCCACTGTACTCTACCTCTACTGTGCTCCACTGTACTCTATCTCTACTGTACTCCACTTTACTCTACCTCTACTGTGCTCCACTGTACTCTATCTCTACTGTACTCCACTCTACTCTACCTCTACTGTACTCCACTGTACTCTATCTCTACTGTACTCCACTCTACTCTACCTCTACTGTACTCCACTGTACTCTATCTCTACTGTACTCCACTGTACTCTATTTCTACTGTGCTCCACTGTACTCTATCTCTACTGTACTCCACTGTACTCTACCTCTACTGTGCTCCACTGTACTCTATCTCTACTGTACTCCACTCTACTCTACCTCTACTGTACTCCACTGTACTCTATCTCTACTGTACTCCACTCTACTCTACCTCTACTGTACTCCACTGTACTCTATCTCTACTGTGCTCCACTGTACTCTATCTCTACTGTACTCCACTGTACTCTACCTCTACTGTAATCTACTGTACTCTATCTCTACTCTGCTCCACTGTACTCTATCTCTATTGTGCTCCATTGTACTCCACTGTACTCTACCTCTACTGTGTTCCACTGTACTCTATCTCTACTGTACTCCACTGTTGTCTATCTCTACTGTACTCCAAAGTACTCTATCTCTACTGTACTCCACTGTACTCTACTTCTACTCTACTCCTCTGTACTCTACCTCTACTGTACTCCACTGTACTCTACCTCTACTGTACTCCACTGTACTCTACCTCTACTGTACTCCACTGTACTCTACCTCTACTGTGCTCCACTGTACTCTATCTCTACTGTACTCCACTGTACTCTACCTCTACTGTACTCCACTGTACTCTATCTCTACTGTGCTCCACTGTACTCTATCTCTACTGTACTCCACTGTACTCTACCTCTACTGTGCTCCACTGTACTCTATCTCTACTGTACTCCACTCTACTCTACCTCTACTGTACTCCACTGTACTCTATCTCTACTGTGCTCCACTGTACTCTATCTCTGCTGTACTCCACTGTACTCTACCTCTACTGTACTCCACTGTACTCTACCTCTACTGTACTCTACTGTACTCTACCTCTACTGTGCTCCACTGTACTCTATCTCTACTGTGCTCCACTGCACTCCAATGTACTCTACCTCTATTGTACTCCACTGTACTCTACCTCGACTGTGCTCCACTGTACTCTATCTCTACTCTGCTCCACTGTACTCTACCTCTAATGTGCTCCACTGTACTCTATCTCTACTCTGCTCCACTGTACTCTATCTCTATTGTGCTCCACTGTACTCCACTGTACTCTATCTCTACTGTACTCCACTGTACTCTACCTCTACTGTGCTCCACTGTACTATATCTCTACTGTACTCCACTCTACTCTACCTCTACTGTACTCTGCTGTACTCTATCTCTACTGTGCTCCACTGTACTCTATCTCTACTGTACTCCACTCTACTCTACCTCTAATGTGCTCCACTGTACTCTATCTCTACTGTGCTCCACTGTACTCTATCTCTACTGTACTCCACTGTACTCTACCTCTACTGTACTCCACTGTACTCTACCTCTACTGTACTCCACTGTACTCTACCTCTACTGTGCTCCACTGTACTCTATCTCTACTGTACTCCACTGTACTCTACCTCTACTGTACTCCACTGTACTCTTTCTCTACTGTGCTCCACTGTACTCTATCTCTACTGTACTCCACTGTACTCTACCTCTACTGTGCTCCACTGTACTCTACCTCTACTGTACTCCACTCTACTCTACCTCTACTGTACTCCGCTGTACTCTATCTCTACTGTGCTCCACTGTACTCTATCTCTACTGTACTCCACTCTACTCTACCTCTATTGTGCTCCACTGTACTCTATCTCTACTGTGCTCCACTGTACTCTATCTCTACTGTACTCCACTGTACCCTACCTCTACTGTACTCCACTGTACTCTACCTCTACTGTACTCCACTGTACTCTACCTCTACTGTGCTCCACTGTACTCTATCTCTACTGTACTCCACTGTACTCTACCTCTACTGTACTCCACTGTACTCTATCTCTACTGTGCTCCACTGTACTCTATCTCTACTGTACTCCACTGTACTCTACTTCTACTGTGCTCCACTGTACTCTATCTCTACTGTACTCCACTCTACTCTACCTCTACTGTACTCCACTGTACTCTATCTCTACTGTACTCCACTCTACTCTACCTCTACTGTACTCCACTGTACTCTATCTCTACTGTGCTCCACTGTACTCTATCTCTACTGTACTCCACTGTACTCTACCTCTACTGTGCTCCACTGTACTCTATCTCTACTCTACTCCACTCTACTCTACCTCTACTGTAATCCACTGTACTCTATCTCTACTGTACTCCACTCTACTCTACCTCTACTGTGCTCCACTGTACTCTATCTCTACTGTACTCCACTCTACTCTACCTCTACTGTACTCCGCTGTACTCTATCTCTACTGTGCTCCACTGTACTCTATCTCTACTGTACTCCACTGTACTCTACCTCTACTGTACTCCACTGTACTCTACCTCTACTGTACTCCACTGTACTCTACCTCTACTGTGCTCCACTGTACTCTATCTCTACTGTACTCAACTGTACTCTACCTCTACTGTACTCCACTGTACTCTATCTCTACTGTGCTCCACTGTACTCTATCTCTACTGTACTCCACTGTACTCTACCTCTACTGTGCTCCACTGTACTCTATCTCTACTCTACTCCACTCTACTCTACCTCTAATGTACTCCACTGTACTATATCTCTACTGTACTCCACTCTACTCTACCTCTACTGTACTCCACTGTACTCTATCTCTACTGTACTCCACTGTACTCTATCTCTACTGTGATCCACTGTACTCTATCTCTATTGTACTCCACTGTACTCTACCTCTACTGTGCTCCACTGTACTCTATCTCTACTGTACTCCACTCTACTCTACCTCTACTGTACTCCACTGTACTCTATCTCTACTGTGCTCCACTGTACTCTATCTCTACTGTACTCCACTGTACTCTACCTCTACTGTAATCTACTGTACTCTATCTCTACTCTGCTCCACTGTACTCTATCTCTATTGTGCTCCACTGTACTCCACTGTACTCTACCTCTACTGTGCTCCACTGTTGTCTATCTCTACTGTACTCCACTGTACTCTACCTCTACTCTACTCCACTGTACTTTACCTCTACTGTACTCCACTGTACTCTACCTCTACTGTACTCCACTTTACTCTACCTCTACTGTACTCCACTGTACTCTACCTCTACTGTGCTCCACTGTACTCTATCTCTACTGTACTCCACTGTACTCTACCTCTACTGTACTCCATTGTACTCTATCTCTACTGTGCTCCACTGTACTCTATCTCTACTGTGCTCCACTGCACTCCACTATACTCTATCTCTACTGTACTCCACTGTACTCTATCTCTACTGTGCTCCACTGTACTCTACCTCTACTGTACTCCACTGTACTCTATCTCTACTGTGGTCCACTGTACACTATCTCTACTGTGCTCCACTGCACTCCAATATACTCTACCTTTACTGTACTCCACTGTACTCTACCTCTACTGTGCTCCACTGTACTCTATCTCTACTGTACTCTACTGTACTCTACCTCTACTGTGCTCCACTGTACTCTATATCTACTGTGCTCCACTGTACTCTATCTCTACTGTACTCCACTGTACTCTATCTCTAGTGTGCTCCACTGTACTCTATCTCTACTGTACTCCACTGTACTCTACCTCTACTGTGCTCCACTGTACTCTATCTCTACTGTACTCCACTCTACTCTACCTCTACTGTACTCCGCTGTACTCTATCTCTACTGTGCTCCACTGTACTCTATCTCTACTGTGCTCCACTCTACTCTACCTCTACTGTGCTCCACTGTACTCTATCTCTAATGTGCTCCACTGTACTCTATCTCTACTGTACTCCACTGTACTCTACCTCTACTGTACTCCACTGTACTCTACCTCTACTGTACTCCACTGTACTCTACCTCTACTGTGCTCCACTGTACTCTATCTCTACTGTACTCCACTTTACTCTACCTCTACTGTGCTCCACTGTACTCTATCTCTACTGTACTCCACTCTACTCTACCTCTACTGTACTCCACTGTACTCTATCTCTACTGTACTCCACTCTACTCTACCTCTACTGTACTCCACTGTACTCTATCTCTACTGTACTCCACTGTACTCTATCTCTACTGTGCTCCACTGTACTCTATCTCTACAGTACTCCACTGTACTCTACCTCTACTGTGCTCCACTGTACTCTATCTCTACTGTGCTCCACTGTGCTCTATCTCTACTGTACTCCACTGTACTCTACCTCTACTCTACTCCTCTGTACTCTACCTCTACTGTGCTCCACTGTACTCTATCTCTACTGTACTCCACTGTACTCTACCTCTACTGTACTCCACTGTACTCTTTCTCTACTGTGCTCCACTGTACTCTATCTCTACTGTACTCCACTGTACTCTACCTCTACTGTGCTCCACTGTACTCTACCTCTACTGTACTCCACTCTACTCTACCTCTACTGTACTCCGCTGTACTCTATCTCTACTGTGCTCCACTGTACTCTATCTCTACTGTACTCCACTCTACTCTACCTCTATTGTGCTCCACTGTACTCTATCTCTACTGTGCTCCACTGTACTCTATCTCTACTGTACTCCACTGTACCCTACCTCTACTGTACTCCACTGTACTCTACCTCTACTGTACTCCACTGTACTCTACCTCTACTGTGCTCCACTGTACTCTATCTCTACTGTACTCCACTGTACTCTACCTCTACTGTACTCCACTGTACTCTATCTCTACTGTGCTCCACTGTACTCTATCTCTACTGTACTCCACTGTACTCTACTTCTACTGTGCTCCACTGTACTCTATCTCTACTGTACTCCACTCTACTCTACCTCTACTGTACTCCACTGTACTCTATCTCTACTGTACTCCACTCTACTCTACCTCTACTGTACTCCACTGTACTCTATCTCTACTGTGCTCCACTGTACTCTATCTCTACTGTACTCCACTGTACTCTACCTCTACTGTGCTCCACTGTACTCTATCTCTACTCTACTCCACTCTACTCTACCTCTACTGTAATCCACTGTACTCTATCTCTACTGTACTCCACTCTACTCTACCTCTACTGTACTCCACTGTACTCTATCTCTACTGTGCTCCACTGTACTCTATCTCTACTGTACTCCACTGTACTCTACCTCTACTGTAATCTACTGTACTCTATCTCTACTCTGCTCCACTGTACTCTATCTCTATTGTGCTCCACTGTACTCTACCTCTACTGTGCTCCACTGTACTCTACCTCTACTGTACTCCAGTGTACTCTACCTCTACTGTGCTCCACTGTACTCTATCTCTACTGTACTCCACTTTACTCTACCTCTACTGTACTCCACTGTACTCTTTCTCTACTGTGCTCCAAAGTACTCTATCTCTACTGTACTCCACTGTACTCTACCTCTGCTGTAATCCACTGTACTCTACCTCTACTGTACTCCACTGTACTCTACCTCTACTGTACTCCACTGTACTCTACCTCTACTGTGCTCCACTGTACTCTATCTCTACTGTACTCCACTGTACTCTATCTCTACTGTACTCCACTGTACTCTACCTCTACTGTGCTCCACTGTACTCTACCTCTACTGTAATCTACTGTACTCTATCTCTACTCTGCTCCACTGTACTCTATCTCTATTGTGCTCCACTGTACTCCACTGTACTCTACCTCTACTGTGCTCCACTGTACTCTATCTCTACTGTACTCCACTTTACTCTACCTCTACTGTGCTCCACTGTACTCTATCTCTACTGTACTCCACTCTACTCTACCTCTACTGTACTCCACTGTACTCTATCTCTACTGTACTCCACTCTACTCTACCTCTACTGTACTCCACTGTACTCTATCTCTACTGTACTCCACTGTACTCTATTTCTACTGTGCTCCACTGTACTCTATCTCTACTGTACTCCACTGTACTCTACCTCTACTGTGCTCCACTGTACTCTATCTCTACTGTACTCCACTCTACTCTACCTCTACTGTACTCCACTGTACTCTATCTCTACTGTACTCCACTCTACTCTACCTCTACTGTACTCCACTGTACTCTATCTCTACTGTGCTCCACTGTACTCTATCTCTACTGTACTCCACTGTACTCTACCTCTACTGTAATCTACTGTACTCTATCTCTACTCTGCTCCACTGTACTCTATCTCTATTGTGCTCCATTGTACTCCACTGTACTCTACCTCTACTGTGTTCCACTGTACTCTATCTCTACTGTACTCCACTGTTGTCTATCTCTACTGTACTCCAAAGTACTCTATCTCTACTGTACTCCACTGTACTCTACTTCTACTCTACTCCTCTGTACTCTACCTCTACTGTACTCCACTGTACTCTACCTCTACTGTACTCCACTGTACTCTACCTCTACTGTACTCCACTGTACTCTACCTCTACTGTGCTCCACTGTACTCTATCTCTACTGTACTCCACTGTACTCTACCTCTACTGTACTCCACTGTACTCTATCTCTACTGTGCTCCACTGTACTCTATCTCTACTGTACTCCACTGTACTCTACCTCTACTGTGCTCCACTGTACTCTATCTCTACTGTACTCCACTCTACTCTACCTCTACTGTACTCCACTGTACTCTATCTCTACTGTGCTCCACTGTACTCTATCTCTGCTGTACTCCACTGTACTCTACCTCTACTGTACTCCACTGTACTCTACCTCTACTGTACTCTACTGTACTCTACCTCTACTGTGCTCCACTGTACTCTATCTCTACTGTGCTCCACTGCACTCCAATGTACTCTACCTCTATTGTACTCCACTGTACTCTACCTCGACTGTGCTCCACTGTACTCTATCTCTACTCTGCTCCACTGTACTCTACCTCTAATGTGCTCCACTGTACTCTATCTCTACTCTGCTCCACTGTACTCTATCTCTATTGTGCTCCACTGTACTCCACTGTACTCTATCTCTACTGTGCTCCACTGTACTCTATCTCTACTGTACTCCACTGTACTCTACCTCTACTGTGCTCCACTGTACTATATCTCTACTGTACTCCACTCTACTCTACCTCTACTCTACTCTGCTGTACTCTATCTCTACTGTGCTCCACTGTACTCTATCTCTACTGTACTCCACTCTACTCTACCTCTAATGTGCTCCACTGTACTCTATCTCTACTGTGCTCCACTGTACTCTATCTCTACTGTACTCCACTGTACTCTACCTCTACTGTACTCCACTGTACTCTACCTCTACTGTACTCCACTGTACTCTACCTCTACTGTGCTCCACTGTACTCTATCTCTACTGTACTCCACTGTACTCTACCTCTACTGTACTCCACTGTACTCTTTCTCTACTGTGCTCCACTGTACTCTATCTCTACTGTACTCCACTGTACTCTACCTCTACTGTGCTCCACTGTACTCTACCTCTACTGTACTCCACTCTACTCTACCTCTACTGTACTCCGCTGTACTCTATCTCTACTGTGCTCCACTGTACTCTATCTCTACTGTACTCCACTCTACTCTACCTCTATTGTGCTCCACTGTACTCTATCTCTACTGTGCTCCACTGTACTCTATCTCTACTGTACTCCACTGTACCCTACCTCTACTGTACTCCACTGTACTCTACCTCTACTGTACTCCACTGTACTCTACCTCTACTGTGCTCCACTGTACTCTATCTCTACTGTACTCCACTGTACTCTACCTCTACTGTACTCCACTGTACTCTATCTCTACTGTGCTCCACTGTACTCTATCTCTACTGTACTCCACTGTACTCTACTTCTACTGTGCTCCACTGTACTCTATCTCTACTGTACTCCACTCTACTCTACCTCTACTGTACTCCACTGTACTCTATCTCTACTGTACTCCACTCTACTCTACCTCTACTGTACTCCACTGTACTCTATCTCTACTGTGCTCCACTGTACTCTATCTCTACTGTACTCCACTGTACTCTACCTCTACTGTGCTCCACTGTACTCTATCTCTACTCTACTCCACTCTACTCTACCTCTACTGTAATCCACTGTACTCTATCTCTACTGTACTCCACTCTACTCTACCTCTACTGTACTCCACTGTACTCTATCTCTACTGTGCTCCACTGTACTCTATCTCTACTGTACTCCACTGTACTCTACCTCTACTGTAATCTACTGTACTCTATCTCTACTCTGCTCCACTGTACTCTATCTCTATTGTGCTCCACTGTACTCCACTGTACTCTACCTCTACTGTGCTCCACTGTACTCTACCTCTACTGTACTCCACTGTACTCTACCTCTACTGTGCTCCACTGTACTCTATCTCTACTGTACTCCACTTTACTCTACCTCTACTGTACTCCACTGTACTCTTTCTCTACTGTGCTCCAAAGTACTCTATCTCTACTGTACTCCACTGTACTCTACCTCTGCTGTAATCCACTGTACTCTACCTCTACTGTACTCCACTGTACTCTACCTCTACTGTACTCCACTGTACTCTACCTCTACTGTGCTCCACTGTACTCTATCTCTACTGTACTCCACTGTACTCTACCTCTACTGTACTTCACTGTACTCTATCTCTACTGTGCTCCACTGTACTCTATCTCTACTGTACTCCACTGTACTCTACCTCTACTGTGCTCCACTGTACTCTATCTCTACTGTACTCCACTCTACTCTACCTCTACTGTGCTCCACTGTACTCTATCTCTACTGTGCTCCACTGTACTCTATCTCTACTGTACTCCACTGTACTCTACCTCTACTGTACTCCACTGTACTCTACCTCTACTGTACTCCACTGTACTCTACCTCTACTGTGCTCCACTGTACTCTATCTCTACTGTACTCAACTGTACTCTACCTCTACTGTACTCCACTGTACTCTATCTCTACTGTGCTCCACTGTACTCTATCTCTACTGTACTCCACTGTACTCTACCTCTACTGTGCTCCACTGTACTCTATCTCTACTCTACTCCACTCTACTCTACCTCTACTGTACTCCACTGTACTATATCTCTACTGTGCTCCACTGTACTCTATCTCTACTGTGCTCCACTGTACTCTATCTCTACTGTACTCCACTGTACTCTACCTCTACTGTACTCCACTGTACTCTACCTCTACTGTACTCCACTGTACTCTACCTCTACTGTGCTCCACTGTACTCTATCTCTACTGTACTCCACTGTACTCTACCTCTACTGTACTCCACTGTACTCTATCTCTACTGTGCTCCACTGTACTCTATCTCTACTGTACTCCACTGTACTCTACCTCTACTGTGCTCCACTGTACTCTATCTCTACTGTACTCCACTGTACTCTACCTCTACTGTACTCCACTGTACTCTACCTCTACTGTTCTCCACTGTACTCTATCTCTACTGTACTCCACTGTAGTCTATCTCTTCTGTACTCCACTGTTCTCTATCTCTACTGTACTCCACTGTACTCTACCTCTACTGTACTCCACTGTACTCTATCTCTACTGTGCTCCACTGTACTCTACCTCTACTGTGCTCCACTGTACTCTATCTCTACTGTACTCCACTCTACTCTACCTCTACTGTACTCCGCTGTACTCTATCTCTACTGTGCTCCACTGTACTCTATCTCTACTGTGCTCCACTCTACTCTACCTCTACTGTGCTCCACTGTACTCTATCTCTAATGTGCTCCACTGTACTCTATCTCTACTGTACTCCACTGTACTCTACCTCTACTGTACTCCACTGTACTCTACCTCTACTGTACTCCACTGTACTCTACCTCTACTGTGCTCCACTGTACTATATCTCTACTGTACTCCACTCTACTCTACCTCTACTGTACTCCGCTGTACTCTATCTCTACTGTGCTCCACTGTACTCTATCTCTACTGTACTCCACTCTACTCTACCTCTACTGTGCTCCACTGTACTCTATCTCTACTGTGCTCCACTGTACTCTATCTCTACTGTACTCCACTGTACTCTACCTCTACTGTACTCCACTGTACTCTACCTCTACTGTACTCCACTGTACTCTACCTCTACTGTGCTCCACTGTACTCTATCTCTACTGTACTCCACTGTACTCTACCTCTACTGTACTCCACTGTACTCTATCTCTACTGTGCTCCACTGTACTCTATCTCTACTGTATTCCACTGTACTCTACCTCTACTGTGCTCCACTGTACTCTATCTCTACTGTACTCCACTCTACTCTACCTCTACTGTACTCCGCTGTACTCTATCTCTACTGTGCTCCACTGTACTCTATCTCTACTGTGCTCCACTCTACTCTACCTCTACTGTGCTCCACTGTACTCTATCTCTAATGTGCTCCACTGTACTCTATCTCTACTGTACTCCACTGTACTCTACCTCTACTGTACTCCACTGTACTCTACCTCTACTGTACTCCACTGTACTCTACCTCTACTGTGCTCCACTGTACTCTATCTCTACTGTACTCCACTGTACTCTACCTCTACTGTGCTCCACTGTACTCTATCTCTACTGTACTCCACTCTACTCTACCTCTACTGTACTCCACTGTACTCTATCTCTACTGTACTCCACTCTACTCTACCTCTACTGTACTCCACTGTACTCTATCTCTACTGTACTCCACTGTACTCTATCTCTACTGTGCTCCACTGTACTCTATCTCTACTGTACTCCACTGTACTCTACCTCTACTGTGCTCCACTGTACTCTATCTCTACTGTACTCCACTCTACTCTACCTCTACTGTACTCCACTGTACTCTATCTCTACTGTACTCCACTCTACTCTACCTCTACTGTACTCCACTGTACTCTATCTCTACTGTGCTCCACTGTACTCTATCTCTACTGTACTCCACTGTACTCTACCTCTACTGTAATCTACTGTACTCTATCTCTACTCTGCTCCACTGTACTCTATCTCTATTTGTCTCCATTGTACTCCACTGTACTCTACCTCTACTGTGTTCCACTGTACTCTATCTCTACTGTACTCCACTGTTGTCTATCTCTACTGTACTCCAAAGTACTCTATCTCTACTGTACTCCACTGTACTCTACTTCTACTCTACTCCTCTGTACTCTACCTCTACTGTACTCCACTGTACTCTACCTCTACTGTACTCCACTGTACTCTACCTCTACTGTACTCCACTGTACTCTACCTCTACTGTGCTCCACTGTACTCTATCTCTACTGTACTCCAATGTACTCTACCTCTACTGTACTCCACTGTACTCTATCTCTACTGTGCTCCACTGTACTCTATCTCTACTGTACTCCACTGTACTCTATCTCTACTGTGCTCCACTGTACTCTATCTCTACTGTACTCCACTCTACTCTACCTCTACTGTACTCCACTGTACTCTATCTCTACTGTGCTCCACTGTACTCTATCTCTACTGTACTCCACTGTACTCTACCTCTACTGTGCTCCACTGTACTCTATCTCTAATGTGCTCCACTGTACTCTATCTCTACTGTACTCCACTGTACTCTACCTCTACTGTACTCCACTGTACTCTACCTCTACTGTACTCCACTGTACTCTACCTCTACTGTGCTCCACTGTACTATATCTCTACTGTACTCCACTCTACTCTACCTCTACTGTACTCCGCTGTACTCTATCTCTACTGTGCTCCACTGTACTCTATCTCTACTGTACTCCACTCTACTCTACCTCTACTGTGCTCCACTGTACTCTATCTCTACTGTGCTCCACTGTACTCTATCTCTACTGTACTCCACTGTACTCTACCTCTACTGTACTCCACTGTACTCTACCTCTACTGTACTCCACTGTACTCTACCTCTACTGTGCTCCACTGTACTCTATCTCTACTGTACTCCACTGTACTCTACCTCTACTGTACTCCACTGTACTCTACCTCTACTGTGCTCCACTGTACTCTATCTCTACTGTACTCCACTGTACTCTACCTCTACTGTACTCCACTGTACTCTATCTCTACTGTGCTCCACTGTACTCTATCTCTACTGTACTCCACTGTACTCTATCTCTACTGTGCTCCACTGTACTCTATCTCTACTGTACTCCACTCTACTCTACCTCTACTGTACTCCACTGTACTCTATCTCTACTGTGCTCCACTGTACTCTATCTCTACTGTACTCCACTGTACTCTACCTCTATTGTGCTCCACTGTACTCTATCTCTAATGTGCTCCACTGTACTCTATCTCTACTGTACTCCACTGTACTCTACCTCTACTGTACTCCACTGTACTCTACCTCTACTGTACTCTACTGTACTCTACCTCTACTGTGCTCCACTGTACTATATCTCTACTGTACTCCACTCTACTCTACCTCTACTGTACTCCGCTGTACTCTATCTCTACTGTGCTCCACTGTACTCTATCTCTACTGTACTCCACTCTACTCTACCTCTACTGTGCTCCACTGTACTCTATCTCTACTGTGCTCCACTGTACTCTATCTCTACTGTACTCCACTGTACTCTACCTCTACTGTACTCCACTGTACTCTACCTCTACTGTACTCCACTGTACTCTACCTCTACTGTGCTCCACTGTACTCTATCTCTACTGTACTCCACTGTACTCTACCTCTACTGTACTCCACTGTACTCTATCTCTACTGTGCTCCACTGTACTCTATCTCTACTGTACTCCACTGTACTCTACCTCTACTGTGCTCCACTGTACTCTATCTCTACTGTACTCCACTCTACTCTACCTCTACTGTACTCCGCTGTACTCTATCTCTACTGTGCTCCACTGTACTCTATCTCTACTGTGCTCCACTCTACTCTACCTCTACTGTGCTCCACTGTACTCTATCTCTAATGTGCTCCACTGTACTCCACTGTACTCTACCTCTACTGTACTCCACTGTACTCTACCTCTACTGTACTCCACTGTACTCTACCTCTACTGTGCTCCACTGTACTCTATCTCTACTGTACTCCACTGTACTCTACCTCTACTGTGCTCCACTGTACTCTATCTCTACTGTACTCCACTCTACTCTACCTCTACTGTACTCCACTGTACTCTATCTCTACTGTACTCCACTCTACTCTACCTCTACTGTACTCCACTGTACTCTATCTCTACTGTACTCCACTGTACTCTATCTCTACTGTGCTCCACTGTACTCTATATCTACTGTACTCCACTGTACTCTACCTCTACTGTGCTCCACTGTACTCTATCTCTACTGTACTCCACTCTACTCTACCTCTACTGTACTCCACTGTACTCTATCTCTACTGTACTCCACTCTACTCTACCTCTACTGTACTCCACTGTACTCTATCTCTACTGTGCTCCACTGTACTCTATCTCTACTGTACTCCACTGTACTCTACCTCTACTGTAATCTACTGTACTCTATCTCTACTCTGCTCCACTGTACTCTATCTCTATTGTGCTCCATTGTACTCCACTGTACTCTACCTCTACTGTGTTCCACTGTACTCTATCTCTACTGTACTCCACTGTTGTCTATCTCTACTGTACTCCAAAGTACTCTATCTCTACTGTACTCCACTGTACTCTACTTCTACTCTACTCCTCTGTACTCTACCTCTACTGTACTCCACTGTACTCTACCTCTACTGTACTCCACTGTACTCTACCTCTACTGTACTCCACTGTACTCTACCTCTACTGTGCTCCACTGTACTCTATCTCTACTGTACTCCACTGTACTCTACCTCTACTGTACTCCACTGTACTCTATCTCTACTGTGCTCCACTGTACTCTATCTCTACTGTACTCCACTGTACTCTACCTCTACTGTGCTCCACTGTACTCTATCTCTACTGTACTCCACTCTACTCTACCTCTACTGTACTCCACTGTACTCTATCTCTAATGTGCTCCACTGTACTCTATCTCTACTGTACTCCACTGTACTCTACCTCTACTGTACTCCACTGTACTCTACCTCTACTGTACTCCACTGTACTCTACCTCTACTGTGCTCCACTGTACTCTATCTCTACTGTGCTCCACTGCACTCCAATGTACTCTACCTCTATTGTACTCCACTGTACTCTACCTCGACTGTGCTCCACTGTACTCTATCTCTACTCTGCTCCACTGTACTCTACCTCTAATGTGCTCCACTGTACTCTATCTCTACTCTGCTCCACTGTACTCTATCTCTATTGTGCTCCACTGTACTCCACTGTACTCTATCTCTACTGTGCTCCACTGTACTCTATCTCTACTGTACTCCACTGTACTCTACCTCTACTGTGCTCCACTGTACTATATCTCTACTGTACTCCACTCTACTCTACCTCTACTGTACTCCACTGTACTCTATCTCTACTGTGCTCCACTGTACTCTATCTCTACTGTACTCCACTCTACTCTACCTCTAATGTGCTCCACTGTACTCTATCTCTACTGTGCTCCACTGTACTCTATCTCTACTGTACTCCACTGTACTCTACCTCTACTGTGCTCCACTGTACTCTATCTCTACTCTACTCCACTCTACTCTACCTCTACTGTGCTCCACTGTACTCTATCTCTACTGTACTCCACTGTACTCTACCTCTATTGTGCTCCACTGTACTCTATCTCTACTGTGCTCCACTGTACTCTATCTCTACTGTACTCCACTGTACCCTACCTCTACTGTACTCCACTGTACTCTACCTCTACTGTACTCCACTGTACTCTACCTCTACTGTGCTCCACTGTACTCTATCTCTACTGTACTCCACTGTACTCTACCTCTACTGTACTCCACTGTACTCTATCTCTACTGTGCTCCACTGTACTCTATCTCTACTGTACTCCACTGTACTCTACTTCTACTGTGCTCCACTGTACTCTATCTCTACTCTACTCCACTCTACTCTACCTCTACTGTAATCCACTGTACTCTATCTCTACTGTACTCCACTCTACTCTACCTCTACTGTACTCCACTGTACTCTATCTCTACTGTGCTCCACTGTACTCTATCTCTACTGTACTCCACTGTACTCTACCTCTACTGTAATCTACTGTACTCTATCTCTACTCTGCTCCACTGTACTCTATCTCTATTGTGCTCCACTGTACTCTACCTCTACTGTGCTCCACTGTACTCTACCTCTACTGTACTCCTGTGTACTCTACCTCTACTGTGCTCCACTGTACTCTATCTCTACTGTACTCCACTTTACTCTACCTCTACTGTACTCCACTGTACTCTTTCTCTACTGTGCTCCAAAGTACTCTATCTCTACTGTACTCCACTGTACTCTACCTCTGCTGTAATCCACTGTACTCTACCTCTACTGTACTCCACTGTACTCTACCTCTACTGTACTCCACTGTACTCTACCTCTACTGTGCTCCACTGTACTCTATCTCTACTGTACTCCACTGTACTCTATCTCTACTGTACTCCACTGTACTCTACCTCTACTGTGCTCCACTGTACTCTACCTCTACTGTAATCTACTGTACTCTATCTCTACTCTGCTCCACTGTACTCTATCTCTATTGTGCTCCACTGTACTCCACTGTACTCTACCTCTACTGTGCTCCACTGTACTCTATCTCTACTGTACTCCACTTTACTCTACCTCTACTGTGCTCCACTGTACTCTATCTCTACTGTACTCCACTCTACTCTACCTCTACTGTACTCCACTGTACTCTATCTCTACTGTACTCCACTCTACTCTACCTCTACTGTACTCCACTGTACTCTATCTCTACTGTACTCCACTGTACTCTATTTCTACTGTGCTCCACTGTACTCTATCTCTACTGTACTCCACTGTACTCTACCTCTACTGTGCTCCACTGTACTCTATCTCTACTGTACTCCACTCTACTCTACCTCTACTGTACTCCACTGTACTCTATCTCTACTGTACTCCACTCTACTCTACCTCTACTGTACTCCACTGTACTCTATCTCTACTGTGCTCCACTGTACTCTATCTCTACTGTACTCCACTGTACTCTACCTCTACTGTAATCTACTGTACTCTATCTCTACTCTGCTCCACTGTACTCTATCTCTATTGTGCTCCATTGTACTCCACTGTACTCTACCTCTACTGTGTTCCACTGTACTCTATCTCTACTGTACTCCACTGTTGTCTATCTCTACTGTACTCCAAAGTACTCTATCTCTACTGTACTCCACTGTACTCTACTTCTACTCTACTCCTCTGTACTCTACCTCTACTGTACTCCACTGTACTCTACCTCTACTGTACTCCACTGTACTCTACCTCTACTGTACTCCACTGTACTCTACCTCTACTGTGCTCCACTGTACTCTATCTCTACTGTACTCCACTGTACTCTACCTCTACTGTACTCCACTGTACTCTATCTCTACTGTGCTCCACTGTACTCTATCTCTACTGTACTCCACTGTACTCTACCTCTACTGTGCTCCACTGTACTCTATCTCTACTGTACTCCACTCTACTCTACCTCTACTGTACTCCACTGTACTCTATCTCTACTGTGCTCCACTGTACTCTATCTCTACTGTACTCCACTGTACTCTACCTCTACTGTACTCCACTGTACTCTACCTCTACTGTACTCTACTGTACTCTACCTCTACTGTGCTCCACTGTACTCTATCTCTACTGTGCTCCACTGCACTCCAATGTACTCTACCTCTATTGTACTCCACTGTACTCTACCTCGACTGTGCTCCACTGTACTCTATCTCTACTCTGCTCCACTGTACTCTACCTCTAATGTGCTCCACTGTACTCTATCTCTACTCTGCTCCACTGTACTCTATCTCTATTGTGCTCCACTGTACTCCACTGTACTCTATCTCTACTGTGCTCCACTGTACTCTATCTCTACTGTACTCCACTGTACTCTACCTCTACTGTGCTCCACTGTACTATATCTCTACTGTACTCCACTCTACTCTACCTCTACTGTACTCTGCTGTACTCTATCTCTACTGTGCTCCACTGTACTCTATCTCTACTCTACTCCACTCTACTCTACCTCTAATGTGCTCCACTGTACTCTATCTCTACTGTGCTCCACTGTACTCTATCTCTACTGTACTCCACTGTACTCTACCTCTACTGTACTCCACTGTACTCTACCTCTACTGTACTCCACTGTACTCTACCTCTACTGTGCTCCACTGTACTCTATCTCTACTGTACTCCACTGTACTCTACCTCTACTGTACTCCACTGTACTCTTTCTCTACTGTGCTCCACTGTACTCTATCTCTACTGTACTCCACTGTACTCTACCTCTACTGTGCTCCACTGTACTCTACCTCTACTGTACTCCACTCTACTCTACCTCTACTGTACTCCGCTGTACTCTATCTCTACTGTGCTCCACTGTACTCTATCTCTACTGTACTCCACTCTACTCTACCTCTATTGTGCTCCACTGTACTCTATCTCTACTGTGCTCCACTGTACTCTATCTCTACTGTACTCCACTGTACCCTACCTCTACTGTACTCCACTGTACTCTACCTCTACTGTACTCCACTGTACTCTACCTCTACTGTGATCCACTGTACTCTATCTCTACTGTACTCCACTGTACTCTACCTCTACTGTACTCCACTGTACTCTATCTCTACTGTGCTCCACTGTACTCTATCTCTACTGTACTCCACTGTACTCTACTTCTACTGTGCTCCACTGTACTCTATCTCTACTGTACTCCACTCTACTCTACCTCTACTGTACTCCACTGTACTCTATCTCTACTGTACTCCACTCTACTCTACCTCTACTGTACTCCACTGTACTCTATCTCTACTGTGCTCCACTGTACTCTATCTCTACTGTACTCCACTGTACTCTACCTCTACTGTGCTCCACTGTACTCTATCTCTACTCTACTCCACTCTACTCTACCTCTACTGTAATCCACTGTACTCTATCTCTACTGTACTCCACTCTACTCTACCTCTACTGTACTCCACTGTACTCTATCTCTACTGTGCTCCACTGTACTCTATCTCTACTGTACTCCACTGTACTCTACCTCTACTGTAATCTACTGTACTCTATCTCTACTCTGCTCCACTGTACTCTATCTCTATTGTGCTCCACTGTACTCCACTGTACTCTACCTCTACTGTGCTCCACTGTACTCTACCTCTACTGTACTCCACTGTACTCTACCTCTACTGTGCTCCACTGTACTCTATCTCTACTGTACTCCACTTTACTCTACCTCTACTGTACTCCACTGTACTCTTTCTCTACTGTGCTCCAAAGTACTCTATCTCTACTGTACTCCACTGTACTCTACCTCTGCTGTAATCCACTGTACTCTACCTCTACTGTACTCCACTGTACTCTACCTCTACTGTACTCCACTGTACTCTACCTCTACTGTGCTCCACTGTACTCTATCTCTACTGTACTCCACTGTACTCTACCTCTACTGTACTTCACTGTACTCTATCTCTACTGTGCTCCACTGTACTCTATCTCTACTGTACTCCACTGTACTCTACCTCTACTGTGCTCCACTGTACTCTATCTCTACTGTACTCCACTCTACTCTACCTCTACTGTGCTCCACTGTACTCTATCTCTACTGTGCTCCACTGTACTCTATCTCTACTGTACTCCACTGTACTCTACCTCTACTGTACTCCACTGTACTCTACCTCTACTGTACTCCACTGTACTCTACCTCTACTGTGCTCCACTGTACTCTATCTCTACTGTACTCAACTGTACTCTACCTCTACTGTACTCCACTGTACTCTATCTCTACTGTGCTCCACTGTACTCTATCTCTACTGTACTCCACTGTACTCTACCTCTACTGTGCTCCACTGTACTCTATCTCTACTCTACTCCACTCTACTCTACCTCTACTGTACTCCACTGTACTATATCTCTACTGTACTCCACTCTACTCTACCTCTACTGTACTCCACTGTACTCTATCTCTACTGTACTCCACTGTACTCTATCTCTACTGTGATCCACTGTACTCTATTTCTATTGTACTCCACTGTACTCTACCTCTACTGTGCTCCACTGTACTCTATCTCTACTGTACTCCACTCTACTCTACCTCTACTGTACTCCACTGTACTCTATCTCTACTGTGCTCCACTGTACTCTATCTCTACTGTACTCCACTGTACTCTACCTCTACTGTAATCTACTGTACTCTATCTCTACTCTGCTCCACTGTACTCTATCTCTATTGTGCTCCACTGTACTCCACTGTACTCTACCTCTACTGTGCTCCACTGTTGTCTATCTCTACTGTACTCCAAAGTACTCTATCTCTACTGTACTCCACTGTACTCTACCTCTACTCTACTCCACTGTACTTTACCTCTACTGTACTCCACTGTACTCTACATCTACTGTACTCCACTGTACTCTACCTCTACTGTACTCCACTGTACTCTACCTCTACTGTGCTCCACTGTACTCTATCTCTACTGTACTCCACTGTATTCTACCTCTACTGTACTCCACTGTACTCTATCTCTACTGTGCTCCACTGTACTCTATCTCTACTGTGCTCCACTGCACTCCACTATACTCTATCTCTACTGTACTCCACTGTACTCTATCTCTACTGTGCTCCACTGTACTCTACCTCTACTGTACTCCACTGTACTCTACCTCTACTGTACTCCACTGTACTCTATCTCTACTGTGGTCCACTGTACACTATCTCTACTGTGCTCCACTGCACTCCAATATACTCTACCTTTACTGTACTCCACTGTACTCTACCTCTACTGTGCTCCACTGTACTCTATCTCTACTGTACTCTACTGTACTCTACCTCTACTGTGCTCCACTGTACTCTATATCTAATGTGCTCCACTGTACTCTATCTCTACTGTACTCCACTGTACTCTATCTCTACTGTGCTCCACTGTACTCTATCTCCACTGTACTCTACCTCTACTGTACTCCACTGTACTCTACCTCTACTGTACTCCACTGTACTCTATCTCTACTGTGCTCCACTGTACACTATCTCTACTGTGCTCCACTGCACTCCAATGTACTCTACCTCTACTGTACTCCACTGTACTCTACCTCTACTGTGCTCCACTGTACTCTATCTCTACTGTACTCCACTGTACTCTATCTCTACTGTACTCCACTGTACTCTACCTCTACTGTACTCCACTGTACTCTATCTCTACTGTGCTCCACTGTACTCTATCTCTACTGTGCTCCACTGCACTCCAATGTACTCTACCTCTATTGTACTCCACTGTACCCTACCTCGACTGTGCTCCACTGTACTCTATCTCTACTCTGCTCCACTGTACTCTACCTCTACTGTGCTCCACTGTACCCTATCTCTACTCTGCTCCACTGTACTCTATCTCTATTGTGCTCCACTGTACTCCACTGTACTCTATCTCTACTGTGCTCCACTGTACTCTATCTCTACTGTACTCCACTGTACTCTACCTCTACTGTGCTCCACTGTACTATATCTCTACTGTACTCCACTCTACTCTACCTCTACTGTGCTCCACTGTACCCTATCTCTACTCTGCTCCACTGTACTCTATCTCTATTGTGCTCCACTGTACTCCACTGTACTCTATCTCTACTGTGCTCCACTGTACTCTATCTCTACTGTACTCCACTGTACTCTACCTCTACTGTGCTCCACTGTACTATATCTCTACTGTACTCCACTCTACTCTACCTCTACTGTACTCCGCTGTACTCTATCTCTACTGTGCTCCACTGTACTCTATCTCTACTGTACTCCACTCTACTCTACCTCTAATGTGCTCCACTGTACTCTATCTCTACTGTGCTCCACTGTACTCTATCTCTACTGTACTCCACTGTACTCTATCTCTACTGTGCTCCACTGTACTCTATCTCTACTGTACTCCACTCTACTCTACCTCTACTGTGCTCCACTGTACTCTATCTCTACTGTGCTCCACTGTACTCTATCTCTACTGTACTCCACTGTACTCTACCTCTACTGTACTCCACTGTACTCTACCTCTACTGTACTCCACTGTACTCTACCTCTACTGTGCTCCACTGTACTCTATCTCTACTGTACTCCACTGTACTCTACCTCTACTGTACTCCACTGTACTCTATCTCTACTGTGCTCCACTGTACTCTATCTCTACTGTACTCCACTGTACTCTACCTCTACTGTGCTCCACTGTACTCTATCTCTACTGTACTCCACTCTACTCTACCTCTACTGTACTCCACTGTACTCTATCTCTACTGTACTCCACTCTACTCTACCTCTACTGTACTCCACTGTACTCTATCTCTACTGTGCTCCACTGTACTCTATCTCTACTGTACTCCACTGTACTCTACCTCTACTGTACTCCACTGTACTCTATTTCTACTGTGCTCCACTGTACTCTATCTCTACAGTGCTCCACTGTACTCTATCTCTATTGTGCTCCACTGTACTCCACTGTACTCTACCTCTACTGTGCTCCACTGTACTCTATCTCTACTGTACTCCACTGTACTCTACCTCTACTGTACTCCACTGTACTCTACCTCTACTGTTCTCCACTGTACTCTATCTCTACTGTACTCCACTGTAGTCTATCTCTTCTGTACTCCACTGTTCTCTATCTCTACTGTACTCCACTGTACTCTACCTCTACTGTACTCCACTGTACTCTATCTCTACTGTGCTCCACTGTACTCTACCTCTACTGTGCTCCACTGTACTCTATCTCTACTGTACTCCACTCTACTCTACCTCTACTGTACTCCGCTGTACTCTATCTCTACTGTGCTCCACTGTACTCTATCTCTACTGTGCTCCACTCTACTCTACCTCTACTGTGCTCCACTGTACTCTATCTCTAATGTGCTCCACTGTACTCTATCTCTACTGTACTCCACTGTACTCTACCTCTACTGTACTCCACTGTACTCTACCTCTACTGTACTCCACTGTACTCTACCTCTACTGTGCTCCACTGTACTATATCTCTACTGTACTCCACTCTACTCTACCTCTACTGTACTCCGCTGTACTCTATCTCTACTGTGCTCCACTGTACTCTATCTCTACTGTACTCCACTCTACTCTACCTCTACTGTGCTCCACTGTACTCTATCTCTACTGTGCTCCACTGTACTCTATCTCTACTGTACTCCACTGTACTCTACCTCTACTGTACTCCACTGTACTCTACCTCTACTGTACTCCACTGTACTCTACCTCTACTGTGCTCCACTGTACTCTATCTCTACTGTACTCCACTGTACTCTACCTCTACTGTACTCCACTGTACTCTATCTCTACTGTGCTCCACTGTACTCTATCTCTACTGTATTCCACTGTACTCTACCTCTACTGTGCTCCACTGTACTCTATCTCTACTGTACTCCACTCTACTCTACCTCTACTGTACTCCGCTGTACTCTATCTCTACTGTGCTCCACTGTACTCTATCTCTACTGTGCTCCACTCTACTCTACCTCTACTGTGCTCCACTGTACTCTATCTCTAATGTGCTCCACTGTACTCTATCTCTACTGTACTCCACTGTACTCTACCTCTACTGTACTCCACTGTACTCTACCTCTACTGTACTCCACTGTACTCTACCTCTACTGTGCTCCACTGTACTCTATCTCTACTGTACTCCACTGTACTCTACCTCTACTGTGCTCCACTGTACTCTATCTCTACTGTACTCCACTCTACTCTACCTCTACTGTACTCCACTGTACTCTATCTCTACTGTACTCCACTCTACTCTACCTCTACTGTACTCCACTGTACTCTATCTCTACTGTACTCCACTGTACTCTATCTCTACTGTGCTCCACTGTACTCTATCTCTACTGTACTCCACTGTACTCTACCTCTACTGTGCTCCACTGTACTCTATCTCTACTGTACTCCACTCTACTCTACCTCTACTGTACTCCACTGTACTCTATCTCTACTGTACTCCACTCTACTCTACCTCTACTGTACTCCACTGTACTCTATCTCTACTGTGCTCCACTGTACTCTATCTCTACTGTACTCCACTGTACTCTACCTCTACTGTAATCTACTGTACTCTATCTCTACTCTGCTCCACTGTACTCTATCTCTATTTGTCTCCATTGTACTCCACTGTACTCTACCTCTACTGTGTTCCACTGTACTCTATCTCTACTGTACTCCACTGTTGTCTATCTCTACTGTACTCCAAAGTACTCTATCTCTACTGTACTCCACTGTACTCTACTTCTACTCTACTCCTCTGTACTCTACCTCTACTGTACTCCACTGTACTCTACCTCTACTGTACTCCACTGTACTCTACCTCTACTGTACTCCACTGTACTCTACCTCTACTGTGCTCCACTGTACTCTATCTCTACTGTACTCCACTGTACTCTACCTCTACTGTACTCCACTGTACTCTATCTCTACTGTGCTCCACTGTACTCTATCTCTACTGTACTCCACTGTACTCTATCTCTACTGTGCTCCACTGTACTCTATCTCTACTGTACTCCACTCTACTCTACCTCTACTGTACTCCACTGTACTCTATCTCTACTGTGCTCCACTGTACTCTATCTCTACTGTACTCCACTGTACTCTACCTCTACTGTGCTCCACTGTACTCTATCTCTAATGTGCTCCACTGTACTCTATCTCTACTGTACTCCACTGTACTCTACCTCTACTGTACTCCACTGTACTCTACCTCTACTGTACTCCACTGTACTCTACCTCTACTGTGCTCCACTGTACTATATCTCTACTGTACTCCACTCTACTCTACCTCTACTGTACTCCGCTGTACTCTATCTCTACTGTGCTCCACTGTACTCTATCTCTACTGTACTCCACTCTACTCTACCTCTACTGTGCTCCACTGTACTCTATCTCTACTGTGCTCCACTGTACTCTATCTCTACTGTACTCCACTGTACTCTACCTCTACTGTACTCCACTGTACTCTACCTCTACTGTACTCCACTGTACTCTACCTCTACTGTGCTCCACTGTACTCTATCTCTACTGTACTCCACTGTACTCTACCTCTACTGTACTCCACTGTACTCTACCTCTACTGTGCTCCACTGTACTCTATCTCTACTGTACTCCACTGTACTCTACCTCTACTGTACTCCACTGTACTCTATCTCTACTGTGCTCCACTGTACTCTATCTCTACTGTACTCCACTGTACTCTATCTCTACTGTGCTCCACTGTACTCTATCTCTACTGTACTCCACTCTACTCTACCTCTACTGTACTCCACTGTACTCTATCTCTACTGTGCTCCACTGTACTCTATCTCTACTGTACTCCACTGTACTCTACCTCTATTGTGCTCCACTGTACTCTATCTCTAATGTGCTCCACTGTACTCTATCTCTACTGTACTCCACTGTACTCTACCTCTACTGTACTCCACTGTACTCTACCTCTACTGTACTCTACTGTACTCTACCTCTACTGTGCTCCACTGTACTATATCTCTACTGTACTCCACTCTACTCTACCTCTACTGTACTCCGCTGTACTCTATCTCTACTGTGCTCCACTGTACTCTATCTCTACTGTACTCCACTCTACTCTACCTCTACTGTGCTCCACTGTACTCTATCTCTACTGTGCTCCACTGTACTCTATCTCTACTGTACTCCACTGTACTCTACCTCTACTGTACTCCACTGTACTCTACCTCTACTGTACTCCACTGTACTCTACCTCTACTGTGCTCCACTGTACTCTATCTCTACTGTACTCCACTGTACTCTACCTCTACTGTACTCCACTGTACTCTATCTCTACTGTGCTCCACTGTACTCTATCTCTACTGTACTCCACTGTACTCTACCTCTACTGTGCTCCACTGTACTCTATCTCTACTGTACTCCACTCTACTCTACCTCTACTGTACTCCGCTGTACTCTATCTCTACTGTGCTCCACTGTACTCTATCTCTACTGTGCTCCACTCTACTCTACCTCTACTGTGCTCCACTGTACTCTATCTCTAATGTGCTCCACTGTACTCCACTGTACTCTACCTCTACTGTACTCCACTGTACTCTACCTCTACTGTACTCCACTGTACTCTACCTCTACTGTGCTCCACTGTACTCTATCTCTACTGTACTCCACTGTACTCTACCTCTACTGTGCTCCACTGTACTCTATCTCTACTGTACTCCACTCTACTCTACCTCTACTGTACTCCACTGTACTCTATCTCTACTGTACTCCACTCTACTCTACCTCTACTGTACTCCACTGTACTCTATCTCTACTGTACTCCACTGTACTCTATCTCTACTGTGCTCCACTGTACTCTATATCTACTGTACTCCACTGTACTCTACCTCTACTGTGCTCCACTGTACTCTATCTCTACTGTACTCCACTCTACTCTACCTCTACTGTACTCCACTGTACTCTATCTCTACTGTACTCCACTCTACTCTACCTCTACTGTACTCCACTGTACTCTATCTCTACTGTGCTCCACTGTACTCTATCTCTACTGTACTCCACTGTACTCTACCTCTACTGTAATCTACTGTACTCTATCTCTACTCTGCTCCACTGTACTCTATCTCTATTGTGCTCCATTGTACTCCACTGTACTCTACCTCTACTGTGTTCCACTGTACTCTATCTCTACTGTACTCCACTGTTGTCTATCTCTACTGTACTCCAATGTACTCTATCTCTACTGTACTCCACTGTACTCTACTTCTACTCTACTCCTCTGTACTCTACCTCTACTGTACTCCACTGTACTCTACCTCTACTGTACTCCACTGTACTCTACCTCTACTGTACTCCACTGTACTCTACCTCTACTGTGCTCCACTGTACTCTATCTCTACTGTACTCCACTGTACTCTACCTCTACTGTACTCCACTGTACTCTATCTCTACTGTGCTCCACTGTACTCTATCTCTACTGTACTCCACTGTACTCTACCTCTACTGTGCTCCACTGTACTCTATCTCTACTGTACTCCACTCTACTCTACCTCTACTGTACTCCACTGTACTCTATCTCTAATGTGCTCCACTGTACTCTATCTCTACTGTACTCCACTGTACTCTACCTCTACTGTACTCCACTGTACTCTACCTCTACTGTACTCCACTGTACTCTACCTCTACTGTGCTCCACTGTACTCTATCTCTACTGTGCTCCACTGCACTCCAATGTACTCTACCTCTATTGTACTCCACTGTACTCTACCTCGACTGTGCTCCACTGTACTCTATCTCTACTCTGCTCCACTGTACTCTACCTCTAATGTGCTCCACTGTACTCTATCTCTACTCTGCTCCACTGTACTCTATCTCTATTGTGCTCCACTGTACTCCACTGTACTCTATCTCTACTGTGCTCCACTGTACTCTATCTCTACTGTACTCCACTGTACTCTACCTCTACTGTGCTCCACTGTACTATATCTCTACTGTACTCCACTCTACTCTACCTCTACTGTACTCCACTGTACTCTATCTCTACTGTGCTCCACTGTACTCTATCTCTACTGTACTCCACTCTACTCTACCTCTAATGTGCTCCACTGTACTCTATCTCTACTGTGCTCCACTGTACTCTATCTCTACTGTACTCCACTGTACTCTACCTCTACTGTGCTCCACTGTACTCTATCTCTACTCTACTCCACTCTACTCTACCTCTACTGTGCTCCACTGTACTCTATCTCTACTGTACTCCACTGTACTCTACCTCTATTGTGCTCCACTGTACTCTATCTCTACTGTGCTCCACTGTACTCTATCTCTACTGTACTCCACTGTACCCTACCTCTACTGTACTCCACTGTACTCTACCTCTACTGTACTCCACTGTACTCTACCTCTACTGTGCTCCACTGTACTCTATCTCTACTGTACTCCACTGTACTCTACCTCTACTGTACTCCACTGTACTCTATCTCTACTGTGCTCCACTGTACTCTATCTCTACTGTACTCCACTGTACTCTACTTCTACTGTGCTCCACTGTACTCTATCTCTACTCTACTCCACTCTACTCTACCTCTACTGTAATCCACTGTACTCTATCTCTACTGTACTCCACTCTACTCTACCTCTACTGTACTCCACTGTACTCTATCTCTACTGTGCTCCACTGTACTCTATCTCTACTGTACTCCACTGTACTCTACCTCTACTGTAATCTACTGTACTCTATCTCTACTCTGCTCCACTGTACTCTATCTCTATTGTGCTCCACTGTACTCTACCTCTACTGTGCTCCACTGTACTCTACCTCTACTGTACTCCTGTGTACTCTACCTCTACTGTGCTCCACTGTACTCTATCTCTACTGTACTCCACTTTACTCTACCTCTACTGTACTCCACTGTACTCTTTCTCTACTGTGCTCCAAAGTACTCTATCTCTACTGTACTCCACTGTACTCTACCTCTGCTGTAATCCACTGTACTCTACCTCTACTGTACTCCACTGTACTCTACCTCTACTGTACTCCACTGTACTCTACCTCTACTGTGCTCCACTGTACTCTATCTCTACTGTACTCCACTGTACTCTATCTCTACTGTACTCCACTGTACTCTACCTCTACTGTGCTCCACTGTACTCTACCTCTACTGTAATCTACTGTACTCTATCTCTACTCTGCTCCACTGTACTCTATCTCTATTGTGCTCCACTGTACTCCACTGTACTCTACCTCTACTGTGCTCCACTGTACTCTATCTCTACTGTACTCCACTTTACTCTACCTCTACTGTGCTCCACTGTACTCTATCTCTACTGTACTCCACTCTACTCTACCTCTACTGTACTCCACTGTACTCTATCTCTACTGTACTCCACTCTACTCTACCTCTACTGTACTCCACTGTACTCTATCTCTACTGTACTCCACTGTACTCTATTTCTACTGTGCTCCACTGTACTCTATCTCTACTGTACTCCACTGTACTCTACCTCTACTGTGCTCCACTGTACTCTATCTCTACTGTACTCCACTCTACTCTACCTCTACTGTACTCCACTGTACTCTATCTCTACTGTACTCCACTCTACTCTACCTCTACTGTACTCCACTGTACTCTATCTCTACTGTGCTCCACTGTACTCTATCTCTACTGTACTCCACTGTACTCTACCTCTACTGTAATCTACTGTACTCTATCTCTACTCTGCTCCACTGTACTCTATCTCTATTGTGCTCCATTGTACTCCACTGTACTCTACCTCTACTGTGTTCCACTGTACTCTATCTCTACTGTACTCCACTGTTGTCTATCTCTACTGTACTCCAAAGTACTCTATCTCTACTGTACTCCACTGTACTCTACTTCTACTCTACTCCTCTGTACTCTACCTCTACTGTACTCCACTGTACTCTACCTCTACTGTACTCCACTGTACTCTACCTCTACTGTACTCCACTGTACTCTACCTCTACTGTGCTCCACTGTACTCTATCTCTACTGTACTCCACTGTACTCTACCTCTACTGTACTCCACTGTACTCTATCTCTACTGTGCTCCACTGTACTCTATCTCTACTGTACTCCACTGTACTCTACCTCTACTGTGCTCCACTGTACTCTATCTCTACTGTACTCCACTCTACTCTACCTCTACTGTACTCCACTGTACTCTATCTCTACTGTGCTCCACTGTACTCTATCTCTACTGTACTCCACTGTACTCTACCTCTACTGTACTCCACTGTACTCTACCTCTACTGTACTCTACTGTACTCTACCTCTACTGTGCTCCACTGTACTCTATCTCTACTGTGCTCCACTGCACTCCAATGTACTCTACCTCTATTGTACTCCACTGTACTCTACCTCGACTGTGCTCCACTGTACTCTATCTCTACTCTGCTCCACTGTACTCTACCTCTAATGTGCTCCACTGTACTCTATCTCTACTCTGCTCCACTGTACTCTATCTCTATTGTGCTCCACTGTACTCCACTGTACTCTATCTCTACTGTGCTCCACTGTACTCTATCTCTACTGTACTCCACTGTACTCTACCTCTACTGTGCTCCACTGTACTATATCTCTACTGTACTCCACTCTACTCTACCTCTACTGTACTCTGCTGTACTCTATCTCTACTGTGCTCCACTGTACTCTATCTCTACTCTACTCCACTCTACTCTACCTCTAATGTGCTCCACTGTACTCTATCTCTACTGTGCTCCACTGTACTCTATCTCTACTGTACTCCACTGTACTCTACCTCTACTGTACTCCACTGTACTCTACCTCTACTGTACTCCACTGTACTCTACCTCTACTGTGCTCCACTGTACTCTATCTCTACTGTACTCCACTGTACTCTACCTCTACTGTACTCCACTGTACTCTTTCTCTACTGTGCTCCACTGTACTCTATCTCTACTGTACTCCACTGTACTCTACCTCTACTGTGCTCCACTGTACTCTACCTCTACTGTACTCCACTCTACTCTACCTCTACTGTACTCCGCTGTACTCTATCTCTACTGTGCTCCACTGTACTCTATCTCTACTGTACTCCACTCTACTCTACCTCTATTGTGCTCCACTGTACTCTATCTCTACTGTGCTCCACTGTACTCTATCTCTACTGTACTCCACTGTACCCTACCTCTACTGTACTCCACTGTACTCTACCTCTACTGTACTCCACTGTACTCTACCTCTACTGTGATCCACTGTACTCTATCTCTACTGTACTCCACTGTACTCTACCTCTACTGTACTCCACTGTACTCTATCTCTACTGTGCTCCACTGTACTCTATCTCTACTGTACTCCACTGTACTCTACTTCTACTGTGCTCCACTGTACTCTATCTCTACTGTACTCCACTCTACTCTACCTCTACTGTACTCCACTGTACTCTATCTCTACTGTACTCCACTCTACTCTACCTCTACTGTACTCCACTGTACTCTATCTCTACTGTGCTCCACTGTACTCTATCTCTACTGTACTCCACTGTACTCTACCTCTACTGTGCTCCACTGTACTCTATCTCTACTCTACTCCACTCTACTCTACCTCTACTGTAATCCACTGTACTCTATCTCTACTGTACTCCACTCTACTCTACCTCTACTGTACTCCACTGTACTCTATCTCTACTGTGCTCCACTGTACTCTATCTCTACTGTACTCCACTGTACTCTACCTCTACTGTAATCTACTGTACTCTATCTCTACTCTGCTCCACTGTACTCTATCTCTATTGTGCTCCACTGTACTCCACTGTACTCTACCTCTACTGTGCTCCACTGTACTCTACCTCTACTGTACTCCACTGTACTCTACCTCTACTGTGCTCCACTGTACTCTATCTCTACTGTACTCCACTTTACTCTACCTCTACTGTACTCCACTGTACTCTTTCTCTACTGTGCTCCAAAGTACTCTATCTCTACTGTACTCCACTGTACTCTACCTCTGCTGTAATCCACTGTACTCTACCTCTACTGTACTCCACTGTACTCTACCTCTACTGTACTCCACTGTACTCTACCTCTACTGTGCTCCACTGTACTCTATCTCTACTGTACTCCACTGTACTCTACCTCTACTGTACTTCACTGTACTCTATCTCTACTGTGCTCCACTGTACTCTATCTCTACTGTACTCCACTGTACTCTACCTCTACTGTGCTCCACTGTACTCTATCTCTACTGTACTCCACTCTACTCTACCTCTACTGTGCTCCACTGTACTCTATCTCTACTGTGCTCCACTGTACTCTATCTCTACTGTACTCCACTGTACTCTACCTCTACTGTACTCCACTGTACTCTACCTCTACTGTACTCCACTGTACTCTACCTCTACTGTGCTCCACTGTACTCTATCTCTACTGTACTCAACTGTACTCTACCTCTACTGTACTCCACTGTACTCTATCTCTACTGTGCTCCACTGTACTCTATCTCTACTGTACTCCACTGTACTCTACCTCTACTGTGCTCCACTGTACTCTATCTCTACTCTACTCCACTCTACTCTACCTCTACTGTACTCCACTGTACTATATCTCTACTGTACTCCACTCTACTCTACCTCTACTGTACTCCACTGTACTCTATCTCTACTGTACTCCACTGTACTCTATCTCTACTGTGATCCACTGTACTCTATTTCTATTGTACTCCACTGTACTCTACCTCTACTGTGCTCCACTGTACTCTATCTCTACTGTACTCCACTCTACTCTACCTCTACTGTACTCCACTGTACTCTATCTCTACTGTGCTCCACTGTACTCTATCTCTACTGTACTCCACTGTACTCTACCTCTACTGTAATCTACTGTACTCTATCTCTACTCTGCTCCACTGTACTCTATCTCTATTGTGCTCCACTGTACTCCACTGTACTCTACCTCTACTGTGCTCCACTGTTGTCTATCTCTACTGTACTCCAAAGTACTCTATCTCTACTGTACTCCACTGTACTCTACCTCTACTCTACTCCACTGTACTTTACCTCTACTGTACTCCACTGTACTCTACATCTACTGTACTCCACTGTACTCTACCTCTACTGTACTCCACTGTACTCTACCTCTACTGTGCTCCACTGTACTCTATCTCTACTGTACTCCACTGTATTCTACCTCTACTGTACTCCACTGTACTCTATCTCTACTGTGCTCCACTGTACTCTATCTCTACTGTGCTCCACTGCACTCCACTATACTCTATCTCTACTGTACTCCACTGTACTCTATCTCTACTGTGCTCCACTGTACTCTACCTCTACTGTACTCCACTGTACTCTACCTCTACTGTACTCCACTGTACTCTATCTCTACTGTGGTCCACTGTACACTATCTCTACTGTGCTCCACTGCACTCCAATATACTCTACCTTTACTGTACTCCACTGTACTCTACCTCTACTGTGCTCCACTGTACTCTATCTCTACTGTACTCTACTGTACTCTACCTCTACTGTGCTCCACTGTACTCTATATCTAATGTGCTCCACTGTACTCTATCTCTACTGTACTCCACTGTACTCTATCTCTACTGTGCTCCACTGTACTCTATCTCCACTGTACTCTACCTCTACTGTACTCCACTGTACTCTACCTCTACTGTACTCCACTGTACTCTATCTCTACTGTGCTCCACTGTACACTATCTCTACTGTGCTCCACTGCACTCCAATGTACTCTACCTCTACTGTACTCCACTGTACTCTACCTCTACTGTGCTCCACTGTACTCTATCTCTACTGTACTCCACTGTACTCTATCTCTACTGTACTCCACTGTACTCTACCTCTACTGTACTCCACTGTACTCTATCTCTACTGTGCTCCACTGTACTCTATCTCTACTGTGCTCCACTGCACTCCAATGTACTCTACCTCTATTGTACTCCACTGTACCCTACCTCGACTGTGCTCCACTGTACTCTATCTCTACTCTGCTCCACTGTACTCTACCTCTACTGTGCTCCACTGTACCCTATCTCTACTCTGCTCCACTGTACTCTATCTCTATTGTGCTCCACTGTACTCCACTGTACTCTATCTCTACTGTGCTCCACTGTACTCTATCTCTACTGTACTCCACTGTACTCTACCTCTACTGTGCTCCACTGTACTATATCTCTACTGTACTCCACTCTACTCTACCTCTACTGTGCTCCACTGTACCCTATCTCTACTCTGCTCCACTGTACTCTATCTCTATTGTGCTCCACTGTACTCCACTGTACTCTATCTCTACTGTGCTCCACTGTACTCTATCTCTACTGTACTCCACTGTACTCTACCTCTACTGTGCTCCACTGTACTATATCTCTACTGTACTCCACTCTACTCTACCTCTACTGTACTCCGCTGTACTCTATCTCTACTGTGCTCCACTGTACTCTATCTCTACTGTACTCCACTCTACTCTACCTCTAATGTGCTCCACTGTACTCTATCTCTACTGTGCTCCACTGTACTCTATCTCTACTGTACTCCACTGTACTCTATCTCTACTGTGCTCCACTGTACTCTATCTCTACTGTACTCCACTCTACTCTACCTCTACTGTGCTCCACTGTACTCTATCTCTACTGTGCTCCACTGTACTCTATCTCTACTGTACTCCACTGTACTCTACCTCTACTGTACTCCACTGTACTCTACCTCTACTGTACTCCACTGTACTCTACCTCTACTGTGCTCCACTGTACTCTATCTCTACTGTACTCCACTGTACTCTACCTCTACTGTACTCCACTGTACTCTATCTCTACTGTGCTCCACTGTACTCTATCTCTACTGTACTCCACTGTACTCTACCTCTACTGTGCTCCACTGTACTCTATCTCTACTGTACTCCACTCTACTCTACCTCTACTGTACTCCACTGTACTCTATCTCTACTGTACTCCACTCTACTCTACCTCTACTGTACTCCACTGTACTCTATCTCTACTGTGCTCCACTGTACTCTATCTCTACTGTACTCCACTGTACTCTACCTCTACTGTACTCCACTGTACTCTATTTCTACTGTGCTCCACTGTACTCTATCTCTACAGTGCTCCACTGTACTCTATCTCTATTGTGCTCCACTGTACTCCACTGTACTCTACCTCTACTGTGCTCCACTGTACTCTATCTCTACTGTACTCCACTGTACTCTACCTCTACTGTACTCCACTGTACTCTACCTCTACTGTTCTCCACTGTACTCTATCTCTACTGTACTCCACTGTAGTCTATCTCTTCTGTACTCCACTGTTCTCTATCTCTACTGTACTCCACTGTACTCTACCTCTACTGTACTCCACTGTACTCTATCTCTACTGTGCTCCACTGTACTCTACCTCTACTGTGCTCCACTGTACTCTATCTCTACTGTACTCCACTCTACTCTACCTCTACTGTACTCCGCTGTACTCTATCTCTACTGTGCTCCACTGTACTCTATCTCTACTGTGCTCCACTCTACTCTACCTCTACTGTGCTCCACTGTACTCTATCTCTAATGTGCTCCACTGTACTCTATCTCTACTGTACTCCACTGTACTCTACCTCTACTGTACTCCACTGTACTCTACCTCTACTGTACTCCACTGTACTCTACCTCTACTGTGCTCCACTGTACTATATCTCTACTGTACTCCACTCTACTCTACCTCTACTGTACTCCGCTGTACTCTATCTCTACTGTGCTCCACTGTACTCTATCTCTACTGTACTCCACTCTACTCTACCTCTACTGTGCTCCACTGTACTCTATCTCTACTGTGCTCCACTGTACTCTATCTCTACTGTACTCCACTGTACTCTACCTCTACTGTACTCCACTGTACTCTACCTCTACTGTACTCCACTGTACTCTACCTCTACTGTGCTCCACTGTACTCTATCTCTACTGTACTCCACTGTACTCTACCTCTACTGTACTCCACTGTACTCTATCTCTACTGTGCTCCACTGTACTCTATCTCTACTGTATTCCACTGTACTCTACCTCTACTGTGCTCCACTGTACTCTATCTCTACTGTACTCCACTCTACTCTACCTCTACTGTACTCCGCTGTACTCTATCTCTACTGTGCTCCACTGTACTCTATCTCTACTGTGCTCCACTCTACTCTACCTCTACTGTGCTCCACTGTACTCTATCTCTAATGTGCTCCACTGTACTCTATCTCTACTGTACTCCACTGTACTCTACCTCTACTGTACTCCACTGTACTCTACCTCTACTGTACTCCACTGTACTCTACCTCTACTGTGCTCCACTGTACTCTATCTCTACTGTACTCCACTGTACTCTACCTCTACTGTGCTCCACTGTACTCTATCTCTACTGTACTCCACTCTACTCTACCTCTACTGTACTCCACTGTACTCTATCTCTACTGTACTCCACTCTACTCTACCTCTACTGTACTCCACTGTACTCTATCTCTACTGTACTCCACTGTACTCTATCTCTACTGTGCTCCACTGTACTCTATCTCTACTGTACTCCACTGTACTCTACCTCTACTGTGCTCCACTGTACTCTATCTCTACTGTACTCCACTCTACTCTACCTCTACTGTACTCCACTGTACTCTATCTCTACTGTACTCCACTCTACTCTACCTCTACTGTACTCCACTGTACTCTATCTCTACTGTGCTCCACTGTACTCTATCTCTACTGTACTCCACTGTACTCTACCTCTACTGTAATCTACTGTACTCTATCTCTACTCTGCTCCACTGTACTCTATCTCTATTTGTCTCCATTGTACTCCACTGTACTCTACCTCTACTGTGTTCCACTGTACTCTATCTCTACTGTACTCCACTGTTGTCTATCTCTACTGTACTCCAAAGTACTCTATCTCTACTGTACTCCACTGTACTCTACTTCTACTCTACTCCTCTGTACTCTACCTCTACTGTACTCCACTGTACTCTACCTCTACTGTACTCCACTGTACTCTACCTCTACTGTACTCCACTGTACTCTACCTCTACTGTGCTCCACTGTACTCTATCTCTACTGTACTCCACTGTACTCTACCTCTACTGTACTCCACTGTACTCTATCTCTACTGTGCTCCACTGTACTCTATCTCTACTGTACTCCACTGTACTCTATCTCTACTGTGCTCCACTGTACTCTATCTCTACTGTACTCCACTCTACTCTACCTCTACTGTACTCCACTGTACTCTATCTCTACTGTGCTCCACTGTACTCTATCTCTACTGTACTCCACTGTACTCTACCTCTACTGTGCTCCACTGTACTCTATCTCTAATGTGCTCCACTGTACTCTATCTCTACTGTACTCCACTGTACTCTACCTCTACTGTACTCCACTGTACTCTACCTCTACTGTACTCCACTGTACTCTACCTCTACTGTGCTCCACTGTACTATATCTCTACTGTACTCCACTCTACTCTACCTCTACTGTACTCCGCTGTACTCTATCTCTACTGTGCTCCACTGTACTCTATCTCTACTGTACTCCACTCTACTCTACCTCTACTGTGCTCCACTGTACTCTATCTCTACTGTGCTCCACTGTACTCTATCTCTACTGTACTCCACTGTACTCTACCTCTACTGTACTCCACTGTACTCTACCTCTACTGTACTCCACTGTACTCTACCTCTACTGTGCTCCACTGTACTCTATCTCTACTGTACTCCACTGTACTCTACCTCTACTGTACTCCACTGTACTCTACCTCTACTGTGCTCCACTGTACTCTATCTCTACTGTACTCCACTGTACTCTACCTCTACTGTACTCCACTGTACTCTATCTCTACTGTGCTCCACTGTACTCTATCTCTACTGTACTCCACTGTACTCTATCTCTACTGTGCTCCACTGTACTCTATCTCTACTGTACTCCACTCTACTCTACCTCTACTGTACTCCACTGTACTCTATCTCTACTGTGCTCCACTGTACTCTATCTCTACTGTACTCCACTGTACTCTACCTCTATTGTGCTCCACTGTACTCTATCTCTAATGTGCTCCACTGTACTCTATCTCTACTGTACTCCACTGTACTCTACCTCTACTGTACTCCACTGTACTCTACCTCTACTGTACTCTACTGTACTCTACCTCTACTGTGCTCCACTGTACTATATCTCTACTGTACTCCACTCTACTCTACCTCTACTGTACTCCGCTGTACTCTATCTCTACTGTGCTCCACTGTACTCTATCTCTACTGTACTCCACTCTACTCTACCTCTACTGTGCTCCACTGTACTCTATCTCTACTGTGCTCCACTGTACTCTATCTCTACTGTACTCCACTGTACTCTACCTCTACTGTACTCCACTGTACTCTACCTCTACTGTACTCCACTGTACTCTACCTCTACTGTGCTCCACTGTACTCTATCTCTACTGTACTCCACTGTACTCTACCTCTACTGTACTCCACTGTACTCTATCTCTACTGTGCTCCACTGTACTCTATCTCTACTGTACTCCACTGTACTCTACCTCTACTGTGCTCCACTGTACTCTATCTCTACTGTACTCCACTCTACTCTACCTCTACTGTACTCCGCTGTACTCTATCTCTACTGTGCTCCACTGTACTCTATCTCTACTGTGCTCCACTCTACTCTACCTCTACTGTGCTCCACTGTACTCTATCTCTAATGTGCTCCACTGTACTCCACTGTACTCTACCTCTACTGTACTCCACTGTACTCTACCTCTACTGTACTCCACTGTACTCTACCTCTACTGTGCTCCACTGTACTCTATCTCTACTGTACTCCACTGTACTCTACCTCTACTGTGCTCCACTGTACTCTATCTCTACTGTACTCCACTCTACTCTACCTCTACTGTACTCCACTGTACTCTATCTCTACTGTACTCCACTCTACTCTACCTCTACTGTACTCCACTGTACTCTATCTCTACTGTACTCCACTGTACTCTATCTCTACTGTGCTCCACTGTACTCTATATCTACTGTACTCCACTGTACTCTACCTCTACTGTGCTCCACTGTACTCTATCTCTACTGTACTCCACTCTACTCTACCTCTACTGTACTCCACTGTACTCTATCTCTACTGTACTCCACTCTACTCTACCTCTACTGTACTCCACTGTACTCTATCTCTACTGTGCTCCACTGTACTCTATCTCTACTGTACTCCACTGTACTCTACCTCTACTGTAATCTACTGTACTCTATCTCTACTCTGCTCCACTGTACTCTATCTCTATTGTGCTCCATTGTACTCCACTGTACTCTATCTCTACTGTACTCCACTGTTGTCTATCTCTACTGTACTCCAAAGTACTCTATCTCTACTGTACTCCACTGTACTCTACTTCTACTCTACTCCTCTGTACTCTACCTCTACTGTACTCCACTGTACTCTACCTCTACTGTACTCCACTGTACTCTACCTCTACTGTACTCCACTGTACTCTACCTCTACTGTGCTCCACTGTACTCTATCTCTACTGTACTCCACTGTACTCTACCTCTACTGTACTCCACTGTACTCTATCTCTACTGTGCTCCACTGTACTCTATCTCTACTGTACTCCACTGTACTCTACCTCTACTGTGCTCCACTGTACTCTATCTCTACTGTACTCCACTCTACTCTACCTCTACTGTACTCCACTGTACTCTATCTCTAATGTGCTCCACTGTACTCTATCTCTACTGTACTCCACTGTACTCTACCTCTACTGTACTCCACTGTACTCTACCTCTACTGTACTCCACTGTACTCTACCTCTACTGTGCTCCACTGTACTCTATCTCTACTGTGCTCCACTGCACTCCAATGTACTCTACCTCTATTGTACTCCACTGTACTCTACCTCGACTGTGCTCCACTGTACTCTATCTCTACTCTGCTCCACTGTACTCTACCTCTAATGTGCTCCACTGTACTCTATCTCTACTCTGCTCCACTGTACTCTATCTCTATTGTGCTCCACTGTACTCCACTTTACTCTATCTCTACTGTGCTCCACTGTACTCTATCTCTACTGTACTCCACTGTACTCTACCTCTACTGTGCTCCACTGTACTATATCTCTACTGTACTCCACTCTACTCTACCTCTACTGTACTCCACTGTACTCTATCTCTACTGTGCTCCACTGTACTCTATCTCTACTGTACTCCACTCTACTCTACCTCTAATGTGCTCCACTGTACTCTATCTCTACTGTGCTCCACTGTACTCTATCTCTACTGTACTCCACTGTACTCTACCTCTACTGTACTCCACTGTACTCTACCTCTACTGTACTCCACTGTACTCTACCTCTACTGTGCTCCACTGTACTCTATCTCTACTGTGCTCCACTGTACTCTATCTCTACTGTACTCCACTGTACTCTACTTCTACTGTGCTCCACTGTACTCTATCTCTACTGTACTCCACTCTACTCTACCTCTACTGTACTCCACTGTACTCTATCTCTACTGTACTCCACTCTACTCTACCTCTACTGTACTCCACTGTACTCTATCTCTACTGTGCTCCACTGTACTCTATCTCTACTGTACTCCACTGTACTCTACCTCTACTGTGCTCCACTGTACTCTATCTCTACTCTACTCCACTCTACTCTACCTCTACTGTAATCCACTGTACTCTATCTCTACTGTACTCCACTCTACTCTACCTCTACTGTACTCCACTGTACTCTATCTCTACTGTGCTCCACTGTACTCTATCTCTACTCTACTCCACTGTACTCTACCTCTACTGTAATCTACTGTACTCTATCTCTACTCTGCTCCACTGTACTCTATCTCTATTGTGCTCCACTGTACTCTACCTCTACTGTGCGCCACTGTACTCTATCTCTACTGTACTCCACTGTACTCTACCTCTACTGTGCTCCACTGTACTATATCTCTACTGTACTCCACTCTACTCTACCTCTACTGTACTCCACTGTACTCTATCTCTACTGTGGTCCACTGTACACTATCTCTACTGTGCTCCACTGCACTCCAATATACTCTACTTTTACTGTACTCCACTGTACTCTACCTCTACTGTGCTCCACTGTACTCTATCTCTACTGTACTCTACTGTACTCTACCTCTACTGTGCTCCACTGTACTCTATATCTACTGTGCTCCACTGTACTCTATCTCTACTGTACTCCACTGTACTCTATCTCTACTGTGCTCCACTGTACTCTATCTCTACTGTACTCCACTGTACTCTACCTCTACTGTAATCTACTGTACTCTATCTCTACTCTGCTCCACTGTACTCTATCTCTATTGTGCTCCACTGTACTCCACTGTACTCTACCTCTACTGTGCTCCACTGTTGTCTATCTCTACTGTACTCCACTGTACTCTACCTCTACTCTACTCCACTGTACTTTACCTCTACTGTACTCCACTGTACTCTACCTCTAATGTACTCCACTGTACTATATCTCTACTGTACTCCACTCTACTCTACCTCTACTGTACTCCACTGTACTCTATCTCTACTGTACTCCACTGTACTCTATCTCTACTGTGATCCACTGTACTCTATCTCTATTGTACTCCACTGTACTCTACCTCTACTGTGCTCCACTGTACTCTATCTCTACTGTACTCCACTCTACTCTACCTCTACTGTACTCCACTGTACTCTATCTCTACTGTGCTCCACTGTACTCTATCTCTACTGTACTCCACTGTACTCTACCTCTACTGTAATCTACTGTACTCTATCTCTACTCTGCTCCACTGTACTCTATCTCTATTGTGCTCCACTGTACTCCACTGTACTCTACCTCTACTGTGCTCCACTGTTGTCTATCTCTACTGTACTCCACTGTACTCTACCTCTACTCTACTCCACTGTACTTTACCTCTACTGTACTCCACTGTACTCTACCTCTACTGTACTCCACTGTACTCTACCTCTACTGTACTCCACTGTACTCTACCTCTACTGTGCTCCACTGTACTCTATCTCTACTGTACTCCACTGTACTCTACCTCTACTGTACTCCACTGTACTCTATCTCTACTGTGCTCCACTGTACTCTATCTCTACTGTGCTCCACTGCACTCCACTATACTCTATCTCTACTGTACTCCACTGTACTCTATCTCTACTGTGCTCCACTGTACTCTACCTCTACTGTACTCCACTGTACTCTATCTCTACTGTGGTCCACTGTACACTATCTCTACTGTGCTCCACTGCACTCCAATATACTCTACCTTTACTGTACTCCACTGTACTCTACCTCTACTGTGCTCCACTGTACTCTATCTCTACTGTACTCTACTGTACTCTACCTCTACTGTGCTCCACTGTACTCTATATCTACTGTGCTCCACTGTACTCTATCTCTACTGTACTCCACTGTACTCTCTCTCTACTGTGCTCCACTGTACTCTATCTCTACTGTACTCCACTGTACTCTACCTCTACTGTGCTCCACTGTACTCTATCTCTACTGTACTCCACTCTACTCTACCTCTACTGTACTCCGCTGTACTCTATCTCTACTGTGCTCCACTGTACTCTATCTCTACTGTGCTCCACTCTACTCTACCTCTACTGTGCTCCACTGTACTCTATCTCTAATGTGCTCCACTGTACTCTATCTCTACTGTACTCCACTGTACTCTACCTCTACTGTACTCCACTGTACTCTACCTCTACTGTACTCCACTGTACTCTACCTCTACTGTGCTCCACTGTACTCTATCTCTACTGTACTCCACTTTACTCTACCTCTACTGTGCTCCACTGTACTCTATCTCTACTGTACTCCACTCTACTCTATCTCTACTGTACTCCACTGTACTCTATCTCTACTGTACTCCACTCTACTCTACCTCTACTGTACTCCACTGTACTCTATCTCTACTGTACTCCACTGTACTCTATCTCTACTGTGCTCCACTGTACTCTATCTCTACTGTACTCCACTGTACTCTACCTCTACTGTGCTCCACTGTACTCTATCTCTACTGTGCTCCACTGTACTCTATCTCTACTGTACTCCACTGTACTCTACCTCTACTGTGCTCCACTGTACTCTATCTCTACTGTGCTCCACTGTACTCTATCTCTACTGTACTCCACTGTACTCTACCTCTACTGTACTCCACTGTACTCTTTCTCTACTGTGCTCCACTGTACTCTATCTCTACTGTACTCCACTGTACTCTACCTCTACTGTGCTCCACTGTACTCTACCTCTACTGTACTCCACTCTACTCTACCTCTACTGTACTCCGCTGTACTCTATCTCTACTGTGCTCCACTGTACTCTATCTCTACTGTACTCCACTCTACTCTACCTCTACTGTACTCCGCTGTACTCTATCTCTACTGTGCTCCACTGTACTCTATCTCTACTGTACTCCACTCTACTCTACCTCTATTGTGCTCCACTGTACTCTACCTCTACTGTACTCCACTGTACTCTATCTCTACTGTACTCTACCTCTACTGTGCTCCACTGTACTCTATCTCTACTGTACTCCACTTTACTCTACCTCTACTGTACTCCACTGTACTCTTTCTCTACTGTGCTCCAAAGTACTCTATCTCTACTGTACTCCACTGTACTCTACCTCTGCTGTAATCCACTGTACTCTACCTCTACTGTACTCCACTGTACTCTACCTCTACTGTACTCCACTGTACTCTACCTCTACTGTGCTCCACTGTACTCTATCTCTACTGTACTCCACTGTACTCTATCTCTACTGTACTCCACTGTACTCTACCTCTACTGTGCTCCACTGTACTCTACCTCTACTGTAATCTACTGTACTCTATCTCTACTCTGCTCCACTGTACTCTATCTCTATTGTGCTCCACTGTACTCCACTGTACTCTACCTCTACTGTGCTCCACTGTACTCTATCTCTACTGTACTCCACTTTACTCTACCTCTACTGTGCTCCACTGTACTCTATCTCTACTGTACTCCACTCTACTCTACCTCTACTGTACTCCACTGTACTCTATCTCTACTGTACTCCACTCTACTCTACCTCTACTGTACTCCACTGTACTCTATCTCTACTGTACTCCACTGTACTCTATCTCTACTGTGCTCCACTGTACTCTATCTCTACTGTACTCCACTGTACTCTACCTCTACTGTGCTCCACTGTACTCTATCTCTACTGTACTCCACTCTACTCTACCTCTACTGTACTCCACTGTACTCTATCTCTACTGTACTCCACTCTACTCTACCTCTACTGTACTCCACTGTACTCTATCTCTACTGTGCTCCACTGTACTCTATCTCTACTGTACTCCACTGTACTCTACCTCTACCGTAATCTACTGTACTCTATCTCTACTCTGCTCCACTGTACTCTATCTCTATTGTGCTCCATTGTACTCCACTGTACTCTACCTCTACTGTGTTCCACTGTACTCTATCTCTACTGTACTCCACTGTTGTCTATCTCTACTGTACTCCAAAGTACTCTATCTCTACTGTACTCCACTGTACTCTACTTCTACTCTACTCCTCTGTACTCTACCTCTACTGTACTCCACTGTACTCTACCTCTACTGTACTCCACTGTACTCTACCTCTACTGTACTCCACTGTACTCTACCTCTACTGTGCTCCACTGTACTCTATCTCTACTGTACTCCACTGTACTCTACCTCTACTGTACTCCACTGTACTCTATCTCTACATTGCTCCACTGTACTCTATCTCTACTGTACTCCACTGTACTCTACCTCTACTGTGCTCCACTGTACTCTATCTCTACTGTACTCCACTCTACTCTACCTCTACTGTACTCCACTGTACTCTATCTCTACTGTGCTCCACTGTACTCTATCTCTACTGTACTCCACTGTAGTCTACCTCTACTGTACTCCACTGTACTCTACCTCTACTGTACTCCACTGTACTCTACCTCTACTGTGCTCCACTGTACTCTATCTCTACTGTGCTCCACTGCACTCCAATGTACTCTACCTCTATTGTACTCCACTGTACTCTACCTCGACTGTGCTCCACTGTACTCTATCTCTACTCTGCTCCACTGTACTCTACCTCTAATGTGCTCCACTGTACTCTATCTCTACTCTGCTCCACTGTACTCTATCTCTATTGTGCTCCACTGTACTCCACTGTACTCTATCTCTACTGTGCTCCACTGTACTCTTGCTCTACTGTACTCCACTGTACTCTACCTCTACTGTGCTCCACTGTACTATATCTCTACTGTACTCCACTCTACTCTACCTCTACTGTACTCCGCTGTACTCTATCTCTACTGTGCTCCACTGTACTCTATCTCTACTGTACTCCACTCTACTCTACCTCTAATGTGCTCCACTGTACTCTATCTCTACTGTGCTCCACTGTACTCTATCTCTACTGTACTCCACTGTACTCTACCTCTACTGTACTCCACTGTACTCTACCTCTACTGTACTCGACTGTACTCTACCTCTACTGTGCTCCACTGTACTCTATCTCTACTGTACTCCACTGTACTCTACCTCTACTGTACTCCACTGTACTCTTTCTCTACTGTGCTCCACTGTACTCTATCTCTACTGTGCTCCACTGTACTCTATCTCTACTGTGCTCCACTCTACTCTACCTCTACTGTGCTCCACTGTACTCTATCTCTAATGTGCTCCACTGTACTCTATCTCTACTGTACTCCACTGTACTCTACCTCTACTGTACTCCACTGTACTCTACCTCTACTGTACTCCACTGTACTCTACCTCTACTGTGCTCCACTGTACTCTATCTCTACTGTACTCCACTTTACTCTACCTCTACTGTGCTCCACTGTACTCTATCTCTACTGTACTCCACTCTACTCTATCTCTACTGTACTCCACTGTACTCTATCTCTACTGTACTCCACTCTACTCTACCTCTACTGTACTCCACTGTACTCTATCTCTACTGTACTCCACTGTACTCTATCTCTACTGTGCTCCACTGTACTCTATCTCTACTGTACTCCACTGTACTCTACCTCTACTGTGCTCCACTGTACTCTATCTCTACTGTGCTCCACTGTACTCTATCTCTACTGTACTCCACTGTACTCTACCTCTACTGTGCTCCACTGTACTCTATCTCTACTGTGCTCCACTGTACTCTATCTCTACTGTACTCCACTGTACTCTACCTCTACTGTACTCCACTGTACTCTTTCTCTACTGTGCTCCACTGTACTCTATCTCTACTGTACTCCACTGTACTCTACCTCTACTGTGCTCCACTGTACTCTACCTCTACTGTACTCCACTCTACTCTACCTCTACTGTACTCCGCTGTACTCTATCTCTACTGTGCTCCACTGTACTCTATCTCTACTGTACTCCACTCTACTCTACCTCTACTGTACTCCGCTGTACTCTATCTCTACTGTGCTCCACTGTACTCTATCTCTACTGTACTCCACTCTACTCTACCTCTATTGTGCTCCACTGTACTCTACCTCTACTGTACTCCACTGTACTCTATCTCTACTGTACTCTACCTCTACTGTGCTCCACTGTACTCTATCTCTACTGTACTCCACTTTACTCTACCTCTACTGTACTCCACTGTACTCTTTCTCTACTGTGCTCCAAAGTACTCTATCTCTACTGTACTCCACTGTACTCTACCTCTGCTGTAATCCACTGTACTCTACCTCTACTGTACTCCACTGTACTCTACCTCTACTGTACTCCACTGTACTCTACCTCTACTGTGCTCCACTGTACTCTATCTCTACTGTACTCCACTGTACTCTATCTCTACTGTACTCCACTGTACTCTACCTCTACTGTGCTCCACTGTACTCTACCTCTACTGTAATCTACTGTACTCTATCTCTACTCTGCTCCACTGTACTCTATCTCTATTGTGCTCCACTGTACTCCACTGTACTCTACCTCTACTGTGCTCCACTGTACTCTATCTCTACTGTACTCCACTTTACTCTACCTCTACTGTGCTCCACTGTACTCTATCTCTACTGTACTCCACTCTACTCTACCTCTACTGTACTCCACTGTACTCTATCTCTACTGTACTCCACTCTACTCTACCTCTACTGTACTCCACTGTACTCTATCTCTACTGTACTCCACTGTACTCTATCTCTACTGTGCTCCACTGTACTCTATCTCTACTGTACTCCACTGTACTCTACCTCTACTGTGCTCCACTGTACTCTATCTCTACTGTACTCCACTCTACTCTACCTCTACTGTACTCCACTGTACTCTATCTCTACTGTACTCCACTCTACTCTACCTCTACTGTACTCCACTGTACTCTATCTCTACTGTGCTCCACTGTACTCTATCTCTACTGTACTCCACTGTACTCTACCTCTACCGTAATCTACTGTACTCTATCTCTACTCTGCTCCACTGTACTCTATCTCTATTGTGCTCCATTGTACTCCACTGTACTCTACCTCTACTGTGTTCCACTGTACTCTATCTCTACTGTACTCCACTGTTGTCTATCTCTACTGTACTCCAAAGTACTCTATCTCTACTGTACTCCACTGTACTCTACTTCTACTCTACTCCTCTGTACTCTACCTCTACTGTACTCCACTGTACTCTACCTCTACTGTACTCCACTGTACTCTACCTCTACTGTACTCCACTGTACTCTACCTCTACTGTGCTCCACTGTACTCTATCTCTACTGTACTCCACTGTACTCTACCTCTACTGTACTCCACTGTACTCTATCTCTACATTGCTCCACTGTACTCTATCTCTACTGTACTCCACTGTACTCTACCTCTACTGTGCTCCACTGTACTCTATCTCTACTGTACTCCACTCTACTCTACCTCTACTGTACTCCACTGTACTCTATCTCTACTGTGCTCCACTGTACTCTATCTCTACTGTACTCCACTGTAGTCTACCTCTACTGTACTCCACTGTACTCTACCTCTACTGTACTCCACTGTACTCTACCTCTACTGTGCTCCACTGTACTCTATCTCTACTGTGCTCCACTGCACTCCAATGTACTCTACCTCTATTGTACTCCACTGTACTCTACCTCGACTGTGCTCCACTGTACTCTATCTCTACTCTGCTCCACTGTACTCTACCTCTAATGTGCTCCACTGTACTCTATCTCTACTCTGCTCCACTGTACTCTATCTCTATTGTGCTCCACTGTACTCCACTGTACTCTATCTCTACTGTGCTCCACTGTACTCTTGCTCTACTGTACTCCACTGTACTCTACCTCTACTGTGCTCCACTGTACTATATCTCTACTGTACTCCACTCTACTCTACCTCTACTGTACTCCGCTGTACTCTATCTCTACTGTGCTCCACTGTACTCTATCTCTACTGTACTCCACTCTACTCTACCTCTAATGTGCTCCACTGTACTCTATCTCTACTGTGCTCCACTGTACTCTATCTCTACTGTACTCCACTGTACTCTACCTCTACTGTACTCCACTGTACTCTACCTCTACTGTACTCGACTGTACTCTACCTCTACTGTGCTCCACTGTACTCTATCTCTACTGTACTCCACTGTACTCTACCTCTACTGTACTCCACTGTACTCTTTCTCTACTGTGCTCCACTGTACTCTATCTCTACTGTACTCCACTGTACTCTACCTCTACTGTGCTCCACTGTACTCTACCTCTACTGTACTCCACTCTACTCTACCTCTACTGTACTCCGCTGTACTCTATCTCTACTGTGCTCCACTGTACTCTATCTCTACTGTACTCCACTCTACTCTACCTCTATTGTGCTCCACTGTACTCTATCTCTACTGTGCTCCACTGTACTCTATCTCTACTGTACTCCACTGTACCCTACCTCTACTGTACTCCACTGTACTCTACCTCTACTGTACTCCACTGTACTCTACCTCTACTGTGCTCCACTGTACTCTATCTCTACTGTACTCCACTGTACTCTACCTCTACTGTGCTCCACTGTACTATATCTCTACTGTACTCTACTCTACTCTACCTCTACTGTACTCCACTGTACTCTATCTCTACTGTGGTCCACTGTACACTATCTCTACTGTGCTCCACTGCACTCCAATATACTCTACCTTTACTGTACTCCACTGTACTCTACCTCTACTGTGCTCCACTGTACTCTATCTCTACTGTACTCTACTGTACTCTACCTCTACTGTGCTCCACTGTACTCTATATCTACTGTGCTCCACTGTACTCTATCTCTACTGTACTCCACTGTACTCTATCTCTACTGTGCTCCACTGTACTCTATCTCTACTGTACTCCACTGTACTCTACCTCTACTGTAATCTACTGTACTCTATCTCTACTCTGCTCCACTGTACTCTATCTCTATTGTGCTCCACTGTACTCCACTGTACTCTACCTCTACTGTGCTCCACTGTTGTCTATCTCTACTGTACTCCACTGTACTCTACCTCTACTCTACTCCACTGTACTTTACCTCTACTGTACTCCACTGTACTCTACCTCTAATGTACTCCACTGTACTATATCTCTACTGTACTCCACTCTACTCTACCTCTACTGTACTCCACTGTACTCTATCTCTACTGTACTCCACTGTACTCTATCTCTACTGTGATCCACTGTACTCTATCTCTATTGTACTCCACTGTACTCTACCTCTACTGTGCTCCACTGTACTCTATCTCTACTGTACTCCACTCTACTCTACCTCTACTGTACTCCACTGTACTCTATCTCTACTGTGCTCCACTGTACTCTATCTCTACTGTACTCCACTGTACTCTACCTCTACTGTAATCTACTGTACTCTATCTCTACTCTGCTCCACTGTACTCTATCTCTATTGTGCTCCACTGTACTCCACTGTACTCTACCTCTACTGTGCTCCACTGTTGTCTATCTCTACTGTACTCCACTGTACTCTACTTCTACTCTACTCCACTGTACTTTACCTCTACTGTACTCCACTGTACTCTACCTCTACTGTACTCCACTGTACTCTACCTCTACTGTACTCCACTGTACTCTACCTCTACTGTGCTCCACTGTACTCTATCTCTACTGTACTCCACTGTACTCTACCTCTACTGTACTCCACTGTACTCTATCTCTACTGTGCTCCACTGTACTCTATCTCTACTGTGCTCCACTGCACTCCACTATACTCTATCTCTACTGTACTCCACTGTACTCTATCTCTACTGTGCTCCACTGTACTCTACCTCTACTGTACTCCACTGTACTCTATCTCTACTGTGGTCCACTGTACACTATCTCTACTGTGCTCCACTGCACTCCAATATACTCTACCTTTACTGTACTCCACTGTACTCTACCTCTACTGTGCTCCACTGTACTCTATCTCTACTGTACTCTACTGTACTCTACCTCTACTGTGCTCCACTGTACTCTATATCTACTGTGCTCCACTGTACTCTATCTCTACTGTACTCCACTGTACTCTCTCTCTACTGTGCTCCACTGTACTCTATCTCTACTGTACTCCACTGTACTCTACCTCTACTGTGCTCCACTGTACTCTATCTCTACTGTACTCCACTCTACTCTACCTCTACTGTACTCCGCTGTACTCTATCTCTACTGTGCTCCACTGTACTCTATCTCTACTGTACTCCACTGTACTCTACCTCTACTGTACTCCACTGTACTCTACCTCTACTGTACTCCACTGTACTCTACCTCTACTGTGCTCCACTGTACTCTATCTCTACTGTACTCCACTTTACTCTACCTCTACTGTGCTCCACTGTACTCTATCTCTACTGTACTCCACTCTACTCTACCTCTACTGTACTCCACTGTACTCTATCTCTACTGTACTCCACTCTACTCTACCTCTACTGTACTCCACTGTACTCTATCTCTACTGTACTCCACTGTACTCTATCTCTACTGTGCTCCACTGTACTCTATCTCTACTGTACTCCACTGTACTCTACCTCTACTGTGCTCCACTGTACTCTATCTCTACTGTGCTCCACTGTACTCTATCTCTACTGTACTCCACTGTACTCTACCTCTACTGTGCTCCACTGTACTCTATCTCTACTGTGCTCCACTGTACTCTATCTCTACTGTACTCCACTGTACTCTACCTCTACTGTACTCCACTGTACTCTTTCTCTACTGTGCTCCACTGTACTCTATCTCTACTGTACTCCACTGTACTCTACCTCTACTGTGCTCCACTGTACTCTACCTCTACTGTACTCCACTCTACTCTACCTCTACTGTACTCCGCTGTACTCTATCTCTACTGTGCTCCACTGTACTCTATCTCTACTGTACTCCACTCTACTCTACCTCTACTGTACTCCGCTGTACTCTATCTCTACTGTGCTCCACTGTACTCTATCTCTACTGTACTCCACTCTACTCTACCTCTATTGTGCTCCACTGTACTCTACCTCTACTGTACTCCACTGTACTCTATCTCTACTGTACTCTACCTCTACTGTGCTCCACTGTACTCTATCTCTACTGTACTCCACTTTACTCTACCTCTACTGTACTCCACTGTACTCTTTCTCTACTGTGCTCCAAAGTACTCTATCTCTACTGTACTCCACTGTACTCTACCTCTGCTGTAATCCACTGTACTCTACCTCTACTGTACTCCACTGTACTCTACCTCTACTGTACTCCACTGTACTCTACCTCTACTGTGCTCCACTGTACTCTATCTCTACTGTACTCCACTGTACTCTATCTCTACTGTACTCCACTGTACTCTACCTCTACTGTGCTCCACTGTACTCTACCTCTACTGTAATCTACTGTACTCTATCTCTACTCTGCTCCACTGTACTCTATCTCTATTGTGCTCCACTGTACTCCACTGTACTCTACCTCTACTGTGCTCCACTGTACTCTATCTCTACTGTACTCCACTTTACTCTACCTCTACTGTGCTCCACTGTACTCTATCTCTACTGTACTCCACTCTACTCTACCTCTACTGTACTCCACTGTACTCTATCTCTACTGTACTCCACTCTACTCTACCTCTACTGTACTCCACTGTACTCTATCTCTACTGTACTCCACTGTACTCTATCTCTACTGTGCTCCACTGTACTCTATCTCTACTGTACTCCACTGTACTCTACCTCTACTGTGCTCCACTGTACTCTATCTCTACTGTACTCCACTCTACTCTACCTCTACTGTACTCCACTGTACTCTATCTCTACTGTACTCCACTCTACTCTACCTCTACTGTACTCCACTGTACTCTATCTCTACTGTGCTCCACTGTACTCTATCTCTACTGTACTCCACTGTACTCTACCTCTACCGTAATCTACTGTACTCTATCTCTACTCTGCTCCACTGTACTCTATCTCTATTGTGCTCCATTGTACTCCACTGTACTCTACCTCTACTGTGTTCCACTGTACTCTATCTCTACTGTACTCCACTGTTGTCTATCTCTACTGTACTCCAAAGTACTCTATCTCTACTGTACTCCACTGTACTCTACTTCTACTCTACTCCTCTGTACTCTACCTCTACTGTACTCCACTGTACTCTACCTCTACTGTACTCCACTGTACTCTACCTCTACTGTACTCCACTGTACTCTACCTCTACTGTGCTCCACTGTACTCTATCTCTACTGTACTCCACTGTACTCTACCTCTACTGTACTCCACTGTACTCTATCTCTACATTGCTCCACTGTACTCTATCTCTACTGTACTCCACTGTACTCTACCTCTACTGTGCTCCACTGTACTCTATCTCTACTGTACTCCACTCTACTCTACCTCTACTGTACTCCACTGTACTCTATCTCTACTGTGCTCCACTGTACTCTATCTCTACTGTACTCCACTGTAGTCTACCTCTACTGTACTCCACTGTACTCTACCTCTACTGTACTCCACTGTACTCTACCTCTACTGTGCTCCACTGTACTCTATCTCTACTGTGCTCCACTGCACTCCAATGTACTCTACCTCTATTGTACTCCACTGTACTCAACCTCGACTGTGCTCCACTGTACTCTATCTCTACTCTGCTCCACTGTACTCTACCTCTAATGTGCTCCACTGTACTCTATCTCTACTCTGCTCCACTGTACTCTATCTCTATTGTGCTCCACTGTACTCCACTGTACTCTATCTCTACTGTGCTCCACTGTACTCTTGCTCTACTGTACTCCACTGTACTCTACCTCTACTGTGCTCCACTGTACTATATCTCTACTGTACTCCACTCTACTCTACCTCTACTCTACTCCGCTGTACTCTATCTCTACTGTGCTCCACTGTACTCTATCTCTACTGTACTCCACTCTACTCTACCTCTAATGTGCTCCACTGTACTCTATCTCTACTGTGCTCCACTGTACTCTATCTCTACTGTACTCCACTGTACTCTACCTCTACTGTACTCCACTGTACTCTACCTCTACTGTACTCCACTGTACTCTACCTCTACTGTGCTCCACTGTACTCTATCTCTACTGTACTCCACTGTACTCTACCTCTACTGTACTCCACTGTACTCTTTCTCTACTGTGCTCCACTGTACTCTATCTCTACTGTACTCCACTGTACTCTACCTCTACTGTGCTCCACTGTACTCTACCTCTACTGTACTCCACTCTACTCTACCTCTACTGTACTCCGCTGTACTCTATCTCTACTGTGCTCCACTGTACTCTATCTCTACTGTACTCCACTCTACTCTACCTCTATTGTGCTCCACTGTACTCTATCTCTACTGTGCTCCACTGTACTCTATCTCTACTGTACTCCACTGTACCCTACCTCTACTGTACTCCACTGTACTCTACCTCTACTGTACTCCACTGTACTCTACCTCTACTGCGCTCCACTGTACTCTATCTCTACTGTACTCCACTGTACTCTACCTCTACTGTACTCCACTGTACTCTATCTCTACTGTGCTCCACTGTACTCTATCTCTACTGTACTCCACTGTACTCTACTTCTACTGTGCTCCACTGTACTCTATCTCTACTGTACTCCACTCTACTCTACCTCTACTGTACTCCACTGTACTCTATCTCTACTGTACTCCACTCTACTCTACCTCTACTGTACTCCACTGTACTCTATCTCTACTGTGCTCCACTGTACTCTATCTCTACTGTACTCCACTGTACTCTACCTCTACTGTGCTCCACTGTACTCTATCTCTACTCTACTCCACTCTACTCTACCTCTACTGTAATCCACTGTACTCTATCTCTACTGTACTCCACTCTACTCTACCTCTACTGTACTCCACTGTACTCTATCTCTACTGTGCTCCACTGTACTCTATCTCTACTGTACTCCACTGTACTCTACCTCTACTGTAATCTACTGTACTCTATCTCTACTCTGCTCCACTGTACTCTATCTCTATTGTGCTCCACTGTACTCCACTGTACTCTACCTCTACTGTGCTCCACTGTACTCTACCTCTACTGTACTCCACTGTACTCTACCTCTACTGTGCTCCACTGTACTCTATCTCTACTGTACTCCACTTTACTCTACCTCTACTGTACTCCACTGTACTCTTTCTCTACTGTGCTCCAAAGTACTCTATCTCTACTGTACTCCACTGTACTCTACCTCTGCTGTAATCCACTGTACTCTACCTCTACTGTACTCCACTGTACTCTACCTCTACTGTACTCCACTGTACTCTACCTCTACTGTGCTCCACTGTACTCTATCTCTACTGTACTCCACTGTACTCTACCTCTACTGTACTTCACTGTACTCTATCTCTACTGTGCTCCACTGTACTCTATCTCTACTGTACTCCACTGTACTCTACCTCTACTGTGCTCCACTGTACTCTATCTCTACTGTACTCCACTCTACTCTACCTCTACTGTGCTCCACTGTACTCTATCTCTACTGTGCTCCACTGTACTCTATCTCTACTGTACTCCACTGTACTCTACCTCTACTGTACTCCACTGTACTCTACCTCTACTGTACTCCACTGTACTCTACCTCTACTGTGCTCCACTGTACTCTATCTCTACTGTACTCAACTGTACTCTACCTCTACTGTACTCCACTGTACTCTACCTAGACTGTGCTCCACTGTACTCTATCTCTACTCTGCTCCACTGTACTCTACCTCTAATGTGCTCCACTGTACTCTATCTCTACTCTGCTCCACTGTACTCTATCTCTATTGTGCTCCACTGTACTCCACTGTACTCTATCTCTACTGTGCTCCACTGTACTCTATCTCTATTGTGCTCCACTGTACTCCACTGTACTCTATCTCTACTGTGCTCCACTGTACTCTTGCTCTACTGTACTCCACTGTACTCTACCTCTACTGTGCTCCACTGTACTATATCTCTACTGTACTCCACTCTACTCTACCTCTACTGTACTCCGCTGTACTCTATCTCTACTGTGCTCCACTGTACTCTATCTCTACTGTACTCCACTCTACTCTACCTCTAATGTGCTCCACTGTACTCTATCTCTACTGTGCTCCACTGTACTCTATCTCTACTGTACTCCACTGTACTCTACCTCTACTGTACTCCACTGTACTCTACCTCTACTGTGCTCCACTGTACTCTATCTCTACTGTACTCCACTGTACTCTACCTCTACTGTACTTCACTGTACTCTATCTCTACTGTGCTCCACTGTACTCTATCTCTACTGTACTCCACTGTACTCTACCTCTACTGTGCTCCACTGTACTCTATCTCTACTGTACTCCACTCTACTCTACCTCTACTGTGCTCCACTGTACTCTATCTCTACTGTGCTCCACTGTACTCTATCTCTACTGTACTCCACTGTACTCTACCTCTACTGTACTCCACTGTACTCTACCTCTACTGTACTCCACTGTACTCTACCTCTACTGTGCTCCACTGTACTCTATCTCTACTGTACTCAACTGTACTCTACCTCTACTGTACTCCACTGTACTCTATCTCTACTGTGCTCCACTGTACTCTATCTCTACTGTACTCCACTGTACTCTACCTCTACTGTGCTCCACTGTACTCTATCTCTACTCTACTCCACTCTACTCTACCTCTACTGTACTCCACTGTACTATATCTCTACTGTACTCCACTCTACTCTACCTCTACTGTACTCCACTGTACTCTATCTCTACTGTACTCCACTGTACTCTATCTCTACTGTGATCCACTGTACTCTATCTCTATTGTACTCCACTGTACTCTACCTCTACTGTGCTCCACTGTACTCTATCTCTACTGTACTCCACTCTACTCTACCTCTACTGTACTCCACTGTACTCTATCTCTACTGTGCTCCACTGTACTCTATCTCTACTGTACTCCACTGTACTCTACCTCTACTGTAATCTACTGTACTCTATCTCTACTCTGCTCCACTGTACTCTATCTCTATTGTGCTCCACTGTACTCCACTGTACTCTACCTCTACTGTGCTCCACTGTTGTCTATCTCTACTGTACTCCAAAGTACTCTATCTCTACTGTACTCCACTGTACTCTACCTCTACTCTACTCCACTGTACTTTACCTCTACTGTACTCCACTGTACTCTACATCTACTGTACTCCACTGTACTCTACCTCTACTGTACTCCACTGTACTCTACCTCTACTGTGCTCCACTGTACTCTATCTCTACTGTACTCCACTGTACTCTACCTCTACTGTACTCCACTGTACTCTATCTCTACTGTGCTCCACTGTACTCTATCTCTACTGTGCTCCACTGCACTCCACTATACTCTATCTCTACTGTACTCCACTGTACTCTATCTCTACTGTGCTCCACTGTACTCTACCTCTACTGTACTCCACTGTACTCTACCTCTACTGTACTCCACTGTACTCTATCTCTACTGTGGTCCACTGTACACTATCTCTACTGTGCTCCACTGCACTCCAATATACTCTACCTTTACTGTACTCCACTGTACTCTACCTCTACTGTGCTCCACTGTACTCTATCTCTACTGTACTCTACTGTACTCTACCTCTACTGTGCTCCACTGTACTCTATATCTACTGTGCTCCACTGTACTCTATCTCTACTGTACTCCACTGTACTCTATCTCTACTGTGCTCCACTGTACTCTATCTCCACTGTACTCTACCTCTACTGTACTCCACTCTACTCTACCTCTACTGTGCTCCACTGTACTCTATCTCTACTGTGCTCCACTGTACTCTATCTCTACTGTACTCCACTGTACTCTACCTCTACTGTACTCCACTGTACTCTATCTCTGCTGTGCTCCACTGTACTCTATCTCTACTGTACTCCACTGTACTCTACCTCTACTGTGCTCCACTGTACTCTATCTCTACTGTACTCCACTCTACTCTACCTCTACTGTACTCCACTGTACTCTATCTCTACTGTACTCCACTCTACTCTACCTCTACTGTACTCCACTGTACTCTATCTCTACTGTGCTCCACTGTACTCTATCTCTACTGTACTCCACTGTACTCTACCTCTACTGTGCTCCACTGTACTCTATCTCTACTGTACTCCACTCTACTCTACCTCTACTGTACTCCACTGTACTCTATCTCTACTGTACTCCACTCTACTCTACCTCTACTGTACTCCACTGTACTCTATCTCTACTGTGCTCCACTGTACTCTATCTCTACTGTACTCCACTGTACTCTACCTCTACTGTAATCTACTGTACTCTATCTCTACTCTGCTCCACTGTACTCTATCTCTATTTTGCTCCACTGTACTCCACTGTACTCTACCTCTACTGTGCTCCACTGTACTCTATCTCTACTGTACTCCACTGTTGTCTATCTCTACTGTACTCCAAAGTACTCTATCTCTACTGTACTCCACTGTACTCTACCTCTACTCTACTCCACTGTACTCTACCTCTACTGTACTCCACTGTACTCTACCTCTACTGTACTCCACTGTACTCTACCTCTACTGTACTCCACTGTACTCTACCTCTACTGTGCTCCACTGTACTCTATCTCTACTGTACTCCACTGTACTCTACCTCTACTGTACTCCACTGTACTCTATCTCTACTGTGCTCCACTGTACTCTATCTCTACTGTACTCCACTGTACTCTACCTCTACTGTGCTCCACTGTACTCTATCTCTACTGTACTCCACTCTACTCTACCTCTACTGTACTCCACTGTACTCTACCTCTACTGTGCTCCACTGTACTCTATCTCTACTGTACTCCACTGTACTCTACCTCTACTGTACTCCATTGTACTCTACCTCTACTGTACTCCACTGTACTCTACCTCTACTGTCCTCAACTGTACTCTGCCTCTACTGTACTCCACTGTACTCTACCTCTACTGTACTCCACTGTACTCTACCTCTACTGTACTCCACTGTACTCTATCTCTACTGTACTCCACTGTACTCTATCTCTACTGTACTCCACTGTACTCTACCTCTACTGTACTCCACTGTACTCTATCTCTACTGTGCTCCACTGTACTCTATCTCTACTGTGCTCCACTGTACTCTATCTCTACTGTACTCCACTGTAGTCTATCTCTACTGTACTCCACTGTACTCTACCTGTACTGTGCTCCACTGTACTCTATCTCTATTGTGCTCCACTGTACTCCACTGTACTCTACCTCTACTGTGCTCCACTGTACTCTATCTCTACTGTACTCCACTGTAGTCTATCTCTACTGTGCTCCACTGTACTCTATCTCTACTGTGCTCCACTGTGCTCTATCTCTATTGTGCTCCACTGTACTCCACTGTACTCTACCTCTACTGTGCTCCACTGTACTCTATCTCTACTGTACTCCACTGTAGTCTATCTCTACTGTACTCCACTGTATTCTATCTCTACTGTACTCCACTGTACTCTACCTCTACTGTACTGCACTGTACTCTATCTCTACTGTTCTCCACTGTACTCTATCTGTACTGTGCTCCACTGTACTCTATCTCTATTGTGCTCCACTGTACTCCACTGTACTCTACCTCTACTGTGCTCCACTGTACTCTATCTCTACTGTACTCCACTGTAGTCTATCTCTACTGTACTCCAAAGTACTCTATCTCTACTGTACTCCACTGTACTCTACCTCTACTCTACTCCACTGTACAATACCTCTACTGTACTCCACTGTACTCTACCTCTAATGTACTCCACTGTACTCTACCTCTACTGTGCTCCACTGTACTCTATCTCTACTGTACTCCACTGTACTCTACCTCTACTGTACTCCACTGTACTCTACCTCTACTGTCCTCAACTGTACTCTACCTCTACTGTACTCCACTGTACTCTACCTCTACTGTACTCCACTGTACTCTACCTCTACTGTGCTCCACTGTACTCTATCTCTACTGTACTCCACTGTAGTCTATCTCTACTGTACTCCACTGTACTCTACCTCTACTTTACTCCACTGTACTCTACCTCTACTGTACTCCACTGTACTCTACCTCTACTGTGCTCCACTGTACTCTATCTCTACTGTACTCCACTGTACTCTACCTCTACTGTACTCCACTGTACTCTATCTCTGCTGTGCTCCACTGTACTCTATCTCTACTGTACTCCACTGTACTCTACCTCTACTGTGCTCCACTGTACTCTATCTCTACTGTACTCCACTCTACTCTACCTCTACTGTACTCCACTGTACTCTATCTCTACTCTACTCCACTCTACTCTACCTCTACTGTACTCCACTGTACTCTATCTCTACTGTGCTCCACTGTACTCTATCTCTACTGTACTCCACTGTACTCTACCTCTACTGTGCTCCACTGTACTCTATCTCTACTGTACTCCACTCTACTCTACCTCTACTGTACTCCACTGTACTCTATCTCTACTGTACTCCACTCTACTCTACCTCTACTGTACTCCACTGTACTCTATCTCTACTGTGCTCCACTGTACTCTATCTCTACTGTACTCCACTGTACTCTACCTCTACTGTAATCTACTGTATTCTATCTCTACTCTGCTCCACTGTACTCTATCTCTATTGTGCTCCACTGTACTCCACTGTACTCTACCTCTACTGTGCTCCACTGTACTCTATCTCTACTGTACTCCACTGTTGTCTATCTCTACTGTACTCCAAAGTACTCTATCTCTACTGTACTCCACTGTACTCTACCTCTACTCTACTCCACTGTACTCTACCTCTACTGTACTCCACTGTACTCTACCTCTACTGTACTCCACTGTACTCTACCTCTACTGTACTCCACTGTACTCTACCTCTACTGTGCTCCACTGTACTCTATCTCTACTGTACTCCACTGTACTCTACCTCTACTGTACTCCACTGTACTCTATCTCTACTGTGCTCCACTGTACTCTATCTCTACTGTACTCCACTGTACTCTACCTCTACTGTGCTCCACTGTACTCTATCTCTACTGTACTCCACTCTACTCTACCTCTACTGTACTCCACTGTACTCTACCTCTACTGTGCTCCACTGTACTCTATCTCTACTGTACTCCACTGTACTCTACCTCTACTGTACTCCATTGTACTCTACCTCTACTGTACTCCACTGTACTCTACCTCTACTGTCCTCAACTGTACTCTGCCTCTACTGTACTCCACTGTACTCTACCTCTACTGTACTCCACTGTACTCTACCTCTACTGTACTCCACTGTACTCTATCTCTACTGTACTCCACTGTACTCTATCTCTACTGTACTCCACTGTACTCTACCTCTACTGTACTCCACTTTACTCTATCTCTACTGTGCTCCACTGTACTCTATCTCTACTGTGCTCCACTGTACTCTATCTCTACTGTACTCCACTGTAGTCTATCTCTACTGTACTCCACTGTACTCTATCTCTACTGTACTCCACTGTACTCTACCTCTACTGTACTCCACTGTACTCTATCTCTACTGTGCTCCACTGTACTCTATCTCTACTGTGCTCCACTGTGCTCTATCTCTATTGTGCTCCACTGTACTCCACTGTACTCTACCTCTACTGTGCTCCACTGTACTCTATCTCTACTGTACTCCACTGTAGTCTATCTCTACTGTACTCCACTGTATTCTATCTCTACTGTACTCCACTGTACTCTACCTCTACTGTACTCCACTGTACTCTATCTCTACTGTACTCCACTCTACTCTACCTCTACTGTGCTCCACTGTACTCTATCTCTACTGTGCTCCACTGTACTCTATCTCTACTGTACTCCACTGTACTCTACCTCTACTGTACTCCACTGTACTCTACCTCTACTGTACTCCACTGTACTCTACCTCTACTGTGCTCCACTGTACTCTATCTCTACTGTACTCCACTGTACTCTACCTCTACTGTACTCCACTGTACTCTACCTCTACTGTGCTCCACTGTTGTCTATCTCTACTGTACTCCAAAGTACTCTATCTCTACTGTACTCCACTGTACTCTACCTCTACTCTACTCCACTGTACTTTACCTCTACTGTACTCCACTGTACTCTACCTCTACTGTACTCCACTGTACTCTACCTCTACTGTACTCCACTGTACTCTACCTCTACTGTGCTCTACTGTACTCTATCTCTACTGTACTCCACTGTACTCTACCTCTACTGTACTCCACTGTACTCTATCTCTACTGTGCTCCACTGTACTCTATCTCTACTCTGCTCCACTGCACTCCACTATACTCTATCTCTACTGTACTCCACTGTACTCTATCTCTACTGTGCTCCACTGTACTCTACCTCTACTGTACTCCACTGTACTCTACCTCTACTGTACTCCACTGTACTCTATCTCTACTGTGGTCCACTGTACACTATCTCTACTGTGCTCCACTGCACTCCAATATACTCTACCTTTACTGTACTCCACTGTACTCTACCTCTACTGTGCTCCACTGTACTCTATCTCTACTGTACTCCACTGTACTCTACCTCTACTGTACTCCACTGTACTCTACCTCTACTGTTCTCCACTGTACTCTATCTCTACTGTACTCCACTGTAGTCTATCTCTACTGTACTCCACTGTACTCTATCTCTACTGTACTCCACTGTACTCTACCTCTACTGTACTCCACTGTACTCTATCTCTACTGTGCTCCACTGTACTCTATCTCTATTGTGCTCCACTGTACTCCACTGTACTCTACCTCTACTGTGCTCCACTGTACTCTATCTCTACTGTACTCCACTGTACTCTACCTCTACTGTACTCCACTGTACTCTACCTCTACTGTTCTCCACTGTACTCTATCTCTACTGTACTCCACTGTAGTCTATCTCTACTGTACTCCACTGTACTCTATCTCTACTGTACTCCACTGTACTCTACCTCTACTGTACTCCACTGTACTCTATCTCTACTGTGCTCCACTGTACTCTATCTCTACTGTGCTCCACTGCACTCCACTATACTCTATCTCTACTGTACTCCACTGTACTCTATCTCTACTGTGCTCCACTGTACTCTACCTCTACTGTACTCCACTGTACTCTACCTCTACTGTACTCCAATGTACTCTATCTCTACTGTGGTCCACTGTACACTATCTCTACTGTGCTCCACTGCACTCCAATATACTCTACCTCTACTGTACTCCACTGTACTCTACCTCTACTGTGCTCCACTGTACTCTATCTCTACTGTACTCTACTGTACTCTACCTCTACTGTGCTCCACTGTACTCTATGTCTACTCTGCTCCACTGTACTCTATCTCTACTGTACTCCACTGTACTCTATCTCTACTGTGCTCCACTGTACTCTATCTCCACTGTACTCTACCTCTACTGTACTCCACTGTACTTTACCTCTACTGTACTCCACTGTACTCTATCTCTACTGTGCTCCACTCTACTCTACCTCTACTGTACTCCGCTGTACTCTATCTCTACTGTGCTCCACTGTACTCTATCTCTACTGTACTCCACTGTACTCTACCTCTACTGTACTCCACTGTACTCTACCTCTACTGTACTCCACTGTATTCTACCTCTACTGTGCTCCACTGTACTCTATCTCTACTGTACTCCACTGTACTCTACCTCTACTGTACTCCACTGTACTCTATCTCTACTGTGCTCCACTGTACTCTATCTCTACTGTACTCCACTGTACTCTACCTCTACTGTGCTCCACTGTACTCTATCTCTACTTTACTCCACTCTACTCTACCTCTACTGTACTCCGCTGTACTCTAGCTCTACTGTGTTCCACTGTACTCTATCTCTACTGTACTCCACTCTACTCTACCTCTACTGTGCTCCACTGTACTCTATCTCTACTGTGCTCCACTGTACTCTATCTCTACTGTACTCCACTGTACTCTACCTCTACTTTACTCCACTGTACTCTACCTCTACTGTACTCCACTGTACTCTACCTCTACTGTGCTCCACTGTACTCTATCTCTACTGTACTCCACTGTACTCTACCTCTACTGTACTCCACTGTACTCTATCTCTGCTGTGCTCCACTGTACTCTATCTCTACTGTACTCCACTGTACTCTACCTCTACTGTGCTCCACTGTACTCTATCTCTACTGTACTCCACTCTACTCTACCTCTACTGTACTCCACTGTACTCTATCTCTACTGTACTCCACTCTACTCTACCTCTACTGTACTCCACTGTACTCTATCTCTACTGTGCTCCACTGTACTCTATCTCTACTGTACTCCACTGTACTCTACCTCTACTGTGCTCCACTGTACTCTATCTCTACTGTACTCCACTCTACTCTACCTCTACTGTACTCCACTGTACTCTATCTCTACTGTACTCCACTCTACTCTACCTCTACTGTACTCCACTGTACTCTATCTCTACTGTACTCCACTCTACTCTACCTCTACTGTACTCCACTGTACTCTATCTCTACTGTGCTCCACTGTACTCTATCTCTACTGTACTCCACTGTACTCTACCTCTACTGTGCTCCACTGTACTCTATCTCTACTTTACTCCACTCTACTCTACCTCTACTGTGCTCCACTGTACTCTATCTCTACTGTACTCCACTGTACTCTACCTCTACTGTACTCCACTGTACTCTATCTCTACTGTGCTCCACTGTACTCTATCTCTACTGTACTCCACTGTACTCTACCTCTACTGTGCTCCACTGTACTCTATCTCTACTGTACTCCACTCTACTCTACCTCTACTGTACTCCACTGTACTCTACCTCTACTGTGCTCCACTGTACTCTATCTCTACTGTACTCCACTGTACTCTACCTCTACTGTACTCCACTGTACTCTATCTCTACTGTGCTCCACTGTACTCTATCTCTACTGTACTCCACTGTACTCTACCTCTACTGTGCTCCACTGTACTCTATCTCTACTGTACTCCACTCTACTCTACCTCTACTGTACTCCACTGTACTCTACCTCTACTGTGCTCCACTGTACTCTATCTCTACTGTACTCCACTGTACTCTACCTCTACTGTACTCCATTGTACTCTACCTCTACTGTACTCCACTGTACTCTACCTCTACTGTCCTCAACTGTACTCTGCCTCTACTGTACTCCACTGTACTCTACCTCTACTGTACTCCACTGTACTCTACCTCTACTGTACTCCACTGTACTCTATCTCTACTGTACTCCACTGTACTCTATCTCTACTGTACTCCACTGTACTCTACCTCTACTGTACTCCACTGTACTCTATCTCTACTGTGCTCCACTGTACTCTATCTCTACTGTGCTCCACTGTACTCTATCTCTACTGTACTCCACTGTAGTCTATCTCTACTGTACTCCACTGTACTCTATCTCTACTGTACTCCACTGTACTCTACCTCTACTGTACTCCACTGTACTCTATCTCTACTGTGCTCCACTGTACTCTATCTCTACTGTGCTCCACTGTGCTCTATCTCTATTGTGCTCCACTGTACTCCACTGTACTCTACCTCTACTGTGCTCCACTGTACTCTATCTCTACTGTACTCCACTGTAGTCTATCTCTACTGTACTCCACTGTATTCTATCTCTACTGTACTCCACTGTACTCTACCTCTACTGTACTCCACTGTACTCTATGTCTACTGTACTCCACTCTACTCTACCTCTACTGTGCTCCACTGTACTCTATCTCTACTGTGCTCCACTGTACTCTATCTCTACTGTACTCCACTGTACTCTACCTCTACTGTACTCCACTGTACTCTACCTCTACTGTACTCCACTGTACTCTACCTCTACTGTGCTCCACTGTACTCTATCTCTACTGTACTCCACTGTACTCTACCTCTACTGTACTCCACTGTACTCTACCTCTACTGTGCTCCACTGTTGTCTATCTCTACTGTACTCCAAAGTACTCTATCTCTACTGTACTCCACTGTACTCTACCTCTACTCTACTCCACTGTACTTTACCTCTACTGTACTCCACTGTACTCTACCTCTACTGTACTCCACTGTACTCTATCTCTACTGTGGTCCACTGTACACTATCTCTACTGTGCTCCACTGCACTCCAATATACTCTACCTTTACTGTACTCCACTGTACTCTACCTCTACTGTGCTCCACTGTACTCTATCTCTACTGTACTCCACTGTACTCTACCTCTACTGTACTCCACTGTACTCTACCTCTACTGTTCTCCACTGTACTCTATCTCTACTGTACTCCACTGTAGTCTATCTCTACTGTACTCCACTGTACTCTATCTCTACTGTACTCCACTGTACTCTACCTCTACTGTACTCCACTGTACTCTATCTCTACTGTGCTCCACTGTACTCTATCTCTATTGTGCTCCACTGTACTCCACTGTACTCTACCTCTACTGTGCTCCACTGTACTCTATCTCTACTGTACTCCACTGTACTCTACCTCTACTGTACTCCACTGTACTCTACCTCTACTGTTCTCCACTGTACTCTATCTCTACTGTACTCCACTGTAGTCTATCTCTACTGTACTCCACTGTACTCTATCTCTACTGTACTCCACTGTACTCTACCTCTACTGTACTCCACTGTACTCTATCTCTACTGTGCTCCACTGTACTCTATCTCTACTGTGCTCCACTGCACTCCACTATACTCTATCTCTACTGTACTCCACTGTACTCTATCTCTACTGTGCTCCACTGTACTCTACCTCTACTGTACTCCACTGTACTCTACCTCTACTGTACTCCAATGTACTCTATCTCTACTGTGGTCCACTGTACACTATCTCTACTGTGCTCCACTGCACTCCAATATACTCTACCTCTACTGTACTCCACTGTACTCTACCTCTACTGTGCTCCACTGTACTCTATCTCTACTGTACTCTACTGTACTCTACCTCTACTGTGCTCCACTGTACTCTATGTCTACTCTGCTCCACTGTACTCTATCTCTACTGTACTCCACTGTACTCTATCTCTACTGTGCTCCACTGTACTCTATCTCCACTGTACTCTACCTCTACTGTACTCCACTGTACTTTACCTCTACTGTACTCCACTGTACTCTATCTCTACTGTGCTCCACTCTACTCTACCTCTACTGTACTCCGCTGTACTCTATCTCTACTGTGCTCCACTGTACTCTATCTCTACTGTACTCCACTGTACTCTACCTCTACTGTACTCCACTGTACTCTACCTCTACTGTACTCCACTGTATTCTACCTCTACTGTGCTCCACTGTACTCTATCTCTACTTTACTCCACTCTACTCTACCTCTACTGTACTCCGCTGTACTCTAGCTCTACTGTGTTCCACTGTACTCTATCTCTACTGTACTCCACTGTACTCTATCTCTACTGTACTCCACTGTACTCTACCTCTACTTTACTCCACTGTACTCTACCTCTACTGTACTCCACTGTACTCTACCTCTACTGTGCTCCACTGTACTCTATCTCTACTGTACTCCACTGTACTCTACCTCTACTGTACTCCACTGTACTCTATCTCTACTGTACTCCACTCTACTCTACCTCTACTGTACTCCACTGTACTCTATCTCTACTGTGCTCCACTGTACTCTATCTCTACTGTACTCCACTGTACTCTACCTCTACTGTGCTCCACTGTACTCTATCTCTACTGTACTCCACTCTACTCTACCTCTACTGTACTCCACTGTACTCTATCTCTACTGTACTCCACTCTACTCTACCTCTACTGTACTCCACTGTACTCTATCTCTACTGTACTCCACTCTACTCTACCTCTACTGTACTCCACTGTACTCTATCTCTACTGTGCTCCACTGTACTCTATCTCTACTGTACTCCACTGTACTCTACCTCTACTGTGCTCCACTGTACTCTATCTCTACTTTACTCCACTCTACTCTACCTCTACTGTACTCCGCTGTACTCTAGCTCTACTGTGTTCCACTGTACTCTATCTGTACTGTACTCCACTCTACTCTACCTCTACTGTGCTCCACTGTACTCTATGTCTACTCTGCTCCACTGTACTCTATCTCTACTGTACTCCACTGTACTCTATCTCTACTGTGCTCCACTGTACTCTATCTCCACTGTACTCTACCTCTACTGTACTCCACTGTACTTTACCTCTACTGTACTCCACTGTACTCTACCTCTACTGTACTCCGCTGTACTCTAGCTCTACTGTGTTCCACTGTACTCTATCTGTACTGTACTCCACTCTACTCTACCTCTACTGTGCTCCACTGTACTCTATCTCTACTGTACTCCACTCTACTCTACCTCTACTGTACTCCACTGTACTCTACCTCTACTTTACTCCACTGTACTCTACCTCTACTGTACTCCACTGTACTCTACCTCTACTGTGCTCCACTGTACTCTATCTCTACTGTACTCCACTATACTCTACCTCTACTGTACTCCACTGTACTCTATCTCTGCTGTGCTCCACTGTACTCTATCTCTACTGTACTCCACTGTACTCTACCTCTACTGTGCTCCACTGTACTCTATCTCTACTGTACTCCACTGTACTCTACCTCTACTGTGCTCCACTGTACTCTATCTCTACTGTACTCCACTCTACTCTACCTCTACTGTACTCCACTGTACTCTATCTCTACTGTACTCCACTCTACTCTACCTCTACTGTACTCCACTGTACTCTATCTCTACTGTGCTCCACTGTACTCTATCTCTACTGTACTCCACTGTACTCTACCTCTACTGTGCTCCACTGTACTCTATCTCTACTGTACTCCACTCTACTCTACCTCTACTGTACTCCACTGTACTCTATCTCTACTGTGCTCCACTGTACTCTATCTCTACTGTACTCCACTGTACTCTACCTCTACTGTAATCTACTGTACTCTATCTCTACTCTGCTCCACTGTACTCTATCTCTATTTTGCTCCACTGTACTCCACTGTACTCTACCTCTACTGTGCTCCACTGTACTCTATCTCTACTGTACTCCACTGTTGTCTATCTCTACTGTACTCCAAAGTACTCTATCTCTACTGTACTCCACTGTACTCTACCTCTACTCTACTCCACTGTACTCTACCTCTACTGTACTCCACTGTACTCTACCTCTACTGTACTCCACTGTACTCTACCTCTACTGTACTCCACTGTACTCTACCTCTACTGTGCTCCACTGTACTCTATCTCTACTGTACTCCACTGTACTCTACCTCTACTGTACTCCACTGTACTCTATCTCTACTGTGCTCCACTGTACTCTATCTCTACTGTACTCCACTGTACTCTACCTCTACTGTGCTCCACTGTACTCTATCTCTACTGTACTCCACTCTACTCTACCTCTACTGTACTCCACTGTACTCTACCTCTACTGTGCTCCACTGTACTCTATCTCTACTGTACTCCACTGTACTCTACCTCTACTGTACTCCATTGTACTCTACCTCTACTGTACTCCACTGTACTCTACCTCTACTGTCCTCAACTGTACTCTGCCTCTACTGTACTCCACTGTACTCTACCTCTACTGTACTCCACTGTACTCTACCTCTACTGTACTCCACTGTACTCTATCTCTACTGTACTCCACTGTACTCTATCTCTACTGTACTCCACTGTACTCTACCTCTACTGTACTCCACTGTACTCTATCTCTACTGTGCTCCACTGTACTCTATCTCTACTGTGCTCCACTGTACTCTATCTCTACTGTACTCCACTGTAGTCTATCTCTACTGTACTCCACTGTACTCTATCTCTACTGTACTCCACTGTACTCTACCTCTACTGTACTCCACTGTACTCTATCTCTACTGTGCTCCACTGTACTCTATCTCTACTGTGCTCCACTGTGCTCTATCTCTATTGTGCTCCACTGTACTCCACTGTACTCTACCTCTACTGTGCTCCACTGTACTCTATCTCTACTGTACTCCACTGTAGTCTATCTCTACTGTACTCCACTGTATTCTATCTCTACTGTACTCCACTGTACTCTACCTCTACTGTACTCCACTGTACTCTATCTCTACTGTGCTCCACTGTACTCTATCTGTACTGTGCTCCACTGTACTCTATCTCTATTGTGCTCCACTGTACTCCACTGTACTCTACCTCTACTGTGCTCCACTGTACTCTATCTCTACTGTACTCCACTGTAGTCTATCTCTACTGTACTCCAAAGTACTCTATCTCTACTGTACTCCACTGTACTCTACCTCTACTCTACTCCACTGTACAATACCTCTACTGTACTCCACTGTACTCTACCTCTAATGTACTCCACTGTACTCTACCTCTACTGTGCTCCACTGTACTCTATCTCTACTGTACTCCACTGTACTCTACCTCTACTGTACTCCACTGTACTCTACCTCTACTGTCCTCAACTGTACTCTACCTCTACTGTACTCCACTGTACTCTACCTCTACTGTACTCCACTGTACTCTACCTCTACTGTGCTCCACTGTACTCTATCTCTACTGTACTCCACTGTAGTCTATCTCTACTGTACTCCACTGTACTCTACCTCTACTTTACTCCACTGTACTCTACCTCTACTGTACTCCACTGTACTCTACCTCTACTGTACTCCACTGTACTCTATCTCTGCTGTGCTCCACTGTACTCTATCTCTACTGTACTCCACTGTACTCTACCTCTACTGTGCTCCACTGTACTCTATCTCTACTGTACTCCACTCTACTCTACCTCTACTGTACTACACTGTACTCTATCTCTACTGTACTCCACTCTACTCTACCTCTACTGTACTCCACTGTACTCTATCTCTACTGTGCTCCACTGTACTCTATCTCTACTGTACTCCACTGTACTCTACCTCTACTGTGCTCCACTGTACTCTATCTCTACTGTACTCCACTCTACTCTACCTCTACTGTACTCCACTGTACTCTATCTCTACTGTACTCCACTCTACTCTACCTCTACTGTACTCCACTGTACTCTATCTCTACTGTGCTCCACTGTACTCTATCTCTACTCTACTCCACTGTACTCTACCTCTACTGTAATCTACTGTACTCTATCTCTACTCTGCTCCACTGTACTCTATCTCTATTGTGCTCCACTGTACTCCACTGTACTCTACCTCTACTGTGCTCCACTGTACTCTATCTCTACTGTACTCCACTGTTGTCTATCTCTACTGTACTCCAAAGTACTCTATCTCTACTGTACTCCACTGTACTCTACCTCTACTCTACTCCACTGTACTCTACCTCTACTGTACTCCACTGTACTCTACCTCTACTGTACTCCACTGTACTCTACCTCTACTGTACTCCACTGTACTCTACCTCTACTGTGCTCCACTGTACTCTATCTCTACTGTACTCCACTGTACTCTACCTCTACTGTACTCCACTGTACTCTATCTCTACTGTGCTCCACTGTACTCTATCTCTACTGTACTCCACTGTACTCTACCTCTACTGTGCTCCACTGTACTCTATCTCTACTGTACTCCACTCTACTCTACCTCTACTGTACTCCACTGTACTCTACCTCTACTGTGCTCCACTGTACTCTATCTCTACTTAACTCCACTGTACTCTACCTCTACTGTACTCCATTGTACTCTACCTCTACTGTACTCCACTGTACTCTACCTCTACTGTCCTCAACTGTACTCTGCCTCTACTGTACTCCACTGTACTCTACCTCTACTGTACTCCACTGTACTCTACCTCTACTGTACTCCACTGTACTCTATCTCTACTGTACTCCACTACTGTGCTCCACTGTACTCTATCTCTACTGTACTCCACTGTAGTCTATCTCTACTGTACTCCACTGTACTCTATCTCTACTGTACTCCACTGTACTCTACCTCTACTGTACTCCACTGTACTCTATCTCTACTGCGCTCCACTGTACTCTATCTCTACTGTGCTCCACTGTGCTCTATCTCTATTGTGCTCCACTGTACTCCACTGTACTCTACCTCTACTGTGCTCCACTGTACTCTATCTCTACTGTACTCCACTGTAGTCTATCTCTACTGTACTCCACTGTATTCTATCTCTACTGTACTCCACTGTACTCTACCTCTACTGTACTCCACTGTACTCTATCTCTACTGTACTCCACTCTACTCTACCTCTACTGTGCTCCACTGTACTCTATCTCTACTGTGCTCCACTGTACTCTATCTCTACTGTACTCCACTGTACTCTACCTCTACTGTACTCCACTGTACTCTACCTCTACTGTACTCCACTGTACTCTACCTCTACTGTGCTCCACTGTACTCTATCTCTACTGTACTCCACTGTACTCTACCTCTACTGTACTCCACTGTACTCTACCTCTACTGTGCTCCACTGTTGTCTATCTCTACTGTACTCCAAAGTACTCTATCTCTACTGTACTCCACTGTACTCTACCTCTACTCTACTCCACTGTACTTTACCTCTACTGTACTCCACTGTACTCTACCTCTACTGTACTCCACTGTACTCTACCTCTACTGTACTCCACTGTACTCTACCTCTACTGTGCTCTACTGTACTCTATCTCTACTGTACTCCACTGTACTCTACCTCTACTGTACTCCACTGTACTCTATCTCTACTGTGCTCCACTGTACTCTATCTCTACTCTGCTCCACTGCACTCCACTATACTCTATCTCTACTGTACTCCACTGTACTCTATCTCTACTGTGCTCCACTGTACTCTACCTCTACTGTACTCCACTGTACTCTACCTCTACTGTACTCCACTGTACTCTATCTCTACTGTGGTCCACTGTACACTATCTCTACTGTGCTCCACTGCACTCCAATATACTCTACCTTTACTGTACTCCACTGTACTCTACCTCTACTGTGCTCCACTGTACTCTATCTCTACTGTACTCTACTGTACTCTACCTCTACTGTGCTCCACTGTACTCTATCTCCACTGTACTCTACCTCTACTGTACTCCACTGTACTCTACCTCTACTGTACTCCACTGTACTCTATCTCTACTGTGCTCCACTGTACACTATCTCTACTGTGCTCCACTGCACTCCAATGTACTCTACCTCTACTGTACTCCACTGTACTCTACCTCTACTGTGCTCCACTGTACTCTATCTCTACTGTACTCCACTGTACTCTATCTCTACTGTACTCCACTGTACTCTACCTCTACTGTACTCCACTGTACTCTATCTCTACTGTGCTCCACTGTACTCTATCTCTACTGTGCTCCACTGCACTCCAATGTACTCTACCTCTATTGTACTCCACTGTACCCTACCTCGACTGTGCTCCACTGTACTCTATCTCTACTCTGCTCCACTCTACTCTACCTCTACTGTACTCCACTGTACTCTATCTCTACTGTGCTCCACTGTACTCTATCTCTACTGTACTCCACTGTACTCTACCTCTACTCTACTCCACTGTACTCTACCTCTACTGTACTCCACTGTACTCTACCTCTACTGTACTCCACTGTACTCTACCTCTACTGTGCTCCACTGTACTCTATCTCTACTGTACTCCACTGTACTCTACCTCTACTGTACTCCACTGTACTCTATCTCTACTGTGCTCCACTGTACTCTATCTCTACTGTACTCCACTGTACTCTACCTCTACTGTGCTCCACTGTACTCTATCTCTACTGTACTCCACTCTACTCTACCTCTACTGTACTCCACTGTACTCTACCTCTACTGTGCTCCACTGTACTCTATATCTACTGTACTCCACTGTACTCTACCTCTACTGTACTCCATTGTACTCTACCTCTACTGTACTCCACTGTACTCTACCTCTACTGTCCTCAACTGTACTCTGCCTCTACTGTACTCCACTGTACTCTACCTCTACTGTACTCCACTGTACTCTACCTCTACTGTACTCCACTGTACTCTATCTCTACTGTACTCCACTGTACTCTATCTCTACTGTACTCCACTGTACTCCACCTCTACTGTACTCCACTGTACTCTATCTCTACTGTGCTCCACTGTACTCTATCTCTACTGTGCTCCACTGTACTCTATCTCTACTGTACTCCACTGTAGTCTATCTCTACTGTACTCCACTGTACTCTATCTCTACTGTACTCCACTGTACTCTACCTCTACTGTACTCCACTGTACTCTATCTCTACTGTGCTCCACTGTACTCTATCTCTACTGTGCTCCACTGTGCTCTATCTCTATTGTGCTCCACTGTACTCCACTGTACTCTACCTCTACTGTGCTCCACTGTACTCTATCTCTACTGTACTCCACTGTAGTCTATCTCTACTGTACTCCACTGTATTCTATCTCTACTGTACTCCACTGTACTCTACCTCTACTGTACTCCACTGTACTCTATCTCTACTGTACTCCACTCTACTCTACCTCTACTGTGCTCCACTGTACTCTATCTCTACTGTGCTCCACTGTACTCTATCTCTACTGTACTCCACTGTACTCTACCTCTACTGTACTCCACTGTACTCTACCTCTACTGTACTCCACTGTACTCTATCTCTACTGTGCTCCACTGTACTCTATCTCTACTGTACTCCACTGTACTCTACCTCTACTGTACTCCACTGTACTCTACCTCTACTGTACTCCACTGTACTCTACCTCTACTGTGCTCCACTGTACTCTATCTCTACTGTACTCTACTGTACTCTACCTCTACTGTGCTCCACTGTACTCTATGTCTACTCTGCTCCACTGTACTCTATCTCTACTGTACTCCACTGTACTCTATCTCTACTGTGCTCCACTGTACTCTATCTCCACTGTACTCTACCTCTACTGTACTCCACTGTACTTTACCTCTACTGTACTCCACTGTACTCTATCTCTACTGTGCTCCACTCTACTCTACCTCTACTGTACTCCGCTGTACTCTATCTCTACTGTGCTCCACTGTACTCTATCTCTACTGTACTCCACTGTACTCTACCTCTACTGTACTCCACTGTACTCTACCTCTACTGTACTCCACTGTATTCTACCTCTACTGTGCTCCACTGTACTCTATCTCTACTTTACTCCACTCTACTCTACCTCTACTGTACTCCGCTGTACTCTAGCTCTACTGTGTTCCACTGTACTCTATCTCTACTGTACTCCACTGTACTCTATCTCTACTGTACTCCACTGTACTCTACCTCTACTTTACTCCACTGTACTCTACCTCTACTGTACTCCACTGTACTCTACCTCTACTGTGCTCCACTGTACTCTATCTCTACTGTACTCCACTGTACTCTACCTCTACTGTACTCCACTGTACTCTATCTCTGCTGTGCTCCACTGTACTCTATCTCTACTGTACTCCACTGTACTCTACCTCTACTGTGCTCCACTGTACTCTATCTCTACTGTACTCCACTCTACTCTACCTCTACTGTACTCCACTGTACTCTATCTCTACTGTACTCCACTCTACTCTACCTCTACTGTACTCCACTGTACTCTATCTCTACTGTGCTCCACTGTACTCTATCTCTACTGTACTCCACTGTACTCTACCTCTACTGTGCTCCACTGTACTCTATCTCTACTGTACTCCACTCTACTCTACCTCTACTGTACTCCACTGTACTCTATCTCTACTGTACTCCACTCTACTCTACCTCTACTGTACTCCACTGTACTCTATCTCTACTGTACTCCACTCTACTCTACCTCTACTGTACTCCACTGTACTCTATCTCTACTGTGCTCCACTGTACTCTATCTCTACTGTACTCCACTGTACTCTACCTCTACTGTGCTCCACTGTACTCTATCTCTACTTTACTCCACTCTACTCTACCTCTACTGTACTCCACTGTACTCTAGCTCTACTGTGTTCCACTGTACTCTATCTGTACTGTACTCCACTCTACTCTACCTCTACTGTGCTCCACTGTACTCTATCTCTACTGTACTCCACTCTACTCTACCTCTACTGTACTCCACTGTACTCTACCTCTACTTTACTCCACTGTACTCTACCTCTACTGTACTCCACTGTACTCTACCTCTACTGTGCTCCACTGTACTCTATCTCTACTGTACTCCACTATACTCTACCTCTACTGTACTCCACTGTACTCTATCTCTGCTGTGCTCCACTGTACTCTATCTCTACTGTACTCCACTGTACTCTACCTCTACTGTGCTCCACTGTACTCTATCTCTACTGTACTCCACTGTACTCTACCTCTACTGTGCTCCACTGTACTCTATCTCTACTGTACTCCACTCTACTCTACCTCTACTGTACTCCACTGTACTCTATCTCTACTGTACTCCACTCTACTCTACCTCTACTGTACTCCACTGTACTCTATCTCTACTGTGCTCCACTGTACTCTATCTCTACTGTACTCCACTGTACTCTACCTCTACTGTGCTCCACTGTACTCTATCTCTACTGTACTCCACTGTACTCTACTTCTACTGTGCTCCACTGTACTCTATCTCTACTGTACTCCACTCTACTCTACCTCTACTGTACTCCACTGTACTCTATCTCTACTGTACTCCACTCTACTCTACCTCTACTGTACTCCACTGTACTCTATCTCTACTGTGCTCCACTGTACTCTATCTCTACTGTACTCCACTGTACTCTACCTCTACTGTGCTCCACTGTACTCTATCTCTACTCTACTCCACTCTACTCTACCTCTACTGTAATCCACTGTACTCTATCTCTACTGTACTCCACTCTACTCTACCTCTACTGTACTCCACTGTACTCTATCTCTACTGTGCTCCACTGTACTCTATCTCTACTGTACTCCACTGTACTCTACCTCTACTGTAATCTACTGTACTCTATCTCTACTCTGCTCCACTGTACTCTATCTCTATTGTGCTCCACTGTACTCCACTGTACTCTACCTCTACTGTGCTCCACTGTACTCTACCTCTACTGTACTCCACTGTACTCTACCTCTACTGTGCTCCACTGTACTCTATCTCTACTGTACTCCACTTTACTCTACCTCTACTGTACTCCACTGTACTCTTTCTCTACTGTGCTCCAAAGTACTCTATCTCTACTGTACTCCACTGTACTCTACCTCTGCTGTAATCCACTGTACTCTACCTCTACTGTACTCCACTGTACTCTACCTCTACTGTACTCCACTGTACTCTACCTCTACTGTGCTCCACTGTACTCTATCTCTACTGTACTCCACTGTACTCTACCTCTACTGTACTTCACTGTACTCTATCTCTACTGTGCTCCACTGTACTCTATCTCTACTGTACTCCACTGTACTCTACCTCTACTGTGCTCCACTGTACTCTATCTCTACTGTACTCCACTCTACTCTACCTCTACTGTGCTCCACTGTACTCTATCTCTACTGTGCTCCACTGTACTCTATCTCTACTGTACTCCACTGTACTCTACCTCTACTGTACTCCACTGTACTCTACCTCTACTGTACTCCACTGTACTCTACCTCTACTGTGCTCCACTGTACTCTATCTCTACTGTACTCAACTGTACTCTACCTCTACTGTACTCCACTGTACTCTACCTAGACTGTGCTCCACTGTACTCTATCTCTACTCTGCTCCACTGTACTCTACCTCTAATGTGCTCCACTGTACTCTATCTCTACTCTGCTCCACTGTACTCTATCTCTATTGTGCTCCACTGTACTCCACTGTACTCTATCTCTACTGTGCTCCACTGTACTCTATCTCTATTGTGCTCCACTGTACTCCACTGTACTCTATCTCTACTGTGCTCCACTGTACTCTTGCTCTACTGTACTCCACTGTACTCTACCTCTACTGTGCTCCACTGTACTATATCTCTACTGTACTCCACTCTACTCTACCTCTACTGTACTCCGCTGTACTCTATCTCTACTGTGCTCCACTGTACTCTATCTCTACTGTACTCCACTCTACTCTACCTCTAATGTGCTCCACTGTACTCTATCTCTACTGTGCTCCACTGTACTCTATCTCTACTGTACTCCACTGTACTCTACCTCTACTGTACTCCACTGTACTCTACCTCTACTGTGCTCCACTGTACTCTATCTCTACTGTACTCCACTGTACTCTACCTCTACTGTACTTCACTGTACTCTATCTCTACTGTGCTCCACTGTACTCTATCTCTACTGTACTCCACTGTACTCTACCTCTACTGTGCTCCACTGTACTCTATCTCTACTGTACTCCACTCTACTCTACCTCTACTGTGCTCCACTGTACTCTATCTCTACTGTGCTCCACTGTACTCTATCTCTACTGTACTCCACTGTACTCTACCTCTACTGTACTCCACTGTACTCTACCTCTACTGTACTCCACTGTACTCTACCTCTACTGTGCTCCACTGTACTCTATCTCTACTGTACTCAACTGTACTCTACCTCTACTGTACTCCACTGTACTCTATCTCTACTGTGCTCCACTGTACTCTATCTCTACTGTACTCCACTGTACTCTACCTCTACTGTGCTCCACTGTACTCTATCTCTACTCTACTCCACTCTACTCTACCTCTACTGTACTCCACTGTACTATATCTCTACTGTACTCCACTCTACTCTACCTCTACTGTACTCCACTGTACTCTATCTCTACTGTACTCCACTGTACTCTATCTCTACTGTGATCCACTGTACTCTATCTCTATTGTACTCCACTGTACTCTACCTCTACTGTGCTCCACTGTACTCTATCTCTACTGTACTCCACTCTACTCTACCTCTACTGTACTCCACTGTACTCTATCTCTACTGTGCTCCACTGTACTCTATCTCTACTGTACTCCACTGTACTCTACCTCTACTGTAATCTACTGTACTCTATCTCTACTCTGCTCCACTGTACTCTATCTCTATTGTGCTCCACTGTACTCCACTGTACTCTACCTCTACTGTGCTCCACTGTTGTCTATCTCTACTGTACTCCAAAGTACTCTATCTCTACTGTACTCCACTGTACTCTACCTCTACTCTACTCCACTGTACTTTACCTCTACTGTACTCCACTGTACTCTACATCTACTGTACTCCACTGTACTCTACCTCTACTGTACTCCACTGTACTCTACCTCTACTGTGCTCCACTGTACTCTATCTCTACTGTACTCCACTGTACTCTACCTCTACTGTACTCCACTGTACTCTATCTCTACTGTGCTCCACTGTACTCTATCTCTACTGTGCTCCACTGCACTCCACTATACTCTATCTCTACTGTACTCCACTGTACTCTATCTCTACTGTGCTCCACTGTACTCTACCTCTACTGTACTCCACTGTACTCTACCTCTACTGTACTCCACTGTACTCTATCTCTACTGTGGTCCACTGTACACTATCTCTACTGTGCTCCACTGCACTCCAATATACTCTACCTTTACTGTACTCCACTGTACTCTACCTCTACTGTGCTCCACTGTACTCTATCTCTACTGTACTCTACTGTACTCTACCTCTACTGTGCTCCACTGTACTCTATATCTACTGTGCTCCACTGTACTCTATCTCTACTGTACTCCACTGTACTCTATCTCTACTGTGCTCCACTGTACTCTATCTCCACTGTACTCTACCTCTACTGTACTCCACTCTACTCTACCTCTACTGTGCTCCACTGTACTCTATCTCTACTGTGCTCCACTGTACTCTATCTCTACTGTACTCCACTGTACTCTACCTCTACTGTACTCCACTGTACTCTATCTCTGCTGTGCTCCACTGTACTCTATCTCTACTGTACTCCACTGTACTCTACCTCTACTGTGCTCCACTGTACTCTATCTCTACTGTACTCCACTCTACTCTACCTCTACTGTACTCCACTGTACTCTATCTCTACTGTACTCCACTCTACTCTACCTCTACTGTACTCCACTGTACTCTATCTCTACTGTGCTCCACTGTACTCTATCTCTACTGTACTCCACTGTACTCTACCTCTACTGTGCTCCACTGTACTCTATCTCTACTGTACTCCACTCTACTCTACCTCTACTGTACTCCACTGTACTCTATCTCTACTGTACTCCACTCTACTCTACCTCTACTGTACTCCACTGTACTCTATCTCTACTGTGCTCCACTGTACTCTATCTCTACTGTACTCCACTGTACTCTACCTCTACTGTAATCTACTGTACTCTATCTCTACTCTGCTCCACTGTACTCTATCTCTATTTTGCTCCACTGTACTCCACTGTACTCTACCTCTACTGTGCTCCACTGTACTCTATCTCTACTGTACTCCACTGTTGTCTATCTCTACTGTACTCCAAAGTACTCTATCTCTACTGTACTCCACTGTACTCTACCTCTACTCTACTCCACTGTACTCTACCTCTACTGTACTCCACTGTACTCTACCTCTACTGTACTCCACTGTACTCTACCTCTACTGTACTCCACTGTACTCTACCTCTACTGTGCTCCACTGTACTCTATCTCTACTGTACTCCACTGTACTCTACCTCTACTGTACTCCACTGTACTCTATCTCTACTGTGCTCCACTGTACTCTATCTCTACTGTACTCCACTGTACTCTACCTCTACTGTGCTCCACTGTACTCTATCTCTACTGTACTCCACTCTACTCTACCTCTACTGTACTCCACTGTACTCTACCTCTACTGTGCTCCACTGTACTCTATCTCTACTGTACTCCACTGTACTCTACCTCTACTGTACTCCATTGTACTCTACCTCTACTGTACTCCACTGTACTCTACCTCTACTGTCCTCAACTGTACTCTGCCTCTACTGTACTCCACTGTACTCTACCTCTACTGTACTCCACTGTACTCTACCTCTACTGTACTCCACTGTACTCTATCTCTACTGTACTCCACTGTACTCTATCTCTACTGTACTCCACTGTACTCTACCTCTACTGTACTCCACTGTACTCTATCTCTACTGTGCTCCACTGTACTCTATCTCTACTGTGCTCCACTGTACTCTATCTCTACTGTACTCCACTGTAGTCTATCTCTACTGTACTCCACTGTACTCTACCTGTACTGTGCTCCACTGTACTCTATCTCTATTGTGCTCCACTGTACTCCACTGTACTCTACCTCTACTGTGCTCCACTGTACTCTATCTCTACTGTACTCCACTGTAGTCTATCTCTACTGTGCTCCACTGTACTCTATCTCTACTGTGCTCCACTGTGCTCTATCTCTATTGTGCTCCACTGTACTCCACTGTACTCTACCTCTACTGTGCTCCACTGTACTCTATCTCTACTGTACTCCACTGTAGTCTATCTCTACTGTACTCCACTGTATTCTATCTCTACTGTACTCCACTGTACTCTACCTCTACTGTACTGCACTGTACTCTATCTCTACTGTTCTCCACTGTACTCTATCTGTACTGTGCTCCACTGTACTCTATCTCTATTGTGCTCCACTGTACTCCACTGTACTCTACCTCTACTGTGCTCCACTGTACTCTATCTCTACTGTACTCCACTGTAGTCTATCTCTACTGTACTCCAAAGTACTCTATCTCTACTGTACTCCACTGTACTCTACCTCTACTCTACTCCACTGTACAATACCTCTACTGTACTCCACTGTACTCTACCTCTAATGTACTCCACTGTACTCTACCTCTACTGTGCTCCACTGTACTCTATCTCTACTGTACTCCACTGTACTCTACCTCTACTGTACTCCACTGTACTCTACCTCTACTGTCCTCAACTGTACTCTACCTCTACTGTACTCCACTGTACTCTACCTCTACTGTACTCCACTGTACTCTACCTCTACTGTGCTCCACTGTACTCTATCTCTACTGTACTCCACTGTAGTCTATCTCTACTGTACTCCACTGTACTCTACCTCTACTTTACTCCACTGTACTCTACCTCTACTGTACTCCACTGTACTCTACCTCTACTGTGCTCCACTGTACTCTATCTCTACTGTACTCCACTGTACTCTACCTCTACTGTACTCCACTGTACTCTATCTCTGCTGTGCTCCACTGTACTCTATCTCTACTGTACTCCACTGTACTCTACCTCTACTGTGCTCCACTGTACTCTATCTCTACTGTACTCCACTCTACTCTACCTCTACTGTACTCCACTGTACTCTATCTCTACTCTACTCCACTCTACTCTACCTCTACTGTACTCCACTGTACTCTATCTCTACTGTGCTCCACTGTACTCTATCTCTACTGTACTCCACTGTACTCTACCTCTACTGTGCTCCACTGTACTCTATCTCTACTGTACTCCACTCTACTCTACCTCTACTGTACTCCACTGTACTCTATCTCTACTGTACTCCACTCTACTCTACCTCTACTGTACTCCACTGTACTCTATCTCTACTGTGCTCCACTGTACTCTATCTCTACTGTACTCCACTGTACTCTACCTCTACTGTAATCTACTGTATTCTATCTCTACTCTGCTCCACTGTACTCTATCTCTATTGTGCTCCACTGTACTCCACTGTACTCTACCTCTACTGTGCTCCACTGTACTCTATCTCTACTGTACTCCACTGTTGTCTATCTCTACTGTACTCCAAAGTACTCTATCTCTACTGTACTCCACTGTACTCTACCTCTACTCTACTCCACTGTACTCTACCTCTACTGTACTCCACTGTACTCTACCTCTACTGTACTCCACTGTACTCTACCTCTACTGTACTCCACTGTACTCTACCTCTACTGTGCTCCACTGTACTCTATCTCTACTGTACTCCACTGTACTCTACCTCTACTGTACTCCACTGTACTCTATCTCTACTGTGCTCCACTGTACTCTATCTCTACTGTACTCCACTGTACTCTACCTCTACTGTGCTCCACTGTACTCTATCTCTACTGTACTCCACTCTACTCTACCTCTACTGTACTCCACTGTACTCTACCTCTACTGTGCTCCACTGTACTCTATCTCTACTGTACTCCACTGTACTCTACCTCTACTGTACTCCATTGTACTCTACCTCTACTGTACTCCACTGTACTCTACCTCTACTGTCCTCAACTGTACTCTGCCTCTACTGTACTCCACTGTACTCTACCTCTACTGTACTCCACTGTACTCTACCTCTACTGTACTCCACTGTACTCTATCTCTACTGTACTCCACTGTACTCTATCTCTACTGTACTCCACTGTACTCTACCTCTACTGTACTCCACTTTACTCTATCTCTACTGTGCTCCACTGTACTCTATCTCTACTGTGCTCCACTGTACTCTATCTCTACTGTACTCCACTGTAGTCTATCTCTACTGTACTCCACTGTACTCTATCTCTACTGTACTCCACTGTACTCTACCTCTACTGTACTCCACTGTACTCTATCTCTACTGTGCTCCACTGTACTCTATCTCTACTGTGCTCCACTGTGCTCTATCTCTATTGTGCTCCACTGTACTCCACTGTACTCTACCTCTACTGTGCTCCACTGTACTCTATCTCTACTGTACTCCACTGTAGTCTATCTCTACTGTACTCCACTGTATTCTATCTCTACTGTACTCCACTGTACTCTACCTCTACTGTACTCCACTGTACTCTATCTCTACTGTACTCCACTCTACTCTACCTCTACTGTGCTCCACTGTACTCTATCTCTACTGTGCTCCACTGTACTCTATCTCTACTGTACTCCACTGTACTCTACCTCTACTGTACTCCACTGTACTCTACCTCTACTGTACTCCACTGTACTCTACCTCTACTGTGCTCCACTGTACTCTATCTCTACTGTACTCCACTGTACTCTACCTCTACTGTACTCCACTGTACTCTACCTCTACTGTGCTCCACTGTTGTCTATCTCTACTGTACTCCAAAGTACTCTATCTCTACTGTACTCCACTGTACTCTACCTCTACTCTACTCCACTGTACTTTACCTCTACTGTACTCCACTGTACTCTACCTCTACTGTACTCCACTGTACTCTACCTCTACTGTACTCCACTGTACTCTACCTCTACTGTGCTCTACTGTACTCTATCTCTACTGTACTCCACTGTACTCTACCTCTACTGTACTCCACTGTACTCTATCTCTACTGTGCTCCACTGTACTCTATCTCTACTCTGCTCCACTGCACTCCACTATACTCTATCTCTACTGTACTCCACTGTACTCTATCTCTACTGTGCTCCACTGTACTCTACCTCTACTGTACTCCACTGTACTCTACCTCTACTGTACTCCACTGTACTCTATCTCTACTGTGGTCCACTGTACACTATCTCTACTGTGCTCCACTGCACTCCAATATACTCTACCTTTACTGTACTCCACTGTACTCTACCTCTACTGTGCTCCACTGTACTCTATCTCTACTGTACTCCACTGTACTCTACCTCTACTGTACTCCACTGTACTCTACCTCTACTGTTCTCCACTGTACTCTATCTCTACTGTACTCCACTGTAGTCTATCTCTACTGTACTCCACTGTACTCTATCTCTACTGTACTCCACTGTACTCTACCTCTACTGTACTCCACTGTACTCTATCTCTACTGTGCTCCACTGTACTCTATCTCTATTGTGCTCCACTGTACTCCACTGTACTCTACCTCTACTGTGCTCCACTGTACTCTATCTCTACTGTACTCCACTGTACTCTACCTCTACTGTACTCCACTGTACTCTACCTCTACTGTTCTCCACTGTACTCTATCTCTACTGTACTCCACTGTAGTCTATCTCTACTGTACTCCACTGTACTCTATCTCTACTGTACTCCACTGTACTCTACCTCTACTGTACTCCACTGTACTCTATCTCTACTGTGCTCCACTGTACTCTATCTCTACTGTGCTCCACTGCACTCCACTATACTCTATCTCTACTGTACTCCACTGTACTCTATCTCTACTGTGCTCCACTGTACTCTACCTCTACTGTACTCCACTGTACTCTACCTCTACTGTACTCCAATGTACTCTATCTCTACTGTGGTCCACTGTACACTATCTCTACTGTGCTCCACTGCACTCCAATATACTCTACCTCTACTGTACTCCACTGTACTCTACCTCTACTGTGCTCCACTGTACTCTATCTCTACTGTACTCTACTGTACTCTACCTCTACTGTGCTCCACTGTACTCTATGTCTACTCTGCTCCACTGTACTCTATCTCTACTGTACTCCACTGTACTCTATCTCTACTGTGCTCCACTGTACTCTATCTCCACTGTACTCTACCTCTACTGTACTCCACTGTACTTTACCTCTACTGTACTCCACTGTACTCTATCTCTACTGTGCTCCACTCTACTCTACCTCTACTGTACTCCGCTGTACTCTATCTCTACTGTGCTCCACTGTACTCTATCTCTACTGTACTCCACTGTACTCTACCTCTACTGTACTCCACTGTACTCTACCTCTACTGTACTCCACTGTATTCTACCTCTACTGTGCTCCACTGTACTCTATCTCTACTGTACTCCACTGTACTCTACCTCTACTGTACTCCACTGTACTCTATCTCTACTGTGCTCCACTGTACTCTATCTCTACTGTACTCCACTGTACTCTACCTCTACTGTGCTCCACTGTACTCTATCTCTACTTTACTCCACTCTACTCTACCTCTACTGTACTCCGCTGTACTCTAGCTCTACTGTGTTCCACTGTACTCTATCTCTACTGTACTCCACTCTACTCTACCTCTACTGTGCTCCACTGTACTCTATCTCTACTGTGCTCCACTGTACTCTATCTCTACTGTACTCCACTGTACTCTACCTCTACTTTACTCCACTGTACTCTACCTCTACTGTACTCCACTGTACTCTACCTCTACTGTGCTCCACTGTACTCTATCTCTACTGTACTCCACTGTACTCTACCTCTACTGTACTCCACTGTACTCTATCTCTGCTGTGCTCCACTGTACTCTATCTCTACTGTACTCCACTGTACTCTACCTCTACTGTGCTCCACTGTACTCTATCTCTACTGTACTCCACTCTACTCTACCTCTACTGTACTCCACTGTACTCTATCTCTACTGTACTCCACTCTACTCTACCTCTACTGTACTCCACTGTACTCTATCTCTACTGTGCTCCACTGTACTCTATCTCTACTGTACTCCACTGTACTCTACCTCTACTGTGCTCCACTGTACTCTATCTCTACTGTACTCCACTCTACTCTACCTCTACTGTACTCCACTGTACTCTATCTCTACTGTACTCCACTCTACTCTACCTCTACTGTACTCCACTGTACTCTATCTCTACTGTACTCCACTCTACTCTACCTCTACTGTACTCCACTGTACTCTATCTCTACTGTGCTCCACTGTACTCTATCTCTACTGTACTCCACTGTACTCTACCTCTACTGTGCTCCACTGTACTCTATCTCTACTTTACTCCACTCTACTCTACCTCTACTGTGCTCCACTGTACTCTATCTCTACTGTACTCCACTGTACTCTACCTCTACTGTACTCCACTGTACTCTATCTCTACTGTGCTCCACTGTACTCTATCTCTACTGTACTCCACTGTACTCTACCTCTACTGTGCTCCACTGTACTCTATCTCTACTGTACTCCACTCTACTCTACCTCTACTGTACTCCACTGTACTCTACCTCTACTGTGCTCCACTGTACTCTATCTCTACTGTACTCCACTGTACTCTACCTCTACTGTACTCCACTGTACTCTATCTCTACTGTGCTCCACTGTACTCTATCTCTACTGTACTCCACTGTACTCTACCTCTACTGTGCTCCACTGTACTCTATCTCTACTGTACTCCACTCTACTCTACCTCTACTGTACTCCACTGTACTCTACCTCTACTGTGCTCCACTGTACTCTATCTCTACTGTACTCCACTGTACTCTACCTCTACTGTACTCCATTGTACTCTACCTCTACTGTACTCCACTGTACTCTACCTCTACTGTCCTCAACTGTACTCTGCCTCTACTGTACTCCACTGTACTCTACCTCTACTGTACTCCACTGTACTCTACCTCTACTGTACTCCACTGTACTCTATCTCTACTGTACTCCACTGTACTCTATCTCTACTGTACTCCACTGTACTCTACCTCTACTGTACTCCACTGTACTCTATCTCTACTGTGCTCCACTGTACTCTATCTCTACTGTGCTCCACTGTACTCTATCTCTACTGTACTCCACTGTAGTCTATCTCTACTGTACTCCACTGTACTCTATCTCTACTGTACTCCACTGTACTCTACCTCTACTGTACTCCACTGTACTCTATCTCTACTGTGCTCCACTGTACTCTATCTCTACTGTGCTCCACTGTGCTCTATCTCTATTGTGCTCCACTGTACTCCACTGTACTCTACCTCTACTGTGCTCCACTGTACTCTATCTCTACTGTACTCCACTGTAGTCTATCTCTACTGTACTCCACTGTATTCTATCTCTACTGTACTCCACTGTACTCTACCTCTACTGTACTCCACTGTACTCTATGTCTACTGTACTCCACTCTACTCTACCTCTACTGTGCTCCACTGTACTCTATCTCTACTGTGCTCCACTGTACTCTATCTCTACTGTACTCCACTGTACTCTACCTCTACTGTACTCCACTGTACTCTACCTCTACTGTACTCCACTGTACTCTACCTCTACTGTGCTCCACTGTACTCTATCTCTACTGTACTCCACTGTACTCTACCTCTACTGTACTCCACTGTACTCTACCTCTACTGTGCTCCACTGTTGTCTATCTCTACTGTACTCCAAAGTACTCTATCTCTACTGTACTCCACTGTACTCTACCTCTACTCTACTCCACTGTACTTTACCTCTACTGTACTCCACTGTACTCTACCTCTACTGTACTCCACTGTACTCTATCTCTACTGTGGTCCACTGTACACTATCTCTACTGTGCTCCACTGCACTCCAATATACTCTACCTTTACTGTACTCCACTGTACTCTACCTCTACTGTGCTCCACTGTACTCTATCTCTACTGTACTCCACTGTACTCTACCTCTACTGTACTCCACTGTACTCTACCTCTACTGTTCTCCACTGTACTCTATCTCTACTGTACTCCACTGTAGTCTATCTCTACTGTACTCCACTGTACTCTATCTCTACTGTACTCCACTGTACTCTACCTCTACTGTACTCCACTGTACTCTATCTCTACTGTGCTCCACTGTACTCTATCTCTATTGTGCTCCACTGTACTCCACTGTACTCTACCTCTACTGTGCTCCACTGTACTCTATCTCTACTGTACTCCACTGTACTCTACCTCTACTGTACTCCACTGTACTCTACCTCTACTGTTCTCCACTGTACTCTATCTCTACTGTACTCCACTGTAGTCTATCTCTACTGTACTCCACTGTACTCTATCTCTACTGTACTCCACTGTACTCTACCTCTACTGTACTCCACTGTACTCTATCTCTACTGTGCTCCACTGTACTCTATCTCTACTGTGCTCCACTGCACTCCACTATACTCTATCTCTACTGTACTCCACTGTACTCTATCTCTACTGTGCTCCACTGTACTCTACCTCTACTGTACTCCACTGTACTCTACCTCTACTGTACTCCAATGTACTCTATCTCTACTGTGGTCCACTGTACACTATCTCTACTGTGCTCCACTGCACTCCAATATACTCTACCTCTACTGTACTCCACTGTACTCTACCTCTACTGTGCTCCACTGTACTCTATCTCTACTGTACTCTACTGTACTCTACCTCTACTGTGCTCCACTGTACTCTATGTCTACTCTGCTCCACTGTACTCTATCTCTACTGTACTCCACTGTACTCTATCTCTACTGTGCTCCACTGTACTCTATCTCCACTGTACTCTACCTCTACTGTACTCCACTGTACTTTACCTCTACTGTACTCCACTGTACTCTATCTCTACTGTGCTCCACTCTACTCTACCTCTACTGTACTCCGCTGTACTCTATCTCTACTGTGCTCCACTGTACTCTATCTCTACTGTACTCCACTGTACTCTACCTCTACTGTACTCCACTGTACTCTACCTCTACTGTACTCCACTGTATTCTACCTCTACTGTGCTCCACTGTACTCTATCTCTACTTTACTCCACTCTACTCTACCTCTACTGTACTCCGCTGTACTCTAGCTCTACTGTGTTCCACTGTACTCTATCTCTACTGTACTCCACTGTACTCTATCTCTACTGTACTCCACTGTACTCTACCTCTACTTTACTCCACTGTACTCTACCTCTACTGTACTCCACTGTACTCTACCTCTACTGTGCTCCACTGTACTCTATCTCTACTGTACTCCACTGTACTCTACCTCTACTGTACTCCACTGTACTCTATCTCTACTGTACTCCACTCTACTCTACCTCTACTGTACTCCACTGTACTCTATCTCTACTGTGCTCCACTGTACTCTATCTCTACTGTACTCCACTGTACTCTACCTCTACTGTGCTCCACTGTACTCTATCTCTACTGTACTCCACTCTACTCTACCTCTACTGTACTCCACTGTACTCTATCTCTACTGTACTCCACTCTACTCTACCTCTACTGTACTCCACTGTACTCTATCTCTACTGTACTCCACTCTACTCTACCTCTACTGTACTCCACTGTACTCTATCTCTACTGTGCTCCACTGTACTCTATCTCTACTGTACTCCACTGTACTCTACCTCTACTGTGCTCCACTGTACTCTATCTCTACTTTACTCCACTCTACTCTACCTCTACTGTACTCCGCTGTACTCTAGCTCTACTGTGTTCCACTGTACTCTATCTGTACTGTACTCCACTCTACTCTACCTCTACTGTGCTCCACTGTACTCTATGTCTACTCTGCTCCACTGTACTCTATCTCTACTGTACTCCACTGTACTCTATCTCTACTGTGCTCCACTGTACTCTATCTCCACTGTACTCTACCTCTACTGTACTCCACTGTACTTTACCTCTACTGTACTCCACTGTACTCTACCTCTACTGTACTCCGCTGTACTCTAGCTCTACTGTGTTCCACTGTACTCTATCTGTACTGTACTCCACTCTACTCTACCTCTACTGTGCTCCACTGTACTCTATCTCTACTGTACTCCACTCTACTCTACCTCTACTGTACTCCACTGTACTCTACCTCTACTTTACTCCACTGTACTCTACCTCTACTGTACTCCACTGTACTCTACCTCTACTGTGCTCCACTGTACTCTATCTCTACTGTACTCCACTATACTCTACCTCTACTGTACTCCACTGTACTCTATCTCTGCTGTGCTCCACTGTACTCTATCTCTACTGTACTCCACTGTACTCTACCTCTACTGTGCTCCACTGTACTCTATCTCTACTGTACTCCACTGTACTCTACCTCTACTGTGCTCCACTGTACTCTATCTCTACTGTACTCCACTCTACTCTACCTCTACTGTACTCCACTGTACTCTATCTCTACTGTACTCCACTCTACTCTACCTCTACTGTACTCCACTGTACTCTATCTCTACTGTGCTCCACTGTACTCTATCTCTACTGTACTCCACTGTACTCTACCTCTACTGTGCTCCACTGTACTCTATCTCTACTGTACTCCACTCTACTCTACCTCTACTGTACTCCACTGTACTCTATCTCTACTGTGCTCCACTGTACTCTATCTCTACTGTACTCCACTGTACTCTACCTCTACTGTAATCTACTGTACTCTATCTCTACTCTGCTCCACTGTACTCTATCTCTATTTTGCTCCACTGTACTCCACTGTACTCTACCTCTACTGTGCTCCACTGTACTCTATCTCTACTGTACTCCACTGTTGTCTATCTCTACTGTACTCCAAAGTACTCTATCTCTACTGTACTCCACTGTACTCTACCTCTACTCTACTCCACTGTACTCTACCTCTACTGTACTCCACTGTACTCTACCTCTACTGTACTCCACTGTACTCTACCTCTACTGTACTCCACTGTACTCTACCTCTACTGTGCTCCACTGTACTCTATCTCTACTGTACTCCACTGTACTCTACCTCTACTGTACTCCACTGTACTCTATCTCTACTGTGCTCCACTGTACTCTATCTCTACTGTACTCCACTGTACTCTACCTCTACTGTGCTCCACTGTACTCTATCTCTACTGTACTCCACTCTACTCTACCTCTACTGTACTCCACTGTACTCTACCTCTACTGTGCTCCACTGTACTCTATCTCTACTGTACTCCACTGTACTCTACCTCTACTGTACTCCATTGTACTCTACCTCTACTGTACTCCACTGTACTCTACCTCTACTGTCCTCAACTGTACTCTGCCTCTACTGTACTCCACTGTACTCTACCTCTACTGTACTCCACTGTACTCTACCTCTACTGTACTCCACTGTACTCTATCTCTACTGTACTCCACTGTACTCTATCTCTACTGTACTCCACTGTACTCTACCTCTACTGTACTCCACTGTACTCTATCTCTACTGTGCTCCACTGTACTCTATCTCTACTGTGCTCCACTGTACTCTATCTCTACTGTACTCCACTGTAGTCTATCTCTACTGTACTCCACTGTACTCTATCTCTACTGTACTCCACTGTACTCTACCTCTACTGTACTCCACTGTACTCTATCTCTACTGTGCTCCACTGTACTCTATCTCTACTGTGCTCCACTGTGCTCTATCTCTATTGTGCTCCACTGTACTCCACTGTACTCTACCTCTACTGTGCTCCACTGTACTCTATCTCTACTGTACTCCACTGTAGTCTATCTCTACTGTACTCCACTGTATTCTATCTCTACTGTACTCCACTGTACTCTACCTCTACTGTACTCCACTGTACTCTATCTCTACTGTGCTCCACTGTACTCTATCTGTACTGTGCTCCACTGTACTCTATCTCTATTGTGCTCCACTGTACTCCACTGTACTCTACCTCTACTGTGCTCCACTGTACTCTATCTCTACTGTACTCCACTGTAGTCTATCTCTACTGTACTCCAAAGTACTCTATCTCTACTGTACTCCACTGTACTCTACCTCTACTCTACTCCACTGTACAATACCTCTACTGTACTCCACTGTACTCTACCTCTAATGTACTCCACTGTACTCTACCTCTACTGTGCTCCACTGTACTCTATCTCTACTGTACTCCACTGTACTCTACCTCTACTGTACTCCACTGTACTCTACCTCTACTGTCCTCAACTGTACTCTACCTCTACTGTACTCCACTGTACTCTACCTCTACTGTACTCCACTGTACTCTACCTCTACTGTGCTCCACTGTACTCTATCTCTACTGTACTCCACTGTAGTCTATCTCTACTGTACTCCACTGTACTCTACCTCTACTTTACTCCACTGTACTCTACCTCTACTGTACTCCACTGTACTCTACCTCTACTGTACTCCACTGTACTCTATCTCTGCTGTGCTCCACTGTACTCTATCTCTACTGTACTCCACTGTACTCTACCTCTACTGTGCTCCACTGTACTCTATCTCTACTGTACTCCACTCTACTCTACCTCTACTGTACTACACTGTACTCTATCTCTACTGTACTCCACTCTACTCTACCTCTACTGTACTCCACTGTACTCTATCTCTACTGTGCTCCACTGTACTCTATCTCTACTGTACTCCACTGTACTCTACCTCTACTGTGCTCCACTGTACTCTATCTCTACTGTACTCCACTCTACTCTACCTCTACTGTACTCCACTGTACTCTATCTCTACTGTACTCCACTCTACTCTACCTCTACTGTACTCCACTGTACTCTATCTCTACTGTGCTCCACTGTACTCTATCTCTACTCTACTCCACTGTACTCTACCTCTACTGTAATCTACTGTACTCTATCTCTACTCTGCTCCACTGTACTCTATCTCTATTGTGCTCCACTGTACTCCACTGTACTCTACCTCTACTGTGCTCCACTGTACTCTATCTCTACTGTACTCCACTGTTGTCTATCTCTACTGTACTCCAAAGTACTCTATCTCTACTGTACTCCACTGTACTCTACCTCTACTCTACTCCACTGTACTCTACCTCTACTGTACTCCACTGTACTCTACCTCTACTGTACTCCACTGTACTCTACCTCTACTGTACTCCACTGTACTCTACCTCTACTGTGCTCCACTGTACTCTATCTCTACTGTACTCCACTGTACTCTACCTCTACTGTACTCCACTGTACTCTATCTCTACTGTGCTCCACTGTACTCTATCTCTACTGTACTCCACTGTACTCTACCTCTACTGTGCTCCACTGTACTCTATCTCTACTGTACTCCACTCTACTCTACCTCTACTGTACTCCACTGTACTCTACCTCTACTGTGCTCCACTGTACTCTATCTCTACTTAACTCCACTGTACTCTACCTCTACTGTACTCCATTGTACTCTACCTCTACTGTACTCCACTGTACTCTACCTCTACTGTCCTCAACTGTACTCTGCCTCTACTGTACTCCACTGTACTCTACCTCTACTGTACTCCACTGTACTCTACCTCTACTGTACTCCACTGTACTCTATCTCTACTGTACTCCACTACTGTGCTCCACTGTACTCTATCTCTACTGTACTCCACTGTAGTCTATCTCTACTGTACTCCACTGTACTCTATCTCTACTGTACTCCACTGTACTCTACCTCTACTGTACTCCACTGTACTCTATCTCTACTGCGCTCCACTGTACTCTATCTCTACTGTGCTCCACTGTGCTCTATCTCTATTGTGCTCCACTGTACTCCACTGTACTCTACCTCTACTGTGCTCCACTGTACTCTATCTCTACTGTACTCCACTGTAGTCTATCTCTACTGTACTCCACTGTATTCTATCTCTACTGTACTCCACTGTACTCTACCTCTACTGTACTCCACTGTACTCTATCTCTACTGTACTCCACTCTACTCTACCTCTACTGTGCTCCACTGTACTCTATCTCTACTGTGCTCCACTGTACTCTATCTCTACTGTACTCCACTGTACTCTACCTCTACTGTACTCCACTGTACTCTACCTCTACTGTACTCCACTGTACTCTACCTCTACTGTGCTCCACTGTACTCTATCTCTACTGTACTCCACTGTACTCTACCTCTACTGTACTCCACTGTACTCTACCTCTACTGTGCTCCACTGTTGTCTATCTCTACTGTACTCCAAAGTACTCTATCTCTACTGTACTCCACTGTACTCTACCTCTACTCTACTCCACTGTACTTTACCTCTACTGTACTCCACTGTACTCTACCTCTACTGTACTCCACTGTACTCTACCTCTACTGTACTCCACTGTACTCTACCTCTACTGTGCTCTACTGTACTCTATCTCTACTGTACTCCACTGTACTCTACCTCTACTGTACTCCACTGTACTCTATCTCTACTGTGCTCCACTGTACTCTATCTCTACTCTGCTCCACTGCACTCCACTATACTCTATCTCTACTGTACTCCACTGTACTCTATCTCTACTGTGCTCCACTGTACTCTACCTCTACTGTACTCCACTGTACTCTACCTCTACTGTACTCCACTGTACTCTATCTCTACTGTGGTCCACTGTACACTATCTCTACTGTGCTCCACTGCACTCCAATATACTCTACCTTTACTGTACTCCACTGTACTCTACCTCTACTGTGCTCCACTGTACTCTATCTCTACTGTACTCTACTGTACTCTACCTCTACTGTGCTCCACTGTACTCTATCTCCACTGTACTCTACCTCTACTGTACTCCACTGTACTCTACCTCTACTGTACTCCACTGTACTCTATCTCTACTGTGCTCCACTGTACACTATCTCTACTGTGCTCCACTGCACTCCAATGTACTCTACCTCTACTGTACTCCACTGTACTCTACCTCTACTGTGCTCCACTGTACTCTATCTCTACTGTACTCCACTGTACTCTATCTCTACTGTACTCCACTGTACTCTACCTCTACTGTACTCCACTGTACTCTATCTCTACTGTGCTCCACTGTACTCTATCTCTACTGTGCTCCACTGCACTCCAATGTACTCTACCTCTATTGTACTCCACTGTACCCTACCTCGACTGTGCTCCACTGTACTCTATCTCTACTCTGCTCCACTCTACTCTACCTCTACTGTACTCCACTGTACTCTATCTCTACTGTGCTCCACTGTACTCTATCTCTACTGTACTCCACTGTACTCTACCTCTACTCTACTCCACTGTACTCTACCTCTACTGTACTCCACTGTACTCTACCTCTACTGTACTCCACTGTACTCTACCTCTACTGTGCTCCACTGTACTCTATCTCTACTGTACTCCACTGTACTCTACCTCTACTGTACTCCACTGTACTCTATCTCTACTGTGCTCCACTGTACTCTATCTCTACTGTACTCCACTGTACTCTACCTCTACTGTGCTCCACTGTACTCTATCTCTACTGTACTCCACTCTACTCTACCTCTACTGTACTCCACTGTACTCTACCTCTACTGTGCTCCACTGTACTCTATATCTACTGTACTCCACTGTACTCTACCTCTACTGTACTCCATTGTACTCTACCTCTACTGTACTCCACTGTACTCTACCTCTACTGTCCTCAACTGTACTCTGCCTCTACTGTACTCCACTGTACTCTACCTCTACTGTACTCCACTGTACTCTACCTCTACTGTACTCCACTGTACTCTATCTCTACTGTACTCCACTGTACTCTATCTCTACTGTACTCCACTGTACTCCACCTCTACTGTACTCCACTGTACTCTATCTCTACTGTGCTCCACTGTACTCTATCTCTACTGTGCTCCACTGTACTCTATCTCTACTGTACTCCACTGTAGTCTATCTCTACTGTACTCCACTGTACTCTATCTCTACTGTACTCCACTGTACTCTACCTCTACTGTACTCCACTGTACTCTATCTCTACTGTGCTCCACTGTACTCTATCTCTACTGTGCTCCACTGTGCTCTATCTCTATTGTGCTCCACTGTACTCCACTGTACTCTACCTCTACTGTGCTCCACTGTACTCTATCTCTACTGTACTCCACTGTAGTCTATCTCTACTGTACTCCACTGTATTCTATCTCTACTGTACTCCACTGTACTCTACCTCTACTGTACTCCACTGTACTCTATCTCTACTGTACTCCACTCTACTCTACCTCTACTGTGCTCCACTGTACTCTATCTCTACTGTGCTCCACTGTACTCTATCTCTACTGTACTCCACTGTACTCTACCTCTACTGTACTCCACTGTACTCTACCTCTACTGTACTCCACTGTACTCTATCTCTACTGTGCTCCACTGTACTCTATCTCTACTGTACTCCACTGTACTCTACCTCTACTGTACTCCACTGTACTCTACCTCTACTGTACTCCACTGTACTCTACCTCTACTGTGCTCCACTGTACTCTATCTCTACTGTACTCTACTGTACTCTACCTCTACTGTGCTCCACTGTACTCTATGTCTACTCTGCTCCACTGTACTCTATCTCTACTGTACTCCACTGTACTCTATCTCTACTGTGCTCCACTGTACTCTATCTCCACTGTACTCTACCTCTACTGTACTCCACTGTACTTTACCTCTACTGTACTCCACTGTACTCTATCTCTACTGTGCTCCACTCTACTCTACCTCTACTGTACTCCGCTGTACTCTATCTCTACTGTGCTCCACTGTACTCTATCTCTACTGTACTCCACTGTACTCTACCTCTACTGTACTCCACTGTACTCTACCTCTACTGTACTCCACTGTATTCTACCTCTACTGTGCTCCACTGTACTCTATCTCTACTTTACTCCACTCTACTCTACCTCTACTGTACTCCGCTGTACTCTAGCTCTACTGTGTTCCACTGTACTCTATCTCTACTGTACTCCACTGTACTCTATCTCTACTGTACTCCACTGTACTCTACCTCTACTTTACTCCACTGTACTCTACCTCTACTGTACTCCACTGTACTCTACCTCTACTGTGCTCCACTGTACTCTATCTCTACTGTACTCCACTGTACTCTACCTCTACTGTACTCCACTGTACTCTATCTCTGCTGTGCTCCACTGTACTCTATCTCTACTGTACTCCACTGTACTCTACCTCTACTGTGCTCCACTGTACTCTATCTCTACTGTACTCCACTCTACTCTACCTCTACTGTACTCCACTGTACTCTATCTCTACTGTACTCCACTCTACTCTACCTCTACTGTACTCCACTGTACTCTATCTCTACTGTGCTCCACTGTACTCTATCTCTACTGTACTCCACTGTACTCTACCTCTACTGTGCTCCACTGTACTCTATCTCTACTGTACTCCACTCTACTCTACCTCTACTGTACTCCACTGTACTCTATCTCTACTGTACTCCACTCTACTCTACCTCTACTGTACTCCACTGTACTCTATCTCTACTGTACTCCACTCTACTCTACCTCTACTGTACTCCACTGTACTCTATCTCTACTGTGCTCCACTGTACTCTATCTCTACTGTACTCCACTGTACTCTACCTCTACTGTGCTCCACTGTACTCTATCTCTACTTTACTCCACTCTACTCTACCTCTACTGTACTCCACTGTACTCTAGCTCTACTGTGTTCCACTGTACTCTATCTGTACTGTACTCCACTCTACTCTACCTCTACTGTGCTCCACTGTACTCTATCTCTACTGTACTCCACTCTACTCTACCTCTACTGTACTCCACTGTACTCTACCTCTACTTTACTCCACTGTACTCTACCTCTACTGTACTCCACTGTACTCTACCTCTACTGTGCTCCACTGTACTCTATCTCTACTGTACTCCACTATACTCTACCTCTACTGTACTCCACTGTACTCTATCTCTGCTGTGCTCCACTGTACTCTATCTCTACTGTACTCCACTGTACTCTACCTCTACTGTGCTCCACTGTACTCTATCTCTACTGTACTCCACTGTACTCTACCTCTACTGTGCTCCACTGTACTCTATCTCTACTGTACTCCACTCTACTCTACCTCTACTGTACTCCACTGTACTCTATCTCTACTGTACTCCACTCTACTCTACCTCTACTGTACTCCACTGTACTCTATCTCTACTGTGCTCCACTGTACTCTATCTCTACTGTACTCCACTGTACTCTACCTCTACTGTGCTCCACTGTACTCTATCTCTACTGTACTCCACTCTACTCTACCTCTACTGTACTCCACTGTACTCTATCTCTACTGTGCTCCACTGTACTCTATCTCTACTGTACTCCACTGTACTCTACCTCTACTGTAATCTACTGTACTCTATCTCTACTCTGCTCCACTGTACTCTATCTCTATTTTGCTCCACTGTACTCCACTGTACTCTACCTCTACTGTGCTCCACTGTACTCTATCTCTACTGTACTCCACTGTTGTCTATCTCTACTGTACTCCAAAGTACTCTATCTCTACTGTACTCCACTGTACTCTACCTCTACTCTACTCCACTGTACTCTACCTCTACTGTACTCCACTGTACTCTACCTCTACTGTACTCCACTGTACTCTACCTCTACTGTACTCCACTGTACTCTACCTCTACTGTGCTCCACTGTACTCTATCTCTACTGTACTCCACTGTACTCTACCTCTACTGTACTCCACTGTACTCTATCTCTACTGTGCTCCACTGTACTCTATCTCTACTGTACTCCACTGTACTCTACCTCTACTGTGCTCCACTGTACTCTATCTCTACTGTACTCCACTCTACTCTACCTCTACTGTACTCCACTGTACTCTACCTCTACTGTGCTCCACTGTACTCTATCTCTACTGTACTCCACTGTACTCTACCTCTACTGTACTCCATTGTACTCTACCTCTACTGTACTCCACTGTACTCTACCTCTACTGTCCTCAACTGTACTCTGCCTCTACTGTACTCCACTGTACTCTACCTCTACTGTACTCCACTGTACTCTACCTCTACTGTACTCCACTGTACTCTATCTCTACTGTACTCCACTGTACTCTATCTCTACTGTACTCCACTGTACTCTACCTCTACTGTACTCCACTGTACTCTATCTCTACTGTGCTCCACTGTACTCTATCTCTACTGTGCTCCACTGTACTCTATCTCTACTGTACTCCACTGTAGTCTATCTCTACTGTACTCCACTGTACTCTATCTCTACTGTACTCCACTGTACTCTACCTCTACTGTACTCCACTGTACTCTATCTCTACTGTGCTCCACTGTACTCTATCTCTACTGTGCTCCACTGTGCTCTATCTCTATTGTGCTCCACTGTACTCCACTGTACTCTACCTCTACTGTGCTCCACTGTACTCTATCTCTACTGTACTCCACTGTAGTCTATCTCTACTGTACTCCACTGTATTCTATCTCTACTGTACTCCACTGTACTCTACCTCTACTGTACTCCACTGTACTCTATCTCTACTGTGCTCCACTGTACTCTATCTGTACTGTGCTCCACTGTACTCTATCTCTATTGTGCTCCACTGTACTCCACTGTACTCTACCTCTACTGTGCTCCACTGTACTCTATCTCTACTGTACTCCACTGTAGTCTATCTCTACTGTACTCCAAAGTACTCTATCTCTACTGTACTCCACTGTACTCTACCTCTACTCTACTCCACTGTACAATACCTCTACTGTACTCCACTGTACTCTACCTCTAATGTACTCCACTGTACTCTACCTCTACTGTGCTCCACTGTACTCTATCTCTACTGTACTCCACTGTACTCTACCTCTACTGTACTCCACTGTACTCTACCTCTACTGTCCTCAACTGTACTCTACCTCTACTGTACTCCACTGTACCCTACCTCTACTGTACTCCACTGTACTCTACCTCTACTGTGCTCCACTGTACTCTATCTCTACTGTACTCCACTGTAGTCTATCTCTACTGTACTCCACTGTACTCTACCTCTACTTTACTCCACTGTACTCTACCTCTACTGTACTCCACTGTACTCTACCTCTACTGTACTCCACTGTACTCTATCTCTGCTGTGCTCCACTGTACTCTATCTCTACTGTACTCCACTGTACTCTACCTCTACTGTGCTCCACTGTACTCTATTTCTACTGTACTCCACTCTACTCTACCTCTACTGTACTCCACTGTACTCTATCTCTACTGTACTCCACTCTACTCTACCTCTACTGTACTCCACTGTACTCTATCTCTACTGTGCTCCACTGTACTCTATCTCTACTGTACTCCACTGTACTCTACCTCTACTGTGCTCCACTGTACTCTATCTCTACTGTACTCCACTCTACTCTACCTCTACTGTACTCCACTGTACTCTATCTCTACTGTACTCCACTCTACTCTACCTCTACTGTACTCCACTGTACTCTATCTCTACTGTGCTCCACTGTACTCTATCTCTACTCTACTCCACTGTACTCTACCTCTACTGTAATCTACTGTACTCTATCTCTACTCTGCTCCACTGTACTCTATCTCTATTGTGCTCCACTGTACTCCACTGTACTCTACCTCTACTGTGCTCCACTGTACTCTATCTCTACTGTACTCCACTGTTGTCTATCTCTACTGTACTCCAAAGTACTCTATCTCTACTGTACTCCACTGTACTCTACCTCTACTCTACTCCACTGTACTCTACCTCTACTGTACTCCACTGTACTCTACCTCTACTGTACTCCACTGTACTCTACCTCTACTGTACTCCACTGTACTCTACCTCTACTGTGCTCCACTGTACTCTATCTCTACTGTACTCCACTGTACTCTACCTCTACTGTACTCCACTGTACTCTATCTCTACTGTGCTCCACTGTACTCTATCTCTACTGTACTCCACTGTACTCTACCTCTACTGTGCTCCACTGTACTCTATCTCTACTGTACTCCACTCTACTCTACCTCTACTGTACTCCACTGTACTCTACCTCTACTGTGCTCCACTGTACTCTATCTCTACTTAACTCCACTGTACTCTACCTCTACTGTACTCCATTGTACTCTACCTCTACTGTACTCCACTGTACTCTACCTCTACTGTCCTCAACTGTACTCTGCCTCTACTGTACTCCACTGTACTCTACCTCTACTGTACTCCACTGTACTCTACCTCTACTGTACTCCACTGTACTCTATCTCTACTGTACTCCACTGTACTCTATCTCTACTGTACTCCACTGTACTCTACCTCTACTGTACTCCACTGTACTCTATCTCTACTGTGCTCCACTGTACTCTATCTCTACTGTGCTCCACTGTACTCTATCTCTACTGTACTCCACTGTAGTCTATCTCTACTGTACTCCACTGTACTCTATCTCTACTGTACTCCACTGTACTCTACCTCTACTGTACTCCACTGTACTCTATCTCTACTGCGCTCCACTGTACTCTATCTCTACTGTGCTCCACTGTGCTCTATCTCTATTGTGCTCCACTGTACTCCACTGTACTCTACCTCTACTGTGCTCCACTGTACTCTATCTCTACTGTACTCCACTGTAGTCTATCTCTACTGTACTCCACTGTATTCTATCTCTACTGTACTCCACTGTACTCTACCTCTACTGTACTCCACTGTACTCTATCTCTACTGTACTCCACTCTACTCTACCTCTACTGTGCTCCACTGTACTCTATCTCTACTGTGCTCCACTGTACTCTATCTCTACTGTACTCCACTGTACTCTACCTCTACTGTACTCCACTGTACTCTACCTCTACTGTACTCCACTGTACTCTACCTCTACTGTGCTCCACTGTACTCTATCTCTACTGTACTCCACTGTACTCTACCTCTACTGTACTCCACTGTACTCTACCTCTACTGTGCTCCACTGTTGTCTATCTCTACTGTACTCCAAAGTACTCTATCTCTACTGTACTCCACTGTACTCTACCTCTACTCTACTCCACTGTACTTTACCTCTACTGTACTCCACTGTACTCTACCTCTACTGTACTCCACTGTACTCTACCTCTACTGTACTCCACTGTACTCTACCTCTACTGTGCTCTACTGTACTCTATCTCTACTGTACTCCACTGTACTCTACCTCTACTGTACTCCACTGTACTCTATCTCTACTGTGCTCCACTGTACTCTATCTCTACTCTGCTCCACTGCACTCCACTATACTCTATCTCTACTGTACTCCACTGTACTCTATCTCTACTGTGCTCCACTGTACTCTACCTCTACTGTACTCCACTGTACTCTACCTCTACTGTACTCCACTGTACTCTATCTCTACTGTGGTCCACTGTACACTATCTCTACTGTGCTCCACTGCACTCCAATATACTCTACCTTTACTGTACTCCACTGTACTCTACCTCTACTGTGCTCCACTGTACTCTATCTCTACTGTACTCTACTGTACTCTACCTCTACTGTGCTCCACTGTACTCTATCTCCACTGTACTCTACCTCTACTGTACTCCACTGTACTCTACCTCTACTGTACTCCACTGTACTCTATCTCTACTGTGCTCCACTGTACACTATCTCTACTGTGCTCCACTGCACTCCAATGTACTCTACCTCTACTGTACTCCACTGTACTCTACCTCTACTGTGCTCCACTGTACTCTATCTCTACTGTACTCCACTGTACTCTATCTCTACTGTACTCCACTGTACTCTACCTCTACTGTACTCCACTGTACTCTATCTCTACTGTGCTCCACTGTACTCTATCTCTACTGTGCTCCACTGCACTCCAATGTACTCTACCTCTATTGTACTCCACTGTACCCTACCTCGACTGTGCTCCACTGTACTCTATCTCTACTCTGCTCCACTCTACTCTACCTCTACTGTACTCCACTGTACTCTATCTCTACTGTGCTCCACTGTACTCTATCTCTACTGTACTCCACTGTACTCTACCTCTACACTACTCCACTGTACTCTACCTCTACTGTACTCCACTGTACTCTACCTCTACTGTACTCCACTGTACTCTACCTCTACTGTGCTCCACTGTACTCTATCTCTACTGTACTCCACTGTACTCTACCTCTACTGTACTCCACTGTACTCTACCTCTACTGTACTCCACTGTACTCTACCTCTACTGTGCTCCACTGTACTCTATCTCTACTGTACTCCACTGTACTCTACCTCTACTGTACTCCACTGTACTCTATCTCTACTGTGCTCCACTGTACTCTATCTCTACTGTACTCCACTGTACTCTACCTCTACTGTGCTCCACTGTACTCTATCTCTACTGTACTCCACTCTACTCTACCTCTACTGTACTCCACTGTACTCTACCTCTACTGTGCTCCACTGTACTCTATCTCTACTTAACTCCACTGTACTCTACCTCTACTGTACTCCATTGTACTCTACCTCTACTGTACTCCACTGTACTCTACCTCTACTGTCCTCAACTGTACTCTGCCTCTACTGTACTCCACTGTACTCTACCTCTACTGTACTCCACTGTACTCTACCTCTACTGTACTCCACTGTACTCTATCTCTACTGTACTCCACTGTACTCTATCTCTACTGTACTCCACTGTACTCTACCTCTACTGTACTCCACTGTACTCTATCTCTACTGTGCTCCACTGTACTCTATCTCTACTGTGCTCCACTGTACTCTATCTCTACTGTACTCCACTGTAGTCTATCTCTACTGTACTCCACTGTACTCTATCTCTACTGTACTCCACTGTACTCTACCTCTACTGTACTCCACTGTACTCTATCTCTACTGCGCTCCACTGTACTCTATCTCTACTGTGCTCCACTGTGCTCTATCTCTATTGTGCTCCACTGTACTCCACTGTACTCTACCTCTACTGTGCTCCACTGTACTCTATCTCTACTGTACTCCACTGTAGTCTATCTCTACTGTACTCCACTGTATTCTATCTCTACTGTACTCCACTGTACTCTACCTCTACTGTACTCCACTGTACTCTATCTCTACTGTACTCCACTCTACTCTACCTCTACTGTGCTCCACTGTACTCTATCTCTACTGTGCTCCACTGTACTCTATCTCTACTGTACTCCACTGTACTCTACCTCTACTGTACTCCACTGTACTCTACCTCTACTGTACTCCACTGTACTCTACCTCTACTGTGCTCCACTGTACTCTATCTCTACTGTACTCCACTGTACTCTACCTCTACTGTACTCCACTGTACTCTACCTCTACTGTGCTCCACTGTTGTCTATCTCTACTGTACTCCAAAGTACTCTATCTCTACTGTACTCCACTGTACTCTACCTCTACTCTACTCCACTGTACTTTACCTCTACTGTACTCCACTGTACTCTACCTCTACTGTACTCCACTGTACTCTACCTCTACTGTACTCCACTGTACTCTACCTCTACTGTGCTCTACTGTACTCTATCTCTACTGTACTCCACTGTACTCTACCTCTACTGTACTCCACTGTACTCTATCTCTACTGTGCTCCACTGTACTCTATCTCTACTCTGCTCCACTGCACTCCACTATACTCTATCTCTACTGTACTCCACTGTACTCTATCTCTACTGTGCTCCACTGTACTCTACCTCTACTGTACTCCACTGTACTCTACCTCTACTGTACTCCACTGTACTCTATCTCTACTGTGGTCCACTGTACACTATCTCTACTGTGCTCCACTGCACTCCAATATACTCTACCTTTACTGTACTCCACTGTACTCTACCTCTACTGTGCTCCACTGTACTCTATCTCTACTGTACTCTACTGTACTCTACCTCTACTGTGCTCCACTGTACTCTATCTCCACTGTACTCTACCTCTACTGTACTCCACTGTACTCTACCTCTACTGTACTCCACTGTACTCTATCTCTACTGTGCTCCACTGTACACTATCTCTACTGTGCTCCACTGCACTCCAATGTACTCTACCTCTACTGTACTCCACTGTACTCTACCTCTACTGTGCTCCACTGTACTCTATCTCTACTGTACTCCACTGTACTCTATCTCTACTGTACTCCACTGTACTCTACCTCTACTGTACTCCACTGTACTCTATCTCTACTGTGCTCCACTGTACTCTATCTCTACTGTGCTCCACTGCACTCCAATGTACTCTACCTCTATTGTACTCCACTGTACCCTACCTCGACTGTGCTCCACTGTACTCTATCTCTACTCTGCTCCACTCTACTCTACCTCTACTGTACTCCACTGTACTCTATCTCTACTGTGCTCCACTGTACTCTATCTCTACTGTACTCCACTGTACTCTACCTCTACTCTACTCCACTGTACTCTACCTCTACTGTACTCCACTGTACTCTACCTCTACTGTACTCCACTGTACTCTACCTCTACTGTGCTCCACTGTACTCTATCTCTACTGTACTCCACTGTACTCTACCTCTACTGTACTCCACTGTACTCTATCTCTACTGTGCTCCACTGTACTCTATCTCTACTGTACTCCACTGTACTCTACCTCTACTGTGCTCCACTGTACTCTATCTCTACTGTACTCCACTCTACTCTACCTCTACTGTACTCCACTGTACTCTACCTCTACTGTGCTCCACTGTACTCTATATCTACTGTACTCCACTGTACTCTACCTCTACTGTACTCCATTGTACTCTACCTCTACTGTACTCCACTGTACTCTACCTCTACTGTCCTCAACTGTACTCTGCCTCTACTGTACTCCACTGTACTCTACCTCTACTGTACTCCACTGTACTCTACCTCTACTGTACTCCACTGTACTCTATCTCTACTGTACTCCACTGTACTCTATCTCTACTGTACTCCACTGTACTCCACCTCTACTGTACTCCACTGTACTCTATCTCTACTGTGCTCCACTGTACTCTATCTCTACTGTGCTCCACTGTACTCTATCTCTACTGTACTCCACTGTAGTCTATCTCTACTGTACTCCACTGTACTCTATCTCTACTGTACTCCACTGTACTCTACCTCTACTGTACTCCACTGTACTCTATCTCTACTGTGCTCCACTGTACTCTATCTCTACTGTGCTCCACTGTGCTCTATCTCTATTGTGCTCCACTGTACTCCACTGTACTCTACCTCTACTGTGCTCCACTGTACTCTATCTCTACTGTACTCCACTGTAGTCTATCTCTACTGTACTCCACTGTATTCTATCTCTACTGTACTCCACTGTACTCTACCTCTACTGTACTCCACTGTACTCTATCTCTACTGTACTCCACTCTACTCTACCTCTACTGTGCTCCACTGTACTCTATCTCTACTGTGCTCCACTGTACTCTATCTCTACTGTACTCCACTGTACTCTACCTCTACTGTACTCCACTGTACTCTACCTCTACTGTACTCCACTGTACTCTATCTCTACTGTGCTCCACTGTACTCTATCTCTACTGTACTCCACTGTACTCTACCTCTACTGTACTCCACTGTACTCTACCTCTACTGTACTCCACTGTACTCTACCTCTACTGTGCTCCACTGTACTCTATCTCTACTGTACTCTACTGTACTCTACCTCTACTGTGCTCCACTGTACTCTATGTCTACTCTGCTCCACTGTACTCTATCTCTACTGTACTCCACTGTACTCTATCTCTACTGTGCTCCACTGTACTCTATCTCCACTGTACTCTACCTCTACTGTACTCCACTGTACTTTACCTCTACTGTACTCCACTGTACTCTATCTCTACTGTGCTCCACTCTACTCTACCTCTACTGTACTCCGCTGTACTCTATCTCTACTGTGCTCCACTGTACTCTATCTCTACTGTACTCCACTGTACTCTACCTCTACTGTACTCCACTGTACTCTACCTCTACTGTACTCCACTGTATTCTACCTCTACTGTGCTCCACTGTACTCTATCTCTACTTTACTCCACTCTACTCTACCTCTACTGTACTCCGCTGTACTCTAGCTCTACTGTGTTCCACTGTACTCTATCTCTACTGTACTCCACTGTACTCTATCTCTACTGTACTCCACTGTACTCTACCTCTACTTTACTCCACTGTACTCTACCTCTACTGTACTCCACTGTACTCTACCTCTACTGTGCTCCACTGTACTCTATCTCTACTGTACTCCACTGTACTCTACCTCTACTGTACTCCACTGTACTCTATCTCTGCTGTGCTCCACTGTACTCTATCTCTACTGTACTCCACTGTACTCTACCTCTACTGTGCTCCACTGTACTCTATCTCTACTGTACTCCACTCTACTCTACCTCTACTGTACTCCACTGTACTCTATCTCTACTGTACTCCACTCTACTCTACCTCTACTGTACTCCACTGTACTCTATCTCTACTGTGCTCCACTGTACTCTATCTCTACTGTACTCCACTGTACTCTACCTCTACTGTGCTCCACTGTACTCTATCTCTACTGTACTCCACTCTACTCTACCTCTACTGTACTCCACTGTACTCTATCTCTACTGTACTCCACTCTACTCTACCTCTACTGTACTCCACTGTACTCTATCTCTACTGTACTCCACTCTACTCTACCTCTACTGTACTCCACTGTACTCTATCTCTACTGTGCTCCACTGTACTCTATCTCTACTGTACTCCACTGTACTCTACCTCTACTGTGCTCCACTGTACTCTATCTCTACTTTACTCCACTCTACTCTACCTCTACTGTACTCCGCTGTACTCTAGCTCTACTGTGTTCCACTGTACTCTATCTGTACTGTACTCCACTCTACTCTACCTCTACTGTGCTCCACTGTACTCTATCTCTACTGTACTCCACTCTACTCTACCTCTACTGTACTCCACTGTACTCTACCTCTACTTTACTCCACTGTACTCTACCTCTACTGTACTCCACTGTACTCTACCTCTACTGTGCTCCACTGTACTCTATCTCTACTGTACTCCACTATACTCTACCTCTACTGTACTCCACTGTACTCTATCTCTGCTGTGCTCCACTGTACTCTATCTCTACTGTACTCCACTGTACTCTACCTCTACTGTGCTCCACTGTACTCTATCTCTACTGTACTCCACTGTACTCTACCTCTACTGTGCTCCACTGTACTCTATCTCTACTGTACTCCACTCTACTCTACCTCTACTGTACTCCACTGTACTCTATCTCTACTGTACTCCACTCTACTCTACCTCTACTGTACTCCACTGTACTCTATCTCTACTGTGCTCCACTGTACTCTATCTCTACTGTACTCCACTGTACTCTACCTCTACTGTGCTCCACTGTACTCTATCTCTACTGTACTCCACTCTACTCTACCTCTACTGTACTCCACTGTACTCTATCTCTACTGTGCTCCACTGTACTCTATCTCTACTGTACTCCACTGTACTCTACCTCTACTGTAATCTACTGTACTCTATCTCTACTCTGCTCCACTGTACTCTATCTCTATTTTGCTCCACTGTACTCCACTGTACTCTACCTCTACTGTGCTCCACTGTACTCTATCTCTACTGTACTCCACTGTTGTCTATCTCTACTGTACTCCAAAGTACTCTATCTCTACTGTACTCCACTGTACTCTACCTCTACTCTACTCCACTGTACTCTACCTCTACTGTACTCCACTGTACTCTACCTCTACTGTACTCCACTGTACTCTACCTCTACTGTACTCCACTGTACTCTACCTCTACTGTGCTCCACTGTACTCTATCTCTACTGTACTCCACTGTACTCTACCTCTACTGTACTCCACTGTACTCTATCTCTACTGTGCTCCACTGTACTCTATCTCTACTGTACTCCACTGTACTCTACCTCTACTGTGCTCCACTGTACTCTATCTCTACTGTACTCCACTCTACTCTACCTCTACTGTACTCCACTGTACTCTACCTCTACTGTGCTCCACTGTACTCTATCTCTACTGTACTCCACTGTACTCTACCTCTACTGTACTCCATTGTACTCTACCTCTACTGTACTCCACTGTACTCTACCTCTACTGTCCTCAACTGTACTCTGCCTCTACTGTACTCCACTGTACTCTACCTCTACTGTACTCCACTGTACTCTACCTCTACTGTACTCCACTGTACTCTATCTCTACTGTACTCCACTGTACTCTATCTCTACTGTACTCCACTGTACTCTACCTCTACTGTACTCCACTGTACTCTATCTCTACTGTGCTCCACTGTACTCTATCTCTACTGTGCTCCACTGTACTCTATCTCTACTGTACTCCACTGTAGTCTATCTCTACTGTACTCCACTGTACTCTATCTCTACTGTACTCCACTGTACTCTACCTCTACTGTACTCCACTGTACTCTATCTCTACTGTGCTCCACTGTACTCTATCTCTACTGTGCTCCACTGTGCTCTATCTCTATTGTGCTCCACTGTACTCCACTGTACTCTACCTCTACTGTGCTCCACTGTACTCTATCTCTACTGTACTCCACTGTAGTCTATCTCTACTGTACTCCACTGTATTCTATCTCTACTGTACTCCACTGTACTCTACCTCTACTGTACTCCACTGTACTCTATCTCTACTGTGCTCCACTGTACTCTATCTGTACTGTGCTCCACTGTACTCTATCTCTATTGTGCTCCACTGTACTCCACTGTACTCTACCTCTACTGTGCTCCACTGTACTCTATCTCTACTGTACTCCACTGTAGTCTATCTCTACTGTACTCCAAAGTACTCTATCTCTACTGTACTCCACTGTACTCTACCTCTACTCTACTCCACTGTACAATACCTCTACTGTACTCCACTGTACTCTACCTCTAATGTACTCCACTGTACTCTACCTCTACTGTGCTCCACTGTACTCTATCTCTACTGTACTCCACTGTACTCTACCTCTACTGTACTCCACTGTACTCTACCTCTACTGTCCTCAACTGTACTCTACCTCTACTGTACTCCACTGTACCCTACCTCTACTGTACTCCACTGTACTCTACCTCTACTGTGCTCCACTGTACTCTATCTCTACTGTACTCCACTGTAGTCTATCTCTACTGTACTCCACTGTACTCTACCTCTACTTTACTCCACTGTACTCTACCTCTACTGTACTCCACTGTACTCTACCTCTACTGTACTCCACTGTACTCTATCTCTGCTGTGCTCCACTGTACTCTATCTCTACTGTACTCCACTGTACTCTACCTCTACTGTGCTCCACTGTACTCTATCTCTACTGTACTCCACTCTACTCTACCTCTACTGTACTACACTGTACTCTATCTCTACTGTACTCCACTCTACTCTACCTCTACTGTACTCCACTGTACTCTATCTCTACTGTGCTCCACTGTACTCTATCTCTACTGTACTCCACTGTACTCTACCTCTACTGTGCTCCACTGTACTCTATCTCTACTGTACTCCACTCTACTCTACCTCTACTGTACTCCACTGTACTCTATCTCTACTGTACTCCACTCTACTCTACCTCTACTGTACTCCACTGTACTCTATCTCTACTGTGCTCCACTGTACTCTATCTCTACTCTACTCCACTGTACTCTACCTCTACTGTAATCTACTGTACTCTATCTCTACTCTGCTCCACTGTACTCTATCTCTATTGTGCTCCACTGTACTCCACTGTACTCTACCTCTACTGTGCTCCACTGTACTCTATCTCTACTGTACTCCACTGTTGTCTATCTCTACTGTACTCCAAAGTACTCTATCTCTACTGTACTCCACTGTACTCTACCTCTACTCTACTCCACTGTACTCTACCTCTACTGTACTCCACTGTACTCTACCTCTACTGTACTCCACTGTACTCTACCTCTACTGTACTCCACTGTACTCTACCTCTACTGTGCTCCACTGTACTCTATCTCTACTGTACTCCACTGTACTCTACCTCTACTGTACTCCACTGTACTCTATCTCTACTGTGCTCCACTGTACTCTATCTCTACTGTACTCCACTGTACTCTACCTCTACTGTGCTCCACTGTACTCTATCTCTACTGTACTCCACTCTACTCTACCTCTACTGTACTCCACTGTACTCTACCTCTACTGTGCTCCACTGTACTCTATCTCTACTTAACTCCACTGTACTCTACCTCTACTGTACTCCATTGTACTCTACCTCTACTGTACTCCACTGTACTCTACCTCTACTGTCCTCAACTGTACTCTGCCTCTACTGTACTCCACTGTACTCTACCTCTACTGTACTCCACTGTACTCTACCTCTACTGTACTCCACTGTACTCTATCTCTACTGTACTCCACTGTACTCTATCTCTACTGTACTCCACTGTACTCTACCTCTACTGTACTCCACTGTACTCTATCTCTACTGTGCTCCACTGTACTCTATCTCTACTGTGCTCCACTGTACTCTATCTCTACTGTACTCCACTGTAGTCTATCTCTACTGTACTCCACTGTACTCTATCTCTACTGTACTCCACTGTACTCTACCTCTACTGTACTCCACTGTACTCTATCTCTACTGCGCTCCACTGTACTCTATCTCTACTGTGCTCCACTGTGCTCTATCTCTATTGTGCTCCACTGTACTCCACTGTACTCTACCTCTACTGTGCTCCACTGTACTCTATCTCTACTGTACTCCACTGTAGTCTATCTCTACTGTACTCCACTGTATTCTATCTCTACTGTACTCCACTGTACTCTACCTCTACTGTACTCCACTGTACTCTATCTCTACTGTACTCCACTCTACTCTACCTCTACTGTGCTCCACTGTACTCTATCTCTACTGTGCTCCACTGTACTCTATCTCTACTGTACTCCACTGTACTCTACCTCTACTGTACTCCACTGTACTCTACCTCTACTGTACTCCACTGTACTCTACCTCTACTGTGCTCCACTGTACTCTATCTCTACTGTACTCCACTGTACTCTACCTCTACTGTACTCCACTGTACTCTACCTCTACTGTGCTCCACTGTTGTCTATCTCTACTGTACTCCAAAGTACTCTATCTCTACTGTACTCCACTGTACTCTACCTCTACTCTACTCCACTGTACTTTACCTCTACTGTACTCCACTGTACTCTACCTCTACTGTACTCCACTGTACTCTACCTCTACTGTACTCCACTGTACTCTACCTCTACTGTGCTCTACTGTACTCTATCTCTACTGTACTCCACTGTACTCTACCTCTACTGTACTCCACTGTACTCTATCTCTACTGTGCTCCACTGTACTCTATCTCTACTCTGCTCCACTGCACTCCACTATACTCTATCTCTACTGTACTCCACTGTACTCTATCTCTACTGTGCTCCACTGTACTCTACCTCTACTGTACTCCACTGTACTCTACCTCTACTGTACTCCACTGTACTCTATCTCTACTGTGGTCCACTGTACACTATCTCTACTGTGCTCCACTGCACTCCAATATACTCTACCTTTACTGTACTCCACTGTACTCTACCTCTACTGTGCTCCACTGTACTCTATCTCTACTGTACTCTACTGTACTCTACCTCTACTGTGCTCCACTGTACTCTATCTCCACTGTACTCTACCTCTACTGTACTCCACTGTACTCTACCTCTACTGTACTCCACTGTACTCTATCTCTACTGTGCTCCACTGTACACTATCTCTACTGTGCTCCACTGCACTCCAATGTACTCTACCTCTACTGTACTCCACTGTACTCTACCTCTACTGTGCTCCACTGTACTCTATCTCTACTGTACTCCACTGTACTCTATCTCTACTGTACTCCACTGTACTCTACCTCTACTGTACTCCACTGTACTCTATCTCTACTGTGCTCCACTGTACTCTATCTCTACTGTGCTCCACTGCACTCCAATGTACTCTACCTCTATTGTACTCCACTGTACCCTACCTCGACTGTGCTCCACTGTACTCTATCTCTACTCTGCTCCACTCTACTCTACCTCTACTGTACTCCACTGTACTCTATCTCTACTGTGCTCCACTGTACTCTATCTCTACTGTACTCCACTGTACTCTACCTCTACACTACTCCACTGTACTCTACCTCTACTGTACTCCACTGTACTCTACCTCTACTGTACTCCACTGTACTCTACCTCTACTGTGCTCCACTGTACTCTATCTCTACTGTACTCCACTGTACTCTACCTCTACTGTACTCCACTGTACTCTATCTCTACTGTGCTCCACTGTACTCTATCTCTACTGTACTCCACTGTACTCTACCTCTACTGTGCTCCACTGTACTCTATCTCTACTGTACTCCACTCTACTCTACCTCTACTGTACTCCACTGTACTCTACCTCTACTGTGCTCCACTGTACTCTATATCTACTGTACTCCACTGTACTCTACCTCTACTGTACTCCATTGTACTCTACCTCTACTGTACTCCACTGTACTCTACCTCTACTGTCCTCAACTGTACTCTGCCTCTACTGTACTCCACTGTACTCTACCTCTACTGTACTCCACTGTACTCTACCTCTACTGTACTCCACTGTACTCTATCTCTACTGTACTCCACTGTACTCTATCTCTACTGTACTCCACTGTACTCCACCTCTACTGTACTCCACTGTACTCTATCTCTACTGTGCTCCACTGTACTCTATCTCTACTGTGCTCCACTGTACTCTATCTCTACTGTACTCCACTGTAGTCTATCTCTACTGTACTCCACTGTACTCTATCTCTACTGTACTCCACTGTACTCTACCTCTACTGTACTCCACTGTACTCTATCTCTACTGTGCTCCACTGTACTCTATCTCTACTGTGCTCCACTGTGCTCTATCTCTATTGTGCTCCACTGTACTCCACTGTACTCTACCTCTACTGTGCTCCACTGTACTCTATCTCTACTGTACTCCACTGTAGTCTATCTCTACTGTACTCCACTGTATTCTATCTCTACTGTACTCCACTGTACTCTACCTCTACTGTACTCCACTGTACTCTATCTCTACTGTACTCCACTCTACTCTACCTCTACTGTGCTCCACTGTACTCTATCTCTACTGTGCTCCACTGTACTCTATCTCTACTGTACTCCACTGTACTCTACCTCTACTGTACTCCACTGTACTCTACCTCTACTGTACTCCACTGTACTCTACCTCTACTGTGCTCCACTGTACTCTATCTCTACTGTACTCCACTGTACTCTACCTCTACTGTACTCCACTGTACTCTACCTCTACTGTGCTCCACTGTTGTCTATCTCTACTGTACTCCAAAGTACTCTATCTCTACTGTACTCCACTGTACTCTACCTCTACTCTACTCCACTGTAATTTACCTCTACTGTACTCCACTGTACTCTACCTCTACTGTACTCCACTGTACTCTACCTCTACTGTACTCCACTGTACTCTACCTCTACTGTGCTCTACTGTACTCTATCTCTACTGTACTCCACTGTACTCTACCTCTACTGTACTCCACTGTACTCTATCTCTACTGTGCTCCACTGTACTCTATCTCTACTCTGCTCCACTGCACTCCACTATACTCTATCTCTACTGTACTCCACTGTACTCTATCTCTACTGTGCTCCACTGTACTCTACCTCTACTGTACTCCACTGTACTCTACCTCTACTGTACTCCACTGTACTCTATCTCTACTGTGGTCCACTGTACACTATCTCTACTGTGCTCCACTAAACTCCAATATACTCTACCTTTACTGTACTCCACTGTACTCTACCTCTACTGTGCTCCACTGTACTCTATCTCTACTGTACTCTACTGTACTCTACCTCTACTGTGCTCCACTGTACTCTATCTCCACTGTACTCTACCTCTACTGTACTCCACTGTACTCTACCTCTACTGTACTCCACTGTACTCTATCTCTACTGTGCTCCACTGTACACTATCTCTACTGTGCTCCACTGCACTCCAATGTACTCTACCTCTACTGTACTCCACTGTACTCTACCTCTACTGTGCTCCACTGTACTCTATCTCTACTGTACTCCACTGTACTCTATCTCTACTGTACTCCACTGTACTCTACCTCTACTGTACTCCACTGTACTCTATCTCTACTGTGCTCCACTGTACTCTATCTCTACTGTGCTCCACTGCACTCCAATGTACTCTACCTCTATTGTACTCCACTGTACCCTACCTCGACTGTGCTCCACTGTACTCTATCTCTACTCTGCTCCACTGTACTCTACCTCTACTGTGCTCCACTGTACCCTATCTCTACTCTGCTCCACTGTACTCTATCTCTATTGTGCTCCACTGTACTCCAGTGTACTCTATCTCTACTGTGCTCCACTGTACTCTATCTCTACTGTACTCCACTGTACTCTACCTCTACTGTGCTCCACTGTACTATATCTCTACTGTACTCCACTCTACTCTACCTCTACTGTACTCCGCTGTACTCTATCTCTACTGTGCTCCACTGTACTCTATCTCTACTGTACTCCACTCTACTCTACCTCTAATGTGCTCCACTGTACTCTATCTCTACTGTGCTCCACTGTACTCTATCTCTACTGTACTCCACTGTACTCTACCTCTACTGTACTCCACTGTACTCTACCTCTACTGTACTCCACTGTACTCTACCTCTACTGTACTCCACTGTACTCTATCTCTACTGTGCTCCACTGTACTCTATCTCTACTGTACTCCACTGTACTCTACCTCTACTGTGCTCCACTGTACTCTATCTCTACTGTACTCCACTCTACTCTACATCTACTGTACTCCGCTGTACTCTATCTCTACTGTGCTCCACTGTACTCTATCTCTACTGTACTCCACTCTACTCTACCTCTACTGTGCTCCACTGTACTCTATCTCTACTGTGCTCCACTGTACTCTATCTCTACTGTACTCCACTGTACTCTACCTCTACTGTACTCCACTGTACTCTACCTCTACTGTACTCCACTGTACTCTACCTCTACTGTGCTCCACTGTACTCTATCTCTACTGTACTCCACTGTACTCTACCTCTACTGTACTCCACTGTACTCTATCTCTACTGTGCTCCACTGTACTCTATCTCTACTGTACTCCACTGTACTCTACCTCTACTGTGCTCCACTGTACTCTATCTCTACTGTACTCCACTCTACTCTACCTCTACTGTACTCCACTGTACTCTATCTCTACTGTACTCCACTCTACTCTACCTCTACTGTACTCCACTGTACTCTATCTCTACTGTACTCCACTGTACTCTATTTCTACTGTGCTCCACTGTACTCTATCTCTACAGTGCTCCACTGTACTCTATCTCTATTGTGCTCCACTGTACTCCACTGTACTCTACCTCTACTGTGCTCCACTGTACTCTATCTCTACTGTACTCCACTGTACTCTACCTCTACTGTACTCCACTGTACTCTACCTCTACTGTTCTCCACTGTACTCTATCTCTACTGTACTCCACTGTAGTCTATCTCTACTGTACTCCACTGTACTCTATCTCTACTGTACTCCACTGTACTCTACCTCTACTGTACTCCACTGTACTCTATCTCTACTGTGCTCCACTGTACTCTATCTCTACTGTGCTCCACTGCACTCCACTATACTCTATCTCTACTGTACTCCACTGTACTCTATCTCTACTGTGCTCCACTGTACTCTACCTCTACTGTACTCCACTGTACTCTACCTCTACTGTACTCCAATGTACTCTATCTCTACTGTGGTCCACTGTACACTATCTCTACTGTGCTCCACTGCACTCCAATATACTCTACCTCTACTGTACTCCACTGTACTCTACCTCTACTGTGCTCCACTGTACTCTATCTCTACTGTACTCTACTGTACTCTACCTCTACTGTGCTCCACTGTACTCTATGTCTACTCTGCTCCACTGTACTCTATCTCTACTGTACTCCACTGTACTCTATCTCTACTGTGCTCCACTGTACTCTATCTCCACTGTACTCTACCTCTACTGTACTCCACTGTACTTTACCTCTACTGTACTCCACTGTACTCTATCTCTACTGTGCTCCACTCTACTCTACCTCTACTGTACTCCGCTGTACTCTATCTCTACTGTGCTCCACTGTACTCTATCTCTACTGTACTCCACTGTACTCTACCTCTACTGTACTCCACTGTACTCTACCTCTACTGTACTCCACTGTACTCTACCTCTACTGTGCTCCACTGTACTCTATCTCTACTGTACTCCACTGTACTCTACCTCTACTGTACTCCACTGTACTCTATCTCTACTGTGCTCCACTGTACTCTATCTCTACTGTACTCCACTGTACTCTACCTCTACTGTGCTCCACTGTACTCTATCTCTACTTTACTCCACTCTACTCTACCTCTACTGTACTCCGCTGTACTCTAGCTCTACTGTGTTCCACTGTACTCTATCTCTACTGTACTCCACTCTACTCTACCTCTACTGTGCTCCACTGTACTCTATCTCTACTGTGCTCCACTGTACTCTATCTCTACTGTACTCCACTGTACTCTACCTCTACTTTACTCCACTGTACTCTACCTCTACTCTACTCCACTGTACTCTACCTCTACTGTGCTCCACTGTACTCTATCTCTACTGTACTCCACTGTACTCTACCTCTACTGTACTCCACTGTACTCTATCTCTGCTGTGCTCCACTTTACTCTATCTCTACTGTACTCCACTGTACTCTACCTCTACTGTGCTCCACTGTACTCTATCTCTACTGTACTCCACTCTACTCTACCTCTACTGTACTCCACTGTACTCTATCTCTACTGTACTCCACTCTACTCTACCTCTACTGTACTCCACTGTACTCTATCTCTACTGTGCTCCACTGTACTCTATCTCTACTGTACTCCACTGTACTCTACCTCTACTGTGCTCCACTGTACTCTATCTCTACTGTACTCCACTCTACTCTACCTCTACTGTACTCCACTGTACTCTATCTCTACTGTACTCCACTCTACTCTACCTCTACTGTACTCCACTGTACTCTATCTCTACTGTGCTCCACTGTACTCTATCTCTACTGTACTCCACTGTACTCTACCTCTACTGTAATCTACTGTACTCTATCTCTACTCTGCTCCACTGTACTCTATCTCTACTGTACTCCACTGTAGTCTACCTCTACTGTGCTCCACTGTACTCTATCTCTACTTTACTCCACTCTACTCTACCTCTACTGTACTCCGCTGTACTCTAGCTCTACTGTGTTCCACTGTACTCTATCTCTACTGTACTCCACTCTACTCTACCTCTACTGTGCTCCACTGTACTCTATCTCTACTGTGCTCCACTGTACTCTATCTCTACTGTACTCCACTGTACTCTACCTCTACTTTACTCCACTGTACTCTACCTCTACTGTACTCCACTGTACTCTACCTCTACTGTGCTCCACTGTACTCTATCTCTACTGTACTCCACTGTACTCTACCTCTACTGTACTCCACTGGACTCTATCTCTGCTGTGCTCCACTGTACTCTATCTCTACTGTACTCCACTGTACTCTACCTCTACTGTGCTCCACTGTACTCTATCTCTACTGTACTCCACTCTACTCTACCTCTACTGTACTCCACTGTACTCTATCTCTACTGTACTCCACTCTACTCTACCTCTACTGTACTCCACTGTACTCTATCTCTACTGTGCTCCACTGTACTCTATCTCTACTGTACTCCACTGTACTCTACCTCTACTGTGCTCCACTGTACTCTATCTCTACTTTACTCCACTCTACTCTACCTCTACTGTACTCCGCTGTACTCTAGCTCTACTGTGTTCCACTGTACTCTATCTCTACTGTGCTCCACTGTACTCTATCTCTACTGTACTCCACTGTACTCTACCTCTACTTTACTCCACTGTACTCTACCTCTACTGTACTCCACTGTACTCTACCTCTACTGTGCTCCACTGTACTCTATCTCTACTGTACTCCACTGTACTCTACCTCTACTGTACTCCACTGTACTCTATCTCTGCTGTGCTCCACTGTACTCTATCTCTACTGTACTCCACTGTACTCTACCTCTACTGTGCTCCACTGTACTCTATCTCTACTGTACTCCACTCTACTCTACCTCTACTGTACTCCACTGTACTCTATCTCTACTGTACTCCACTCTACTCTACCTCTACTGTACTCCACTGTACTCTATCTCTACTGTACTCCACTCTACTCTACCTCTACTGTACTCCACTGTACTCTATCTCTACTGTGCTCCACTGTACTCTATCTCTACTGTACTCCACTGTACTCTACCTCTACTGTAATCTACTGTACTCTATCTCTACTCTGCTCCACTGTACTCTATCTCTATTGTGCTCCACTGTACTCCACTGTACTCTACCTCTACTGTGCTCCACTGTACTCTATCTCTACTGTACTCCACTGTTGTCTATCTCTACTGTACTCCAAAGTACTCTATCTCTACTGTACTCCACTGTACTCTACCTCTACTCTACTCCACTGTACTCTACCTCTACTGTACTCCACTGTACTCTACCTCTACTGTACTCCACTGTACTCTACCTCTACTGTACTCCACTGTACTCTACCTCTACTGTGCTCCACTGTACTCTATCTCTACTGTACTCCACTGTACTCTACCTCTACTGTACTCCACTGTACTCTATCTCTACTGTGCTCCACTGTACTCTATCTCTACTGTACTCCACTGTACTCTACCTCTACTGTGCTCCACTGTACTCTATCTCTACTGTACTCCACTCTACTCTACCTCTACTGTACTCCACTGTACTCTACCTCTACTGTGCTCCACTGTACTCTATCTCTACTGTACTCCACTGTACTCTACCTCTACTGTACTCCATTGTACTCTACCTCTACTGTACTCCACTGTACTCTACCTCTACTGTCCTCAACTGTACTCTGCCTCTACTGTACTCCACTGTACTCTACCTCTACTGTACTCCACTGTACTCTACCTCTACTGTACTCCACTGTACTCTATCTCTACTGTACTCCACTGTACTCTATCTCTACTGTACTCCACTGTGCTCTACCTCTACTGTACTCCACTGTACTCTATCTCTACTGTGCTCCACTGTACTCTATCTCTACTGTGCTCCACTGTACTCTATCTCTACTGTACTCCACTGTAGTCTATCTCTACTGTACTCCACTGTACTCTATCTCTACTGTACTCCACTGTACTCTACCTCTACTGTACTCCACTGTACTCTATCTCTACTGTGCTCCACTGTACTCTATCTCCACTGTGCTCCACTGTGCTCTATCTCTATTGTGCTCCACTGTACTCCACTGTACTCTACCTCTACTGTGCTCCACTGTACTCTATCTCTACTGTACTCCACTGTAGTCTATCTCTACTGTACTCCACTGTATTCTATCTCTACTGTACTCCACTGTACTCTACCTCTACTGTACTCCACTGTACTCTATCTCTACTGTGCTCCACTGTACTCTATCTGTACTGTGCTCCATTGTACTCTATCTCTATTGTGCTCCACTGTACTCCACTGTACTCTACCTCTACTGTGCTCCACTGTACTCTATCTCTACTGTACTCCACTGTAGTCTATCTCTACTGTACTCCAAAGTACTCTATCTCTACTGTACTCCACTGTACTCTACCTCTACTCTACTCCACTGTACAATACCTCTACTGTACTCCACTGTACTCTACCTCTAATGTACTCCACTGTACTCTACCTCTACTGTGCTCCACTGTACTCTATCTCTACTGTACTCCACTGTACTCTACCTCTACTGTACTCCACTGTACTCTACCTCTACTGTCCTCAACTGTACTCTACCTCTACTGTACTCCACTGTACTCTACCTCTACTGTACTCCACTGTACTCTACCTCTACTGTGCTCCACTGTACTCTATCTCTACTGTACTCCACTGTAGTCTATCTCTACTGTACTCCACTGTACTCTACCTCTACTTTACTCCACTGTACTCTACCTCTACTGTACTCCACTGTACTCTACCTCTACTGTGCTCCACTGTACTCTATCTCTACTGTACTCCACTGTACTCTACCTCTACTGTACTCCACTGTACTCTATCTCTGCTGTGCTCCACTGTACTCTATCTCTACTGTACTCCACTGTACTCTACCTCTACTGTGCTCCACTGTACTCTATCTCTACTGTACTCCACTCTACTCTACCTCTACTGTACTCCACTCTACTCTATCTCTACTGTACTCCACTCTACTCTACCTCTACTGTGCTCCACTGTACTCTATCTCTAAAGTGCTCCACTGTACTCTATCTCTACTGTACTCCACTGTACTCTACCTCTACTGTGCTCCACTGTACTCTATCTCTACTGTACTCCACTCTACTCTACCTCTACTGTACTCCACTGTACTCTATCTCTACTGTACTCCACTCTACTCTACCTCTACTGTACTCCACTGTACTCTATCTCTACTGTGCTCCACTGTACTCTATCTCTACTGTACTCCACTGTACTCTACCTCTACTGTAATCTACTGTACTCTATCTCTACTCTGCTCCACTGTACTCTATCTCTATTGTGCTCCACTGTACTCCACTGTACTCTACCTCTACTGTGCTCCACTGTACTCTATCTCTACTGTACTCCACTGTTGTCTATCTCTACTGTACTCCAAAGTACTCTATCTCTACTGTACTCCACTGTACTCTACCTCTACTCTACTCCACTGTACTCTACCTCTACTGTACTCCACTGTACTCTACCTCTACTGTACTCCACTGTACTCTACCTCTACTGTACTCCACTGTACTCTACCTCTACTGTGCTCCACTGTACTCTATCTCTACTGTACTCCACTGTACTCTACCTCTACTGTACTCCACTGTACTCTATCTCTACTGTGCTCCACTGTACTCTATCTCTACTGTACTCCACTGTACTCTACCTCTACTGTGCTCCACTGTACTCTATCTCTACTGTACTCCACTCTACTCTACCTCTACTGTAGTCCACTGTACTCTACCTCTACTGTGCTCCACTGTACTCTATCTCTACTGTACTCCACTGTACTCTACCTCTACTGTACTCCATTGTACTCTACCTCTACTGTACTCCACTGTACTCTACCTCTACTGTCCTCAACTGTACTCTGCCTCTACTGTACTCCACTGTACTCTACCTCTACTGTACTCCACTGTACTCTACCTCTACTGTACTCCACTGTACTCTATCTCTACTGTACTCCACTGTACTCTATCTCTACTGTACTCCACTGTACTCTACCTCTACTGTACTCCACTGTACTCTATCTCTACTGTGCTCCACTGTACTCTATCTCTACTGTGCTGCACTGTACTCTATCTCTACTGTACTCCACTGTAGTCTATCTCTACTGTACTCCACTGTACTCTATCTCTACTGTACTCCACTGTACTCTACCTCTACTGTACTCCACTGTACTCTATCTCTACTGTGCTCCACTGTACTCTATCTCTACTGTGCTCCACTGTGCTCTATCTCTATTGTGCTCCACTGTACTCCACTGTACTCTACCTCTACTGTGCTCCACTGTACTCTATCTCTACTGTACTCCACTGTAGTCTATCTCTACTGTACTCCACTGTATTCTATCTCTACTGTACTCCACTGTACTCTACCTCTACTGTACTCCACTGTACTCTATCTCTACTGTGCTCCACTGTACTCTATCTGTACTGTGCTCCACTGTACTCTATCTCTATTGTGCTCCACTGTACTCCACTGTACTCTACCTCTACTGTGCTCCACTGTACTCTATCTCTACTGTACTCCACTGTAGTCTATCTCTACTGTACTCCAAAGTACTCTATCTCTACTGTACTCCACTGTACTCTACCTCTACTCTACTCCACTGTACAATACCTCTACTGTACTCCACTGTACTCTACCTCTAATGTACTCCACTGTACTCTACCTCTACTGTGCTCCACTGTACTCTATCTCTACTGTACTCCACTGTACTCTACCTCTACTGTACTCCACTGTACTCTACCTCTACTGTTCTCAACTGTACTCTACCTCTACTGTACTCCACTGTACTCTACCTCTACTGTACTCCACTGTACTCTACCTCTACTGTGCTCCACTGTACTCTATCTCTACTGTACTCCACTGTAGTCTATCTCTACTGTACTCCACTGTACTCTATCTCTACTGTACTCCACTGTACTCTACCTCTACTGTACTCCACTGTACTCTACCTCTACTGTACTCCACTGTACTCTATCTCTACTGTGCTCCACTGTACTCTATCTGTACTGTGCTCCACTGTACTCTATCTCTATTGTGCTCCACTGTACTCCACTGTACTCTACCTCTACTGTGCTCCACTGTACTCTATCTCTACTGTACTCCACTGTAGTCTATCTCTACTGTACTCCACTGTACTCTACCTCTACTCTACTCCACTGTACAATACCTCTACTGTACTCCACTGTACTCTACCTCTAATGTACTCCACTGTACTCTACCTCTACTGTGCTCCACTGTACTCTATCTCTACTGTACTCCACTGTACTCTACCTCTACTGTACTCCACTGTACTCTACCTCTACTGTCCTCAACTGTACTCTACCTCTACTGTACTCCACTGTACTCTACCTCTACTGTACTCCACTGTACTCTACCTCTACTGTGCTCCACTGTACTCTATCTCTACTGTACTCCACTGTAGTCTATCTCTACTGTACTCCACTGTACTCTATCTCTACTGTACTCCACTGTACTCTACCTCTACTGTACTCCACTGTACTCTACCTCTACTGTGCTCCACTGTACTCTATCTCTACTGTACTCCACTGTACTCTACCTCTACTGTACTCCACTGTACTCTACCTCTACTGTGCTCCACTGTACTCTATCTCTACTGTACTCCACTGTAGTCTATCTCTACTGTACTCCACTGTACTCTATCTCTACTGTACTCCACTGTACTCTACCTCTACTGTACTCCACTGTACTCTATCTCTACTGTGCTCCACTGTACTCTATCTGTACTGTGCTCCACTGTACTCTATCTCTATTGTGCTCCACTGTACTCCACTGTACTCTACCTCTACTGTGCTCCACTGTACTCTATCTCTACTGTACTCCACTGTAGTCTATCTCTACTGTACTCCAAAGTACTCTATCTCTACTGTACTCCACTGTACTCTACCTCTACTCTACTCCACTGTACAATACCTCTACTGTACTCCACTGTACTCTACCTCTAATGTACTCCACTGTACTCTACCTCTACTGTGCTCCACTGTACTCTATCTCTACTGTACTCCACTGTACTCTACCTCTACTGTACTCCACTGTACTCTACCTCTACTGTCCTCAACTGTACTCTACCTCTACTGTACTCCACTGTACTCTACCTCTACTGTACTCCACTGTACTCTACCTCTACTGTGCTCCACTGTACTCTATCTCTACTGTACTCCACTGTAGTCTATCTCTACTGTACTCCACTGTACTCTACCTCTACTTTACTCCACTGTACTCTACCTCTACTGTACTCCACTGTACTCTACCTCTACTGTGCTCCACTGTACTCTATCTCTACTGTACTCCACTGTACTCTACCTCTACTGTACTCCACTGTACTCTATCTCTGCTGTGCTCCACTGTACTCTATCTCTACTGTACTCCACTGTACTCTACCTCTACTGTGCTCCACTGTACTCTATCTCTACTGTACTCCACTCTACTCTACCTCTACTGTACTCCACTCTACTCTATCTCTACTGTACTCCACTCTACTCTACCTCTACTGTGCTCCACTGTACTCTATCTCTAAAGTGCTCCACTGTACTCTATCTCTACTGTACTCCACTGTACTCTACCTCTACTGTGCTCCACTGTACTCTATCTCTACTGTACTCCACTCTACTCTACCTCTACTGTACTCCACTGTACTCTATCTCTACTGTACTCCACTCTACTCTACCTCTACTGTACTCCACTGTACTCTATCTCTACTGTGCTCCACTGTACTCTATCTCTACTGTACTCCACTGTACTCTACCTCTACTGTAATCTACTGTACTCTATCTCTACTCTGCTCCACTGTACTCTATCTCTATTGTGCTCCACTGTACTCCACTGTACTCTACCTCTACTGTGCTCCACTGTACTCTATCTCTACTGTACTCCACTGTTGTCTATCTCTACTGTACTCCAAAGTACTCTATCTCTACTGTACTCCACTGTACTCTACCTCTACTCTACTCCACTGTACTCTACCTCTACTGTACTCCACTGTACTCTACCTCTACTGTACTCCACTGTACTCTACCTCTACTGTACTCCACTGTACTCTACCTCTACTGTGCTCCACTGTACTCTATCTCTACTGTACTCCACTGTACTCTACCTCTACTGTACTCCACTGTACTCTATCTCTACTGTGCTCCACTGTACTCTATCTCTACTGTACTCCACTGTACTCTACCTCTACTGTGCTCCACTGTACTCTATCTCTACTGTACTCCACTCTACTCTACCTCTACTGTAGTCCACTGTACTCTACCTCTACTGTGCTCCACTGTACTCTATCTCTACTGTACTCCACTGTACTCTACCTCTACTGTACTCCATTGTACTCTACCTCTACTGTACTCCACTGTACTCTACCTCTACTGTCCTCAACTGTACTCTGCCTCTACTGTACTCCACTGTACTCTACCTCTACTGTACTCCACTGTACTCTACCTCTACTGTACTCCACTGTACTCTATCTCTACTGTACTCCACTGTACTCTATCTCTACTGTACTCCACTGTACTCTACCTCTACTGTACTCCACTGTACTCTATCTCTACTGTGCTCCACTGTACTCTATCTCTACTGTGCTGCACTGTACTCTATCTCTACTGTACTCCACTGTAGTCTATCTCTACTGTACTCCACTGTACTCTATCTCTACTGTACTCCACTGTACTCTACCTCTACTGTACTCCACTGTACTCTATCTCTACTGTGCTCCACTGTACTCTATCTCTACTGTGCTCCACTGTGCTCTATCTCTATTGTGCTCCACTGTACTCCACTGTACTCTACCTCTACTGTGCTCCACTGTACTCTATCTCTACTGTACTCCACTGTAGTCTATCTCTACTGTACTCCACTGTATTCTATCTCTACTGTACTCCACTGTACTCTACCTCTACTGTACTCCACTGTACTCTATCTCTACTGTGCTCCACTGTACTCTATCTGTACTGTGCTCCACTGTACTCTATCTCTATTGTGCTCCACTGTACTCCACTGTACTCTACCTCTACTGTGCTCCACTGTACTCTATCTCTACTGTACTCCACTGTAGTCTATCTCTACTGTACTCCAAAGTACTCTATCTCTACTGTACTCCACTGTACTCTACCTCTACTCTACTCCACTGTACAATACCTCTACTGTACTCCACTGTACTCTACCTCTAATGTACTCCACTGTACTCTACCTCTACTGTGCTCCACTGTACTCTATCTCTACTGTACTCCACTGTACTCTACCTCTACTGTACTCCACTGTACTCTACCTCTACTGTTCTCAACTGTACTCTACCTCTACTGTACTCCACTGTACTCTACCTCTACTGTACTCCACTGTACTCTACCTCTACTGTGCTCCACTGTACTCTATCTCTACTGTACTCCACTGTAGTCTATCTCTACTGTACTCCACTGTACTCTATCTCTACTGTACTCCACTGTACTCTACCTCTACTGTACTCCACTGTACTCTACCTCTACTGTACTCCACTGTACTCTATCTCTACTGTGCTCCACTGTACTCTATCTGTACTGTGCTCCACTGTACTCTATCTCTATTGTGCTCCACTGTACTCCACTGTACTCTACCTCTACTGTGCTCCACTGTACTCTATCTCTACTGTACTCCACTGTAGTCTATCTCTACTGTACTCCACTGTACTCTACCTCTACTCTACTCCACTGTACAATACCTCTACTGTACTCCACTGTACTCTACCTCTAATGTACTCCACTGTACTCTACCTCTACTGTGCTCCACTGTACTCTATCTCTACTGTACTCCACTGTACTCTACCTCTACTGTACTCCACTGTACTCTACCTCTACTGTCCTCAACTGTACTCTACCTCTACTGTACTCCACTGTACTCTACCTCTACTGTACTCCACTGTACTCTACCTCTACTGTGCTCCACTGTACTCTATCTCTACTGTACTCCACTGTAGTCTATCTCTACTGTACTCCACTGTACTCTATCTCTACTGTACTCCACTGTACTCTACCTCTACTGTACTCCACTGTACTCTACCTCTACTGTGCTCCACTGTACTCTATCTCTACTGTACTCCACTGTACTCTACCTCTACTGTACTCCACTGTACTCTACCTCTACTGTGCTCCACTGTACTCTATCTCTACTGTACTCCACTGTAGTCTATCTCTACTGTACTCCACTGTACTCTATCTCTACTGTACTCCACAGTACTCTACCTCTACTGTACTCCACTGTACTCTATCTCTACTGTGCTCCACTGTACTCTATCTCTACTGTGCTCCACTGCACTCCAATATACTCTACCTCTACTGTACTCCACTCTACTCTACCTCTACTGTGCTCCACTGTACTCTACCTCTACTGTACTCCACTGTACTCTACCTCTACTGTACTCCACTGTACTCTACCTCTACTGTGCTCCACTGTACTCTATCTCTACTGTACTCCACTGTACTCTATCTCTACTGTACTCCACTTTACTCTACCTCTACTGTACTCCACTGTACTCTATCTCTACTGTGCTCCACTGTACTCTATCTCTACTGTGCTCCACTGCACTCCAATGTACTCTACCTCTATTGTACTCCACTGTACCCTACCTCGACTGTGCTCCACTGTACTCTATCTCTACTCTGCTCCACTGTACTCTACCTCTACTGTGCTCCACTGTACTCTATCTCTACTCTGCTCCACTCTACTCTATCTCTATTGTGCTCCACTGTACTCTATCTCTACTGTGCTCCACTGTACTCTATCTCTACTGTACTCCACTGTACTCTACCTCTACTGTGCTCCACTGTACTATATCTCTACTGTACTCCACTCTACTCTACCTCTACTGTACTCCGCTGTACTCTATCTCTACTGTGCTCCACTGTACTCTATCTCTACTGTACTCCACTCTACTCTACCTCTACTGTGCTCCACTGTACTCTATCTCTACTGTGCTCCACTGTACTCTATCTCTACTGTACTCCACTGTACTCTACCTCTACTGTACTCCACTGTACTCTATCTCTACTGTGCTCCACTGTACTCTATCTCTACTGTACTCCACTGTACTCTACCTCTACTGTGCTCCACTGTACTCTATCTCTACTGTACTCCACTCTACTCTACCTCTACTGTACTCCGCTGTACTCTATCTCTACTGTGCTCCACTGTACTCTATCTCTACTGTGCTCCACTGTACTCTACCTCTACTGTGCTCCACTGTACTCTATCTCTAATGTGCTCCACTGTACTCTATCTCTACTGTACTCCACTGTACTCTACCTCTACTGTACTCCACTGTACTCTACCTCTACTGTACTCCACTGTACTCTACCTCTACTGTCCTCCACTGTACTATATCTCTACTGTACTCCACTCTACTCTACCTCTACTGTACTCCGCTGTACTCTATCTCTACTGTGCTCCACTGTACTCTATCTCTACTGTACTCCACTGTACTCTACCTCTACTTTACTCCACTGTACTCTACCTCTACTGTACTCCACTGTACTCTACCTCTACTGTGCTCCACTGTACTCTATCTCTACTGTACTCCACTGTACTCTACCTCTACTGTACTCCACTGTACTCTATCTCTGCTGTGCTCCACTGTACTCTATATCTACTGTACTCCACTGTACTCTACCTCTACTGTGCTCCACTGTACTCTATCTCTACTGTACTCCACTCTACTCTACCTCTACTGTACTCCACTGTACTCTATCTCTACTGTACTCCACTCTACTCTACCTCTACTGTACTCCACTGTACTCTATCTCTACTGTGCTCCACTGTACTCTATCTCTACTGTACTCCACTGTACTCTACCTCTACTGTGCTCCACTGTACTCTATCTCTACTGTACTCCACTGTACTCTACCTCTACTGTACTCCACTGTACTCTATCTCTGCTGTGCTCCACTGTACTCTATCTCTACTGTACTCCACTGTACTCTACCTCTACTGTGCTCCACTGTACTCTATCTCTACTGTACTCCACTCTACTCTACCTCTACTGTACTCCACTGTACTCTATCTCTACTGTACTCCACTCTACTCTACCTCTACTGTACTCCACTGTACTCTATCTCTACTGTGCTCCACTGTACTCTATCTCTACTGTACTCCACTGTACTCTACCTCTACTGTGCTCCACTGTACTCTATCTCTACTGTACTCCACTCTACTCTACCTCTACTGTACTCCACTGTACTCTATCTCTACTGTACTCCACTCTACTCTACCTCTACTGTACTCCACTGTACTCTATCTCTACTGTGCTCCACTGTACTCTATCTCTACTGTACTCCACTGTACTCTACCTCTACTGTAATCTACTGTACTCTATCTCTACTCTGCTCCACTGTACTCTATCTCTACTGTACTCCACTGTACTCTACCTCTACTGTGCTCCACTGTACTCTATCTCTACTTTACTCCACTCTACTCTACCTCTACTGTACTCCGCTGTACTCTAGCTCTACTTTGTTCCACTGTACTCTATCTCTACTGTACTCCACTCTACTCTACCTCTACTGTGCTCCACTGTAGTCTATCTCTACTGTACTCCACTGTACTGTACCTCTACTTTACTCCACTGTACTCTACCTCTACTGTACTCCACTGTACTCTACCTCTACTGTGCTCCACTGTACTCTATCTCTACTGTACTCCACTGTACTCTACCTCTACTGTACTCCACTGTACTCTATCTCTGCTGTGCTCCACTGTACTCTATCTCTACTGTACTCCACTGTACTCTACCTCTACTGTGCTCCACTGTACTCTATCTCTACTGTACTCCACTCTACTCTACCTCTACTGTACTCCACTGTACTCTATCTCTACTGTACTCCACTCTACTCTACCTCTACTGTACTCCACTGTACTCTATCTCTACTGTGCTCCACTGTACTCTATCTCTACTGTACTCCACTGTACTCTACCTCTACTGTGCTCCACTGTACTCTATCTCTACTTTACTCCACTCTACTCTACCTCTACTGTACTCCGCTGTACTCTAGCTCTACTGTGTTCCACTGTACTCTATCTCTACTGTACTCCACTCTACTCTACCTCTACTGTGCTCCACTGTACTCTATCTCTACTGTGCTCCACTGTACTCTATCTCTACTGTACTCCACTGTACTCTACCTCTACTTTACTCCACTGTACTCTACCTCTACTGTACTCCACTGTACTCTACCTCTACTGTGCTCCACTGTACTCTATCTCTACTGTACTCCACTATACTCTACCTCTACTGTACTCCACTGTACTCTATCTCTGCTGTGCTCCACTGTACTCTATCTCTACTGTACTCCACTGTACTCTACCTCTACTGTGCTCCACTGTACTCTATCTCTACTGTACTCCACTCTACTCTACCTCTACTGTACTCCACTGTACTCTATCTCTACTGTACTCCACTCTACTCTACCTCTACTGTACTCCACTGTACTCTATCTCTACTGTGCTCCACTGTACTCTATCTCTACTGTACTCCACTGTACTCTACCTCTACTGTGCTCCACTGTACTCTATCTCTACTGTACTCCACTCTACTCTACCTCTACTGTACTCCACTGTACTCTATCTCTACTGTACTCCACTCTACTCTACCTCTACTGTACTCCACTGTACTCTATCTCTACTGTGCTCCACTGTACTCTATCTCTACTGTACTCCACTGTACTCTACCTCTACTGTAATCTACTGTACTCTATCTCTACTCTGCTCCACTGTACTCTATCTCTATTGTGCTCCACTGTACTCCACTGTACTCTACCTCTACTGTGCTCCACTGTACTCTATCTCTACTGTACTCCACTGTTGTCTATCTCTACTGTACTCCAAAGTACTCTATCTCTACTGTACTCCACTGTACTCTACCTCTACTCTACTCCACTGTACTCTACCTCTACTGTACTCCACTGTACTCTACCTCTACTGTACTCCACTGTACTCTACCTCTACTGTACTCCACTGTACTCTACCTCTACTGTGCTCCACTGTACTCTATCTCTACTGTACTCCACTGTACTCTACCTCTACTGTACTCCACTGTACTCTATCTCTACTGTGCTCCACTGTACTCTATCTCTACTGTACTCCACTGTACTCTACCTCTACTGTGCTCCACTGTACTCTATCTCTACTGTACTCCACTCTACTCTACCTCTACTGTACTCCACTGTACTCTACCTCTACTGTGCTCCACTGTACTCTATCTCTACTGTACTCCACTGTACTCTACCTCTACTGTACTCCATTGTACTCTACCTCTACTGTACTCCACTGTACTCTACCTCTACTGTCCTCAACTGTACTCTGCCTCTACTGTACTCCACTGTACTCTACCTCTACTGTACTCCACTGTACTCTACCTCTACTGTACTCCACTGTACTCTATCTCTACTGTGCTCCACTGTACTCTATCTCTACTGTGCTCCACTGTACTCTATCTCTACTGTACTCCACTGTAGTCTATCTCTACTGTACTCCACTGTACTCTATCTCTACTGTACTCCACTGTACTCTACCTCTACTGTACTCCACTGTACTCTATCTCTACTGTGCTCCACTGTACTCTATCTCTACTGTGCTCCACTGTGCTCTATCTCTATTGTGCTCCACTGTACTCCACTGTACTCTACCTCTACTGTGCTCCACTGTACTCTATCTCTACTGTACTCCACTGTAGTCTATCTCTACTGTACTCCACTGTATTCTATCTCTACTGTACTCCACTGTACTCTACCTCTACTGTACTCCACTGTACTCTATCTCTACTGTGCTCCACTGTACTCTATCTGTACTGTGCTCCACTGTACTCTATCTCTATTGTGCTCCACTGTACTCCACTGTACTCTACCTCTACTGTGCTCCACTGTACTCTATCTCTACTGTACTCCACTGTAGTCTATCTCTACTGTACTCCAAAGTACTCTATCTCTACTGTACTCCACTGTACTCTACCTCTACTCTACTCCACTGTACAATACCTCTACTGTACTCCACTGTACTCTACCTCTAATGTACTCCACTGTACTCTACCTCTACTGTGCTCCACTGTACTCTACCTCTACTGTACTCCACTGTACTCTATCTCTACTGTGCTCCACTGTACTCTATCTCTACTGTGCTCCACTGTACTCTATCTCTACTGTACTCCACTGTAGTCTATCTCTACTGTACTCCACTGTACTCTATCTCTACTGTACTCCACTGTACTCTACCTCTACTGTACTCCACTGTACTCTATCTCTACTGTGCTCCACTGTACTCTATCTCTACTGTGCTCCACTGTGCTCTATCTCTATTGTGCTCCACTGTACTCCACTGTACTCTACCTCTACTGTGCTCCACTGTACTCTATCTCTACTGTACTCCACTGTAGTCTATCTCTACTGTACTCCACTGTATTCTATCTCTACTGTACTCCACTGTACTCTACCTCTACTGTACTCCACTGTACTCTATCTCTACTGTGCTCCACTGTACTCTATCTGTACTGTGCTCCACTGTACTCTATCTCTATTGTGCTCCACTGTACTCCACTGTACTCTACCTCTACTGTGCTCCACTGTACTCTATCTCTACTGTACTCCACTGTAGTCTATCTCTACTGTACTCCAAAGTACTCTATCTCTACTGTACTCCACTGTACTCTACCTCTACTCTACTCCACTGTACAATACCTCTACTGTACTCCACTGTACTCTACCTCTAATGTACTCCACTGTACTCTACCTCTACTGTGCTCCACTGTACTCTATCTCTACTGTACTCCACTGTACTCTACCTCTACTGTACTCCACTGTACTCTACCTCTACTGTACTCCACTCTACTCTACCTCTACTGTACTCCACTGTACTCTATCTCTACTGTGCTCCACTGTACTCTATCTCTACTGTACTCCACTGTACTCTATCTCTACTGTACTCCACTGTACTCTACCTCTACTGTGCTCCACTGTACTCTATCTCTACTGTACTCCACTCTACTCTACCTCTACTGTACTCCACTGTACTCTATCTCTACTGTACTCCACTCTACTCTACCTCTACTGTACTCCACTGTACTCTATCTCTACTGTGCTCCACTGTACTCTATCTCTACTGTACTCCACTGTACTCTACCTCTACTGTAATCTACTGTACTCTATCTCTACTCTGCTCCACTGTACTCTATCTCTATTGTGCTCCACTGTACTCCACTGTACTCTACCTCTACTGTGCTCCACTGTACTCTATCTCTACTGTACTCCACTGTTGTCTATCTCTACTGTACTCCAAAGTACTCTATCTCTACTGTACTCCAGTGTACTCTACCTCTACTCTACTCCACTGTACTCTACCTCTACTGTACTCCACTGTACTCTACCTCTACTGTACTCCACTGTACTCTACCTCTACTGTGCTCCACTGTACTCTATCTCTACTGTACTCCACTGTACTCTACCTCTACTGTACTCCACTGTACTCTATCTCTACTGTGCTCCACTGTACTCTATCTCTACTGTACTCCACTGTACTCTACCTCTACTGTGCTCCACTGTACTCTATCTCTACTGTACTCCACTCTACTCTACCTCTACTGTACTCCACTGTACTCTACCTCTACTGTGCTCCACTGTACTCTATCTCTACTGTACTCCACTGTACTCTACCTCTACTGTACTCCATTGTACTCTACCTCTACTGTACTCCACTGTACTCTACCTCTACTGTCCTCAACTGTACTCTGCCTCTACTGTACTCCACTGTACTCTACCTCTACTGTACTCCACTGTACTCTACCTCTACTGTACTCCACTGTACTCTACCTCTACTGTGCTCCACTGTACTCTATCTCTACTGTACTCCACTCTACTCTACCTCTACTGTACTCCACTGTACTCTATCTCTACTGTACTCCACTCTACTCTACCTCTACTGTACTCCACTGTACTCTATCTCTACTGTGCTCCACTGTACTCTATCTCTACTCTACTCCACTGTACTCTACCTCTACTGTAATCTACTGTACTCTATCTCTACTCTGCTCCACTGTACTCTATCTCTATTGTGCTCCACTGTACTCCACTGTACTCTACCTCTACTGTGCTCCACTGTACTCTATCTCTACTGTACTCCACTGTTGTCTATCTCTACTGTACTCCAAAGTACTCTATCTCTACTGTACTCCACTGTACTCTACCTCTACTCTACTCCACTGTACTCTACCTCTACTGTACTCCACTGTACTCTACCTCTACTGTACTCCACTGTACTCTACCTCTACTGTACTCCACTGTACTCTACCTCTACTGTGCTCCACTGTACTCTATCTCTACTGTACTCCACTGTACTCTACCTCTACTGTACTCCACTGTACTCTATCTCTACTGTGCTCCACTGTACTCTATCTCTACTGTACTCCACTGTACTCTACCTCTACTGTGCTCCACTGTACTCTATCTCTACTGTACTCCACTCTACTCTACCTCTACTGTACTCCACTGTACTCTACCTCTACTGTGCTCCACTGTACTCTATCTCTACTGTACTCCACTGTACTCTACCTCTACTGTACTCCATTGTACTCTACCTCTACTGTACTCCACTGTACTCTACCTCTACTGTCCTCAACTGTACTCTGCCTCTACTGTACTCCACTGTACTCTACCTCTACTGTACTCCACTGTACTCTACCTCTACTGTACTCCACTGTACTCTATCTCTACTGTACTCCACTGTACTCTATCTCTACTGTACTCCACTGTACTCTACCTCTACTGTACTCCACTGTACTCTATCTCTACTGTGCTCCACTGTACTCTATCTCTACTGTGCTCCACTGTACTCTATCTCTACTGTACTCCACTGTAGTCTATCTCTACTGTACTCCACTGTACTCTATCTCTACTGTACTCCACTGTACTCTACCTCTACTGTACTCCACTGTACTCTATCTCTACTGTGCTCCACTGTACTCTATCTCTACTGTGCTCCACTGTGCTCTATCTCTATTGTGCTCCACTGTACTCCACTGTACTCTACCTCTACTGTGCTCCACTGTACTCTATCTCTACTGTACTCCACTGTAGTCTATCTCTACTGTACTCCACTGTATTCTATCTCTACTGTACTCCACTGTACTCTACCTCTACTGTACTCCACTGTACTCTATCTCTACTGTACTCCACTCTACTCTACCTCTACTGTGCTCCACTGTACTCTATCTCTACTGTGCTCCACTGTACTCTATCTCTACTGTACTCCACTGTACTCTACCTCTACTGTACTCCACTGTACTCTACCTCTACTGTACTCCACTGTACTCTACCTCTACTGTGCTCCACTGTACTCTATCTCTACTGTACTCCACTGTACTCTACCTCTACTGTACTCCACTGTACTCTACCTCTACTGTGCTCCACTGTTGTCTATCTCTACTGTACTCCAAAGTACTCTATCTCTACTGTACTCCACTGTACTCTACCTCTACTCTACTCCACTGTACTTTACCTCTACTGTACTCCACTGTACTCTACCTCTACTGTACTCCACTGTACTCTACCTCTACTGTACTCCACTGTACTCTACCTCTACTGTGCTCTACTGTACTCTATCTCTACTGTACTCCACTGTACTCTACCTCTACTGTACTCCACTGTACTCTATCTCTACTGTGCTCCACTGTACTCTATCTCTACTCTGCTCCACTGCACTCCACTATACTCTATATCTACTGTACTCCACTGTACTCTACCTCTACTGTACTCCATTGTACTCTACCTCTACTGTACTCCACTGTACTCTACCTCTACTGTCCTCAACTGTACTCTGCCTCTACTGTACTCCACTGTACTCTACCTCTACTGTACTCCACTGTACTCTACCTCTACTGTACTCCACTGTACTCTACCTCTACTGTACTCCACTGTACTCCACCTCTACTGTACTCCACTGTACTCTACCTCTACTGTGCTCCACTGTACTCTATCTCTACTGTACTCCACTGTACTCTACCTCTACTGTACTCCACTGTACTCTACCTCTACTGTGCTCCACTGTTGTCTATCTCTACTGTACTCCAAAGTACTCTATCTCTACTGTACTCCACTGTACTCTACCTCTACTCTACTCCACTGTACTTTACCTCTACTGTACTCCACTGTACTCTACCTCTACTGTACTCCACTGTACTCTACCTCTACTGTACTCCACTGTACTCTACCTCTACTGTGCTCTACTGTACTCTATCTCTACTGTACTCCACTGTACTCTACCTCTACTGTACTCCACTGTACTCTATCTCTACTGTGCTCCACTGTACTCTATCTCTACTCTGCTCCACTGCACTCCACTATACTCTATCTCTACTGTACTCCACTGTACTCTATCTCTACTGTGCTCCACTGTACTCTACCTCTACTGTACTCCACTGTACTCTACCTCTACTGTACTCCACTGTACTCTATCTCTACTGTGGTCCACTGTACACTATCTCTACTGTGCTCCACTGCACTCCAATATACTCTACCTTTACTGTACTCCACTGTACTCTACCTCTACTGTGCTCCACTGTACTCTATCTCTACTGTACTCTACTGTACTCTACCTCTACTGTGCTCCACTGTACTCTATCTCCACTGTACTCTACCTCTACTGTACTCCACTGTACTCTACCTCTACTGTACTCCACTGTACTCTATCTCTACTGTGCTCCACTGTACACTATCTCTACTGTGCTCCACTGCACTCCAATGTACTCTACCTCTACTGTACTCCACTGTACTCTACCTCTACTGTAATCCACTGTACTCTATCTCTACTGTACTCCACTGTACTCTATCTCTACTGTACTCCACTGTACTCTACCTCTACTGTACTCCACTGTACTCTATCTCTACTGTGCTCCACTGTACTCTATCTCTACTGTGCTCCACTGCACTCCAATGTACTCTACCTCTATTGTACTCCACTGTACCCTACCTCGACTGTGCTCCACTGTACTCTATCTCTACTCTGCTCCACTCTACTCTACCTCTACTGTACTCCACTGTACTCTATCTCTACTGTGCTCCACTGTACTCTATCTCTACTGTACTCCACTGTACTCTACCTCTACTCTACTCCACTGTACTCTACCTCTACTGTACTCCACTGTACTCTACCTCTACTGTACTCCACTGTACTCTACCTCTACTGTGCTCCACTGTACTCTATCTCTACTGTACTCCACTGTACTCTACCTCTACTGTACTCCACTGTACTCTATCTCTACTGTGCTCCACTGTACTCTATCTCTACTGTACTCCACTGTACTCTACCTCTACTGTGCTCCACTGTACTCTATCTCTACTGTACTCCACTCTACTCTACCTCTACTGTACTCCACTGTACTCTACCTCTACTGTGCTCCACTGTACTCTATATCTACTGTACTCCACTGTACTCTACCTCTACTGTACTCCATTGTACTCTACCTCTACTGTACTCCACTGTACTCTACCTCTACTGTCCTCAACTGTACTCTGCCTCTACTGTACTCCACTGTACTCTACCTCTACTGTACTCCACTGTACTCTACCTCTACTGTACTCCACTGTACTCTATCTCTACTGTACTCCACTGTACTCTATCTCTACTGTACTCCACTGTACTCTACCTCTACTGTACTCCACTGTACTCTATCTCTACTGTGCTCCACTGTACTCTATCTCTACTGTGCTCCACTGTACTCTATCTCTACTGTACTCCACTGTAGTCTATCTCTACTGTACTCCACTGTACTCTATCTCTACTGTACTCCACTGTACTCTACCTCTACTGTACTCCACTGTACTCTATCTCTACTGTGCTCCACTGTACTCTATCTCTACTGTGCTCCACTGTGCTCTATCTCTATTGTGCTCCACTGTACTCCACTGTACTCTACCTCTACTGTGCTCCACTGTACTCTATCTCTACTGTACTCCACTGTAGTCTATCTCTACTGTACTCCACTGTATTCTATCTCTACTGTACTCCACTGTACTCTACCTCTACTGTACTCCACTGTACTCTATCTCTACTGTACTCCACTCTACTCTACCTCTACTGTGCTCCACTGTACTCTATCTCTACTGTGCTCCACTGTACTCTATCTCTACTGTACTCCACTGTACTCTACCTCTACTGTACTCCACTGTACTCTACCTCTACTGTACTCCACTGTACTCTACCTCTACTGTGCTCCACTGTACTCTATCTCTACTGTACTCCACTGTACTCTACCTCTACTGTACTCCACTGTACTCTACCTCTACTGTGCTCCACTGTTGTCTATCTCTACTGTACTCCAAAGTACTCTATCTCTACTGTACTCCACTGTACTCTACCTCTACTCTACTCCACTGTACTTTACCTCTACTGTACTCCACTGTACTCTACCTCTACTGTACTCCACTGTACTCTACCTCTACTGTACTCCACTGTACTCTACCTCTACTGTGCTCTACTGTACTCTATCTCTACTGTACTCCACTGTACTCTACCTCTACTGTACTCCACTGTACTCTATCTCTACTGTGCTCCACTGTACTCTATCTCTACTCTGCTCCACTGCACTCCACTATACTCTATCTCTACTGTACTCCACTGTACTCTATCTCTACTGTGCTCCACTGTACTCTACCTCTACTGTACTCCACTGTACTCTACCTCTACTGTACTCCACTGTACTCTATCTCTACTGTGGTCCACTGTACACTATCTCTACTGTGCTCCACTAAACTCCAATATACTCTACCTTTACTGTACTCCACTGTACTCTACCTCTACTGTGCTCCACTGTACTCTATCTCTACTGTACTCTACTGTACTCTACCTCTACTGTGCTCCACTGTACTCTATCTCCACTGTACTCTACCTCTACTGTACTCCACTGTACTCTACCTCTACTGTACTCCACTGTACTCTATCTCTACTGTGCTCCACTGTACACTATCTCTACTGTGCTCCACTGCACTCCAATGTACTCTACCTCTACTGTACTCCACTGTACTCTACCTCTACTGTGCTCCACTGTACTCTATCTCTACTGTACTCCACTGTACTCTATCTCTACTGTACTCCACTGTACTCTACCTCTACTGTACTCCACTGTACTCTATCTCTACTGTGCTCCACTGTACTCTATCTCTACTGTGCTCCACTGCACTCCAATGTACTCTACCTCTATTGTACTCCACTGTACCCTACCTCGACTGTGCTCCACTGTACTCTATCTCTACTCTGCTCCACTGTACTCTACCTCTACTGTGCTCCACTGTACCCTATCTCTACTCTGCTCCACTGTACTCTATCTCTATTGTGCTCCACTGTACTCCACTGTACTCTATCTCTACTGTGCTCCACTGTACTCTATCTCTACTGTACTCCACTGTACTCTACCTCTACTGTGCTCCACTGTACTCTATCTCTACTGTACTCCACTCTACTCTACCTCTAATGTGCTCCACTGTACTCTATCTCTACTGTGCTCCACTGTACTCTATCTCTACTGTACTCCACTGTACTCTACCTCTACTGTACTCCACTGTACTCTACCTCTACTGTACTCCACTGTACTCTACCTCTACTGTACTCCACTGTACTCTATCTCTACTGTGCTCCACTGTACTCTATCTCTACTGTACTCCACTGTACTCTACCTCTACTGTGCTCCACTGTACTCTATCTCTACTGTACTCCACTCTACTCTACATCTACTGTACTCCGCTGTACTCTATCTCTACTGTGCTCCACTGTACTCTATCTCTACTGTACTCCACTCTACTCTACCTCTACTGTGCTCCACTGTACTCTATCTCTACTGTGCTCCACTGTACTCTATCTCTACTGTACTCCACTGTACTCTACCTCTACTGTACTCCACTGTACTCTACCTCTACTGTACTCCACTGTACTCTACCTCTACTGTGCTCCACTGTACTCTATCTCTACTGTACTCCACTGTACTCTACCTCTACTGTACTCCACTGTACTCTATCTCTACTGTGCTCCACTGTACTCTATCTCTACTGTACTCCACTGTACTCTACCTCTACTGTGCTCCACTGTACTCTATCTCTACTGTACTCCACTCTACTCTACCTCTACTGTACTCCACTGTACTCTATCTCTACTGTACTCCACTCTACTCTACCTCTACTGTACTCCACTGTACTCTATCTCTACTGTACTCCACTGTACTCTATTTCTACTGTGCTCCACTGTACTCTATCTCTACAGTGCTCCACTGTACTCTATCTCTATTGTGCTCCACTGTACTCCACTGTACTCTACCTCTACTGTGCTCCACTGTACTCTATCTCTACTGTACTCCACTGTACTCTACCTCTACTGTACTCCACTGTACTCTACCTCTACTGTTCTCCACTGTACTCTATCTCTACTGTACTCCACTGTAGTCTATCTCTACTGTACTCCACTGTACTCTATCTCTACTGTACTCCACTGTACTCTACCTCTACTGTACTCCACTGTACTCTATCTCTACTGTGCTCCACTGTACTCTATCTCTACTGTGCTCCACTGCACTCCACTATACTCTATCTCTACTGTACTCCACTGTACTCTATCTCTACTGTGCTCCACTGTACTCTACCTCTACTGTACTCCACTGTACTCTACCTCTACTGTACTCCAATGTACTCTATCTCTACTGTGGTCCACTGTACACTATCTCTACTGTGCTCCACTGCACTCCAATATACTCTACCTCTACTGTACTCCACTGTACTCTACCTCTACTGTGCTCCACTGTACTCTATCTCTACTGTACTCTACTGTACTCTACCTCTACTGTGCTCCACTGTACTCTATGTCTACTCTGCTCCACTGTACTCTATCTCTACTGTACTCCACTGTACTCTATCTCTACTGTGCTCCACTGTACTCTATCTCCACTGTACTCTACCTCTACTGTACTCCACTGTACTTTACCTCTACTGTACTCCACTGTACTCTATCTCTACTGTGCTCCACTCTACTCTACCTCTACTGTACTCCGCTGTACTCTATCTCTACTGTGCTCCACTGTACTCTATCTCTACTGTGCTCCACTGTACTCTATCTCTACTGTACTCCACTGTACTCTACCTCTACTGTGCTCCACTGTACTCTATCTCTACTTTACTCCACTCTACTCTACCTCTACTGTACTCCGCTGTACTCTAGCTCTACTGTGTTCCACTGTACTCTATCTCTACTGTACTCCACTCTACTCTACCTCTACTGTGCTCCACTGTACTCTATCTCTACTGTGCTCCACTGTACTCTATCTCTACTGTACTCCACTGTACTCTACCTCTACTTTACTCCACTGTACTCTACCTCTACTCTACTCCACTGTACTCTACCTCTACTGTGCTCCACTGTACTCTATCTCTACTGTACTCCACTGTACTCTACCTCTACTGTACTCCACTGTACTCTATCTCTGCTGTGCTCCACTTTACTCTATCTCTACTGTACTCCACTGTACTCTACCTCTACTGTGCTCCACTGTACTCTATCTCTACTGTACTCCACTCTACTCTACCTCTACTGTACTCCACTGTACTCTATCTCTACTGTACTCCACTCTACTCTACCTCTACTGTACTCCACTGTACTCTATCTCTACTGTGCTCCACTGTACTCTATCTCTACTGTACTCCACTGTACTCTACCTCTACTGTGCTCCACTGTACTCTATCTCTACTGTACTCCACTCTACTCTACCTCTACTGTACTCCACTGTACTCTATCTCTACTGTACTCCACTCTACTCTACCTCTACTGTACTCCACTGTACTCTATCTCTACTGTGCTCCACTGTACTCTATCTCTACTGTACTCCACTGTACTCTACCTCTACTGTAATCTACTGTACTCTATCTCTACTCTGCTCCACTGTACTCTATCTCTACTGTACTCCACTGTAGTCTACCTCTACTGTGCTCCACTGTACTCTATCTCTACTTTACTCCACTCTACTCTACCTCTACTGTACTCCGCTGTACTCTAGCTCTACTGTGTTCCACTGTACTCTATCTCTACTGTACTCCACTCTACTCTACCTCTACTGTGCTCCACTGTACTCTATCTCTACTGTGCTCCACTGTACTCTATCTCTACTGTACTCCACTGTACTCTACCTCTACTTTACTCCACTGTACTCTACCTCTACTGTACTCCACTGTACTCTACCTCTACTGTGCTCCACTGTACTCTATCTCTACTGTACTCCACTGTACTCTACCTCTACTGTACTCCACTGGACTCTATCTCTGCTGTGCTCCACTGTACTCTATCTCTACTGTACTCCACTGTACTCTACCTCTACTGTGCTCCACTGTACTCTATCTCTACTGTACTCCACTCTACTCTACCTCTACTGTACTCCACTGTACTCTATCTCTACTGTACTCCACTCTACTCTACCTCTACTGTACTCCACTGTACTCTATCTCTACTGTGCTCCACTGTACTCTATCTCTACTGTACTCCACTGTACTCTACCTCTACTGTGCTCCACTGTACTCTATCTCTACTTTACTCCACTCTACTCTACCTCTACTGTACTCCGCTGTACTCTAGCTCTACTGTGTTCCACTGTACTCTATCTCTACTGTGCTCCACTGTACTCTATCTCTACTGTACTCCACTGTACTCTACCTCTACTTTACTCCACTGTACTCTACCTCTACTGTACTCCACTGTACTCTACCTCTACTGTGCTCCACTGTACTCTATCTCTACTGTACTCCACTGTACTCTACCTCTACTGTACTCCACTGTACTCTATCTCTGCTGTGCTCCACTGTACTCTATCTCTACTGTACTCCACTGTACTCTACCTCTACTGTGCTCCACTGTACTCTATCTCTACAGTACTCCACTCTACTCTACCTCTACTGTACTCCACTGTACTCTATCTCTACTGTACTCCACTCTACTCTACCTCTACTGTACTCCACTGTACTCTATCTCTACTGTACTCCACTCTACTCTACCTCTACTGTACTCCACTGTACTCTATCTCTACTGTGCTCCACTGTACTCTATCTCTACTGTACTCCACTGTACTCTACCTCTACTGTAATCTACTGTACTCTTTCTCTACTCTGCTCCACTGTACTCTATCTCTATTGTGCTACACTGTACTCCACTGTACTCTACCTCTACTGTGCTCCACTGTACTCTATCTCTACTGTACTCCACTGTTGTCTATCTCTACTGTACTCCAAAGTACTCTATCTCTACTGTACTCCACTGTACTCTACCTCTACTCTACTCCACTGTACTCTACCTCTACTGTACTCCACTGTACTCTACCTCTACTGTACTCCACTGTACTCTACCTCTACTGTACTCCACTGTACTCTACCTCTACTGTGCTCCACTGTACTCTATCTCTACTGTACTCCACTGTACTCTACCTCTACTGTACTCCACTGTACTCTATCTCTACTGTGCTCCACTGTACTCTATCTCTACTGTACTCCACTGTACTCTACCTCTACTGTGCTCCACTGTACTCTATCTCTACTGTACTCCACTCTACTCTACCTCTACTGTACTCCACTGTACTCTACCTCTACTGTGCTCCACTGTACTCTATCTCTACTGTACTCCACTGTACTCTACCTCTACTGTACTCCATTGTACTCTACCTCTACTGTACTCCACTGTACTCTACCTCTACTGTCCTCAACTGTACTCTGCCTCTACTGTACTCCACTGTACTCTACCTCTACTGTACTCCACTGTACTCTACCTCTACTGTACTCCACTGTACTCTATCTCTACTGTACTCCACTGTACTCTATCTCTACTGTACTCCACTGTACTCTACCTCTACTGTACTCCACTGTACTCTATCTCTACTGTGCTCCACTGTACTCTATCTCTACTGTGCTCCACTGTACTCTATCTCTACTGTACTCCACTGTAGTCTATCTCTACTGTACTCCACTGTACTCTATCTCTACTGTACTCCACTGTACTCTACCTCTATTGTACTCCACTGTACCCTACCTCGACTGTGCTCCACTGTACTCTATCTCTACTCTGCTCCACTCTACTCTACCTCTACTGTACTCCACTGTACTCTATCTCTACTGTGCTCCACTGTACTCTATCTCTACTGTACTCCACTGTACTCTACCTCTACTCTACTCCACTGTACTCTACCTCTACTGTACTCCACTGTACTCTACCTCTACTGTACTCCACTGTACTCTACCTCTACTGTGCTCCACTGTACTCTATCTCTACTGTACTCCACTGTACTCTACCTCTACTGTACTCCACTGTACTCTATCTCTACTGTGCTCCACTGTACTCTATCTCTACTGTACTCCACTGTACTCTACCTCTACTGTGCTCCACTGTACTCTATCTCTACTGTACTCCACTGTACTCTATCTCTACTGTGCTCCACTGTACTCTATCTCTACTGTACTCCACTGTACTCTACCTCTACTGTGCTCCACTGTACTCTATCTCTACTGTGCTCCACTGTACTCTATCTCTACTGTACTCCACTGTACTCTACCTCTACTGTGCTCCACTGTACTCTATCTCTACTGTGCTCCACTGTACTCTATCTCTACTGTACTCCACTGTACTCTACCTCTACTGTACTCCACTGTACTCTTTCTCTACTGTGCTCCACTGTACTCTATCTCTACTGTACTCCACTCTACTCTACCTCTACTGTACTCCACTGTACTCTACCTCTACTGTGCTCCACTGTACTCTATATCTACTGTACTCCACTGTACTCTACCTCTACTGTACTCCATTGTACTCTACCTCTACTGTACTCCACTGTACTCTACCTCTACTGTCCTCAACTGTACTCTGCCTCTACTGTACTCCACTGTACTCTACCTCTACTGTACTCCACTGTACTCTACCTCTACTGTACTCCACTGTACTCTATCTCTACTGTACTCCACTGTACTCTATCTCTACTGTACTCCACTGTACTCTACCTCTACTGTACTCCACTGTACTCTATCTCTACTGTGCTCCACTGTACTCTATCTCTACTGTGCTCCACTGTACTCTATCTCTACTGTACTCCACTGTAGTCTATCTCTACTGTACTCCACTGTACTCTATCTCTACTGTACTCCACTGTACTCTACCTCTACTGTACTCCACTGTACTCTATCTCTACTGTGCTCCACTGTACTCTATCTCTACTGTGCTCCACTGTGCTCTATCTCTATTGTGCTCCACTGTACTCCACTGTACTCTACCTCTACTGTGCTCCACTGTACTCTATCTCTACTGTACTCCACTGTAGTCTATCTCTACTGTACTCCACTGTATTCTATCTCTACTGTACTCCACTGTACTCTACCTCTACTGTACTCCACTGTACTCTATCTCTACTGTACTCCACTCTACTCTACCTCTACTGTGCTCCACTGTACTCTATCTCTACTGTGCTCCACTGTACTCTATCTCTACTGTACTCCACTGTACTCTACCTCTACTGTACTCCACTGTACTCTACCTCTTCTGTACTCCACTGTACTCTACCTCTACTGTGCTCCACTGTACTCTATCTCTACTGTACTCCACTGTACTCTACCTCTACTGTACTCCACTGTACTCTACCTCTACTGTGCTCCACTGTTGTCTATCTCTACTGTACTCCAAAGTTCTCTATCTCTACTGTACTCCACTGTACTCTACCTCTACTCTACTCCACTGTACTTTACCTCTACTGTACTCCACTGTACTCTACCTCTACTGTACTCCACTGTACTCTACCTCTACTGTACTCCACTGTACTCTACCTCTACTGTGCTCTACTGTACTCTATCTCTACTGTACTCCACTGTACTCTACCTCTACTGTACTCCACTGTACTCTATCTCTACTGTGCTCCACTGTACTCTATCTCTACTCTGCTCCACTGCACTCCACTATACTCTATCTCTACTGTACTCCACTGTACTCTATCTCTACTGTGCTCCACTGTACTCTACCTCTACTGTACTCCACTGTACTCTACCTCTACTGTACTCCACTGTACTCTATCTCTACTGTGGTCCACTGTACACTATCTCTACTGTGCTCCACTAAACTCCAATATACTCTACCTTTACTGTACTCCACTGTACTCTACCTCTACTGTGCTCCACTGTACTCTATCTCTACTGTACTCTACTGTACTCTACCTCTACTGTGCTCCACTGTACTCTATCTCCACTGTACTCTACCTCTACTGTACTCCACTGTACTCTACCTCTACTGTACTCCACTGTACTCTATCTCTACTGTGCTCCACTGTACACTATCTCTACTGTGCTCCACTGCACTCCAATGTACTATACCTCTACTGTACTCCACTGTACTCTACCTCTACTGTGCTCCACTGTACTCTATCTCTACTGTACTCCACTGTACTCTATCTCTACTGTACTCCACTGTACTCTACCTCTACTGTACTCCACTGTACTCTATCTCTACTGTGCTCCACTGTACTCTATCTCTACTGTGCTCCACTGCACTCCAATGTACTCTACCTCTATTGTACTCCACTGTACCCTACCTCGACTGTGCTCCACTGTACTCTATCTCTACTCTGCTCCACTGTACTCTACCTCTACTGTGCTCCACTGTACCCTATCTCTACTCTGCTCCACTGTACTCTATCTCTATTGTGCTCCACTGTACTCCACTGTACTCTATCTCTACTGTGCTCCACTGTACTCTATCTCTACTGTACTCCACTGTACTCTACCTCTACTGTGCTCCACTGTACTATATCTCTACTGTACTCCACTCTACTCTACCTCTACTGTACTCCGCTGTACTCTATCTCTACTGTGCTCCACTGTACTCTATCTCTACTGTACTCCACTCTACTCTACCTCTAATGTGCTCCACTGTACTCTATCTCTACTGTGCTCCACTGTACTCTATCTCTACTGTACTCCACTGTACTCTACCTCTACTGTACTCCACTGTACTCTACCTCTACTGTACTCCACTGTACTCTACCTCTACTGTACTCCACTGTACTCTATCTCTACTGTGCTCCACTGTACTCTATCTCTACTGTACTCCACTGTACTCTACCTCTACTGTGCTCCACTGTACTCTATCTCTACTGTACTCCACTCTACTCTACATCTACTGTACTCCGCTGTACTCTATCTCTACTGTGCTCCACTGTACTCTATCTCTACTGTACTCCACTCTACTCTACCTCTACTGTGCTCCACTGTACTCTATCTCTACTGTGCTCCACTGTACTCTATCTCTACTGTACTCCACTGTACTCTACCTCTACTGTACTCCACTGTACTCTACCTCTACTGTACTCCACTGTACTCTACCTCTACTGTGCTCCACTGTACTCTATCTCTACTGTACTCCACTGTACTCTACCTCTACTGTACTCCACTGTACTCTATCTCTACTGTGCTCCACTGTACTCTATCTCTACTGTACTCCACTGTACTCTACCTCTACTGTGCTCCACTGTACTCTATCTCTACTGTACTCCACTCTACTCTACCTCTACTGTACTCCACTGTACTCTATCTCTACTGTACTCCACTCTACTCTACCTCTACTGTACTCCACTGTACTCTATCTCTACTGTACTCCACTGTACTCTATTTCTACTGTGCTCCACTGTACTCTATCTCTACAGTGCTCCAGTGTACTCTATCTCTATTGTGCTCCACTGTACTCCACTGTACTCTACCTCTACTGTGCTCCACTGTACTCTATCTCTACTGTACTCCACTGTACTCTACCTCTACTGTACTCCACTGTACTCTACCTCTACTGTTCTCCACTGTACTCTATCTCTACTGTACTCCACTGTAGTCTATCTCTACTGTACTCCACTGTACTCTATCTCTACTGTACTCCACTGTACTCTACCTCTACTGTACTCCACTGTACTCTATCTCTACTGTGCTCCACTGTACTCTATCTCTACTGTGCTCCACTGCACTCCACTATACTCTATCTCTACTGTACTCCACTGTACTCTATCTCTACTGTGCTCCACTGTACTCTACCTCTACTGTACTCCACTGTACTCTACCTCTACTGTACTCCAATGTACTCTATCTCTACTGTGGTCCACTGTACACTATCTCTACTGTGCTCCACTGCACTCCAATATACTCTACCTCTACTGTACTCCACTGTACTCTACCTCTACTGTGCTCCACTGTACTCTATCTCTACTGTACTCTACTGTACTCTACCTCTACTGTGCTCCACTGTACTCTATGTCTACTCTGCTCCACTGTACTCTATCTCTACTGTACTCCACTGTACTCTATCTCTACTGTGCTCCACTGTACTCTATCTCCACTGTACTCTACCTCTGCTGTACTCCACTGTACTTTACCTCTACTGTACTCCACTGTACTCTATCTCTACTGTGCTCCACTCTACTCTACCTCTACTGTACTCCGCTGTACTCTATCTCTACTGTGCTCCACTGTACTCTATCTCTACTGTGCTCCACTGTACTCTATATCTACTGTACTCCACTGTACTCTACCTCTACTGTACTCCATTGTACTCTACCTCTACTGTACTCCACTGTACTCTACCTCTACTGTCCTCAACTGTACTCTGCCTCTACTGTACTCCACTGTACTCTACCTCTACTGTACTCCACTGTACTCTACCTCTACTGTACTCCACTGTACTCTATCTCTACTGTACTCCACTGTACTCTATCTCTACTGTACTCCACTGTACTCTACTGTACTCCACTGTACTCTATCTCTACTGTGCTCCACTGTACTCTATCTCTACTGTGCTCCACTGTACTCTATCTCTACTGTACTCCACTGTAGTCTATCTCTACTGTACTCCACTGTACTCTATCTCTACTGTACTCCACTGTACTCTACCTCTACTGTACTCCACTGTACTCTATCTCTACTGTACTCCACTCTACTCTACCTCTACTGTGCTCCACTGTACTCTATCTCTACTGTGCTCCACTGTACTCTATCTCTACTGTACTCCACTGTACTCTACCTCTACTGTACTCCACTGTACTCTACCTCTACTGTACTCCACTGTACTCTACCTCTACTGTGCTCCACTGTACTCTATCTCTACTGTACTCCACTGTACTCTACCTCTACTGTACTCCACTGTACTCTACCTCTACTGTGCTCCACTGTTGTCTATCTCTACTGTACTCCAAAGTACTCTATCTCTACTGTACTCCACTGTACTCTACCTCTACTCTACTCCACTGTACTTTACCTCTACTGTACTCCACTGTACTCTACCTCTACTGTACTCCACTGTACTCTACCTCTACTGTACTCCACTGTACTCTACCTCTACTGTGCTCTACTGTACTCTATCTCTACTGTACTCCACTGTACTCTACCTCTACTGTACTCCACTGTACTCTATCTCTACTGTGCTCCACTGTACTCTATCTCTACTCTGCTCCACTGCACTCCACTATACTCTATCTCTACTGTACTCCACTGTACTCTATCTCTACTGTGCTCCACTGTACTCTACCTCTACTGTACTCCACTGTACTCTACCTCTACTGTACTCCACTGTACTCTATCTCTACTGTGGTCCACTGTACACTATCTCTACTGTGCTCCACTAAACTCCAATATACTCTACCTTTACTGTACTCCACTGTACTCTACCTCTACTGTGCTCCACTGTACTCTATCTCTACTGTACTCTACTGTACTCTACCTCTACTGTGCTCCACTGTACTCTATCTCCACTGTACTCTACCTCTACTGTACTCCACTGTACTCTACCTCTACTGTACTCCACTGTACTCTATCTCTACTGTGCTCCACTGTACACTATCTCTACTGTGCTCCACTGCACTCCAATGTACTCTACCTCTACTGTACTCCACTGTACTCTACCTCTACTGTGCTCCACTGTACTCTATCTCTACTGTACTCCACTGTACTCTATCTCTACTGTACTCCACTGTACTCTACCTCTACTGTACTCCACTGTACTCTATCTCTACTGTGCTCCACTGTACTCTATCTCTACTGTGCTCCACTGCACTCCAATGTACTCTACCTCTATTGTACTCCACTGTACCCTACCTCGACTGTGCTCCACTGTACTCTATCTCTACTCTGCTCCACTGTACTCTACCTCTACTGTGCTCCACTGTACCCTATCTCTACTCTGCTCCACTGTACTCTATCTCTATTGTGCTCCACTGTACTCCACTGTACTCTATCTCTACTGTGCTCCACTGTACTCTATCTCTACTGTACTCCACTGTACTCTACCTCTACTGTGCTCCACTGTACTATATCTCTACTGTACTCCACTCTACTCTACCTCTACTGTACTCCGCTGTACTCTATCTCTACTGTGCTCCACTGTACTCTATCTCTACTGTACTCCACTCTACTCTACCTCTAATGTGCTCCACTGTACTCTATCTCTACTGTGCTCCACTGTACTCTATCTCTACTGTACTCCACTGTACTCTACCTCTACTGTACTCCACTGTACTCTACCTCTACTGTACTCCACTGTACTCTACCTCTACTGTACTCCACTGTACTCTATCTCTACTGTGCTCCACTGTACTCTATCTCTACTGTACTCCACTGTACTCTACCTCTACTGTGCTCCACTGTACTCTATCTCTACTGTACTCCACTCTACTCTACATCTACTGTACTCCGCTGTACTCTATCTCTACTGTGCTCCACTGTACTCTATCTCTACTGTACTCCACTCTACTCTACCTCTACTGTGCTCCACTGTACTCTATCTCTACTGTGCTCCACTGTACTCTATCTCTACTGTACTCCACTGTACTCTACCTCTACTGTACTCCACTGTACTCTACCTCTACTGTACTCCACTGTACTCTACCTCTACTGTGCTCCACTGTACTCTATCTCTACTGTACTCCACTGTACTCTACCTCTACTGTACTCCACTGTACTCTATCTCTACTGTGCTCCACTGTACTCTATCTCTACTGTACTCCACTGTACTCTACCTCTACTGTGCTCCACTGTACTCTATCTCTACTGTACTCCACTCTACTCTACCTCTACTGTACTCCACTGTACTCTATCTCTACTGTACTCCACTCTACTCTACCTCTACTGTACTCCACTGTACTCTATCTCTACTGTACTCCACTGTACTCTATTTCTACTGTGCTCCACTGTACTCTATCTCTACAGTGCTCCACTGTACTCTATCTCTATTGTGCTCCACTGTACTCCACTGTACTCTACCTCTACTGTGCTCCACTGTACTCTATCTCTACTGTACTCCACTGTACTCTACCTCTACTGTACTCCACTGTACTCTACCTCTACTGTTCTCCACTGTACTCTATCTCTACTGTACTCCACTGTAGTCTATCTCTACTGTACTCCACTGTACTCTATCTCTACTGTACTCCACTGTACTCTACCTCTACTGTACTCCACTGTACTCTATCTCTACTGTGCTCCACTGTACTCTATCTCTACTGTGCTCCACTGCACTCCACTATACTCTATCTCTACTGTACTCCACTGTACTCTATCTCTACTGTGCTCCACTGTACTCTACCTCTACTGTACTCCACTGTACTCTACCTCTACTGTACTCCAATGTACTCTATCTCTACTGTGGTCCACTGTACACTATCTCTACTGTGCTCCACTGCACTCCAATATACTCTACCTCTACTGTACTCCACTGTACTCTACCTCTACTGTGCTCCACTGTACTCTATCTCTACTGTACTCTACTGTACTCTACCTCTACTGTGCTCCACTGTACTCTATGTCTACTCTGCTCCACTGTACTCTATCTCTACTGTACTCCACTGTACTCTATCTCTACTGTGCTCCACTGTACTCTATCTCCACTGTACTCTACCTCTACTGTACTCCACTGTACTTTACCTCTACTGTACTCCACTGTACTCTATCTCTACTGTGCTCCACTCTACTCTACCTCTACTGTACTCCGCTGTACTCTATCTCTACTGTGCTCCACTGTACTCTATCTCTACTGTGCTCCACTGTACTCTATCTCTACTGTACTCCACTGTACTCTACCTCTACTGTGCTCCACTGTACTCTATCTCTACTTTACTCCACTCTACTCTACCTCTACTGTACTCCGCTGTACTCTAGCTCTACTGTGTTCCACTGTACTCTATCTCTACTGTACTCCACTCTACTCTACCTCTACTGTGCTCCACTGTACTCTATCTCTACTGTGCTCCACTGTACTCTATCTCTACTGTACTCCACTGTACTCTACCTCTACTTTACTCCACTGTACTCTACCTCTACTCTACTCCACTGTACTCTACCTCTACTGTGCTCCACTGTACTCTATCTCTACTGTACTCCACTGTACTCTACCTCTACTGTACTCCACTGTACTCTATCTCTGCTGTGCTCCACTTTACTCTATCTCTACTGTACTCCACTGTACTCTACCTCTACTGTGCTCCACTGTACTCTATCTCTACTGTACTCCACTCTACTCTACCTCTACTGTACTCCACTGTACTCTATCTCTACTGTACTCCACTCTACTCTACCTCTACTGTACTCCACTGTACTCTATCTCTACTGTGCTCCACTGTACTCTATCTCTACTGTACTCCACTGTACTCTACCTCTACTGTGCTCCACTGTACTCTATCTCTACTGTACTCCACTCTACTCTACCTCTACTGTACTCCACTGTACTCTATCTCTACTGTACTCCACTCTACTCTACCTCTACTGTACTCCACTGTACTCTATCTCTACTGTGCTCCACTGTACTCTATCTCTACTTTACTCCACTGTACTCTACCTCTACTGTAATCTACTGTACTCTATCTCTACTCTGCTCCACTGTACTCTATCTCTACTGTACTCCACTGTAGTCTACCTCTACTGTGCTCCACTGTACTCTATCTCTACTTTACTCCACTCTACTCTACCTCTACTGTACTCCGCTGTACTCTAGCTCTACTGTGTTCCACTGTACTCTATCTCTACTGTACTCCACTCTACTCTACCTCTACTGTGCTCCACTGTACTCTATCTCTACTGTGCTCCACTGTACTCTATCTCTACTGTACTCCACTGTACTCTACCTCTACTTTACTCCACTGTACTCTACCTCTACTGTACTCCACTGTACTCTACCTCTACTGTGCTCCACTGTACTCTATCTCTACTGTACTCCACTGTACTCTACCTCTACTGTACTCCACTGGACTCTATCTCTGCTGTGCTCCACTGTACTCTATCTCTACTGTACTCCACTGTACTCTACCTCTACTGTGCTCCACTGTACTCTATCTCTACTGTACTCCACTCTACTCTACCTCTACTGTACTCCACTGTACTCTATCTCTACTGTACTCCACTCTACTCTACCTCTACTGTACTCCACTGTACTCTATCTCTACTGTGCTCCACTGTACTCTATCTCTACTGTACTCCACTGTACTCTACCTCTACTGTGCTCCACTGTACTCTATCTCTACTTTACTCCACTCTACTCTACCTCTACTGTACTCCGCTGTACTCTAGCTCTACTGTGTTCCACTGTACTCTATCTCTACTGTGCTCCACTGTACTCTATCTCTACTGTACTCCACTGTACTCTACCTCTACTTTACTCCACTGTACTCTACCTCTACTGTACTCCACTGTACTCTACCTCTACTGTGCTCCACTGTACTCTATCTCTACTGTACTCCACTGTACTCTACCTCTACTGTACTCCACTGTACTCTATCTCTGCTGTGCTCCACTGTACTCTATCTCTACTGTACTCCACTGTACTCTACCTCTACTGTGCTCCACTGTACTCTATCTCTACTGTACTCCACTCTACTCTACCTCTACTGTACTCCACTGTACTCTATCTCTACTGTACTCCACTCTACTCTACCTCTACTGTACTCCACTGTACTCTATCTCTACTGTACTCCACTCTACTCTACCTCTACTGTACTCCACTGTACTCTATCTCTACTGTGCTCCACTGTACTCTATCTCTACTGTACTCCACTGTACTCTACCTCTACTGTAATCTACTGTACTCTATCTCTACTCTGCTCCACTGTACTCTATCTCTATTGTGCTCCACTGTACTCCACTGTACTATACCTCTACTGTGCTCCACTGTACTCTATCTCTACTGTACTCCACTGTTGTCTATCTCTACTGTACTCCAAAGTACTCTATCTCTACTGTACTCCACTGTACTCTACCTCTACTCTACTCCACTGTACTCTACCTCTACTGTACTCCACTGTACTCTACCTCTACTGTACTCCACTGTACTCTACCTCTACTGTACTCCACTGTACTCTACCTCTACTGTGCTCCACTGTACTCTATCTCTACTGTACTCCACTGTACTCTACCTCTACTGTACTCCACTGTACTCTATCTCTACTGTGCTCCACTGTACTCTATCTCTACTGTACTCCACTGTACTCTACCTCTACTGTGCTCCACTGTACTCTATCTCTACTGTACTCCACTCTACTCTACCTCTACTGTACTCCACTGTACTCTACCTCTACTGTACTCCACTGTACTCTACCTCTACTGTACTCCACTGTACTCTACCTCTACTGTACTCCATTGTACTCTACCTCTACTGTACTCCACTGTACTCTACCTCTACTGTCCTCAACTGTACTCTGCCTCTACTGTACTCCACTGTACTCTACCTCTACTGTACTCCACTGTACTCTACCTCTACTGTACTCCACTGTACTCTATCTCTACTGTACTCCACTGTACTCTATCTCTACTGTACTCCACTGTACTCTACCTCTACTGTACTCCACTGTACTCTATCTCTACTGTGCTCCACTGTACTCTATCTCTACTGTGCTCCACTGTACTCTATCTCTACTGTACTCCACTGTAGTCTATCTCTACTGTACTCCACTGTACTCTATCTCTACTGTACTCCACTGTACTCTACCTCTACTGTACTCCACTGTACTCTATCTCTACTGTGCTCCACTGTACTCTATCTCTACTGTGCTCCACTGTGCTCTATCTCTATTGTGCTCCACTGTACTCCACTGTACTCTACCTCTACTGTGCTCCACTGTACTCTATCTCTACTGTACTCCACTGTAGTCTATCTCTACTGTACTCCACTGTATTCTATCTCTACTGTACTCCACTGTACTCTACCTCTACTGTGCTCCACTGTACTCTATCTCTACTGTACTCCACTGTACTCTACCTCTACTGTAATCTACTGTACTCTATCTCTACTCTGCTCCACTGTACTCTATCTCTACTGTACTCCACTGTAGTCTACCTCTACTGTGCTCCACTGTACTCTATCTCTACTTTACTCCACTCTACTCTACCTCTACTGTACTCCGCTGTACTCTAGCTCTACTGTGTTCCACTGTACTCTATCTCTACTGTACTCCACTCTACTCTACCTCTACTGTGCTCCACTGTACTCTATCTCTACTGTGCTCCACTGTACTCTATCTCTACTGTACTCCACTGTACTCTACCTCTACTTTACTCCACTGTACTCTACCTCTACTGTACTCCACTGTACTCTACCTCTACTGTGCTCCACTGTACTCTATCTCTACTGTACTCCACTGTACTCTACCTCTACTGTACTCCACTGGACTCTATCTCTGCTGTGCTCCACTGTACTCTATCTCTACTGTACTCCACTGTACTCTACCTCTACTGTGCTCCACTGTACTCTATCTCTACTGTACTCCACTCTACTCTACCTCTACTGTACTCCACTGTACTCTATCTCTACTGTACTCCACTCTACTCTACCTCTACTGTACTCCACTGTACTCTATCTCTACTGTGCTCCACTGTACTCTATCTCTACTGTACTCCACTGTACTCTACCTCTACTGTGCTCCACTGTACTCTATCTCTACTTTACTCCACTCTACTCTACCTCTACTGTACTCCGCTGTACTCTAGCTCTACTGTGTTTCACTGTACTCTATCTCTACTGTGCTCCACTGTACTCTATCTCTACTGTACTCCACTGTACTCTACCTCTACTTTACTCCACTGTACTCTACCTCTACTGTACTCCACTGTACTCTACCTCTACTGTGCTCCACTGTACTCTATCTCTACTGTACTCCACTGTACTCTACCTCTACTGTACTCCACTGTACTCTATCTCTGCTGTGCTCCACTGTACTCTATCTCTACTGTACTCCACTGTACTCTACCTCTACTGTGCTCCACTGTACTCTATCTCTACTGTACTCCACTCTACTCTACCTCTACTGTACTCCACTGTACTCTATCTCTACTGTACTCCACTCTACTCTACCTCTACTGTACTCCACTGTACTCTATCTCTACTGTACTCCACTCTACTCTACCTCTACTGTACTCCACTGTACTCTATCTCTACTGTGCTCCACTGTACTCTATCTCTACTGTACTCCACTGTACTCTACCTCTACTGTAATCTACTGTACTCTATCTCTACTCTGCTCCACTGTACTCTATCTCTATTGTGCTCCACTGTACTCCACTGTACTCTACCTCTACTGTGCTCCACTGTACTCTATCTCTACTGTACTCCACTGTTGTCTATCTCTACTGTACTCCAAAGTACTCTATCTCTACTGTACTCCACTGTACTCTACCTCTACTCTACTCCACTGTACTCTACCTCTACTGTACTCCACTGTACTCTACCTCTACTGTACTCCACTGTACTCTACCTCTACTGTACTCCACTGTACTCTACCTCTACTGTGCTCCACTGTACTCTATCTCTACTGTACTCCACTGTACTCTACCTCTACTGTACTCCACTGTACTCTATCTCTACTGTGCTCCACTGTACTCTATCTCTACTGTACTCCACTGTACTCTACCTCTACTGTGCTCCACTGTACTCTATCTCTACTGTACTCCACTCTACTCTACCTCTACTGTACTCCACTGTACTCTACCTCTACTGTGCTCCACTGTACTCTATCTCTACTGTACTCCACTGTACTCTACCTCTACTGTACTCCATTGTACTCTACCTCTACTGTACTCCACTGTACTCTACCTCTACTGTCCTCAACTGTACTCTGCCTCTACTGTACTCCACTGTACTCTACCTCTACTGTACTCCACTGTACTCTACCTCTACTGTACTCCACTGTACTCTATCTCTACTGTACTCCACTGTACTCTATCTCTACTGTACTCCACTGTACTCTACCTCTACTGTACTCCACTGTACTCTATCTCTACTGTGCTCCACTGTACTCTATCTCTACTGTGCTCCACTGTACTCTATCTCTACTGTACTCCACTGTAGTCTATCTCTACTGTACTCCACTGTACTCTATCTCTACTGTACTCCACTGTACTCTACCTCTACTGTACTCCACTGTACTCTATCTCTACTGTGCTCCACTGTACTCTATCTCTACTGTGCTCCACTGTGCTCTATCTCTATTGTGCTCCACTGTACTCCACTGTACTCTACCTCTACTGTGCTCCACTGTACTCTATCTCTACTGTACTCCACTGTAGTCTATCTCTACTGTACTCCACTGTATTCTATCTCTACTGTACTCCACTGTACTCTACCTCTACTGTACTCCACTGTACTCTATCTCTACTGTGCTCCACTGTACTCTATCTGTACTGTGCTCCACTGTACTCTATCTCTATTGTGCTCCACTGTACTCCACTGTACTCTACCTCTACTGTGCTCCACTGTACTCTATCTCTACTGTACTCCACTGTAGTCTATCTCTACTGTACTCCAAAGTACTCTATCTCTACTGTACTCCACTGTACTCTACCTCTACTCTACTCCACTGTACAATACCTCTACTGTACTCCACTGTACTCTACCTCTAATGTACTCCACTGTACTCTACCTCTACTGTGCTCCACTGTACTCTATCTCTACTGTACTCCACTGTACTCTACCTCTACTGTACTCCACTGTACTCTACCTCTACTGTCCTCAACTGTACTCTACCTCTACTGTACTCCACTGTACTCTACCTCTACTGTACTCCACTGTACTCTACCTCTACTGTGCTCCACTGTACTCTATCTCTACTGTACTCCACTGTAGTCTATCTCTACTGTACTCCACTGTACTCTACCTCTACTTTACTCCACTGTACTCTACCTCTACTGTACTCCACTGTACTCTACCTCTACTGTGCTCCACTGTACTCTATCTCTACTGTACTCCACTGTACTCTACCTCTACTGTACTCCACTGTACTCTATCTCTGCTGTGCTCCACTGTACTCTATCTCTACTGTACTCCACTGTACTCTACCTCTACTGTGCTCCACTGTACTCTATCTCTACTGTACTCCACTCTACTCTACCTCTACTGTACTCCACTCTACTCTATCTCTACTGTACTCCACTCTACTCTACCTCTACTGTACTCCACTGTACTCTATCTCTACTGTGCTCCACTGTACTCTATCTCTACTGTACTCCACTGTACTCTACCTCTACTGTGCTCCACTGTACTCTATCTCTACTGTACTCCACTCTACTCTACCTCTACTGTACTCCACTGTACTCTATCTCTACTGTACTCCACTCTACTCTACCTCTACTGTACTCCACTGTACTCTATCTCTACTGTGCTCCACTGTACTCTATCTCTACTGTACTCCACTGTACTCTACCTCTACTGTAATCTACTGTACTCTATCTCTACTCTGCTCCACTGTACTCTATCTCTATTGTGCTCCACTGTACTCCACTGTACTCTACCTCTACTGTGCTCCACTGTACTCTATCTCTACTGTACTCCACTGTTGTCTATCTCTACTGTACTCCAAAGTACTCTATCTCTACTGTACTCCACTGTACTCTACCTCTACTCTACTCCACTGTACTCTACCTCTACTGTACTCCACTGTACTCTATCTCTACTGTACTCCACTGTACTCTACCTCTACTGTACTCCACTGTACTCTATCTCTACTGTGCTCCACTGTACTCTATCTCTACTGTGCTGCACTGTACTCTATCTCTACTGTACTCCACTGTAGTCTATCTCTACTGTACTCCACTGTACTCTATCTCTACTGTACTCCACTGTACACTACCTCTACTGTACTCCACTGTACTCTATCTCTACTGTGCTCCACTGTACTCTATCTCTACTGTGCTCCACTGTGCTCTATCTCTATTGTGCTCCACTGTACTCCACTGTACTCTACCTCTACTGTGCTCCACTGTACTCTATCTCTACTGTACTCCACTGTAGTCTATCTCTACTGTACTCCACTGTATTCTATCTCTACTGTACTACACTGTACTCTACCTCTACTGTACTCCACTGTACTCTATCTCTACTGTGCTCCACTGTACTCTATCTGTACTGTGCTCCACTGTACTCTATCTCTATTGTGCTCCACTGTACTCCACTGTACTCTACCTCTACTGTGCTCCACTGTACTCTATCTCTACTGTACTCCACTGTAGTCTATCTCTACTGTACTCCAAAGTACTCTATCTCTACTGTACTCCACTGTACTCTACCTCTACTCTACTCCACTGTACAATACCTCTACTGTACTCCACTGTACTCTACCTCTAATGTACTCCACTGTACTCTACCTCTACTGTGCTCCACTGTACTCTATCTCTACTGTACTCCACTGTACTCTACCTCTACTGTACTCCACTGTACTCTACCTCTACTGTTCTCAACTGTACTCTACCTCTACTGTACTCCACTGTACTCTACCTCTACTGTACTCCACTGTACTCTACCTCTACTGTGCTCCACTGTACTCTATCTCTACTGTACTCCACTGTAGTCTATCTCTACTGTACTCCACTGTACTCTATCTCTACTGTACTCCACTGTACTCTACCTCTACTGTACTCCACTGTACTCTACCTCTACTGTACTCCACTGTACTCTATCTCTACTGTGCTCCACTGTACTCTATCTGTACTGTGCTCCACTGTACTCTATCTCTATTGTGCTCCACTGTACTCCACTGTACTCTACCTCTACTGTGCTCCACTGTACTCTATCTCTACTGTACTCCACTGTAGTCTATCTCTACTGTACTCCAAAGTACTCTATCTCTACTGTACTCCACTGTACTCTACCTCTACTCTACTCCACTGTACAATACCTCTACTGTACTCCACTGTACTCTACCTCTAATGTACTCCACTGTACTCTACCTCTACTGTGCTCCACTGTACTCTATCTCTACTGTACTCCACTGTACTCTACCTCTACTGTACTCCACTGTACTCTACCTCTACTGTCCTCAACTGTACTCTACCTCTACTGTACTCCACTGTACTCTACCTCTACTGTACTCCACTGTACTCTACCTCTACTGTGCTCCACTGTACTCTATCTCTACTGTACTCCACTGTAGTCTATCTCTACTGTACTCCACTGTACTCTATCTCTACTGTACTCCACAGTACTCTACCTCTACTGTACTCCACTGTACTCTATCTCTACTGTGCTCCACTGTACTCTATCTCTACTGTGCTCCACTGCACTCCAATATACTCTACCTCTACTGTACTCCACTCTACTCTACCTCTACTGTGCTCCACTGTACTCTACCTCTACTGTACTCCACTGTACTCTACCTCTACTGTACTCCACTGTACTCTACCTCTACTGTGCTCCACTGTACTCTATCTCTACTGTACTCCACTGTACTCTATCTCTACTGTACTCCACTTTACTCTACCTCTACTGTACTCCACTGTACTCTATCTCTACTGTGCTCCACTGTACTCTATCTCTACTGTGCTCCACTGCACTCCAATGTACTCTACCTCTATTGTACTCCACTGTACCCTACCTCGACTGTGCTCCACTGTACTCTATCTCTACTCTGCTCCACTGTACTCTACCTCTACTGTGCTCCACTGTACTCTATCTCTACTCTGCTCCACTGTACTCTATCTCTATTGTGCTCCACTGTACTCCACTGTACTCTATCTCTACTGTGCTCCACTGTACTCTATCTCTACTGTACTCCACTGTACTCTACCTCTACTGTGCTCCACTGTACTATATCTCTACTGTACTCCACTCTACTCTACCTCTACTGTACTCCGCTGTACTCTATCTCTACTGTGCTCCACTGTACTCTATCTCTACTGTACTCCACTCTACTCTACCTCTACTGTGCTCCACTGTACTCTATCTCTACTGTGCTCCACTGTACTCTATCTCTACTGTACTCCACTGTACTCTACCTCTACTGTACTCCACTGTACTCTATCTCTACTGTGCTCCACTGTACTCTATCTCTACTGTACTCCACTGTACTCTACCTCTACTGTGCTCCACTGTACTCTATCTCTACTGTACTCCACTCTACTCTACCTCTACTGTACTCCGCTGTACTCTATCTCTACTGTGCTCCACTGTACTCTATCTCTACTGTGCTCCACTCTACTCTACCTCTACTGTGCTCCACTGTACTCTATCTCTAATGTGGTCCACTGTACTCTATCTCTACTGTACTCCACTGTACTCTACCTCTACTGTACTCCACTGTACTCTACCTCTACTGTACTCCACTGTACTCTACCTCTACTGTCCTCCACTGTACTATATCTCTACTGTACTCCACTCTACTCTACCTCTACTGTACTCCGCTGTACTCTATCTCTACTGTGCTCCACTGTACTCTATCTCTACTGTACTCCACTGTACTCTACCTCTACTTTACTCCACTGTACTCTACCTCTACTGTACTCCACTGTACTCTACCTCTACTGTGCTCCACTGTACTCTATCTCTACTGTACTCCACTGTACTCTACCTCTACTGTACTCCACTGTACTCTATCTCTGCTGTGCTCCACTGTACTCTATATCTACTGTACTCCACTGTACTCTACCTCTACTGTGCTCCACTGTACTCTATCTCTACTGTACTCCACTCTACTCTACCTCTACTGTACTCCACTGTACTCTATCTCTACTGTACTCCACTCTACTCTACCTCTACTGTACTCCACTGTACTCTATCTCTACTGTGCTCCACTGTACTCTATCTCTACTGTACTCCACTGTACTCTACCTCTACTGTGCTCCACTGTACTCTATCTCTACTGTACTCCACTGTACTCTACCTCTACTGTACTCCACTGTACTCTATCTCTGCTGTGCTCCACTGTACTCTATCTCTACTGTACTCCACTGTACTCTACCTCTACTGTGCTCCACTGTACTCTATCTCTACTGTACTCCACTCTACTCTACCTCTACTGTACTCCACTGTACTCTATCTCTACTGTACTCCACTCTACTCTACCTCTACTGTACTCCACTGTACTCTATCTCTACTGTGCTCCACTGTACTCTATCTCTACTGTACTCCACTGTACTCTACCTCTACTGTGCTCCACTGTACTCTATCTCTACTGTACTCCACTCTACTCTACCTCTACTGTACTCCACTGTACTCTATCTCTACTGTACTCCACTCTACTCTACCTCTACTGTACTCCACTGTACTCTATCTCTACTGTGCTCCACTGTACTCTATCTCTACTGTACTCCACTGTACTCTACCTCTACTGTAATCTACTGTACTCTATCTCTACTCTGCTCCACTGTACTCTATCTCTACTGTACTCCACTGTACTCTACCTCTACTGTGCTCCACTGTACTCTATCTCTACTTTACTCCACTCTACTCTACCTCTACTGTACTCCGCTGTACTCTAGCTCTACTGTGTTCCACTGTACTCTATCTCTACTGTACTCCACTCTACTCTACCTCTACTGTGCTCCACTGTAGTCTATCTCTACTGTACTCCACTGTACTGTACCTCTACTTTACTCCACTGTACTCTACCTCTACTGTACTCCACTGTACTCTACCTCTACTGTGCTCCACTGTACTCTATCTCTACTGTACTCCACTGTACTCTACCTCTACTGTACTCCACTGTACTCTATCTCTGCTGTGCTCCACTGTACTCTATCTCTACTGTACTCCACTGTACTCTACCTCTACTGTGCTCCACTGTACTCTATCTCTACTGTACTCCACTCTACTCTACCTCTACTGTACTCCACTGTACTCTATCTCTACTGTACTCCACTCTACTCTACCTCTACTGTACTCCACTGTACTCTATCTCTACTGTGCTCCACTGTACTCTATCTCTACTGTACTCCACTGTACTCTACCTCTACTGTGCTCCACTGTACTCTATCTCTACTTTACTCCACTCTACTCTACCTCTACTGTACTCCGCTGTACTCTAGCTCTACTGTGTTCCACTGTACTCTATCTCTACTGTACTCCACTCTACTCTACCTCTACTGTGCTCCACTGTACTCTATCTCTACTGTGCTCCACTGTACTCTATCTCTACTGTACTCCACTGTACTCTACCTCTACTTTACTCCACTGTACTCTACCTCTACTGTACTCCACTGTACTCTACCTCTACTGTGCTCCACTGTACTCTATCTCTACTGTACTCCACTATACTCTACCTCTACTGTACTCCACTGTACTCTATCTCTGCTGTGCTCCACTGTACTCTATCTCTACTGTACTCCACTGTACTCTACCTCTACTGTGCTCCACTGTACTCTATCTCTACTGTACTCCACTCTACTCTACCTCTACTGTACTCCACTGTACTCTATCTCTACTGTACTCCACTCTACTCTACCTCTACTGTACTCCACTGTACTCTATCTCTACTGTGCTCCACTGTACTCTATCTCTACTGTACTCCACTGTACTCTACCTCTACTGTGCTCCACTGTACTCTATCTCTACTGTACTCCACTCTACTCTACCTCTACTGTACTCCACTGTACTCTATCTCTACTGTACTCCACTCTACTCTACCTCTACTGTACTCCACTGTACTCTATCTCTACTGTGCTCCACTGTACTCTATCTCTACTGTACTCCACTGTACTCTACCTCTACTGTAATCTACTGTACTCTATCTCTACTCTGCTCCACTGTACTCTATCTCTATTGTGCTCCACTGTACTCCACTGTACTCTACCTCTACTGTGCTCCACTGTACTCTATCTCTACTGTACTCCACTGTTGTCTATCTCTACTGTACTCCAAAGTACTCTATCTCTACTGTACTCCACTGTACTCTACCTCTACTCTACTCCACTGTACTCTACCTCTACTGTACTCCACTGTACTCTACCTCTACTGTACTCCACTGTACTCTACCTCTACTGTACTCCACTGTACTCTACCTCTACTGTGCTCCACTGTACTCTATCTCTACTGTACTCCACTGTACTCTACCTCTACTGTGCTCCACTGTACTCTATCTCTACTGTACTCCACTGTACTCTACCTCTACTGTGCTCCACTGTACTCTATCTCTACTGTACTCCACTCTACTCTACCTCTACTGTACTCCACTGTACTCTACCTCTACTGTGCTCCACTGTACTCTATCTCTACTGTACTCCACTGTACTCTACCTCTACTGTACTCCATTGTACTCTACCTCTACTGTACTCCACTGTACTCTACCTCTACTGTCCTCAACTGTACTCTGCCTCTACTGTACTCCACTGTACTCTACCTCTACTGTACTCCACTGTACTCTACCTCTACTGTACTCCACTGTACTCTATCTCTACTGTACTCCACTGTACTCTATCTCTACTGTACTCCACTGTACTCTACCTCTACTGTACTCCACTGTACTCTATCTCTACTGTGCTCCACTGTACTCTATCTCTACTGTGCTCCACTGTACTCTATCTCTACTGTACTCCACTGTAGTCTATCTCTACTGTACTCCACTGTACTCTATCTCTACTGTACTCCACTGTACTCTACCTCTACTGTACTCCACTGTACTCTATCTCTACTGTGCTCCACTGTACTCTATCTCTACTGTGCTCCACTGTGCTCTATCTCTATTGTGCTCCACTGTACTCCACTGTACTCTACCTCTACTGTGCTCCACTGTACTCTATCTCTACTGTACTCCACTGTAGTCTATCTCTACTGTACTCCACTGTATTCTATCTCTACTGTACTCCACTGTACTCTACCTCTACTGTACTCCACTGTACTCTATCTCTACTGTGCTCCACTGTACTCTATCTGTACTGTGCTCCACTGTACTCTATCTCTATTGTGCTCCACTGTACTCCACTGTACTCTACCTCTACTGTGCTCCACTGTACTCTATCTCTACTGTACTCCACTGTAGTCTATCTCTACTGTACTCCAAAGTACTCTATCTCTACTGTACTCCACTGTACTCTACCTCTACTCTACTCCACTGTACAATACCTCTACTGTACTCCACTGTACTCTACCTCTAATGTACTCCACTGTACTCTACCTCTACTGTGCTCCACTGTACTCTATCTCTACTGTACTCCACTGTACTCTACCTCTACTGTACTCCACTTTACTCTACCTCTACTGTACTCCACTCTACTCTACCTCTACTGTACTCCACTGTACTCTATCTCTACTGTGCTCCACTGTACTCTATCTCTACTGTACTCCACTGTACTCTATCTCTACTGTACTCCACTGTACTCTACCTCTACTGTGCTCCACTGTACTCTATCTCTACTGTACTCCACTCTACTCTACCTCTACTGTACTCCACTGTACTCTATCTCTACTGTACTCCACTCTACTCTACCTCTACTGTACTCCACTGTACTCTATCTCTACTGTGCTCCACTGTACTCTATCTCTACTGTACTCCACTGTACTCTACCTCTACTGTAATCTACTGTACTCTATCTCTACTCTGCTCCACTGTACTCTATCTCTATTGTGCTCCACTGTACTCCACTGTACTCTACCTCTACTGTGCTCCACTGTACTCTATCTCTACTGTACTCCACTGTTGTCTATCTCTACTGTACTCCAAAGTACTCTATCTCTACTGTACTCCACTGTACTCTACCTCTACTCTACTCCACTGTACTCTACCTCTACTGTACTCCACTGTACTCTACCTCTACTGTACTCCACTGTACTCTACCTCTACTGTACTCCACTGTACTCTACCTCTACTGTGCTCCACTGTACTCTATCTCTACTGTACTCCACTGTACTCTACCTCTACTGTACTCCACTGTACTCTATCTCTACTGTGCTCCACTGTACTCTATCTCTACTGTACTCCACTGTACTCTACCTCTACTGTGCTCCACTGTACTCTATCTCTACTGTACTCCACTCTACTCTACCTCTACTGTACTCCACTGTACTCTACCTCTACTGTGCTCCACTGTACTCTATCTCTACTGTACTCCACTGTACTCTACCTCTACTGTACTCCATTGTACTCTACCTCTACTGTACTCCACTGTACTCTACCTCTACTGTCCTCAACTGTACTCTGCCTCTACTGTACTCCACTGTACTCTACCTCTACTGTACTCCACTGTACTCTACCTCTACTGTACTCCACTGTACTCTATCTCTACTGTACTCCACTGTACTCTATCTCTACTGTACTCCACTGTACTCTACCTCTACTGTACTCCACTGTACTCTATCTCTACTGTGCTCCACTGTACTCTATCTCTACTGTGCTCCACTGTACTCTATCTCTACTGTACTCCACTGTAGTCTATCTCTACTGTACTCCACTGTACTCTATCTCTACTGTACTCCACTGTACTCTACCTCTACTGTACTCCACTGTACTCTATATCTACTGTGCTCCACTGTACTCTATCTCTACTGTGCTCCACTGTGCTCTATCTCTATTGTGCTCCACTGTACTCCACTGTACTCTACCTCTACTGTGCTCCACTGTACTCTATCTCTACTGTACTCCACTGTAGTCTATCTCTACTGTACTCCACTGTATTCTATCTCTACTGTACTCCACTGTACTCTACCTCTACTGTACTCCACTGTACTCTATCTCTACTGTGCTCCACTGTACTCTATCTGTACTGTGCTCCACTGTACTCTATCTCTATTGTGCTCCACTGTACTCCACTGTACTCTACCTCTACTGTGCTCCACTGTACTCTATCTCTACTGTACTCCACTGTAGTCTATCTCTACTGTACTCCAAAGTACTCTATCTCTACTGTACTCCACTGTACTCTACCTCTACTCTACTCCACTGTACAATACCTCTACTGTACTCCACTGTACTCTACCTCTAATGTACTCCACTGTACTCTACCTCTACTGTGCTCCACTGTACTCTATCTCTACTGTACTCCACTGTACTCTACTTCTACTGTAATCCACTGTACTCTACCTCTACTGTCCTCAACTGTACTCTACCTCTACTGTACTCCACTGTACTCTACCTCTACTGTACTCCACTGTACTCTACCTCTACTGTGCTCCACTGTACTCTATCTCTACTGTACTCCACTGTAGTCTATCTCTAGTGTACTCCACTGTACTCTATCTCTACTGTACTCCACTGTACTCTACCTCTACTGTACTCCACTGTACTCTACCTCTACTGTACTCCACTGTACTCTATCTCTACTGTGCTCCACTGTACTCTATCTCTACTGTGCTCCACTGTACTCTATCTCTATTGTGCTCCACTGTACTCCACTGTACTCTACCTCTACTGTGCTCCACTGTACTCTATCTCTACTGTACTCCACTGTACTCTACCTCTACTGTACTCCACTGTACTCTACCTCTACTGTGCTCCACTGTACTCTATCTCTACTGTACTCCACTGTAGTCTATCTCTACTGTACTCCACTGTACTCTATCTCTACTGTACTCCACAGTACTCTACCTCTACTGTACTCCACTGTACTCTATCTCTACTGTGCTCCACTGTACTCTATCTCTACTGTGCTCCACTGTACTCTATCTCTACTGTACTCCACTGTACTCTACCTCTACTGTAATCTACTGTACTCTATCTCTACTCTGCTCCACTGTACTCTATCTCTATTGTGCTCCACTGTACTCCACTGTACTCTACCTCTACTGTGCTCCACTGTACTCTATCTCTACTGTACTCCACTGTTGTCTATCTCTACTGTACTCCAAAGTACTTTATCTCTACTGTACTCCACTGTACTCTACCTCTACTCTACTCCACTGTACTCTACCTCTACTGTACTCCACTGTACTCTACCTCTACTGTACTCCACTGTACTCTACCTCTACTGTACTCCACTGTACTCTACCTCTACTGTGCTCCACTGTACTCTATCTCTACTGTACTCCACTGTACTCTACCTCTACTGTACTCCACTGTACTCTATCTCTACTGTGCTCCACTGTACTCTATCTCTACTGTACTCCACTGTACTCTACCTCTACTGTGCTCCACTGTACTCTATCTCTACTGTACTCCACTCTACTCTACCTCTACTGTACTCCACTGTACTCTACCTCTACTGTGCTCCACTGTACTCTATCTCTACTGTACTCCACTGTACTCTACCTCTACTGTACTCCATTGTACTCTACCTCTACTGTACTCCACTGTACTCTACCTCTACTGTCCTCAACTGTACTCTGCCTCTACTGTACTCCACTGTACTCTACCTCTACTGTACTCCACTGTACTCTACCTCTACTGTACTCCACTGTACTCTATCTCTACTGTACTCCACTGTACTCTATCTCTACTGTACTCCACTGTACTCTACCTCTACTGTACTCCACTGTACTCTATCTCTACTGTGCTCCACTGTACTCTATCTCTACTGTGCTCCACTGTACTCTATCTCTACTGTACTCCACTGTAGTCTATCTCTACTGTACTCCACTGTACTCTATCTCTACTGTACTCCACTGTACTCTACCTCTACTGTACTCCACTGTACTCTATATCTACTGTGCTCCACTGTACTCTATCTCTACTGTGCTCCACTGTGCTCTATCTCTATTGTGCTCCACTGTACTCCACTGTACTCTACCTCTACTGTGCTCCACTGTACTCTATCTCTACTGTACTCCACTGTAGTCTATCTCTACTGTACTCCACTGTATTCTATCTCTACTGTACTCCACTGTACTCTACCTCTACTGTACTCCACTGTACTCTATCTCTACTGTGCTCCACTGTACTCTATCTGTACTGTGCTCCACTGTACTCTATCTCTATTGTGCTCCACTGTACTCCACTGTACTCTACCTCTACTGTGCTCCACTGTACTCTATCTCTACTGTACTCCACTGTAGTCTATCTCTACTGTACTCCAAAGTACTCTATCTCTACTGTACTCCACTGTACTCTACCTCTACTCTACTCCACTGTACAATACCTCTACTGTACTCCACTGTACTCTACCTCTAATGTACTCCACTGTACTCTACCTCTACTGTGCTCCACTGTACTCTATCTCTACTGTACTCCACTGTACTCTACTTCTACTGTACTCCACTGTACTCTACCTCTACTGTCCTCAACTGTACTCTACCTCTACTGTACTCCACTGTACTCTACCTCTACTGTACTCCACTGTACTCTACCTCTACTGTGCTCCACTGTACTCTATCTCTACTGTACTCCACTCTAGTCTATCTCTACTGTACTCCACTGTACTCTATCTCTACTGTACTCCACTGTACTCTACCTCTACTGTACTCCACTGTACTCTACCTCTACTGTACTCCACTGTACTCTATCTCTACTGTGCTCCACTGTACTCTATCTCTACTGTGCTCCACTGTACTCTATCTCTATTGTGCTCCACTGTACTCCACTGTACTCTACCTCTACTGTGCTCCACTGTACTCTATCTCTACTGTACTCCACTGTACTCTACCTCTACTGTACTCCACTGTACTCTACCTCTACTGTGCTCCACTGTACTCTATCTCTACTGTACTCCACTGTAGTCTATCTCTACTGTACTCCACTGTACTCTATCTCTACTCTACTCCACAGTACTCTACCTCTACTGTACTCCACTGTACTCTATCTCTACTGTGCTCCACTGTACTCTATCTCTACTGTGCTCCACTGCACTCCAATATACTCTACCTCTACTGTACTCCACTCTACTCTACCTCTACTGTGCTCCACTGTACTCTACCTCTACTGTACTCCACTGTACTCTACCTCTACTGTACTCCACTGTACTCTACCTCTACTGTGCTCCACTGTACTCTATCTCTACTGTACTCCACTGTACTCTATCTCTTCTGTACTCCACTTTACTCTACCTCTACTGTACTCCACTGTACTCTATCTCTACTGTGCTCCACTGTACTCTATCTCTACTGTGCTCCACTGCACTCCAATGTACTCTACCTCTATTGTACTCCACTGTACCCTACCTCGACTGTGCTCCACTGTACTCTATCTCTACTCTGCTCCACTGTACTCTACCTCTACTGTGCTCCACTGTACTCTATCTCTACTCTGCTCCACTGTACTCTATCTCTATTGTGCTCCACTGTACTCCACTGTACTCTATCTCTACTGTGCTCCACTGTACTCTACCTCTACTGTACTCCACTGTACTCTATCTCTACTGTGCTCCACTGTACTCTATCTCTACTGTACTCCACTGTACTCTACCTCTACTGTGCTCCACTGTACTCTATCTCTACTGTACTCCACTCTACTCTACCTCTACTGTACTCCACTGTACTCTATCTCTACTGTACTCCACTCTACTCTACCTCTACTGTACTCCACTGTACTCTATCTCTACTGTGCTCCACTGTACTCTATCTCTACTGTACTCCACTGTACTCTACCTCTACTGTAATCTACTGTACTCTATCTCTACTCTGCTCCACTGTACTCTATCTCTACTGTACTCCACTGTACTCTACCTCTACTGTGCTCCACTGTACTCTATCTCTACTTTACTCCACTCTACTCTACCTCTACTGTACTCCGCTGTACTCTAGCTCTACTGTGTTCCACTGTACTCTATCTCTACTGTACTCCACTCTACTCTACCTCTACTGTGCTCCACTGTAGTCTATCTCTACTGTACTCCACTGTACTGTACCTCTACTTTACTCCACTGTACTCTACCTCTACTGTACTCCACTGTACTCTACCTCTACTGTGCTCCACTGTACTCTATCTCTACTGTACTCCACTGTACTCTACCTCTACTGTACTCCACTGTACTCTATCTCTGCTGTGCTCCACTGTACTCTATCTCTACTGTACTCCACTGTACTCTACCTCTACTGTGCTCCACTGTACTCTATCTCTACTGTACTCCACTCTACTCTACCTCTACTGTACTCCACTGTACTCTATCTCTACTGTACTCCACTCTACTCTACCTCTACTGTACTCCACTGTACTCTATCTCTACTGTGCTCCACTGTACTCTATCTCTACTGTACTCCACTGTACTCTACCTCTACTGTGCTCCACTGTACTCTATCTCTACTTTACTCCACTCTACTCTACCTCTACTGTACTCCGCTGTACTCTAGCTCTACTGTGTTCCACTGTACTCTATCTCTACTGTACTCCACTCTACTCTACCTCTACTGTGCTCCACTGTACTCTATCTCTACTGTGCTCCACTGTACTCTATCTCTACTGTACTCCACTGTACTCTACCTCTACTTTACTCCACTGTACTCTACCTCTACTGTACTCCACTGTACTCTACCTCTACTGTGCTCCACTGTACTCTATCTCTACTGTACTCCACTATACTCTACCTCTACTGTACTCCACTGTACTCTATCTCTGCTGTGCTCCACTGTACTCTATCTCTACTGTACTCCACTGTACTCTACCTCTACTGTGCTCCACTGTACTCTATCTCTACTGTACTCCACTCTACTCTACCTCTACTGTACTCCACTGTACTCTATCTCTACTGTACTCCACTCTACTCTACCTCTACTGTACTCCACTGTACTCTATCTCTACTGTGCTCCACTGTACTCTATCTCTACTGTACTCCACTCTACTCTACCTCTACTGTACTCCACTGTACTCTATCTCTACTGTACTCCACTCTACTCTACCTCTACTGTACTCCACTGTACTCTATCTCTACTGTGCTCCACTGTACTCTATCTCTACTGTACTCCACTGTACTCTACCTCTACTGTAATCTACTGTACTCTATCTCTACTCTGCTCCACTGTACTCTATCTCTATTGTGCTCCACTGTACTCCACTGTACTCTACCTCTACTGTGCTCCACTGTACTCTATCTCTACTGTACTCCACTGTTGTCTATCTCTACTGTACTCCAAAGTACTCTATCTCTACTGTACTCCACTGTACTCTACCTCTACTCTACTCCACTGTACTCTACCTCTACTGTACTCCACTGTACTCTACCTCTACTGTACTCCACTGTACTCTACCTCTACTGTACTCCACTGTACTCTACCTCTACTGTGCTCCACTGTACTCTATCTCTACTGTACTCCACTGTACTCTACCTCTACTGTGCTCCACTGTACTCTATCTCTACTGTACTCCACTGTACTCTACCTCTACTGTGCTCCACTGTACTCTATCTCTACTGTACTCCACTCTACTCTACCTCTACTGTACTCCACTGTACTCTACCTCTACTGTGCTCCACTGTACTCTATCTCTACTGTACTCCACTGTACTCTACCTCTACTGTACTCCATTGTACTCTACCTCTACTGTACTCCACTGTACTCTACCTCTACTGTCCTCAACTGTACTCTGCCTCTACTGTACTCCACTGTACTCTACCTCTACTGTACTCCACTGTACTCTACCTCTACTGTACTCCACTGTACTCTATCTCTACTGTACTCCACTGTACTCTATCTCTACTGTACTCCACTGTACTCTACCTCTACTGTACTCCACTGTACTCTATCTCTACTGTGCTCCACTGTACTCTATCTCTACTGTGCTCCACTGTACTCTATCTCTACTGTACTCCACTGTAGTCTATCTCTACTGTACTCCACTGTACTCTATCTCTACTGTACTCCACTGTACTCTACCTCTACTGTACTCCACTGTACTCTATCTCTACTGTGCTCCACTGTACTCTATCTCTACTGTGCTCCACTGTGCTCTATCTCTATTGTGCTCCACTGTACTCCACTGTACTCTACCTCTACTGTGCTCCACTGTACTCTATCTCTACTGTACTCCACTGTAGTCTATCTCTACTGTACTCCACTGTATTCTATCTCTACTGTACTCCACTGTACTCTACCTCTACTGTACTCCACTGTACTCTATCTCTACTGTGCTCCACTGTACTCTATCTGTACTGTGCTCCACTGTACTCTATCTCTATTGTGCTCCACTGTACTCCACTGTACTCTACCTCTACTGTGCTCCACTGTACTCTATCTCTACTGTACTCCACTGTAGTCTATCTCTACTGTACTCCAAAGTACTCTATCTCTACTGTACTCCACTGTACTCTACCTCTACTCTACTCCACTGTACAATACCTCTACTGTACTCCACTGTACTCTACCTCTAATGTACTCCACTGTACTCTACCTCTACTGTGCTCCACTGTACTCTATCTCTACTGTACTCCACTGTACTCTACCTCTACTGTACTCCACTTTACTCTACCTCTACTGTACTCCACTCTACTCTACCTCTACTGTACTCCACTGTACTCTATCTCTACTGTGCTCCACTGTACTCTATCTCTACTGTACTCCACTGTACTCTATCTCTACTGTACTCCACTGTACTCTACCTCTACTGTGCTCCACTGTACTCTATCTCTACTGTACTCCACTCTACTCTACCTCTACTGTACTCCACTGTACTCTATCTCTACTGTACTCCACTCTACTCTACCTCTACTGTACTCCACTGTACTCTATCTCTACTGTGCTCCACTGTACTCTATCTCTACTGTACTCCACTGTACTCTACCTCTACTGTAATCTACTGTACTCTATCTCTACTCTGCTCCACTGTACTCTATCTCTATTGTGCTCCACTGTACTCCACTGTACTCTACCTCTACTGTGCTCCACTGTACTCTATCTCTACTGTACTCCACTGTTGTCTATCTCTACTGTACTCCAAAGTACTCTATCTCTACTGTACTCCACTGTACTCTACCTCTACTCTACTCCACTGTACTCTACCTCTACTGTACTCCACTGTACTCTACCTCTACTGTACTCCACTGTACTCTACCTCTACTGTACTCCACTGTACTCTACCTCTACTGTGCTCCACTGTACTCTATCTCTACTGTACTCCACTGTACTCTACCTCTACTGTACTCCACTGTACTCTATCTCTACTGTGCTCCACTGTACTCTATCTCTACTGTACTCCACTGTACTCTACCTCTACTGTGCTCCACTGTACTCTATCTCTACTGTACTCCACTCTACTCTACCTCTACTGTACTCCACTGTACTCTACCTCTACTGTGCTCCACTGTACTCTATCTCTACTGTACTCCACTGTACTCTACCTCTACTGTACTCCATTGTACTCTACCTCTACTGTACTCCACTGTACTCTACCTCTACTGTCCTCAACTGTACTCTGCCTCTACTGTACTCCACTGTACTCTACCTCTACTGTACTCCACTGTACTCTACCTCTACTGTACTCCACTGTACTCTATCTCTACTGTACTCCACTGTACTCTATCTCTACTGTACTCCACTGTACTCTACCTCTACTGTACTCCACTGTACTCTATCTCTACTGTGCTCCACTGTACTCTATCTCTACTGTGCTCCACTGTACTCTATCTCTACTGTACTCCACTGTAGTCTATCTCTACTGTACTCCACTGTACTCTATCTCTACTGTACTCCACTGTACTCTACCTCTACTGTACTCCACTGTACTCTATATCTACTGTGCTCCACTGTACTCTATCTCTACTGTGCTCCACTGTGCTCTATCTCTATTGTGCTCCACTGTACTCCACTGTACTCTACCTCTACTGTGCTCCACTGTACTCTATCTCTACTGTACTCCACTGTAGTCTATCTCTACTGTACTCCACTGTATTCTATCTCTACTGTACTCCACTGTACTCTACCTCTACTGTACTCCACTGTACTCTATCTCTACTGTGCTCCACTGTACTCTATCTGTACTGTGCTCCACTGTACTCTATCTCTATTGTGCTCCACTGTACTCCACTGTACTCTACCTCTACTGTGCTCCACTGTACTCTATCTCTACTGTACTCCACTGTAGTCTATCTCTACTGTACTCCAAAGTACTCTATCTCTACTGTACTCCACTGTACTCTACCTCTACTCTACTCCACTGTACAATACCTCTACTGTACTCCACTGTACTCTACCTCTAATGTACTCCACTGTACTCTACCTCTACTGTGCTCCACTGTACTCTATCTCTACTGTACTCCACTGTACTCTACTTCTACTGTACTCCACTGTACTCTACCTCTACTGTCCTCAACTGTACTCTACCTCTACTGTACTCCACTGTACTCTACCTCTACTGTACTCCACTGTACTCTACCTCTACTGTGCTCCACTGTACTCTATCTCTACTGTACTCCACTGTAGTCTATCTCTAGTGTACTCCACTGTACTCTATCTCTACTGTACTCCACTGTACTCTACCTCTACTGTACTCCACTGTACTCTACCTCTACTGTACTCCACTGTACTCTATCTCTACTGTGCTCCACTGTACTCTATCTCTACTGTGCTCCACTGTACTCTATCTCTATTGTGCTCCACTGTACTCCACTGTACTCTACCTCTACTGTGCTCCACTGTACTCTATCTCTACTGTACTCCACTGTACTCTACCTCTACTGTACTCCACTGTACTCTACCTCTACTGTGCTCCACTGTACTCTATCTCTACTGTACTCCACTGTAGTCTATCTCTACTGTACTCCACTGTACTCTATCTCTACTGTACTCCACAGTACTCTACCTCTACTGTACTCCACTGTACTCTATCTCTACTGTGCTCCACTGTACTCTATCTCTACTGTGCTCCACTGTACTCTATCTCTACTGTACTCCACTGTACTCTACCTCTACTGTAATCTACTGTACTCTATCTCTACTCTGCTCCACTGTACTCTATCTCTATTGTGCTCCACTGTACTCCACTGTACTCTACCTCTACTGTGCTCCACTGTACTCTATCTCTACTGTACTCCACTGTTGTCTATCTCTACTGTACTCCAAAGTACTTTATCTCTACTGTACTCCACTGTACTCTACCTCTACTCTACTCCACTGTACTCTACCTCTACTGTACTCCACTGTACTCTACCTCTACTGTACTCCACTGTACTCTACCTCTACTGTACTCCACTGTACTCTACCTCTACTGTGCTCCACTGTACTCTATCTCTACTGTACTCCACTGTACTCTACCTCTACTGTACTCCACTGTACTCTATCTCTACTGTGCTCCACTGTACTCTACCTCTACTGTACTCCACTGTACTCTACCTCTACTGTGCTCCACTGTACTCTATCTCTACTGTACTCCACTGTACTCTACCTCTACTGTACTCCATTGTACTCTACCTCTACTGTACTCCACTGTACTCTACCTCTACTGTCCTCAACTGTACTCTGCCTCTACTGTACTCCACTGTACTCTACCTCTACTGTACTCCACTGTACTCTACCTCTACTGTACTCCACTGTACTCTATCTCTACTGTACTCCACTGTACTCTATCTCTACTGTACTCCACTGTACTCTACCTCTACTGTACTCCACTGTACTCTATCTCTACTGTGCTCCACTGTACTCTATCTCTACTGTGCTCCACTGTACTCTATCTCTACTGTACTCCACTGTAGTCTATCTCTACTGTACTCCACTGTACTCTATCTCTACTGTACTCCACTGTACTCTACCTCTACTGTACTCCACTGTACTCTATATCTACTGTGCTCCACTGTACTCTATCTCTACTGTGCTCCACTGTGCTCTATCTCTATTGTGCTCCACTGTACTCCACTGTACTCTACCTCTACTGTGCTCCACTGTACTCTATCTCTACTGTACTCCACTGTAGTCTATCTCTACTGTACTCCACTGTATTCTATCTCTACTGTACTCCACTGTACTCTACCTCTACTGTACTCCACTGTACTCTATCTCTACTGTGCTCCACTGTACTCTATCTGTACTGTGCTCCACTGTACTCTATCTCTATTGTGCTCCACTGTACTCCACTGTACTCTACCTCTACTGTGCTCCACTGTACTCTATCTCTACTGTACTCCACTGTAGTCTATCTCTACTGTACTCCAAAGTACTCTATCTCTACTGTACTCCACTGTACTCTACCTCTACTCTACTCCACTGTACAATACCTCTACTGTACTCCACTGTACTCTACCTCTAATGTACTCCACTGTACTCTACCTCTACTGTGCTCCACTGTACTCTATCTCTACTGTACTCCACTGTACTCTACTTCTACTGTACTCCACTGTACTCTACCTCTACTGTCCTCAACTGTACTCTACCTCTACTGTACTCCACTGTACTCTACCTCTACTGTACTCCACTGTACTCTACCTCTACTGTGCTCCACTGTACTCTATCTCTACTGTACTCCACTCTAGTCTATCTCTACTGTACTCCACTGTACTCTATCTCTACTGTACTCCACTGTACTCTACCTCTACTGTACTCCACTGTACTCTACCTCTACTGTACTCCACTGTACTCTATCTCTACTGTGCTCCACTGTACTCTATCTCTACTGTGCTCCACTGTACTCTATCTCTATTGTGCTCCACTGTACTCCACTGTACTCTACCTCTACTGTGCTCCACTGTACTCTATCTCTACTGTACTCCACTGTACTCTACCTCTACTGTACTCCACTGTACTCTACCTCTACTGTGCTCCACTGTACTCTATCTCTACTGTACTCCACTGTAGTCTATCTCTACTGTACTCCACTGTACTCTATCTCTACTCTACTCCACAGTACTCTACCTCTACTGTACTCCACTGTACTCTATCTCTACTGTGCTCCACTGTACTCTATCTCTACTGTGCTCCACTGCACTCCAATATACTCTACCTCTACTGTACTCCACTCTACTCTACCTCTACTGTGCTCCACTGTACTCTACCTCTACTGTACTCCACTGTACTCTACCTCTACTGTACTCCACTGTACTCTACCTCTACTGTGCTCCACTGTACTCTATCTCTACTGTACTCCACTGTACTCTATCTCTTCTGTACTCCACTTTACTCTACCTCTACTGTACTCCACTGTACTCTATCTCTACTGTGCTCCACTGTACTCTATCTCTACTGTGCTCCACTGCACTCCAATGTACTCTACCTCTATTGTACTCCACTGTACCCTACCTCGACTGTGCTCCACTGTACTCTATCTCTACTCTGCTCCACTGTACTCTACCTCTACTGTGCTCCACTGTACTCTATCTCTACTCTGCTCCACTGTACTCTATCTCTATTGTGCTCCACTGTACTCCACTGTACTCTATCTCTACTGTGCTCCACTGTACTCTATCTCTACTGTACTCCACTGTACTCTACCTCTACTGTGCTCCACTGTACTATATCTCTACTGTACTCCACTCTACTCTACCTCTACTGTACTCCGCTGTACTCTATCTCTACTGTACTCCACTCTACTCTACCTCTACTGTGCTCCACTGTACTCTATCTCTACTGTACTCCACTGTACTCTATCTCTACTGTGCTCCACTGTACTCTATCTCTACTGTACTCCACTGTACTCTACCTCTACTGTGCTCCACTGTACTCTATCTCTACTGTACTCCACTCTACTCTACCTCTACTGTACTCCGCTGTACTCTATCTCTACTGTGCTCCACTGTACTCTATCTCTACTGTACTCCACTGTACTCTACCTCTACTGTACTCCACTGTACTCTATCTCTACTGTGCTCCACTGTACTCTATCTCTACTGTACTCCACTGTACTCTACCTCTACTGTGCTCCACTGTACTCTATCTCTACTGTACTCCACTCTACTCTACCTCTACTGTACTCCGCTGTACTCTATCTCTACTGTGCTCCACTGTACTCTATCTCTACTGTGCTCCACTCTACTCTACCTCTACTGTGCTCCACTGTACTCTATCTCTAATGTGCTCCACTGTACTCTATCTCTACTGTACTCCACTGTACTCTACCTCTACTGTACTCCACTGTACTCTACCTCTACTGTACTCCACTGTACTCTACCTCTACTGTCCTCCACTGTACTATATCTCTACTGTACTCCACTCTACTCTACCTCTACTGTACTCCTCTGTACTCTATCTCTACTGTGCTCCACTGTACTCTATCTCTACTGTACTCCACTCTACTCTACCTCTACTGTGCTCCACTGTACTCTATCTCTACTGTGCTCCACTGTACTCTATCTCTACTGTACTCCACTGTACTCTACCTCTATTGTACTCCACTGTACCCTACCTCGACTGTGCTCCACTGTACTCTATCTCTACTCTGCTCCACTGTACTCTACCTCTACTGTGCTCCACTGTACTCTATCTCTACTCTGCTCCACTGTACTCTATCTCTATTGTGCTCCACTGTACTCCACTGTACTCTATCTCTACTGTGCTCCACTGTACTCTATCTCTACTGTACTCCACTGTACTCTACCTCTACTGTGCTCCACTGTACTATATCTCTACTGTACTCCACTCTACTCTACCTCTACTGTACTCCGCTGTACTCTATCTCTACTGTGCTCCACTGTACTCTATCTCTAATGTACTCCACTCTACTCTACCTCTACTGTGCTCCACTGTACTCTATCTCTACTGTGCTCCACTGTACTCTATCTCTACTGTACTCCACTGTACTCTACCTCTACTGTACTCCACTGTACTCTATCTCTACTGTGCTCCACTGTACTCTATCTCTACTGTACTCCACTGTACTCTACCTCTACTGTGCTCCACTGTACTCTATCTCTACTGTACTCCGCTGTACTCTATCTCTACTGTGCTCCACTGTACTCTATCTCTACTGTGCTCCACTCTACTCTACCTCTACTGTGCTCCACTGTACTCTATCTCTAATGTGCTCCACTGTACTCTATCTCTACTGTACTCCACTGTACTCTACCTCTACTGTACTCCACTGTACTCTACCTCTACTGTACTCCACTGTACTCTACCTCTACTGTGCTCCACTGTACTATATCTCTACTGTACTCCACTCTACTCTACCTCTACTGTACTCCACTGTACTCTATCTCTACTGTGCTCCACTGTACTCTATCTCTACTGTACTCCACTCTACTCTACCTCTACTGTGCTCCACTGTACTCTATCTCTACTGTGCTCCACTGTACTCTATCTCTACTGTACTCCACTGTACTCTACCTCTACTGTACTCCACTGTACTCTACCTCTACTGTACTCCACTGTACTCTACCTCTACTGTGCTCCACTGTACTCTATCTCTACTGTACTCCACTGTACTCTACCTCTACTGTACTCCACTGTACTCTATCTCTAATGTGCTCCACTGTACTCTATCTCTACTGTACTCCACTGTACTCTACCTCTACTGTGCTCCACTGTACTCTATCTCTACTGTACTCCACTCTACTCTACCTCTACTGTACTCCGCTGTACTCTATCTCTACTGTGCTCCACTGTACTCTATCTCTACTGTGCTCCACTCTACTCTACCTCTACTGTGCTCCACTGTACTCTATCTCTAATGTGCTCCACTGTACTCTATCTCTACTGTACTCCACTGTACTCTACCTCTACTGTACTCCACTGTACTCTACCTCTACTGTACTCCACTGTACTCTACCTCTACTGTGCTCCACTGTACTCTATCTCTACTGTACTCCACTGTACTCTACCTCTACTGTGCTCCACTGTACTCTATCTCTACTGTACTCCACTCTACTCTACCTCTACTGTACTCCACTGTACTCTATCTCTACTGTACTCCACTCTACTCTACCTCTACTGTACTCCACTGTACTCTATCTCTACTGTACTCCACTGTACTCTATCTCTACTGTGCTCCACTGTACTCTATCTCCACTGTACTCCACTGTACTCTGCCTCTACTGTGCTCCACTGTACTCTATCTCTACTGTGCTCCACTGTACTCTACCTCTACTGTACTCCACTGTACTCTATCTCTAATGTACTCCACTCTACTCTACCTCTACTGTACTCCACTGTACTCTATCTCTACTGTGCTCCACTGTACTCTATCTCTACTGTACTCCACTGTACTCTACCTCTACTGTAATCTACTGTACTCTATCTCTACTCTGCTCCACTGTACTCTATCTCTATTGTGCTCCACTGTACTCCACTGTACTCTACCTCTACTGTGTTCCACTGTACTCTATCTCTACTGTACTCCACTGTTGTCTATCTCTACTGTACTCCAAAGTACTCTATCTCTACTGTACTCCACTGTACTCTACCTCTACTCTACTCCACTGTACTCTACCTCTACTGTACTCCACTGTACTCTACCTCTACTGTACTCCACTGTACTCTATCTCTACTGTACTCCACTGTACTCTACCTCTACTGTGCTCCACTGTACTCTATCTCTACTGTACTCCACTGTACTCTACCTCTACTGTACTCCACTGTACTCTATCTCTACTGTGCTCCACTGTACTCTATCTCTACTGTACTCCACTGTACTCTACCTCTACTGTGCTCCAATGTACTCTATCTCTACTGTACTCCACTCTACTCTACCTCTACTGTACTCCACTGTACTCTATCTCTACTGTGCTCCACTGTACTCTATCTCTACTGTGCTCCACTGTACTCTATCTCTACTGTGCTTCACTGTGCTCTATCTCTATTGTGCTCCACTGTACTCCACTGTACTCTACCTCTACTGTGCTCCACTGTACTCTATCTCTACTGTACTCCACTGTAGTCTATCTCTACTGTACTCCACTGTATTCTATCTCTACTGTACTCCACTGTACTCTACCTCTACTGTACTCCACTGTACTCTATCTCTACTGTGCTCCACTGTACTCTATCTCTACTGTGCTCCACTGTACTCTATCTCTATTGTGCTCCACTGTACTCCACTGTACTCTACCTCTACTGTGCTCCACTGTACTCTATCTCTACTGTACTCCACTGTAGTCTATCTCTACTGTACTCCAAAGTACTCTATCTCTACTGTACTCCACTGTACTCTACCTCTACTCTACTCCACTGTACAATACCTCTACTGTACTCCACTGTACTCTACCTCTAATGTACTCCACTGTACTCTACCTCTACTGTGCTCCACTGTACTCTATCTCTACTGTACTCCACTGTACTCTATCTCTACTGTACTCCACTTTACTCTACCTCTACTGTACTCCACTGTACTCTATCTCTACTGTGCTCCACTGTACTCTATCTCTACTGTGCTCCACTGCACTCCAATGTACTCTACCTCTATTGTACTCCACTGTACCCTACCTCGACTGTGCTCCACTGTACTCTATCTCTACTCTGCTCCACTGTACTCTACCTCTACTGTGCTCCACTGTACTCTATCTCTACTCTGCTCCACTGTACTCTATCTCTATTGTGCTCCACTGTACTCCACTCTACTCTATCTCTACTGTGCTCCACTGTACTCTATCTCTACTGTACTCCACTGTACTCTACCTCTACTGTGCTCCACTGTACTATATCTCTACTGTACTCCACTCTACTCTACCTCTACTGTACTCCGCTGTACTCTATCTCTACTGTGCTCCACTGTACTCTATCTCTACTGTACTCCACTCTACTCTACCTCTACTGTGCTCCACTGTACTCTATCTCTACTGTGCTCCACTGTACTCTATCTCTACTGTACTCCACTGTACTCTACCTCTACTGTACTCCACTGTACTCTATCTCTACTGTGCTCCACTGTACTCTATCTCTACTGTACTCCACTGTACTCTACCTCTACTGTGCTCCACTGTACTCTATCTCTACTGTACTCCACTCTACTCTACCTCTACTGTACTCCGCTGTACTCTATCTCTACTGTGCTCCACTGTACTCTATCTCTACTGTGCTCCACTCTACTCTACCTCTACTGTGCTCCACTGTACTCTATCTCTAATGTGCTCCACTGTACTCTATCTCTACTGTACTCCACTGTACTCTACCTCTACTGTACTCCACTGTACTCTACCTCTACTGTACTCCACTGTACTCTACCTCTACTGTGCTCCACTGTACTATATCTCTACTGTACTCCACTCTACTCTACCTCTACTGTACTCCGCTGTACTCTATCTCTACTGTGCTCCACTGTACTCTATCTCTACTGTACTCCACTCTACTCTACCTCTACTGTGCTCCACTGTACTCTATCTCTACTGTGCTCCACTGTACTCTATCTCTACTGTACTCCACTGTACTCTACCTCTATTGTACTCCACTGTACCCTACCTCGACTGTGCTCCACTGTACTCTATCTCTACTCTGCTCCACTGTACTCTACCTCTACTGTGCTCCACTGTACTCTATCTCTACTCTGCTCCACTGTACTCTATCTTTATTGTGCTCCACTGTACTCCACTGTACTCTATCTCTACTGTGCTCCACTGTACTCTATCTCTACTGTACTCCACTGTACTCTACCTCTACTCTGCTCCACTGTACTATATCTCTACTGTACTCCACTCTACTCTACCTCTACTGTACTCCGCTGTACTCTATCTCTACTGTGCTCCACTGTACTCTATCTCTACTGTACTCCACTCTACTCTACCTCTACTGTGCTCCACTGTACTCTATCTCTACTGTGCTCCACTGTACTCTATCTCTACTGTACTCCACTGTACTCTACCTCTACTGTACTCCACTGTACTCTATCTCTACTGTGCTCCACTGTACTCTATCTCTACTGTACTCCACTGTACTCTACCTCTACTGTGCTCCACTGTACTCTATCTCTACTGTACTCCACTCTACTCTACCTCTACTGTACTCCGCTGTACTCTATCTCTACTGTGCTCCACTGTACTCTATCTCTACTGTGCTCCACTCTACTCTACCTCTACTGTGCTCCACTTTACTCTATCTCTAATGTGCTCCACTGTACTCTATCTCTACTGTACTCCACTGTACTCTACCTCTACTGTACTCCACTGTACTCTACCTCTACTGTACTCCACTGTACTCTACCTCTACTGTGCTCCACTGTACTATATCTCTACTGTACTCCACTCTACTCTACCTCTACTGTACTCCACTGTACTCTATCTCTACTGTGCTCCACTGTACTCTATCTCTACTGTACTCCACTCTACTCTACCTCTACTGTGCTCCACTGTACTCTATCTCTACTGTGCTCCACTGTACTCTATCTCTACTGTACTCCACTGTACTCTACCTCTACTGTACTCCACTGTACTCTACCTCTACTGTACTCCACTGTACTCTATCTCTACTGTACTCCACTGTACTCTACCTCTACTGTACTCCACTGTACTCTATCTCTAATGTGCTCCACTGTACTCTATCTCTACTGTACTCCACTGTACTCTACCTCTACTGTGCTCCACTGTACTCTATCTCTACTGTACTCCACTCTACTCTACCTCTACTGTACTCCGCTGTACTCTATCTCTACTGTGCTCCACTGTACTCTATCTCTACTGTGCTCCACTCTACTCTACCTCTACTGTGCTCCACTGTACTCTATCTCTAATGTGCTCCACTGTACTCTATCTCTACTGTACTCCACTGTACTCTACCTCTACTGTACTCCACTGTACTCTACCTCTACTGTACTCCACTGTACTCTACCTCTACTGTGCTCCACTGTACTCTATCTCTACTGTACTCCACTGTACTCTACCTCTACTGTGCTCCACTGTACTCTATCTCTACTCTACTCCACTCTACTCTACCTCTACTGTACTCCACTGTACTCTATCTCTACTGTACTCCACTCTACTCTACCTCTACTGTACTCCACTGTACTCTATCTCTACTGTACTCCACTGTACTCTATCTCTACTGTGCTCCACTGTACTCTATCTCTACTGTACTCCACTGTACTCTACCTCTACTGTGCTCCACTGTACTCTATCTCTACTGTGCTCCACTGTACTCTACCTCTACTGTACTCCACTGTACTCTATCTCTACTGTACTCCACTCTACTCTACCTCTACTGTACTCCACTGTACTCTATCTCTACTGTGCTCCACTGTACTCTATCTCTACTGTACTCCACTGTACTCTACCTCTACTGTAATCTACTGTACTCTATCTCTACTCTGCTCCACTGTACTCTATCTCTATTGTGCTCCACTGTACTCCACTGTACTCTACCTCTACTGTGTTCCACTGTACTCTATCTCTACTGTGCTCCACTGTACTCTATCTCTACTGTACTCCACTGTACTCTACCTCTACTGTGCTCCACTGTACTCTATCTCTACTGTACTCCACTCTACTCTACCTCTACTGTACTCCACTGTACTCTACCTCTACTGTGCTCCACTGTACTCTATCTCTACTGTACTCCACTGTACTCTACCTCTACTGTACTCCATTGTACTCTACCTCTACTGTACTCCACTGTACTCTACCTCTACTGTCCTCAACTGTACTCTACCTCTACTGTACTCCACTGTACTCTACCTCTACTGTACTCCACTGTACTCTACCTCTACTCTACTCCACTGTACTCTACCTCTACTGTACTCCACTGTACTCTACCTCTACTGTACTCCACTGTACTCTACCTCTACTGTACTCCACTGTACTCTACCTCTACTGTGCTCCACTGTACTCTATCTCTACTGTACTCCACTGTACTCTACCTCTACTGTACTCCACTGTACTCTATCTCTACTGTGCTCCACTGTACTCTATCTCTACTGTACTCCACTGTACTCTACCTCTACTGTGCTCCACTGTACTCTATCTCTACTGTACTCCACTCTACTCTACCTCTACTGTACTCCACTGTACTCTATATCTACTGTGCTCCACTGTACTCTATCTCTACTGTACTCCACTGTACTCTACCTCTACTGTGCTCCACTGTACTCTATCTCTACTGTACTCCACTCTACTCTACCTCTACTGTACTCCACTGTACTCTATCTCTACTGTACTCCACTCTACTCTACCTCTACTGTACTCCACTGTACTCTATCTCTACTGTACTCCACTCTACTCTACCTCTACTGTACTCCACTGTACTCTATCTCTACTGTGCTCCACTGTACTCTATCTCTACTGTGCTCCACTGTACTCTATCTCTACTGTACTCCACTCTACTCTACCTCTACTCTACTCCACTGTACTCTATCTCTACTGTGCTCCACTGTACTCTATCTCTACTGTGCTCCACTGTACTCTATCTCTACTGTACTCCACTGTACTCTACCTCTACTCTACTCCACTGTACTCTACCTCTACTGTACTCCACTGTACTCTACCTCTACTGTACTCCACTGTACTCTACCTCTACTGTACTCCACTGTACTCTACCTCTACTGTGCTCCACTGTACTCTATCTCTACTGTACTTCACTGTACTCTACCTCTACTGTACTCCACTGTACTCTATCTCTACTGTGCTCCACTGTACTCTATCTCTACTGTACTCCACTGTACTCTACCTCTACTGTGCTCCACTGTACTCTATCTCTACTGTACTCCACTCTACTCTACCTCTACTGTACTCCACTGTACTCTATATCTACTGTGCTCCACTGTACTCTATCTCTACTGTACTCCACTGTACTCTACCTCTACTGTGCTCCACTGTACTCTATCTCTACTGTACTCCACTCTACTCTACCTCTACTGTACTCCACTGTACTCTATCTCTACTGTACTCCACTCTACTCTACCTCTACTGTACTCCACTGTACTCTATCTCTACTGTACTCCACTCTACTCTACCTCTACTGTACTCCACTGTACTCTATCTCTACTGTGCTCCACTGTACTCTATCTCTACTGTGCTCCACTGTACTCTATCTCTACTGTACTCCACTCTACTCTACCTCTACTCTACTCCACTGTACTCTATCTCTACTGTGCTCCACTGTACTCTATCTCTACTGTGCTCCACTGTACTCTATCTCTACTGTACTCTACTGTACTCTACCTCTACTGTGCTCCACTGTACTCTATCTCTACTGTACTCCACTCTACTCTACCTCTACTGTACTCCACTGTACTCTATATCTACTGTGCTCCACTGTACTCTATCTCTACTGTACTCCACTGTACTCTACCTCTACTGTGCTCCACTGTACTCTATCTCTACTGTACTCCACTCTACTCTACCTCTACTGTACTCCACTGTACTCTATCTCTACTGTACTCCACTCTACTCTACCTCTACTGTACTCCACTGTACTCTATCTCTACTGTGCTCCACTGTACTCTACCTCTACTGTGCTCCACTGTACTCTATCTCTACTGTACTTCACTCTACTCTACCTCTACTGTACTCCACTGTACTCTATCTCTACTGTACTCCACTGTACTCTACCTCTACTGTCCTCAACTGTACTCTACCTCTACTGTACTCCACTGTATTCTACCTCTACTGTACTCCACTGTACTCTACCTCTACTGTGCTCCACTGTACTCTACCTCTACTGTGCTCCACTGTACTCTATCTCTACTGTACTCCACTGTAGTCTATCTCTACTGTACTCCACTGTACTCTATCTCTACTGTACTCCACTGTACTCTACCTCTACTGTACTCCACTGTACTCTACCTCTACTGTACTCCACTGTACTCTATCTCTACTGTGCTCCACTGTACTCTATCTCTACTGTGCTCCAATGTACTCTATCTCTATTGTGCTCCACTGTACTCCACTGTACTCTACCTCTACTGTGCTCCACTGTACTCTATCTCTACTGTACTCCACTGTACTCTACCTCTACTGTAATCTACTGTACTAAATCTCTACACTGCTCCACTGTACTCTATCTCTATTGTGCTCCACTGTACTCCACTGTACTCTACCTCTACTGTGCTCCACTGTACTCTATCTCTACTGTACTCCACTGTTGTCTATCTCTACTGTACTCCAAAGTACTCTATCTCTACTGTACTCCACTGTACTCTACCTCTACTCTACTCCACTGTACTCTACCTCTACTGTACTCCACTGTACTCTATCTCTACTGTACTCCACTGTACTCTACCTCTACTGTACTCCACTGTACTCTATCTCTACTGTGCTCCACTGTACTCTATCTCTACTGTGCTGCACTGTACTCTATCTCTACTGTACTCCACTGTAGTCTATCTCTACTGTACTCCACTGTACTCTATCTCTACTGTACTCCACTGTACTCTACCTCTACTGTACTCCACTGTACTCTATCTCTACTGTGCTCCACTGTACTCTATCTCTACTGTGCTCCACTGTGCTCTATCTCTATTGTGCTCCACTGTACTCCACTGTACTCTACCTCTACTGTGCTCCACTGTACTCTATCTCTACTGTACTCCACTGTAGTCTATCTCTACTGTACTCCACTGTATTCTATCTCTACTGTACTCCACTGTACTCTACCTCTACTGTACTCCACTGTACTCTATCTCTACTGTGCTCCACTGTACTCTATCTGTACTGTGCTCCACTGTACTCTATCTCTATTGTGCTCCACTGTACTCCACTGTACTCTACCTCTACTGTGCTCCACTGTACTCTATCTCTACTGTACTCCACTGTAGTCTATCTCTACTGTACTCCAAAGTACTCTATCTCTACTGTACTCCACTGTACTCTACCTCTACTCTACTCCACTGTACAATACCTCTACTGTACTCCACTGTACTCTACCTCTAATGTACTCCACTGTACTCTACCTCTACTGTGCTCCACTGTACTCTATCTCTACTGTACTCCACTGTACTCTACCTCTACTGTACTCCACTGTACTCTGCCTCTACTGTTCTCAACTGTACTCTACCTCTACTGTACTCCACTGTACTCTACCTCTACTGTACTCCACTGTACTCTACCTCTACTGTGCTCCACTGTACTCTATCTCTACTGTACTCCACTGTAGTCTATCTCTACTGTACTCCACTGTACTCTATCTCTACTGTACTCCACTGTACTCTACCTCTACTGTACTCCACTGTACTCTACCTCTACTGTACTCCACTGTACTCTATCTCTACAGTGCTCCACTGTACTCTATCTGTACTGTGCTCCACTGTACTCTATCTCTATTGTGCTCCACTGTACTCCACTGTACTCTACCTCTACTGTGCTCCACTGTACTCTATCTCTACTGTACTCCAATGTAGTCTATCTCTACTGTACTCCAAAGTACTCTATCTCTACTGTACTCCACTGTACTCTACCTCTACTCTACTCCACTGTACAATACCTCTACTGTACTCCACTGTACTCTACCTCTAATGTACTCCACTGTACTCTACCTCTACTGTGCTCCACTGTACTCTATCTCTACTGTACTCCACTGTACTCTACCTCTACTGTACTCCACTGTACTCTACCTCTACTGTCCTCAACTGTACTCTACCTCTACTGTACTCCACTGTACTCTACCTCTACTGTACTCCACTGTACTCTACCTCTACTGTGCTCCACTGTACTCTATCTCTACTGTACTCCACTGTAGTCTATCTCTACTGTACTCCACTGTACTCTATCTCTACTGTACTCCACAGTACTCTACCTCTACTGTACTCCACTGTACTCTATCTCTACTGTGCTCCACTGTACTCTATCTCTACTGTGCTCCACTGCACTCCAATATACTCTACCTCTACTGTACTCCACTCTACTCTACCTCTACTGTGCTCCACTGTACTCTACCTCTACTGTACTCCACTGTACTCTACCTCTACTGTACTCCACTGTACTCTACCTCTACTGTGCTCCACTGTACTCTATCTCTACTGTACTCCACTGTACTCTATCTCTACTGTACTCCACTTTACTCTACCTCTACTGTACTCCACTGTACTCTATCTCTACTGTGCTCCACTGTACTCTATCTCTACTGTGCTCCACTGCACTCCAATGTACTCTACCTCTATTGTACTCCACTGTACCCTACCTCGACTGTGCTCCACTGTACTCTATCTCTACTCTGCTCCACTGTACTCTACCTCTACTGTGCTCCACTGTACTCTATCTCTACTCTGCTCCACTGTACTCTATCTCTATTGTGCTCCACTGTACTCCACTGTACTCTATCTCTACTGTGCTCCACTGTACTCTATCTCTACTGTACTCCACTGTACTCTACCTCTACTGTGCTCCACTGTACTATATCTCTACTGTACTCCACTCTACTCTACCTCTACTGTACTCCGCTGTACTCTATCTCTACTGTGCTCCACTGTACTCTATCTCTACTGTACTCCACTCTACTCTACCTCTACTGTGCTCCACTGTACTCTATCTCTACTGTGCTCCACTGTACTCTATCTCTACTGTACTCCACTGTACTCTACCTCTACTGTACTCCACTGTACTCTATCTCTACTGTGCTCCACTGTACTCTATCTCTACTGTACTCCACTGTACTCTACCTCTACTGTGCTCCACTGTACTCTATCTCTACTGTACTCCACTCTACTCTACCTCTACTGTACTCCGCTGTACTCTATCTCTACTGTGCTCCACTGTACTCTATCTCTACTGTGCTCCACTCTACTCTACCTCTACTGTGCTCCACTGTACTCTATCTCTAATGTGCTCCACTGTACTCTATCTCTACTGTACTCCACTGTACTCTACCTCTACTGTACTCCACTGTACTCTACCTCTACTGTACTCCACTGTACTCTACCTCTACTGTCCTCCACTGTACTATATCTCTACTGTACTCCACTCTACTCTACCTCTACTGTATTCCGCTGTACTCTATCTCTACTGTGCTCCACTGTACTCTATCTCTACTGTACTCCACTGTACTCTACCTCTACTTTACTCCACTGTACTCTACCTCTACTGTACTCCACTGTACTCTACCTCTACTGTGCTCCACTGTACTCTATCTCTACTGTACTCCACTGTACTTTACCTCTACTGTACTCCACTGTACTCTATCTCTGCTGTGCTCCACTGTACTCTATATCTACTGTACTCCACTGTACTCTACCTCTACTGTGCTCCACTGTACTCTATCTCTACTGTACTCCACTCTACTCTACCTCTACTGTACTCCACTGTACTCTATCTCTACTGTACTCCACTCTACTCTACCTCTACTGTACTCCACTGTACTCTATCTCTACTGTGCTCCACTGTACTCTATCTCTACTGTACTCCACTGTACTCTACCTCTACTGTGCTCCACTGTACTCTATCTCTACTGTACTCCACTGTACTCTACCTCTACTGTACTCCACTGTACTCTATCTCTGCTGTGCTCCACTGTACTCTATCTCTACTGTACTCCACTGTACTCTACCTCTACTGTGCTCCACTGTACTCTATCTCTACTGTACTCCACTCTACTCTACCTCTACTGTACTCCACTGTACTCTATCTCTACTGTACTCCACTCTACTCTACCTCTACTGTACTCCACTGTACTCTATCTCTACTGTGCTCCACTGTACTCTATCTCTACTGTACTCCACTGTACTCTACCTCTACTGTGCTCCACTGTACTCTATCTCTACTGTACTCCACTCTACTCTACCTCTACTGTACTCCACTGTACTCTATCTCTACTGTACTCCACTCTACTCTACCTCTACTGTACTCCACTGTACTCTATCTCTACTGTGCTCCACTGTACTCTATCTCTACTGTACTCCACTGTACTCTACCTCTACTGTAATCTACTGTACTCTATCTCTACTCTGCTCCACTGTACTCTATCTCTACTGTACTCCACTGTACTCTACCTCTACTGTGCTCCACTGTACTCTATCTCTACTTTACTCCACTCTACTCTACCTCTACTGTACTCCGCTGTACTCTAGCTCTACTGTGTTCCACTGTAC